>CM053783.1:291245293-291873293 GCA_028749045.1 Cupressus sempervirens | reverse complement strand
TTATACTTTCAATTGTCAACAATAATAAAAAAAGGAATCCCACGTGATGGGTTTTATAGAAATTAAAGAATAAAAAAAGGTTAGCCTCATGGTAGCATGTACCGTTTATCCATTATAGAAATTAGTTTTAAATTAATAAGCGTAGATAATGTTGTTTTAGGAAGTATTTTTTAATTATTAATCGTACGGGATGTATTTATGTTTGGTAGTTCAATTTTTGAGTGTTGTGGTTTGGAGAGATCTTCAAGGGCCATAAATCTGATAGCTCAGTTGGTTAGTGCACCCGTTTAGTAAGCGGGAGGTCTTGAGTTCAACTCTCAATGAGAGCAGATGTAATCACTGATTTGAAGAATTTTAAATCTTAATTTCATTTCAGAGAGGAATTTATGAGGTTATGATTGTGTTTGTGAGAAGATTTTTCAACACTTTGCATTTACTCACTATCGTACAGATCCAAAAACATTAGATAAGACATCGATATTTTTATATGCAGATAAAGATTGGATTGAATCGGCTGTTTTGTAATGAATTGATATTTAAATGCACTCACTTTTTTCACTTTCAAAATTAATTTGTTTTTGTATGGATACAATTTGTTTTAGTCTGGATACTTTCTTAGATCTGTAGTTGTGCTCCACAAAATCCTAGTTATCTAAGCCTTGTTAGTTATAATCATAAAATGAATCTTTTCCGATTGTTTTTAAGATAATATGATTTCGAAAAATATAAGTTGTGTTTGGAAGTTTCAAATGAAAAAGGAATTGGCAGACATTTAATGGCATTGTGTTGACAGAAACTCAATGTGAATATTTAAAAAAGATATTTTTTTGTTATCTTTCTAATTTAATTTTATTCGAATATTTTAAAGTGAATGAAGAGTTATATTATAGTCACACATTTAATCTATAGTGATTGTTCAAATGACCAGAATTTAAATCCTAGCTTGGTATAATCTCTTTTATTTTTACCTTCCCTCTCACCATTTTGGCATTCCTTTGTCAGAAATTTGATGTGACATGGTCGGTTGCCCCTTGGAGCCAAGTCTACCTACCCTACCAACATTCAATTTGGTAGGTGATTTTGAATTCAGAAAAGAGAGGGAAACATTTTTGAAGCTAGACAAAAGAAATGAATTGGAGAAGGAAGAAGATCAGCAGATCAGAACAGAGGAAAAATATTCAGAGTTCAGAGGACAGAAAGAAGGTTCAGTTTCAGTGTTTGCAGCAGCACGTGTTTGAATCTCCTCGTCATTGTAAGTTCATTTTGTTTTGTCGTAAGAAGCAGTGATTACTACAGGCGTTATTGTATGTAGCCTTTAGTGTTGTAAGTTTATTATCAATTGAAGTTTTATATAGTTTTCTAGTTGAAGCCGAATGCTCCCAGATTTTGTAATAGTTTTAACCTAGTTGAATAGAAACCAAGCAAGCAAGCATACTTATTGATCCAGTTGGGGTTGGTTCATTGTTGTCTCCTTTCTGTTCGCTATTGCATGCTTAGTATTTAAGTTCATACTTGCAAGTTTTGTTGTTATCCTCTTTGCATTTTATAATGGTGGAAATGTTTAGACAAAAAGTCTGTAGATAGCTCACTCAGTTTATGTCTGATGTGTTGTCTCCACTGAGTCCACCAAGCTTCTACATGTAGTCCTTACCGAGTTCACTCAGTTATTTCGTCGATCGAGTCCACTCGATTCTTATTGTTTGGTTGAGTGTTGACCCTGCGGAGCTCCACCTTCCCTTGTTAACCAAGCTCACTCGGTATCCAGTGTGCCGAGCAAAACTGTCACTCGGCATTGTTTGTTTGCCCAGCCAAATCTTAAGTTTGTGAAGTTGAATTCTTTAGATCCTCTTTCGCATAATACATATCATAATATGTATATTTGTTTAGTCATTTTGATCTATTAAAAGTCTTCTTCTTTTTTTTTCCCAAGAACACTTTTCCAACTCAATTTAGCCTTTTGAGTGTAATAGCAACGTCTATTTAGGCCAAAACTCATACGGTCTTCACTAAAGAAGCAATATAATAAGTATGTAGGTTCATACTAGGGATTTAAAATCAACCAAAAAGAGGCATATAGGGTGGGTGGTAGGGGTTTATATAGAAAACAAGTGTTCTATTTGCGCTTGAGTCCTTGTCTTTTATGAAGAACAGAAAGTAGATAAATTGACATACATTGAAGATATTAAATGATAAGATGTGCAAATTGTTTGATAGTTTTTCAGAAGAACAAAATCAATATGAATATTATTTTTCTTACAATAAAGTTGACATCTCGATTTATAGTTTCTAGATTTTGATTGTGTCTAACTTCTTAGATCAAAGTTTGAAATCACATTCTCTATTTGTATATTTATTTTTGTTATTTCTGAATTGAAGAAACAATCAAAACTCCAACAATTGAAAAAAAAAAAAATTTATTTTAAAAATAAAACCCTCCAAACTTTAGAATATTAGATATGTTTTTTTATAAACTAATAAATTAGGTAAACTCTAATTCTGCCAAAAAAAAACCTAATATAACATAAAACAAAATAATTACGAATATATTTATATACATTTCATACAGGCATTTATTTAGTTATTTGTTTCCAGTTAAAAACATAAAAAATGTGTTTTGTGGTTAATTTTTTTCATGATATATTTCCTGCCACTACATAAATTGTTTATTTTATTTAATAAATATCTCTGACGGGGTAAATTTAGATAGTGACGCTGATTCCATTGAGCTCCTTCAAGGATCTTCACAAAAGACAATGGTGCAAGCCGCAACGATTCCATTGACTTTGGTAATATTTATTATCAGTATAACACTTCTACTTCACCGTTGATGCTTGAATTCAGCTTGTTCTTTTCAGATATTAAACACCTTACGCCGTTTAAATAATTCATGATTTTCAGAAATTTAAAGGAGATGAGCAACGTATATTCTGTGAAGAGCAACTTATAATACAGAATATTTACACAGAAATTTGAATTGATTTACCGCTAACTGTACAGAATATTTACACAAAACCTTATGTTTCTCAGGCTATAGAAGTAGTATATTTTTTGGCTAAAGCTACATCCAATATTCTGAATTTTACATATGGTTTATTTTCTTCATTTTAACTTCATATGAATAATAAGTATGTTAAATCTTGTGCATGGTATGATTAGTGCTCGAAATGTGTCTTCGTATATTTATATAGACAATGATAGTATTTTTTGTGTGTATATTGTTCAAACAAGTAGCATTTTTTCTCTATTTTATTTTTCTCTAAAAATTCTCCCTTTCCTTATGAAACATAAATTTTTACAACCTAGATACACAAAGTGTTCATTGTGCCCTACTCTTCCAATAAACTTGGGGTCTTGTAGTAGCTTTATGATGGGCACATTTTATTTTTTAATAGCATGTCATTTTTCTGCATGAAGTACAAGGAAGTATGAGCATGAGAAAATTCAACAATCTGCTGTCATAAAAAATACAAAGTTGCATCTATTTCTATGAAATAGACTGCTCTCTTGTCATGGTACAAGATCATCATGCCTCTATCAATTAATCATTTTTTTTTTTATATGAAAGACACCATGTTTTGAGAAGTCTTAATGTTCCTCCACTAGAAATATTATTTTGATACAATTCAAATAGGGCTCTATAATAATTTAACCCGATACAATACTAGGAACTTTGAAAACACTCTTACTTTGAGAACATTTCTCTTTTTACTATGCTTGACTCATTTCTAGGTCCTTTTTAGCATTTGTACCCTAGCTCTAGTACCATGTTAGTTGTCTCAGCCCACTGCAAATGTACTGAGCACTGCCATTATGTTTAGTATGTGTTTTTCAAATGCAACAATCAATTATATTTATATTGAGTAAAATCCATGAATAGAGGACATATCTATTCGTTAATCAGATAATTACTATAATAATAAATTTAATCATATATATACCATCATTATATTAATTTATCTTATATATACTTATATCTCATATAATTTTATCCAACAAAAGCTATCAAACATCAACACTAATGAAGTTGAATTACTAGAAGACATGGATATTTTATCCATATTGAATATTGCAGTATCTTTGAGTACATTGAATTAGATAATGAGTTGGAAAATAACCAATATTATCTTCATAAATAAAAAGACAACAATGAGAGAATTCTAAATAGTAGAATAAGCAAGAGTACAAGAGGAAAAGACTACATGGAATACCAAGTTTCGTGGAAAGACAAACTAGTTGGAGGTAGTTCATGGATTACATAAGATGAGTTGGATCTTCATGATTCAGGTCAAAATGTGAGCAGTTCTTGATGTGGACATCAGATCTTTATTAACCCTAGGTATTTGATGCAAGTGCATCTTATGTCTTGGACCAATCTTGTGTCAACCAAAAATATTTCTTATTTTCCCAATCTTCATAGAGTATTCATCATTTCTTATAGTTTTGTTCTATGCACAATTCATTTCATACAAAGGACCTATCTTGGATCCTCCTCCTAAGTGTATAAGTCTTTTGTTGGTTTTGATCATATTCTATATTGTTCTTTGCAGTTTTTGTTTTGTGTAATTCTCATCCTATAAGGTGCGATATTTTATTTCACCTAGTTTTCTATGTTGATTTGGCATGTTTCCAAGTTATCAACTGGCATCCATGACACATGCAAACCTTTTGTTAACTTTCCATCACTTTATGTTTATATTTTCTTGGGTTTTTGTTTACACCTCCAAGGTTGGACCTTTAATGTAACTAAATGTTTGACTAGCAAACTTGTGGCCTAGCTAGCTATATAAAAACTTTGGTTAGATGTAAAAATAGAATGGTTTGATAGTAGAGGAATATGAGAATCTTGGAGAGAAGATATAGTGCAAGCTTGCAATCTAATTTTATATTTTCATTGTATATGGTCATCACCCAGAAGGCCTCACTGTTAGGCATGTTTTTTTATTTCTAATTATTACACCACTATGGTTGCCAGTGTATTGGAAACTTACAATTGAAACAATTTTTTTTTTCTCATTGATGTCAAATCTATTGATAAGACATAATTCTAACTAGCGTAAATCTCATATCTATTTGATTGATGAAGAGGATTCACAAATTTGGTCATAACAATAGCACCTAGAGGAAAGGTTGAGTTATGAAAAGGGAGTTTTAATGGACATTTTATTAGAAAGACTTTGATAAAGCAAAGTGATTTTTTATGTCAAGAAAGTTAAGCCAAGTCGAGCAATAGAGTAAAAGCCTAAGGAATTCCAAGTAATGCTAGTGTCAACCAAGCTATAGTTAGTGCACTGATAAAATATAGTGTTGACGAAGCATTTGCATTGACTGAGCAAGATAGTTGATGCCAAGACATAAAGCTTTATAGTGACCAAGTAATTTAGTGAAGATCGAGTGCCAAAATTTAGAGATTTTTGAATCACAACATGATAATAAATTCGAGGAAATTGTGAGATCAAGTCAACATGATTGATTTCTTGGGATATGTTAACAGTGTTGAAGATAAGATTGATGTGTTGGATCATTAAATTCAAGGAGAGGATTTTGTAAAGACCTAATAGATAGATTCTAGAGAAGTTTCTATAGGATGATTAAGAAGATGGAAAAATAAAATGAATCAAGTTGAACTTGTTCATTAACCCTAAGATCTATAGTGGTGATGAAAAATGGTAAAGAGCTCAGAGCCAAACAAAAAATTCAAGGATTTTGAGTGTATACTAGAGGCACATATAGACAGAGGTGGATCATAAAGGCACAAGTGTGTGAGTGAATGTGAAACTAAAGAAGGAATCTTGCAGAGATGATGTTGATATCGATAAGTGAATCTGAGAAGAAGGCTTCAATATTTTTTAGAAGATTAGACTAATTTCTTGAAGGGTTCCCAAGTGAATCAAGGTTAGAGATGACAATGGAAGGATTATTAGTGAGTCAACATAAGGATTGAATAGAGATCTGAATCTGTAAAAGTCAGTTGTAATCACACAAATAAAAACCTATTATTTTCTTTCTAATTATTGTAAATAGTTTGTATTGAAATCCTTCTAATAGAGGTTGACCTAACAGTCATTTGAACACTTAATAGTCTTTGTAAATCCTTTAATTAGGTGGCATTATAAATGGAATGATCAAAGTCCTCTAACAAGGCCATGTCTAATAAGGTGGCATTTAATAGTGTGTTTTGTAACCTTTAATAGGGTTGGATCCTAACAAGGATAACTTTGAAAGAGTGAAAAATAGTAACATGTTACTGGTGGTTTTTCCCAAATTGGATTTCCATGTGAAATTGGAGTGTCAAAAAATGTGTTGAGTTCTTTATATGTTTTACATTTGATAATGTTTTCATTATATAGATCAAGCAATAATAGGACAAGTACAATAGTGAGTGTTTGTTTTTAATTGTTCAAGTGGTACTTAAGGACCTTGAGTAACTAATCCATCCCCTCCCATCTTAGTTATTATAGACATTTCTAACAATTAAAATCAGAGCTTTGTGCTTACAAAGAAAACTTTGAAGGTACTTAAAACTAAAGATCATGACTCATAAGAGAGATGTACCCAAGCTAAATAAGAAGAAATTTCTTACATGGAAAACCTTGATGAGTTGCACATATCCAGTATCATTGATGATTCTATAAACTTTGTGGATAATGAGTATGTAAAGGTGACAAATACTCCTTTGACAGTTGAACAACTGAAGTAGAAGCAAGAACACAATCAAGAAATTTTAGACATTGTCTCAACCCAAAGCTATGCCAATTTTGATGACCTAAAAGAATGTGATAGTGCAAAGAAGATGTGGTACAAATTAAATGTCATATATGGAGGTGATGACAATGTCCTAGGAGCCAATCAAAAATCCTAAGAGGAAAATTTGATGACATGAGAATGATGGACGGTGTTGGTGTTTTTCAACTATTGAATAAAAAAGGCTCAATACCAAGAGAATAATACTCACAAATCTAAGGATTAGCTATGTCCTAATAACAATTATGATTGTATATTATCTAGAACCAACTTCAACAAAACTAGGATGAGCTTTCTACTCTTTAGGCTCTATAAAACCAAGGTGGCTATACCTAAAGGATAATTCAGAATGAATGTTGTTGTATGAGAATTTTATTAGTTTCATTTTGATTCTCATATTATATCTCTAACACATATATATTTTATTCATTTCTTGTCACTTTCAAATGATATGTATCACTTATAAGCATATTTGGTCACAATTTTTCTTAGATTTGCAAGTCTTTCTAACCACAACAGCTAACTAGAGCTAAAATATTACATGCAAGCAAGTGTTGACCATCTTTGAAGCTCTTCAAATAGAAAAATAAAGGTGATTTTGATTTTAGACTTGATGCTTATTCATGATCTACCTATCTGTAGACTAGACTAATTAGATCAATGCATTTCCATTGGGATTCAAAATCTACTCCAATTTATAAATTTGATTTGTTGCATTACAACAAATATTATTAGCAATTCTTACTAGAATTCATTCTTACAGACATCCTTTCTACTACCATAGAAATCCTATCAAATTCACTAAAGCCTTTACTTAATTCATTGAATTAATAGCAATAATGAATTGACATACAACCTAAGTGAATTACATTCAATTGGACAAGCTTTACTCACTCAATATTAGAATAACTAGGTAATAATAAAGGAGACAAAATTTAGTGAGAAAAAATATGGGGATAGTTTAATTTTCTATTAATTTTCCTTGAAAATTGTATAAAATTGTAGTAACACTCAAAATGACTCTAAAATAGACACAAGGATCATATAATATCAATGTATTCTCAGAGAAATTTATAGAGAAGATACATCATGAAGTTTGCTACCATAACTAGACTGAACTATATTCAATATAGAATCAAATTGTATTAGAAATTGGACCCTTATCTAGCCTTGGAATCTCACTTATATAGTGTGAGATGCAACAAGCTTCAGGCTTAGAGGACTAACAGTTGTCAACAAAACAAAAGATATTTACATACAACTGTCACAAAAAGACAAAATTGTGTTAACAGAAAACTTATACATCATAATATTCTCTTGGTAGGCCCTTTTTCTATTACATTCCTTGGAACACTAGGAACTCCATGATTTGATCATTTATTCAATCTGATTCTTCAAAGTAGGTGGCTATCAGGCTTAAAAGTGACATGTCGTATTCTATTACCTGCAAGTTCACCTCAACTCAAGGATTCTCATTGTCTTCATCATGAATTGTTAGAGTAACAATTACATCTACATCTTCTTCCACTCCATCATCTTTTTTCATCTATTCTGTAGAAAAAAAATTGTTCTTTCCATTCATTGAAAGTAGTGTCATCGGACCAATCAAAATTCAAAAATTCCCTTTGTAATTTTATAACAAAATTTCCAACTGCTTCTATCTCAATGAGGTCTTTTCTAATGGCTTTATAAAATATCTTCACTTTAACCAACTCCTCATTGGTCATTTCCTATAATATATGCCCTTTCTCATTTATAACATTATTCATTCTCTAGCATAATATATCATCCAACTCATTTTTCCACTCTTCCTTTTCCTTTATTATATCAACCCTTTTTAAAGCACTAGGAAAAAGGTCAAACTTCTTAGCTATGTACTTAGAGGGGAAAATGATTATTCCCTTCTAAATAGAGACTAGTTGATTATCAAAATCCTCCAATTTATTTAATAAATCAAATATATTTTCTATTTGATGGTAGGGAAATTGCATGATAGATATGCACATAGTAGTGATATCATTATTTCTTTCACCCCCTTTTTGTACAATGGGTTTCAGATTATCTTTATCCCTTTTTATTTCATCCCAAAGAAATATAACTCTTAGGTAAAAGCATAGATCTGTGTCACCGTTTGTGATACAAAAACCTGTTTTGGTCAAATCTCATTTCTCTATGAAAACTCAATTTAAAAAAAAAAATTAAAAATACCCTTGTATATATTTCAGATTCAATATCATCATTATATAAATTTTTGAGTGTTTTGATTAGTTATAATATGTTATAATCTCAAAATATTATAAGTCGATATTTCAACATTTTAGAAGATTCTCTCTCAAAAATGATAAAAAATAGTAAATCATATCAAAAAAATAAAAAATATATATTTATCACTAGAGGAGAGAATCCTCTTCACGAATATGTAATTTATTTTCAAGAAGGTATAGATTTGATAGGGAAGTTTTGACGGGAGGAAAAAACTGTTGGATTCTGACAAAGTCAAACTTGAGTACTTATAACAAAGAAAATATACATCAAAAATAATTATTTCTTTTTTTGTACACTAGCTATACATGTCATCTATAAAATATTTTCAAATTAGAACAAAAAAATGTGATTTGCACATACTTGTTTGATGGGAACTACATCCTATATTTTTTACAGTTAAAAAGGGGACTTCAAAATAAAATAAAATGAATAAATTCTTAGTCAAAAAAATTATAAAAATTATAGGCATAAAATTCATACAATTCTACACATTTCATTAGTTTACATCATCTTCATATTTTAAACACAAATACCATTTTTTTTGTCATTAATGTTGAGCTGTCACATTCTGATATCACATTTCTTTATAAAAGGTGACACAGGTTTGTGCTTTTACCCTCTTGCCAATTGATCAAAAAATGTTGGCCATTCAATTCTATCTAGGAGGAAAAAAATTGTCTGCCTCAACTTTTCTTCATATTGATTATTCAATTCTACATGCATTACATACAATTTATTTCTCTCTTCTTCAAATTCCTCTACATTGTAGAATTTAGGCTTCTATGGGGTGTCTAGGATTTCCACAATGGGTGTGGATTTGAATGGCTCAACTGGTGGTTGGGGGTATACAATTCTAGGCCTACTAGATTCTCCCACTTTTCTCTTCCCAAGTAGCTTGTCCATTTGAGAGACCTTGTCCTCCAGTAATTGTATTTGTTTTCCCCTATCCTCATAGGCCTTCAAGACTTCTTCAAATTTAGCACTAAGTTCTACAAACCTGTCATGTTCTTTCCTAGACACCACAATCCCAAATTGCACCATTTCTGAAGCCATTCCAAATATTTGTTGGCTACTTACTTCACTAGCCCTAAATACTATAAGAGCACCAGTATGTTCTGCACTAGAAATTTCTTGCATTCTAGTTTTATCTCTTTTTTCAATTGAGTAGATTACTAGGGCTTGGTGGTCATTACTAAATTTAACTCCTCTATGTGCTTGCATTATCTCCTCCTTTTTCGTATACTGCATTAGCTATGTCCCATTCTGGCAAAATTAGGACCCTTGATTCCTTAACTAATTGCCTCCTAGCTTGAGGTGTCAACTAGGAAAAATCACTCAAAAATTTGGCTTTTACTTCCTCCTTAATAACAAATTTTGGTTTGCTAGGTTGCTCTGCTTTTATTTTCTCACATGTTTTCTCATCAATAATTTTTTGTGAAGCTTGAGCTATAATTGGATCTATCTTGTTACCTTGATGATTAGCAATCATAAGGTCTAAGGAGGGTACAGGAGGCTCTGGAAGCACTCCTCTTTCCATGTCTATAGTGGTAACAATTACATCCCCTTCTCCACCAATCTATCTCAACTACTCCCTTAAGTATGCTTCATCATCTATTCTGATTAGGGTTTGGCTTGGGGAGTACTATTCTACATGAGAAGAGGATCCTTGTTCTAACTTCTACCTATTGTATGTTCTAGACTAATACATACCCAGCCCCCTTCTACAATGTATGTTGATGAGGAGCAACTATCATTCTATTGTTTATTCTTCTCTATACTTCTACATCTTTGTCCAAATAGGCTTTAACATATTTAGCCTTCTTTTCATTCATTGTTTGCACTATTGTAGCAAAGTTATTCATCAACACATGCATTTTGGCTCCCCAATATTTTTTATCTTTTAAAGGATCATAATCTGAGTCAAATGCATTCATGAATTCCAAAACTTTGCTGAATAATATCCACTTTTCTTTCCTAACTTCCTACTCCTGTAAAGAGAAAATATTTCTGATAATATCTTCAGGAAAATATACTTATTGTATCATATGAGAAGCTTTTGTTCTTTTTGTTAAAAGATCATAAAATCCTCTGGGTCAATATATCTTGCATGAGACTCTGCCATGTTGTATCTATCCAAAAATAATTTGAGGTGCCTCCATCCCTTTTTTACAAAAAAAAAATCATGGGCCACAATGACTACTGGGAAAAAGGTACCTTTACTTTTATTAA
The DNA here is from genome assembly GCA_028749045.1 of Cupressus sempervirens. NCBI lineage: Eukaryota > Viridiplantae > Streptophyta > Pinopsida > Cupressales > Cupressaceae > Cupressus > Cupressus sempervirens. The sequence continues at coordinate 291,862,058 of CM053783.1, read as the reverse complement.
TCATATCTCTCTCCTCTATGGTTTTGATCTACCACAATAGTTCAGCTATCCCTATATTTAATGGTACGTGGAAAGGTAGTACATGAGGTTTTTGCAAAAAACCATACACTCTTATCACTGTAGAAATGTTATATGGGATTACATCCCCCCAATTGTGACTAACCAAGAGTCCTTTTGCATGATCTTTGGGTCTAATTAATTCCAACAATGACTGTGGGACTCTAAGGCTATCCCCTCTCAAAAGCAATCTGAGCCTGGATGCAAAATACCCGCCAAACCTTATGTAATTGGCATCTCTGGCCTCACAAGTCATATCAACACTCCATAACTGGATTGGATTATTTTCACCATCCCTTGTTAATTCCAGTTCCATACCTTTAGAGAAAAAGGTAACTCCTTTAAAAAGACATGTGCATGAGCAATGAATACCAACAGAAGGGTCTATTTACCTTTCCTTGTGATATCCCCACCAAACCATTATGAATTTCTTATGCAAGGAAAGTGGCAAAACCAAGAATATTGCTCATTCTGAATTGTAATGTGTGTGCCATGATAAGAACAATAGAGCCTTTGATGTGTTCCTTCTCATCCATCCAAAAAAATTTGCAGAGGGTGAAGTATAATACTTGAGCCCTAGGATTGAAATGTTTCCTCATTAATGGCTCTAAAGTATTGGCTGTAACCAAGGGTAATGTGTCAATATTGGAAAAATGTTGTTGCAAAGGCCCTATCCTTAGGTGCATTCTCTATGCATCATACCTTGCCTGAAGATCATCCATGTCAATGACCTCATGCACAACACGGTTAGGGTTAAGATTGAAAACCTCCCTAATCAATTTCGGAGAAACCTTAAAAAGATTTTCTCCGGCATAATTCTTCACAAATCCAGTAATATGATCATACTTCTTAACAAAATTAGCAAGTAGATCACTGTCAAAGAAAACCCCAGGGACTACTAATTTCCCAATGTCGAATTCCAAGACATTACTCAAAGTGGCATCTAGGTTTCTCTCAAAAAACCATTTTAAAAATAATTCAAGTCCTCCCATAGAAACTTGGGTGTCTCTTACCCAATTATCTCTATCATGAAAACCCTTTGCTACAACTAACCTAGGGTTCTTTGGAATAAGCTCTCTCCCCTTGATTATTTCATTTATAGACAGTGAGAATTTTTCAAGAAAATCATCATGTATAGACCTATTAAGGTAATCAGTTTGTCTAGAAAATTCCTTTCATGGAGGCATCTTGAAAACCCTAAGCTTTACACAACACCAAACCTTTGATTTTTAGAAGTTGCAAAGTACTTACCCACTGAATTGTGCCTCTTTTCTATAGAATTTCATTGTAATTCACTAAATCACTTGGTGGAATTTTGTGCCCTAGCTCCGAAAAACCCTTGTGCTCTAATAGCTTGTTACAATTATGTGATTCAATAATGGTGAAATCGTAAATTTTACCAAGGCATTGAAATCACACGAAGGAGTTTTGAAACACATTAATTCCCTTTAGTTGTTAATTTTGTGTCAAGTTTCAAGTTTCAATTTCATCCATTTATCAAATAGGGGTCAGTGCAAGAAGTTGGATCTCACTTTTGGCCAAAAAGTGGAAGTATTTTTCTTGTTTTTGAAATATTTTGTCAATTGATGCCAAAATTTGAGCCATTTAAAGATTAAATATTTAAAAACTTCAACAATAAAAATTGTAGTGCTTGGAATCTTCTTTTTGAATATGTAATTTATTTGTATACCCATATGATGGATTTTTTTGATATGGATCTTCAAAAACCACTTTTTCAAAATGCTTGTTTTAGGACCATACCACGCTCATGTACGGACACCATAATTTGACACAAATGAATGAATTTTTTGGACTCCTTTTAAATGGAGTTACCTGACACACCAAAGATTGATGAGAATATTTTTCTTAAATTTTTTAATGAATTTTTTTTTTAAATTAATTTTTAATTGGCTATAAAGGAAAATTTTAAAACCTCTTGTGTGCGGACACCATAATTTGATCAAAATTTCACTTTTTTGAAAAAAAAAATTTAACTTCAAAAGAATTAAATGTAGATCGATGACATATAAATTAATTTAAGAAAAATTATAAAATAAAAAAAGTTATTAAAGTTTTAGTGAACGTTGCTATTTTATATTTAGGTACCACTTTTAATTAAAAAATAATAATAAAATAGTAAATAAAATCATAACACTATAAAATTTATATTTCTAAAATCAAGACAGTGAGAGCTCTAATGGGTTTTTGTTTTGTAAAAAAATTTGATCGGGAAGACCCTCTTAAAATTATGGGAAGGCATGAATTTGTCAGTTCAATGCCTTAACCAAATCTTGAGAGGCCAAGGCATAGGCTTGGTCTCACCAAGCCTATCCCAAACCAAAATCTGAGGCAAGAAAAAAAATCCCGCCTCATGTTGTAAGAAATGGGCACCCGTTATTTGAATTTCAAAAAATGGGTACCCGTTTTGAAAAGCTAAAAGCGTCATGTAAAATCTATCGAAAACTTAAAAATTTGAATTTCTAAGAAATGGGTACTTGTTTAATTTTTTAGAAATAGGTACCCATTTTTTGAAAATTAAAAATAGGTACTTCATTTTTAAAAATAACGGGTGCTCATTTTTTAAATTTAGGGTTGGGCACCTGAGCCAAAAATGGGTGCCCCTTTTTTTTTAATCGAGTACCCATTTCTAAGAGGTCTCATTCCGCGGATTTGACTTTTGCAAAATTGCAACCCAACTTTGTGCATTCACCCATAGCATTGAATAGCTTTACTTTGAAAAAACAAAGTACTCTGAAGCTTTTAAAAATCTAGCCACATGTCGAATAGGCGCTTCCTTGCATTATTTAAATCTCTTGCATTTTGATAAAGTGGGAAAGCATCGATCATTGATCTTCCCTTAGAACAATGGTTAAGAAAAAGAAACACTTTACGACAACAAAATAATCCAACTAGTGCAATAACTCTTCCAGCTTGTCACACATCAGTAAACCTAGGTTGCAACTAGTCCCACTTTGCCATGCATCAAGTTAGCATTTACCTACATTGCTTAAATTTCTTACACCTTGAAAATGTTGGCAAGTACCAACCCCTAATCTTGGTTAAATTAACGATCATAGATTATTGTATTGCTATAACACCCAGCCAATTGCATTGACCAATAGAAAATCTCCACATGAAGCAGTATATTCTAATAAGCTGCACGCAAGTAGGTTCCTTATTATTTTCTAAAATGGTGGGTCCCTGACATCACACTTGTCATGCATCAAGTTGGTGCTTCCTCGCTTTATCTAATGAGTGAGCACTTTCAAAATTCAAGTAAGTGCCAGCCGTCGATCTGTGAAAGATCAACGGCAGCATGATTTAAATCCTATTGAAAGTCTAAGATAAAATTGATGACATCATAAAGGACACATGTCACTAAGGTGCTTACCCACTTTATTTATCTGCCATGCAACTTCACCAAGCGAGAAAGCGCTATCCATTGATTAAGTCAAGATCAACGATCATAAAAACTTGTACCCTTATATCATCTAGTCAACTATCTTGTCCAATAGGATGTCACCTTTCAAACCAATGTGTTTTGATAGGTCTAACAATGGCACATACTACAATATTAATTCTAATAATTTTCACACCCATGACATCATCATCTCCAACTTGGCCTATACATGTTATGTCCCTTCGATGAATGTGCTCCAATTCAAATACGGCTTTACAAACTGGCATGACTTAGTAGCCTTTTTCAAAGTTTGGTCCCACTATGCAACGTAGTGCATTGGCACTTGCCCACTTTATTTAAATCTCTTGTAGGTTCTTAGTGTGGGGAAGTGCCCTCCGTTGATCTTACCAAGATTGATAGTGAGTCAAAATCTATACCTGTTCAAATCCAATCAGCAATATTGACCAATGAAATGTGTTCTTTTCACTTTAGCTCATTTGATAGTTGCCATGAGAAAAATACAATACTACATTCTAACAAAGTGGGTCCATTACATCACTATGTGCTACATGTATCATTAGTGCTTGCCCACATTATGTACCTATCATGCAACTTCATAAAGTGGGTGAGCACTGACCTTAGATCTTACACAAATTGATAATCAAAATTTTTTGCATCCTTATAACATCTAATCAGCTGAACTGGCCAATGAGATACTTCCTTTTTAATCCAAATCACCTAACAACTACCACAAAATAAATGTTAGTACTACCCTTTATAGAAGGCAGGTCCATGATGTCACATTGTGCCACACGTCACATTGGCACTTCCCCTCTTTGTATAGCTCTTGTGCATTTTCTTAATGTGGGCAAGCACTAGCCTTTGATCTTGATAAGATCAACGATATATCAAGATTGAACATAAAGTAACACCCTCATTAAAAGACAAACCAATGACATTGTAAGAATTTTAGAATGTACATTGAAAGTATTGACAATTCTACAAAAAGGTCTGACCAATCTGACAGTCTATAGACGTTGTGACACACTAAGGTTCCAAATCAGCAAGGGCTATGTGGCATGAAGGCACTTGCTCACTTTATTTAAAGACATTGCATTTCAATATAGTGGGGATATGCCATCTATCGATCTCACCAAGATCGACGGTTGATCAAACAGGTGCTACAATTAATACTCTTTAGTAAAATATTCAAATTAACTGTGATTAAAAGTAAGGCTAATAAAGGTTATCAAAAGATTAATGAGGTCATCATTGCACAAGTAAAACCTTAAGGTAAATTAGTCTTGCCTAAATTATATTTGAAAAATCATATTCAACAATTTTCAAGGGTTAGGGAAAAACATAATAAAGGCTTTAGGGTGTTTCATGAATTTCTACCCAAGGTCTTGACATAATTTCAAGAATCTTAAGACACACACTTAGGCTTTTTCATTACTAAATGCAACAAAGAAAGAATGGTGAAAAACTAGGCCAATAGATAGTTTGAACATTGTGCAATACTACACAAGAGTCAAAGAGGTGGTCAATGCTATTCGAGGTGAAAAAGGAGAAATCAAGGAAGAAATGATGATAAGTAAGGTATTGAGGACTCTACTTCCTATCTATGCCATTAGAGTCTCTGCAATCCACGAACTAAGATGCACATCAGGTAACAATTTGATCTTAAAGGTTTAAATTGTAGAATTACTACTTTTGAGATGTCTAACTTTGATAACTACACAACTATTATTGAATCTACATTCAAGCCACAACTAGCTCTTAGTAAAAGAAAAGGTAAACATGTGAAAAGTGATAGTGATAGTTTTGATGATGAGATTAATAAACTTGAAGCCCTTATTGCAAAAATATTTAGAAGAGGAAGAGAAATACAATGGTAAATTAACTATTTTTTTTTTTCATGCAAAAAACTTGGTCATATTGCAACTAGATGTCCTAATGGAGAGGATAAGAATGAAAGGAAAGAAAGAAGGTACAAACAAAGAAGACACGACAAAGACTATAAGAGAATAAAGGAAGAAAAAGGTAAGAAATCTTCTGATATTGTTGAAGAAGAAACTACAAATGAATCTAAGAGTCCTAATGATGAAGTTGTCTATGTTGCTATGAAAGAATATTCTAATGAAGATGAGAAAACTACACTAATATTCTCATACATAAATAGTGAATGTTCCAATTATATGACTGGTGATAAAGAAAAACTTGAAGATATTGGTCCATACAATGGTGGATGTGTTAAATTTGGTAATGATATCCCATGTGTTGTAAAAGGTAAATGCACTATTCAACTAACTAAAAAGATAACATTTGACAATGTTTACTGGGTCGAAGGACTTGACTATAATATGTTGAGTGTTTCACAGCTGAACAAATCATATTATAGAGTTGAATTTCATAATAGCAAGGCCAAGATACATGATGTTGATGGTAAACTAATTGGAACTAGTGAGAAGAAAAGAGGTAACTTATTCTATCTAGATTTATCAAATGAGACATGTTTGTTTGCACAACAAGAAGATGTTTGGTTATTCCACAAGAGACTATGTCATGTGAAATTTGATAATTTCTTGAATATTAGTAAGATGAAGATAGTAAGAGGGTTTCTAAAACTAATGAATCCTAACAATACCATGTGTAAACAATGTCAAATTGGAAAAATGAACAAGTTTAGTTTTAAGAATAAAACTTACACTGCTAGTGATATTTTGGAATTGGTTCATACTAACCTATGTGAACCCATTAATGTTCAAATTTATTGTGGAGATAAGCATTTTATTCTATTTGTTGATGATTACTCTAGAATGATGACTGTGATATTTCTTAAAGCTAAATCTGAAGCTTTTTGGTTATTAAAGTGGTATTTATGTAGAGTTGAAAAAGAAATAGGGAAGAATCTAAAGTGTTTGAAATTAGATAGAGGTGTTGAATTTGTTTCAAATGAGTTCAATACATTCTACAATGATGGAGAATTTAAAAGACACATGGCAGCACCAAGGACCCCTCCTTGGAATGGAATAGCTGAAAGTAGGAATATATCAATAATGGACTATGCAAGAACATTAATGATGGAGAAGAGTGTATCAAATAAATCATGAAGAGAAGAAATTAGTATTGTTGTCTATACCTAAATAGAGTACAAGTCAAGAAAAGTACAAATGCTACACCTTTTGAACTATGATATGGTTATGTTACTAATGCAAAATATTTCAAAATCTTAGGAAGTAGATTTTATATACTGAAAGTTAATAGGATTGGAAAACTTGATACGAAGAGTGATGAAGGCATATTCCTAGGTTATTCCACCAAAATCAAAGCTCATAGGTGCTTAAATTCTAACACTAAAAAAGTTGTGGAAAGTGCAAATGTGAAAGTTGATGAGTTTGCAAAAAGAAGTGACAGTTCATGTAATGATGAACTTGAAGACTATAGTGCATTCATCTTTGTGGATGATGATGCTCCTAGCAGTCAAAATGAACAAGCAAATCAAGTTGCAAGTTCCCAATAGATAGGAAATGATGGAATGCAAATACAAATTGTCGAATAGTAGAGAGTTTGTACTGAGCAACAAACTAAAGATGCCAAGTCATAGAAAGGGAATGTCGGCCATATGATAGAAAATGTCAAGCATGTAAAGCATGAACCAAAAATAGAATAAGAAAGACAAAATGAGCCTAAGATTATTTTTTCAAATGAACCTGTAGAAGAACCAAGAAGGAAACTACCTATGCTAGCAAAATATATGAGAAAACATCACAAACTTGAACAAATCATTGGAGATATAGAATCAAGTGTTATGAAAGTAAGAAGACTCAAAGATGACACATGCTTACTTTGTGAACTTGAGCCCAAGATAGTAAAATATGCTTTAGACAATGAATATTAGATTCAGGCAATGAATGAAGAAATTGACCAGATTGAGAACAACAATAGTTGGACTTTAATGCCAAGACCTAAAGACAAAAATATTATTGGAACAAAGTGGGTTGTTAGGAACACACTTAATGAGAATGGAGAAGTAGCAAGAAATAGGGCAAGACTAGTATAAAAGAGTTATGCACAAGGAGTTGATTATGGAGAAATTTTTGCTCGTATGGAAAGACTTAAAGGAGTCAAAACTCTGCTTGCATATTCAGCCTACAAGAATTTAAATGTATATCAAATGGATGTCAAAAATGCATTTTAAAATGGTATACTAGAGGAAGAAGTGTATATTGAACAACCTAAAGGATTTGTAGATCCACACAAGAAAAACATGGTACCTAAACTGAACAAAGCTCTTTATGGATTAAAGCAAGCCCCAAGAGCATGGTGTTAAACATAACTATTTAGTAAAGATTAGTTTTGAAAGGAAAAATGATAATAGTACCCTATATTTGAAGAATGGTAAGAACAATGAAGCATTGTTATCTAAAATATTTGTTGATGATATTATATTTGGAGGAAGAGAAGAATTATTGAAATCTTTTATTGATGAAATGAAGATCTTTTATTGATGAAATGAAGAAGGAATTTTAAATTTATATGTTTGATGAAATCAATTTTTTTGTTAGATTACAAGTATGTCAAATGAAGTTTGGAATTTTCATTACACAATCCAAATACATCAAGGAGATACTAAAGAGTTTTGGTATGGAAGATTCAAGGAAAATGAGTATACCTATGTCTATAGGGCATAAGCTATCTAAGAGTGATGATTTTGCTAATGTGAACTAGATCCTATATATAAGATCCATGATTGCAAAATTGCAATATGTTGTTCACAACAGACTAGATATTGCTTTGGCAATTGAGATAGTTGTTATATTTTCATAAAATCCTAAAGAGAATCACATTATGGAAATAAAAAGGATAATGAGATATCTAAAAAGTATAGAAGACTATGGATTATATTACAAGAGAAATGATAAGTTTGAACTGAAGGTTTTCACCAACTTAGATTGGGTAGGGAATATTGATGACAAAAAATCACTAGTGGTGATGCATTCTTTCTAGGAAAGAGATTGGTGTCATGGACAAGCATATAACATAATTATATTCCCCAATCAATAGTTGAAGCTGAGTATGTGGAAGTTGCAATGAATTATTCAAATATAATATGCATTCAAGTAATTACTAATAGGAATGAAAGAAGAGATTATCGATCCAGTGGTTATCTATTTTGATAACAAAAGTTTTATCAACATTTCAAGTAATCCAGTGATGCACACCAAGACATAAAAACATTATTATCAAGTATCACTACTTGAGGGATATCTGTAAGCTTTCTCATTAGCTTCTCATTCACACTCTTTTGTGTTTTTTTATCAACTTTTCTCTATATATCTTTCTTCACAGACAAACTTGTTCATACACATACTAGCTAGGCTTGGCCAAGCTTGACTAGACAAAACACCAAATGTTCAATTTTTTATCTCCTTAAATAGTTAATTTGTGCTTTACCATTTTCAACATCACATGTAGATCTTAGGTTTTATGACTAGATTCAACTCAATTCAATAAATCTATTCATATTCTTGATCATCCTCTAGAAACTTTGCTAGAATTTTCCTATTAGGTCTTTACCTAATCACATTCTTGAATTTAATGATCAAAACCATCAATCTTATCTTCAACACATCTTGCATCTCCCAAGAAATCAACTAAGTTAGCTTGATCTTACAAACTGTTTGAATTTATTCTTTTACTGTCACTTGACAATCTCTAAAATTTTGATGCTTAGTCAACATTGAAATACTCAATCACTTTAAATAGTTATTCATTGGCATCAACTAACTTGTTTGGTCAATGCTAACACTCAATCAAAACTAGATTTTTTGGCACTAATTGTAGCTTGGTTGCCACTAGCATTACTCAATACTACTTAGTATTTTATGCTTTTGTTTGGCTTAGCTTAGCTTTCTTGACATAAAAAATTACTTTGCATTATCAAATTCTATCTAATCAAATGTCCAATATACCTTCATTTTCATAACTTCAACTTTTCCTCTAGGTGCTATAGTTATGAGCAATTTCTCAAATCTACTTCATCAATCAAATAGATATGACAATTAGTTTAGGTAGCAATATGTCTCATCCATAGATTTGACATCAATGAAAAAACAACAATTATTCCACTTGTACATTTCCAACATGTTGGGACATGTCTAAGGTAGATAATTCATTACAACATAACAAATCAGCCATAGACAGATGATAGGAATCAGCCAAACATGCCAAATCCACATAATTCAAATGTATACAAAGTATGAAGCTCAGATAGCTAGGCACTTTTGTCAAAGAGGGAGAGATTACTAAAGAAGGAGACATTATTATAAATAGATATAGAAAGAGAGAGGGAGATATTGAAAGAATATACAAAGGAGAATTGTTTTATAGGGAGAAATTCATAAAAGAGAATCAGATTGAAATCTTTTGGATTGTATGGTAATAAGTGATTTTACTACATATCGAGATATTGAGATGTTTCCATCAATGCCAAAGAGGGAGATTGTTGGAAACTTACAATTGGAACAATTTTTGTTTTATCGTTGATGTAAAATCTATTGATAAGACATATTGCCACCTAATCTAAATGTCATATAAATTTGATTGATGAAGAGGATTTGAGAAGTTGGTCATAACAATAGGACATAGAGGAAAGGTTGAATTATGAGAAGGGAGTTACAATGGACATTTGATTAGATAGACTTTGATAAAGAAAAATGATTATTTATGTCAAGAAGACTAAGCCAGGCCGAGTAATAGAGTAAAAGTCTATGGAATGTCGAGTAATGCTAGTGTCACCAAGCTACATTTAGTGTCGAGAAAATCTAGTAGTGATAGAGCATTTGCATCGATTGAGAAAGATAGTTGATGCCAAGCTAGAAACCTTTACATCGACTGAATAATTTAGGGATGACTAAGAGCCAGAATTTAGGGATTGCTAAGTGACAGTATGAGAATGAATTCAAGGAAATCATGAGATCAAATTGACACAGTTTATTTCTTGGGAGATGTAAACCATGTTGAAGATAAGATTGATGAGTTAGATCATTAAATTCAAGGAGAGGATTAGGTAAAGACCTAACAAATGGATTCTAGAGAAGGTTCTAGAAGATGATCAAGAAGATGAATAGATATAATGAATTGATTTAAACCTCATCATAAACCCTAAGATCTACAATGGTGATGGAAAATTATAAAGTGAGAATTGCTTATTTAAAGAGGTATAGAGTTGAACAGAAAAAATCAAGGAGTGCAAGTGTATGCTAGAGGCACATAAAGACATACTTGGATTAGAAACATAAAAATGTATGAGTGAATGTGAAGCTAAAGGAGAAAAATTGTAGAGATAATGTTGATATTGATATGTGAATCTAAGCAGAAGGCTTAAGTGTTGTTGACAACAGAGGGTTGATTCCTTGAAGGGTTTCCAAGAGAATCAAGATCAGAGATGACAATGGAATGCTTATCAATGAGTCAACATAAGGATTGAATAGAGATCTAAACCTAAAAAAGTTAGTTGTAATCACACAAATCAAAACCTACTATTTTGTTTCTAATCGTTGTAAATAATTTGTATTGAAATCTTTTTAATAGAGGTTGACCTAATAGTCATTTGAAGACTTAATCGTCTATGTGAATCCTTTAACTAGGTGGAATTCTAAATGAAATGATCAAAGTCCTCTGACAAGGCCACTTCTAATATGGTGGTTAAATAATTTAATAATGTCATACTTAACAGTGTTTTTTATAACCTTTAATAGGGTTGGCTCCTAACAAGGCTCACTTCAAAAGAGTGAAAATTAGTGACATGTTGCTAGTGTTTTTTCCCAAATTGGATTTCCACATAAAATTCTAGTATAAAAATATGTGTTGAATGCTTTATCTATTTAACATTTGATAATGATTTCATTATGCAAAGAATGTTATGTTTAAGACAATTTTACAATATATAGACTGTGCAATAGTAGGGGAAGCAAAACAATGAGTGTTTGTGTTTAATTGTTCAAGTGGTACTTAAGGACCTTGAGGAACTGATTCACCCCCACCCACCCCACTCTCAATAATTTTAAACATTTTTAACATAGTGATCTAGGCTTGTATTATTGTGTTTTCCCTTATTTGAATATTACTTCCACATGTAACTCTGATCAGGGGGATGCTTGTTGGTTTAAGTTAAGTTAATTTTGCTTGAATTTCCTACCTCCCTACATCAACTTCTCAAACATCTCATTCTTCTATTCCCTTTTGAAATTCTAAAAAAATAAGATTTCTTTGAATGGACCTAGCCTAGGTTACTACCAAAAAACCTAAAATGGAAAAATCTACTAAAATTGAGTTAGTTTCATTTAAAGAGGACAATGAGGGGGGTCATAGGAGGTCGATGAGACTAGCTAAGAGTCAAGAAAGGATGAAATAGATGGCTAGTAGAAAGCTAGATAATAGTGAGAAACATTTGGGGTCAGGAGCCAATGAGAAGAGAACATCTAGAAGAAATGAGAAGGTTGTTAGGATTAAGTATGTTGGTAAGGAAGAAGAGGTTGATGAAGATGATACTAAACATGGATAACTTTAGTGGTGAATATTGACCAAATGGAAAATTTCACTCATTGGAGACCCTAAATTTGTCAAAAAAAATTGCACTTTTAGGGTGGCCATGTCACCCACACTTTATGAAAATTGGGTTTGATGCTTAGACCAATCACCAATAATTATACATAATTATTTTTATTTTGGTGATGACTTCACCAATGGAATTTAATCTTTCCACATGGTAAATCAAATATTTTTGCCTATAACTTCTAAGGCTTGTCTTATTCACATTCACCAATATATGGTAAATCTTTAAGTTAGGTTATATGTTAAGTACATATGTACTTGACATGTGTCCTTATTCCAGAGACATTCCAAGTAAATTTTTATGCTTTTAATCTTTGGCACGAAAAAGGTTTGATTGTGGAAAGGTGTCATTATTCCAAAGACTTTTGTTAAAACTTGTTCCCCTTTAACATGTCGGCCTAAAATAAGATTTATACTATTGATTTAGGATCATTTGATGATTATTAAAAAGGGTTCATGTATTTTAGATGATATAGAATTATGGTTTTTAGGTATTTATACTTTCGGTCACAAATTTCTTCTATAATCCAAAAATTTGCCAAGGTTTGATAGAATTTTCATGCAACAAACAAAAAATTGCCAATTAAATTGTTATTTAAATCTTAGTTTGAAAAAAAAAAATTGCCAATAGAAATTATTTTTTTCTTCCTAAAATAATGTTGGATTCTCCATGAAATTTATTTGTGATACTAAAGAAACCTCAGACTCAGAGGTGGGGAAGGAGCAAAAGGGTAAGGATATTAGTCAGGATGCTACCCATGTCTTGGCTAGTTTTACCATAAATACCTTTGATTTAACTTCAACTACACATCCTGCTAACCAAATCAACATTGATTTCTCTCCAATTACTGCCACCTCCTCGATAAAGGGAAAAAAAGGGATTATTCTAACCCCAATGTGATGCAAGCCTTTGAGATGGTAACTTCTATAGGTAAGTGTGTTATTTGCCAAGAGCTAAAAAGTATTGTGGAGGAGACCAATCATGAAACTGAAGCACTTAAAGCCCAATTCTCTACTTTGGATGACTGCTTCAAGACTCTATCTAGATTTTTTGTGAAGGTGACTCATTTGGCTTCCACCATGCCCTAGTTTCTCATGAAGGAAAAGGAAGAGGAGGGTATTGGAACATAGGATTCGAAGAAACTATATGGCTTCTTAGCAATGGATTGGGTGAATGTCTTATTGGAAAGAAAGGGAAAGGGAAAGGAAAAGGTTAGAATTTAAGCCTTTGTTGTTTTATTTTGTGTTTTCTATGCATTGATTCTTTTGAAATGTTCCAACTAGTATTTTGGATTGGGTGATAATATAATGGCCCTATTAGAGTTAAAAAAAACTCTTAAAATAGTTATGTTTTAAGTAGATGTAGATATTATGAGTGTGATTATATGGAGGAACTATGCTATAAATACTAGTAATTTGGTGTTTATGTTAAATATGAACTTGTTTTGTCTTCGCAAGTTTGAGGAGAATATATTTTTAAAATTTAGGGAAAGGGATGTGAAAATGCTAATAATTAAGTAGATGTGGGTCTATTGTGAATTGTTTTACCATTGTTTTATTATTGTATAATTGAAGTATTTAAATATAAAAATAATAGCCATATTAAAAATAAAATAGATGACAAATTTAAAACTAAAGTAGTATGTGTGTGTGTGTGTGTGTGTGTGTGATTTTATTGAAAAAAAAACTTTAACATGAAATAAAATAAATAATGTCAAAAAAGTAACTTATTAATATAACATAACTAATAATATGAAATAATATATTTTTAACATAACTAATTTATAGTTTTTAGTCAGTGTATTATCATCGTTTATTTTTTAAATTATGTAATAAGTATTTTAATTTAAATAGTTAAAGATACTCTTTTAATAAAATTTATATAAAGCAAGAATGAATGGTTGAATATAAAAAATAAATGTCTTCATTGTGATATCTCTTTACATGTAAGATAGATATGCTAGCTTAAATTTAATTATTATTCATTATTTAACTTATCATTATTATTTAAATAGAACATATGTTTAAACGTTACAATGTTTTCTTATAACTATATATTAATTTTACTTTGTTTTTTAATTTTTTCCAACCTGTCAACTTCCTTTCCTTGCCAGCACATAACACAAACATTACATATTTTGTACATGGAAAAACTAGCACATATTTCCAAGAAGATAGTATTCTCCTTTTTACATTGGTAGAAACACCTACAAAAGACACCCTTGAAGAATCCCTATACGGTTTGTCTCGGGCCCAATTTTGTTCCCTATAAAAATGATTCCCCTTCTCCATAATAACAATCTTTCTTATCAATATTTCTTTTTTTTTTATTCGACCTAACCAAATATTTTTATAAAGAAATAATCAAAAGACAATTAATAGTGAGATTTTAAAAATAAATAAGAATATAATATATTAAATATAATTGAAGTGAACCTAACCCAATTTGTTTTATTTTCAAATTATGTATTGATTAGTTCATTTATGAAAATTAATATTTCAATTTTAAGAAATGAACAAAATCAGGTTAACTTTGTTGTGAATCAAATTTTTGATATGAATGATTTTGTCTCTTAAATAAATTTAAGAATATATTTTCTTTTTCAAATCATATAATCATTTGAGACTGATTGAACATATAACAATATAATTTTTAAGATAAGAAATCTTATAATTGATTTTTTGAAACAATTCAAATATTTTTAAAATTTTCAACTCAAACATGTTATAAGACAACTGCCACGTAGTGGTATGTGCTTGAGGTTAGATAGAAACATAGAGAAAATTGACTAAATCATTACAATTATCAATATATTTAATATTCATATAGAGATAAAGTAAGACAAAGATTAACTAATTAAGAAGAGATAAAGTAGAATTAATTAAGAGTTAGAAAGTGTATACTTATTTATATATTAGTTGGAAACTTATATTATATATTTAAAAATAAATAATATATAACATATAAGTTGTGTAATTTTGTGAGATAGATTGAAAAAATTCAATTTAAAGGAACTAAATTAGAAGTAAATATTAAGAAGTAAGAATAGATTAAAGGAAAAATAAACAAATGCATTGCACAATTTTTTTTGGAGTGAACGTAATAATATTAAATTATAATTTTACATATCTATGTTTATAAATAATTTTTGAAAATTATGGCATTAAAAATGTAATATGGAGGATCTCTAAAAAAAGGGGTCCTATAGGACCAAATGAATCGAACCAAATATCACGAGAAATGTAATGCCCCGCCCGGAGATCCTTGGAACACAAGGATAAAACATGCAATGAATAATTATTTTATTAATATAAGTTACATTACAACATAAAGTAACCAAGTGCAAGAATGAAACATCTAAACAAAGTGATAAGAATAGGGAACATGGCTAAGCTCATATGTTCACCTACACTAGTGAAAGTCTTACAACACTTCCAAAGATCCCCAAGCACAAAACTATAACTTACAAACCAATGATCACACAAATCATGAGACTACATAAGGAGGGAAGTTCTTTTTAAGCTGCAAAGAACAAGTTCCTAGCATGGTTAATCATACATGTTCTTTTCCAACTAACCATAGGATAATCAAGAATTACAAGCAGAGACCAACAACAATCATGCACAAGATGAGGGCTCAAAGCTACCACCACTCATCTACTAGACACCATGCTAAATCTTAAAATTTGGCTAAGTCTGAAATCCTAAAGCCGTGAAATTTGGCTAAGTCTAAATTTTTGAAGCCCTAAAATTTTCTAGAATCTTTATCTTAACTCAGAGAGGCTTGGAACCTATCTCAAATGAATTGTCACATATATTAAAATATACTTCAATGATTTATTTTATTTTATACCCCTTAGAAATATTTTTTTGAACTAGGAAGGTGTGCAACCCAATAGGGTGTCCAAAACCAAGCTCCAAACTTTCCTCTACCGAGCCAAAATGCCCACTCTTTCTAATGCAAGGAAACTCTGCCCTAGAGTCTTGTGTGAGACTTTGCATTGTTGTGCATGAGAGAGTGAATTACTGCATGCAAGGGAGTGCATTATTGCATGCAAGGAAGTCCACAACTGCATGCAAAGAACTAGATGCTCACATAAGAGAATGTATTATAACATGAGGGAGAATGTATAGCCACGCAAGAAAACACATTCTCATGTGAGAAACTACCCTTCCCATGAAAGAAATGCCAACAATGCAACATCAAGGCAAGAAGAAGAAATATAAAAATATGAAGCCTCCACACCAAGGAGTACCACATCCACGTAAATCAAGGAATTCATATTTGAGAGCATAAAGGAGATCAAATAACACAACCTCTAATACATAGCATTAAATATAATCATATGAAAAGAAACATTGCAATGAACATACATGTACATAAATCAACTATCACGAGAAGGAAAATACAAGCAATGGAGCCACCAAACTA
Organism: Cupressus sempervirens; assembly: GCA_028749045.1. NCBI lineage: Eukaryota > Viridiplantae > Streptophyta > Pinopsida > Cupressales > Cupressaceae > Cupressus > Cupressus sempervirens. The sequence continues at coordinate 291,845,550 of CM053783.1, read as the reverse complement.
AAAACAATTGTGCTTTTTTCTTGCCATCCATAATACCATCATGAGACCTCAAAGGCCCTGGCCATCCCTTGAGCATGAATCTCAAATTGCCAATAAGATAGTTGGAGTTGTATCATGAGATCATTGTTACCAATAACTGTTAAATAAAATCATAAGAACAATTATATCCAACATGCTAATCTGCTAACAACATCACTAATCCAAGGTAATGGTAAGAAACATCATCTAGAAATATGATACAATGTCATAATAAAGGAATTCATCAAGTAATAAACTAACATCATTTAGACATGATATCCATACATCCAAAGTAAAACATAAATCACTACAGGATATACTCTGGATACACTAAAGTACCAAGTGAATATCCAGCACCAGCCACAAAATGAAGTAGACCATCTCTATAAATTAGTCCCTAGTAGTGGTGTAGGTAGCTACACCTCCTAACCACATGGTACTCATAGGCTGACTCGTGTCATGCTAGTGGAGATAATGACCTAACCACAATCACATAAGACAATCACCCATGGATAACACACATGCCAATCAAGTAAATGATACCAACATCTATATGATCATGAAGACAATGCAATACATCAAGTCATTGATCAAATCCACTATGGATAACTATGTAGGGACTCTAGTGGAGTGTAAGTTGCTTGGCATCAGAAAGTCCAAGCTATATCAGGTGTAGAATGAAGCCCTTAGGAAACCCTCACACCATGTCCTCAGATAAACTATATAAGTTCTCACTTATCTAATATTAAGTTTTATTACCCATTTATTAATTTAGTTATCACTTGTTAGAACTTATTCATGCTACCTTATCAAAATACAACCAAGGTATACGAGAGAAGCCACTCTACATGTCTACCCTACATACCCATCCTCAGCGCACAATGAGTGCCTAGAGGCAATGCAAGTTCTAAATCCAACCCCAAATGAACAATCCCTCAACTGACCTATATCTAGGAGTTTGGGCCTTACAAGATCTTGTCATATGTATGTGCACATGCTCATGTCTACGAAAAACCAACTTCATGAAATAATCACATAATACTAATGCAAGAGTTGGATATGATAAATGCCACAAAACAAATAAGAATTAAAAAAACTCACTCAACCAACCTATATCTAGGAATATGGATTATGCATGAATCCCAATAAGGCAACAAAACACTCAACATCAAGAACTCACTCAAGAATTCATTCCAAATCAACAACCTACAATTAGTGCCAAGAAATACCCGAGAAAGTTGGGTGCTTGCAAATTGAGACAAAGTCAAAAATGATCAAAACTCAACAAAATTAAAACCCTTTTACAATAGGGTATAAAAACCCTAGATATCAAATAAAATATGGATTTGGAGTCTGTATGCAAAAATGGCCAGCATAACAATCTAAAATCCCAAAACCCCAAGTCAAGAGGCAATCAAATGCATGTACCCACCCAACAGGGTCAAGCCAACATACTGGAATGGAGGGGAACACTAGTTCTCTACCTCCTAGAAAACTGTTATCCAAAATAGACAATAAAACAGAGCCAAAATATAAAAATGGGTGAGCCCTACTTGGCAGCCAAAAGGGAAAATATGGAAATGCTCATGATAAAATAATTGATCTGCTAAAACTGTCAAAAGTCTCAACAAACCAAGGCCTCCCCAAGCCAGATCCAAAAAGATCAACCTCACATTGATCCCATGTGAGCAGCTCCCATAACGGAAAAATAGTAATTCCTCCTTAAGAGGATTTGGGATTTTGCTCTCCAAAATCAAGTTTGAAAAGTGAGAAGTGAGAAAAGAACTCACATTTTGGGATATATATTCACTTTGAAAGTGAAATATTAAAAAAGAAAAGTAACTAACTCACTTAATTAAATCCCTTTTTCATCTAGAAAAAATCAAGCAATTCCAATTAAATGGGATTGAACTGTGACAAAGCTATCAATAATTAAAATAATTAAATAACTTCCACAACCACCATGGACTCCTAAATGTAAAAACATGATCATTAGGTCTAATCACATAATGCATTATGAATCTAGATTTAACAATTACTAGAGGATTAAAATAACAATAAAAGATGTATTGTCCATACAAGAACAATATTGGCTCAACATGAAAGGTCTAATCACTAACTCCATATGCTACTACCAAGAATATAGGTGTTGGAAATATGTGATAGGCTAAGTTACTGAGAGGGGAGGGATGAATCAGTAAATTATAAAACTTAATCCTTATCGACCAATTAATCCTTCATGTGTATTATGATCTAATTGCATGCATGAAAAACTAAAAAAATTAAAAAATTCATAACACTTTGACACACAATATAGTGACCTAGAAATCATGCAAATAGAAAGTAAAACTGGGGTGGGGATAATGCCCACAAGCTTTAGTATTGTAGTATAAAGTTGGCTTGTTAAGGCTTACAATGATCACTTCTGATGATTTTCTCTTTTAGGAGCAATAAGGACTGCTAGGTCCACCTTGCAAAAGGATTTACAAACATACAATGAAGTATGCACTTGGTAAAGAGATTTACAAAAGATAGCTAAGTCTACCTTGTGAAAGGATTTAACTGTTCAACCTGTTAGGATGAACCAATGGCTAATCTCTAATCTATAACTTGATTTTTTGAATGAGATTCCTTTAAGTGTAATAATCACCTTGTTATAATAGATAAATATTTGTTTCTCCTTATAATATTGTAGCCTTTTACGTCACACTTCTCTTTGTATGTTGTATATGATAATTTTTTTCATATATTTGGATGTGATATAATACATTACATATATACCAATCCAAATTACCATTCATCAAAGTCAGCTACAATACAAGTTTCACCAAAATATGCAAAGTCAACCCAATTGTAGGAACTCAATTTTTGAAGACAAACTCGGTGAGGTTTTGATACTCGACATATATTGTAAATAGTGAACATCATCATGCACTCAGTAGATGTAGAAGCTCAGTCCATGCTAATCACTTCTAAGTAGTTTGCACTTGGTCTGCATTGGTGACTAGGTGAATACTGTGAAACTCAACATCTAAACTGTATTACTTGATTCACATTGCATAGCTTAGTCAACACTATTACTATGGGCTCGGTATAAACTAAATCACTTGGTTGTCATTGCATAGCTTGGTCAACACTAGATTCACATCACTAAAGCTGCAAACTTGGTAAGCACTAAAGAACTCAGTTTGCACTAAGAAACTCAGTAAACACTAAGAAGCTCGATTTACACTAACAATCATCAACCTAGTAGAAACTACTTGGTGCAAAGTGAATACTGTTCTTGGTACTCGGTAGCAACTGTAGAACTTTGTAGAGCTTGAATTACTTGGTTAATGCTATTAACTATACAATAAGCTTGGTAGCTATTAGCTATCAAATTAACTGTGTGTGTCACTAATAAACAAACTTGACTAAAATCTCAACAATCTCCCCCTTTGGCATTAGTGAAAAAAAACACTTATCAATAAAAACTAAATTCTCAAAAAGTTTCAAACAATCTTAATTCTTCATCTTGTGTCTTCAACTCAGTGCCATACTCTATTTTTGATATTTTTCAAAATTGCTTTTGTAAGGGATGTTTATCTAAATAGTTGTACATGTGCATAATATGATGGTGCTCCCCCATACATATATATTCTATATAATTTACATTATATACATCTTCTTATATCTTATCTTCTTCCCCTTTATATCACATCTTCTCCCCCTTTATATATTACATCTTATATTATATCTTCTCCCTTTTTATAATATGTTATATACATCTCCTCCCCCTTTTTGACATAAATGCCAAAGGTTTACTTTACATTGTTATTCCAAAATGTGACAATAAATTAGAATATACTTTTAGAATCTATTCCATATTAGTAACGCAACTGATCTTCATTCCCCTACCATCCCATTCGGTAAGGGTTTTCTTCTCCAATTCCACGTAACTTAGGGTTTTGGTGGTTTTTGTCTTGGCCAAAATTGGAAGCCCTATAACCTAATGGATCATTTCCTTTGTTATTAGAATAAGTTACTCCAACCATAACTCCCCATTATGCATATGACTAAGAATAAATCTTATCCACTTTATCTGAAAATCTTAGGGGATGTGTGGAATGTGGTTAAACCCTTTGCTTCTAGGTGTCGATGCTCTAGTATTAACACACCATTCACATGCAACTTTTCCAATGTTTCATCAATTTCAAGGGTTCCTATATCTTTAATTGATCAAAAATGTGAGTAAATATCATTTATCAGAAGTACCCTAGATAGAATATGAGATAGAGCTTTAGTTGGATCAAGGGTTTTTGCAACAGTACTCAATTTGAAATCTGGTGCTTACCATTTGACTCCTCAGACTAGCATCTCGAACCCTTTCTTTGTCTTGCTACTAGAGGATGTCATCGCTCAATAGGGTTTCTCAAAACATGGAAATCTTCAATACTAATTCATACAGATTGCTCAAATGCACAAAGATCATTCTTCATAAATAGCTCTTGAAAATTCACAGTGACAAATGAATTTGATTTCGTCCTTTTATCAAATTTTTCCTTTCAGTTGCCATAAATGTGGGGTATGATCACTTTCTTAATGATAGACTATCTTCCACTTGGGTTGAATTAATTTCTCGATGGATTCATCCATGACTTAGTTTCCACACAATAAACTAGTTGCTCCCGACCTTGCTCGACAGGGTCTTGCAACCTAATCTCGCTCAATAATGTTCAAAATTCCTTTAGACAGTCAGTGATCCCTTTGCATCATGAATGCTGATATGAATCTTTTCTTTTTGTTGACTGGAAATAATGTAAGATGTCTACTTCAAAATCCTAGTTCTAGTTCTCCTTGTGGGAGATCAAATAGAAATTCTTGAGTCACCTAATTCTTGAGTGACATGTACTTCATTGCTCAAACTTGCATTCTTAGAAGATTTTAGAATCCATTGGTGTCTCATCTACTTTCTGATGTTGTCAACTTTGGCTTTCTTTTCATATTCAATTCTTCTAGTATTCATATAGTTCTTGGAAGGATGACCAAGTTTTGTACAAATAAAACATCTTCTAGTGGTGTCTCTTATCTTCATGTGATGTTTTACATAGTTTATTCCAATGTGTCCAAATTCTCCACAGTAGTGACATCTGTGCCAAGTGTTGTAGTCCCAACAAAATATAGCTTTTACAATCTATTCTAGTGGATTCAATGTCTTAGTTTGCATTTAGAAGATTTATGCTCATTCTTCTTGCATTTGTGGCATTTGCCTTCAAATTTAGGTTTCTCTTTCCATTGATTAGCTCTATGACCATGTTTATTTCAATTGTAGCATTTTCCATTGAATTTAGCTTTGCTATTAGTCCAACATATGTTTGATGTATGAACTATCTTACCATAGTAATTGCGTGTAGGTCTTTGATTCTTTTGAGCTCCTTGCTTGGATGATTCACCTTCTTCTCCAATTCATTCTTTATCCTTTAGTTTGTATTGTCTTTGCTCATTCAATTGATTCATGTTTTCTTGAGATTTCATCATCCTTTCATTGGTTTACTTTTTAGTGTTTAGATCATTTTGCAATCATTCATTCTCTAATCTTAAATTCATGATTTTTTCATTTGCATTGTTGAGCTGATCAATGAAGTCTACTTGTTGAAGGGATAGATGTTGAATTTCATTACTCTTACCTTCTAACTCTTCTTTTATCTTGTTTTTCTCTTCCATGACTTCACACAATCTCACTGACTAAATCTCTTGCTCTCTTTTTAGATTTCTTACTTCTTCTTGAAGTGTACCATTATTTTTTAATAGTTCTCTGATTACCTCATTAGCTTCATCTGAATTACTTTTTAAATGGATACCCTCAATTCTTTCATCAATGTAGATTTTGTCATTCATCTATATTGCAAGATCGTTTCTTCTTTTCAAGGATTGAGAGAATTGCTCCTTTACTTTCTTAAGTTTCCCAATAGCTAATTCCAAATCTAGTTTTTCATTGTCAATAGCCTTATCAAGTCTAAATACCTCCATAGCTTTTGATCTTTGCTCAAGCTGATAAAATTTTTCTCTGAGAATCACAAAGCTCTAATACCAATTGTTGGAAATATATGATAGGATAAGTTACTACGAGGGGAGAGGTGAATCAGTAACTTATAAAACTTAATCCTTATTTACTAGTTAATTCTTCATGTGTATTTTGATATAATTGCATGCACAAAAAATTGAAATAATTAAAATATTCATAACACTTTAACACACAATATGGTGACTCAAAAACCTTCAAAATAGAAAGTAAAACTGGGGTGAGGATGATGCCCACAAGCTTTAGTACTATAGTATAAAGTTGGCTTGTTAAGGCTTACAATGATCACTTCTGATGATTTGCCCTTTTAGGAGCAATAAGGACTACTAGGTCCACCTTGCATAAGTATTTACAAACATACAACGATGTGTGCACTTCGTAAAGAGATTTACAAAAGATAGTTAAGTCTACCTTGTGAAAGGATTTAATTGTTCCACTTGTTAGAATGAACCAGCGGCTGATCTCTGATCTACAACTTGATTTTTTGAATGAGATTCCCTTGAGTGTAATAATCACCTTGTTGTGATAGATAAATATTTTCTGCTTTGTATACTATTGTAGCCTTTTGCTTTGCACTTCTCCTCCTTGTATGTCATATTTGATAAGATTTTTTCATATATTTGGATGTGATACAATACATTACATATATACCAATCCAAATTAACATTCATCAAAGTTAGCTACAATACAAGTTACACCAAAATACAAAAAGTCGATCCAACTACAAGAACTTGGGTTCTAAAGACAAACTCAATGTCGCTCTAATACTCAGCATCCATTATTAACACTTAACATCCTCATGCACTTAGTAAACATAGAAGCTTGGTCCATACTAATCACTTATAAGTACTCTAAACTCAATCTACACTGGTGACTTAGTGAATATTGTGAAACTTGGCATATAAAGTAAATTACTTGATTCACACTATATAGCTCACTCAACACTATTGTTGTGAGCCCAATATAAACAGAATCACTTGGTTGGCATTGCATAGCTTAGTCATAACTAGATTCACATCATTGAAACTATGAACTTGGTAAGCATTGAAGAACTAGGTTTACATTGAGAAACTCAATAAACACTAAGAAGCTCAATTTACACTTATAATCATCAACCTGGTAGAAATTGCTCGGCACAAACTAAATACTATTCCTAGTACTCGGTAGCAACTACATAACTTGGTAGAGCTTGAATTACTTAGTTAACACTATTAACTATACAATAAGTTTGGCAGTTGTTAGCTGTCTGATTAAATGTCTGTGTCACTAATAAACAAACTTGACTGAAATTTCAACAATGAGTTTTGCACAATAAACAAACACAATCAAGTGTAGATGCACAATATATAATAGCTGAAGCAACATTTATACAAAATCACATAACTAAAGCATCTAATTAATTTCATTAAAATAATCCATTTAAATCATTCAATTGGAGAATAGTAAAAGATTACTACAAGAACAATGTAAATATTCATAGCACAATCATATCACAAAAAAAGATCATCTAGATTAAATCCATCAAGATGAGTTATAGAAATCAAATGAGAAAGGCACTATAAGAAAAATCATATTTAAGAATATATTTAATTGATTCAAAATATATAGACTTTAGAAATATGAAAATAAGGGGAAAAATATTTGAATATAATTGGTTGATATGTATAAAACTAATTCATTAATATGGAAAGTAAAAGCAATAGTTTTTTATATTCATATTAAATAATGTCTTAATTATAGGATATAAATAAACCTAGAATAATTTTATTGTAGAATAAAGGCATAGAAAGGCTTAACTCTTAAATAGTTTTTAGATTTTTATTTTTTTCTTTCAAATCATATAATCATTTTACATTAATTAAAGACATAACAACATACAATTTTATAGATTGTGTAAACTCTTCTTATTGATTTTCTTATAAACATGTTATATTTTTAAAATTTTAAATTAATGAAAACATGTTATAAAATAATGAGCTATATTTTAAATATTCATAAATAAATAAAAAATTAAAATTTGTATTGTACTTTAATATTCTTATTCTAAAGGTCAAAATAATACATATCTATCTAATATGACATTAAAAAAGTATAAGATTAAATCTGACTATTCATAGTTAATTATTAATAAACAATATACTATATATTAAATATTATGATTCATGTTGGAACCTTTTTTATTGTATTATGAGAGTATATCCTTAATCATTTATCTTATAATTGACAATCAAATAATTAAAAAATATACTTAAGAGAAGCAAAGCATATTAACATAAGATAATGGAAAAAAATATCAAATGTATACCTCAAATCACCCCCTCTTTTATTAAACTAAGATAAGGCGTACCCTAGCACTATTTGATTAAAACATTTGTTTGACTTTTAAAATTGTCTAAATTTAATAATATTGACAAGGTCCAAGTTATGGAGCACTCATTAATTAATAAAATGGCAATATATTCAATTAACTATTAGAATAAAAGGATCATGAGAAGGATAAATGGATTAAATATTTAATTAATTAAAATGGTGATAAAGTTTACAACTAAATCAATTAAATAAGTTATAAATATTTAATAAATTTCTGATTAGGATATAATATGATAAAGGTGACAAAAAGATTAGGGTTGACTCTATAATGTAATGGTGAAAAGTGGTATTGTTAATAGTTCTATGAAGGTTTGAACCCCACTATTGATCTAGAGGGAAAGAATAAGAAGAGGAGAGGACGGCAAAGTAGATGAAGGATGCCATGGATGAGGAAAATTTTTAACATGTAAGAGGATTAAGGTGGCCAAGTGACTAGTAAGATAATCAAGCATTAATGACATGAATGAGAACCCCCCTTTGTGGCCTCACTTAGAGAAAGGGTTGGGTTGAAAGTCATCCTATTTCCTTGAACAGAATAGGTAATTGATAAATTCATCAATTAAATAAATATTCTTTCTTTAATTAATGAACTATGATAGGATAAACTAAGTCTAACTAGATATGGTTAGATTTAGGTGTGTACAACAATAAAACATGTATCTATAGTTAGATATTGCTAATCATTCAATTATTGCTAATTATTGATTTTTTAAATTGCATCATGGGGTATTTTAAGTTGCAAATAGAGGTTAATGTTCCATTTACTAAATAAATGTACTTTTATAAATAATAATAATGGTTGAATCTTCAAGGAGAGGTAGACAACTATGATGACACCACATTTATGTCATTTCTTGAAGAATGAGATCCCAAGGGTGAGATACTGGGTGGTAATGTAGGACGATTTGATGATTTGGTGTGTTGCATTTGTATGGTTCAAGGAAAAGGGATAATATTTACTTCATGTAGCCACACATTTCTTAGATTTTATACCCTTGAGCTTTGGGTTAGCAAAAAGTTATATCCACTCTATAGCATATGATTGTTAAGATTTTATATATATTTTGAACCAACATATTCTAAGTGAAGTTTCTTTACTACTAGAGGTACAAACCTAGGAATGTCATAGTGTATTAAGGCTTTGTACTTTGAAAAAAATTGGTATGGTAATAGGGACATAAAAAAGGTTGTGACAATTATAATAATACTTTCTTCAAATTGTAGGTCCTTTTTTTTTCTTTTGTAGGTTCTAAATGTTCTTCAACTTTATTATTTTTATTAAGCGACACTTAATTATCGTTTTCTCTCACCAAACATGAATTTTGGAACTATTCAAGTGGTTTCCTTTTAATGTGATCAAGTATCAATAATTTTTTTAAGGATTCATTTAACTCTTATGAACAATGGGTCCTTCTATTCTAATAATGTTTAGGTAGAAAATGGAAGCACTTAATAAGATGGGTGTATCAATTAATAAATATTCTTTCTTTAATTAAAAAAAACTCAAGTATAACCCTAATTATGCAAGAAAATATATCTAAAGCATAAATGGATAAGAAATAATGCAAATTAGCTTGGGAATGTGAGAGGAAGACTCTTTGGAGGTGTGAAAATTGTATTTTTATCTAAATAGTTGTTATAGAAACAAACTTTATTGGGCGAAGGTCTTATTGGAAAGAAAGGGAAAGGAAAAGACTAATAATTATTATTATTATTGATTTTTTAATTTTTTGGGGAGGAGGAGGGAGGGGGGGGAGCTTGCCTTGATTAAACCATAGGTGAGCAATTAACCTTGAAATGAAATGAAATGTAAAGAATTTAGGGCCCATTTGGTTGATGGAATAGGAATAGAAAAATTGGATTACGATTTTTATTTTCTATTCGGTTCATCACTTGGAATAGGGAATAGGAATACATATTCCCATTTTCCCTCTAAAATGAACTTATACCCATTCCAAAAAATTGTTGTTATTGGAATATCCATTCCTATGCCCGCAGCCGAACTGACCCTTAAGGAAGCAAGATAAGCTATAAATAATTCCCCTGTCTTGATGAAATCCTTGTTAGGAAGGATGTTACAGTGCACTTCATCAAGTTGTTTATATAATCCTAATACTTATATTATGTCATCACTAATGGTTTTAATCTCATACTTCCAGGGTCTAAGCTCTGATACCAACTGTTTGTCCCAACGGGTACTAAGAGGGGGTGAATCAATACAAACTTTGTTACCAATTAACCCCGTTCCTAGATGAATAAACTTTACTACAGGCATTCTAAATATAAATAAGATAATTAATGAAACACTATAAAAGAAAGTAAAATCACACATAGATGCATACATCAATGAAATAAATATGTTGTATGTGAAAACCCTTGATGAGAGGATAAAAACCATGGTTGGAGTGATATATCCACTATTTGTTTTAATACATGTAAAGGGTTGTTTGGTGAAAGTCTATAGTTGCTTATCTAAGAACACATTCTATTTTAAATACTCATAACTTGCAAGGATTACAAAATCTTCATAAAGCTACCTAGTGAGAGGATTTATAAATATTACCCAATTAAGAGATCTCAAATATATTCAATGATAAGAAAGAAATATAAAAGTATGATATAATAAAAACACTATCTTTTCTTGTAGATATACATGATGTCTCCTTGAAGATAAACTAGTATTCTTCCTTTCTCTAGCTTGTTTCATGAATTGCACTAGTTCACCTCTCCTTATCTATCCTTAATAGATAGTCTATTTTTCAGCTCTTCTCTCTGCAAGTATGATATCTTTCACAAGATAAATAACTTCAACAACTATATTAACGAAAAATTAAATAATGAATTCCAGGTGTCTTTATATAGTCTTTGATATCTTGGTGCTATTATTGAGAACAAAATCTAGCTCACATTCAAATTTAAATTGCATACTTGAGAAGATCATAGAATGCCTATGACACATGATAGTAGGTGTCTAGACTAGTATCCTTTCCACTCCCTCTATGTACCTAGAACTAGCTTCTATCCATGCATCTCCCAACTACTACTTTATGAATATTTGTCACATCATTATTTATGATTATCCTTTTTTCTTGTCATATTTTTCATGATCCTTTACACTTGACTTAACACAATGAAAGAAAGACATGTAAGATTTGTGAAGAAGAGTATTTTTGGACTACCATCATAGATACCAAAAAGAAACCTACTAACATGGTATGTAAGGAATGTGTGATGATACAACACAAGAAAAGTTCATTTCCAAGAAAGAAATTTACTACTTCAACGAAGTTAGAGATTGTCCACATAGAGTTGAGTGGTCTTACAAAGACAAGAGAATTCTATGGTGAAATGTATTTAATAATTTTTGTTGATGGTTTCATTTGGAAAATAGTTCCACCTTGAACTTTGTAATTACCATCACAGAGGCAAAAAAGAGTTGGTGCTACCATATCACAAATCTATGTAGACAACACAAGGATACAGTTACAAACATTGATACATGTACAACATAATATATAATAATATATAGAACAAGTAAGATTCAAATAGAAGAATAAATCAAAAAAAATTCTCCTTCATTACCTTGTTCTAATGAAGCAAGAAGGGCCATCTAGAGAAATCTAAAAAAACATATAGAAAATACATTATAGGGAAAGCACATCACAATAATAATATACACAAAAAACCTTATGCTAGAAATCTCACTAAAGAACATTACATTCGTCTCCTATCACAGTTAGTAGTATGTAGAGAAGGTGAACAACTTGAAAGAGGAGCAATGTCCAACACATTAGGAATAATGTCTAGGTCTAAAGGACCCTCTTGAGAGTCACTACGCTCAAGACTAGATGTAAGTGTAAGCTACATAGAAATCTTGTTAGGTAAATCAAAATCAAGATCAATAATATCATGTTCGTTATCAGCTACTATATAGTCTTCATCAAGAGTAATACCAACAAAATCAAAATAATGAACATCACATGTATCAATGACTTTAGTATGATCAAGTTCCTCTACATACATGGGCCAATCAGAAGCATGCACATGATCTTTAGTATGAGCCTAGAAATTCTTTTAATGTTCACAAGCATATCAATTATGCTTAGCCTTACCAGAAATGTGTGAGAAGAAAGATTAATAGCCATATGCTCCTTACCATCATTAGATGGGTGAATAAGAGGAATCATAGTAGGTTGTTAAATATAAGGAAGAACCACACTAAAGTAGGAACCACACTATAAGAATAGTTAGATATAGGAGGTGGTTGACCATTAGAGATAGAAGAATTGGAATAAATAGGTGTAGATGGTATAGGAAAATGACCATGGGAAATATAACTAGGCATACTCAACTCAACAATATTTTGAAATTTATAAGCACGATAGGGTTGAAAAAGATAATTAGGATGAGCAAGAGGTATCAAAGGAGTAGAAGGCCAAAATAGATCAAGCATAGTGTAATATCAAGGCATACAAGAATGATAAAGACTATGATTAATCATCTAAATTTCACCATCATAAGGAGATCTAATGCATTGATGAAGAGAAGAAGTAATGACTTGTATGGAAGTCAACCAAGGTAAACCTAGCTTCACTTGGAATTTATTAGAAATAGGAATGATAAAAAAGGTACTATTAACCACTTTGCTACATAGCTCAACAAGCCAGGAAATAGAACAAGATACAATAAATGATTACAAGTATAAATAAAAGTATCATTTGAATCACAGAAATCATGATTATTTTTATTAGCAAACAAATGTTCCTCAATGGTAACATCAACCATGGAAATAGTATTAAAAGGGAAATCATAAGAAGGATGCATAGAAATTTGAGTAATAGAATAAAGAGGACCATCACAAGCCTTGAAAATATTAGAATTATTTAATGAAATAGAAAGGTCTCTAGGACACTTAAGGTTGGGTATAGGCTTATCTTGATCATGAGATGATGCAAGAGCATCCTAGGTATAAGGGAAATCTTGTATCACCCAAAATATTTGTCTCTCTATTTTCAATAAGCACTATATTTCTATATAGTGTTACTACTTTTAGGAACTTACTACTTTCAATAAGTGGGTCATCAAAGCTCAAAATGTTCTAATTTCATAGATGGAGGTTCATCTTAGTTATTTCATCCTGGTAGTGGAGCTGCACTATCATACAATATGTATTACATATGTTATTGATGGCTTTAGGTACAAAACCTTTGAGCCAAAATTTGAAGGCCTAAATGGCTATAAATTGAGGTCAAATTGTTGATCTCAAATTGGTTTTGACAAGTGAGTGTCAACACATTTAAACCATTTGCTCAGTTCATGTCTAACTAGTAATACATGCCAAGCACAACATGTAAATAATAGACCATGTCGAGTTGCAATGACTATCAAGTTACTCAAGTGCTGAGAGGATAGACCATGCTAAGTCAATTCAAGTGTTGAGTAAATAGTGGATGCTGAGTAGTTCAGATGTTGAGTCAGAAGTAGAAATACAATGAATTCCTAGCATCAAAGGCTTCATATGCCAAGTGACATAGTTTGGACATATTTGTTTGTAATGGCACAAACAACTATGTAAACCATTTTCCAGCTAACTTAAGGATAGATTTTGATCATTTAGAGATAAGGACATGTGTGTGTGTGTGTATTCCCTATGAAATTGCATGCAACCAATCAGTAAATGGGAAGGTTTAAGTGAAAAATGGATGAATCTCAGCCATAGATTCATACCTAACCCTAAGCCACCAAAGTTTTCTTAAGGAGGATGAAGCCCTAAACTAATGATGATGATGAGAATAGAGTACAAGGGTTGAATGATCAAATTGGTAGAGTGAACAAGATAGTTTGCAGAGCATTCAAGGTGACTTAGCCATAAAGAGTGAATTGTAGAATTAGTTAGGTGAAGAATAGAGAATAGAAAATGATATAGAATTGATACATTAGATCATGAAAGATGAACTAGAGATTTTATAGAGGTGATTTGTTATCAAGAAAGCTAGTGTCAACCATAGGATCTACGCTGAGATATTTTAATAGGTGATTTTAGTTAAATCTCTTAATAGAGTAGTCCTAACGGGCTATATGAAATCCTTTAACAAGGTGCTTACTTAATTTTAAGTTGAATTCCTCTTACCAAGAACACTTCTAATAGGGTGTTGAAATCCTCTAACAAGGTGGAACTTAACAGTCTTTGTAAGCCTTTAATAGGGTAGGCCTTTCATAGGGTACATCATGATTCATGGTTAAACCATTGTAACCTTCATTGGATACACTTTATTTCTATAGTAGTGAAGATTTATGGGTGTCATACCCACCCTATTTTTACCTTGTCACTTGAAGGGTTTCTGGGTAATCATATATGGTGCTATGTGTGTGTTTGATTACATGTTTACATGATTGATGCATATGTGATGCGCGAGCACCTCGACCCTAGCGCATTATGACGAGTTTTGTAATGTTGAAATGTTTGAGTCCCTTTTGGATTCATGACACCATGTGAAGAAATGGTGAAATTGTATTGAAATGTATATAAAAATGCTTGAAATGTATTTAAAATCAAGAAAGATAGATTTGCATTGGGTAAATATAAGGTGGTTTCAATAACTACCTAGGATGTTTTTAGTGAGAGAAATATGTAACCGATAAGAGAGAGTAGAGAGATTACGAGGGAGAACTCGCAAAGAGAGCACAAAAGAATAGAGAAGAGAATCGGCTCTCTGGCCTTTAGCCAGAGTGCCATGCATGTGTTATGCATTTGTAATTAAGGTCTTTTGAAGTTAAATAAGATTGTCTTTAATTTCTCAGATTTCTCTATCTTATTACTATTTTTGCTTATACTATTAATGGTTACGATTATCTCTTTTTCTAACCAAAATTTTGTAGTCCATTATAATGCATCGAATCAGACTGTACTCTATCATCTAAGGATATTAGATGTGCTATTATTATCAGTTTTCTTGTTATTGTAAATGAAAACCTTTAGCACTCTGGGTTAGTTATGTATTGATTACCATAATAGTCCTGATATGGATGATAGTGGTCATTTTATTTAGCAAAGAAGTTAACTGTTCATTTCTTTATGTGTTGTGTTTGAACTGGTTCTAATAACTCATCATGTATCCTAACATGTTCTCAGACATTTGTAAAGAGGACTCGATGGCATTTACTATTAGCCGAGCCTTCTACATGGATATCATGGGAAAAAAAAAGGTGGCAACTATTAATGGCCAATAGACCTAGTGATGGAGAGTTGGGCATAGTCACAACACAAGGTGGAGGGTTGGAATCTTGTTGTGATAGTGATGAATGGTTGATGGGAAGTGGCCTCAGTCAATAGAATCATGTGCATGCTGGAAACCTAATAAGAAGGAATTCATGGGTGGTGATATGCCTAGATAAAAATTAAAGAGGAAGCCATGGGTGAGCAGCTAAACACAAGAATCGGCATTTATGTTTTATTGTCTATATAACCACCTTTATGAGAGCCCGAGTTTCAATTGGTGAGAGTGGTCATGTGTAAATGGGACCCAATAAGGATGGTGAGTTGGTGAGATGTGTCACCGTAGAGGTACATGCAATGTCCAAAGGAACCAGATAATTCAAGAGTGGAAAATGAATGTGCCTGATAGCAAATGCATAAGAAGAGTGAAAGGTGGTGTAGTTAGTAAGAAGGTGGAGAGTATTATGGGGAGTTGATATAAACATATAGTCGTGAGTTTTGTTAAGAAATAATGATCTTTGAAGACCTGATTATGGGTACAATGGATGGATGTGAAGATCTTAAGCCCATCACATTGATGTGGGGTATCTCCGGTTACATTTTGTAGCCATGAAAGTGAAATGATAGAGCATAAACAAGCCTATTACATGAATATGCTTTACATGTTATTTTAGTATATTAATGCATGAATGGTGAAAGTTTTATGGGTCTAAGTTTTAACTCCTATTTCATTACCCCCCTTTCAGAATTTTACTCTCTTCCCACTTGTAATTCCAAATCTAGTATTAGAGCCTAGTTCTCTAAAAGAGAATCTTTGTATCTTAGAGGAAAGATCTTGAAATGGAAGTATACAAGCTAGGAAAGACTATTGAGAACCAAGAGATTGAAATACATCTCATACTACATTAACTGAATGAGGCAAGAGAAGAATTAAAGAAATCCTTCAAGAGAAGGAAAGACATTGCTATTGTAGAGAATGACACACTAGACAAAGAGATAGATACCACCAAGCTATTTGCAGATGGTAACTCTAGTAAATTTGACATAGCAATTAAAAATCTAATGGAAAAGAATAGAGTTCAAGCTAAGGAAATCAAAAATCTCAAGCTGGAGCAAGAATCATTAGCTATACTACTTTGTGAGGTGATTGAACAAAAGAAGAAAGCCATGGAAGACAAAGTCATGATTAAAGAAGACAAAAGAATTTTGGCAAATGGATTGGAAGAAAAGTCAATAGAGTTAACCAAGATCTCCAAGATGTAATTGGATACTTTAAGTCAAATGATGAATGCCAACTATGAACTGAATATCAAGGACATTGAGATAACCACATTGAAGTTGCAGAATGACCTAAAAGGAGAAAAGGAATTTGCTAAAAGTCTCAACAAGCCAAATGAAGCCATAAAATACTTTGAACAATTACTGAGATCTCCTCGATCCAACAAAGACACATAAATATTGGGCTTCACAAGCACTAAAGAAGGAGAATCATCCAAAGTAGAACATCAAAGGTAAGAGCTCCAAATCTACTTGTCATAATTGTTGTAAGAAAGGACATACTACTAATGTGTGTAGGAGCAATAATACAAATCATAATGTCAAGCCTAAGAACATGACTCATTTTCATAAGTGCAATAAGAAAGGTCATCAAGCACATGAATGCAGAACCAGGACCATGCAAAAACAAATATTTGAAGGATATTTCTACAACTGTCAGAAGTATGGACATAGAGCCTTTGAATGCAAGTCCAAATCCATGTGGTTATCAAACAAGCTAGCAAAGGTAAGAAGCTATGGAAACCTTTATAATTGGGATTACAATACAAGATATAGCTATCACTATTTCCAAGAATATGGACACATTCCTGAGAATTATATTAGGACACACTTTAGTGGTAACTACAAAAGATAGTTGAGTCAAACTACATGTTTTAGTTGTTTGAAGATTGGTCACATTAGTAAGCATTGTCCAACTAGGTCAAAGGCACCAAGTTGTGAATTTGATAAAGGCAAAGGAAAGGTAAATATTGAACACATCAAATATGAGATGAATTAGACATGGAAAAAGAAAGATGCTTGGAGAAAATCAAATGCAAAAGGGATCACTTCACCCAATGGATCAAGTGATCACACCTCATCTAATTGAGAAAACCAGAGGTATGTGATATTGATACTCAAATGAAATATCATATATTAGTTCCAAAAGGGACATAGTATTGAAAAAGACTATATTAGCATAAATAAAGATGCAAAATGTTGTTATAAATTCAAGTTCAATCTTCAAATTTTAAATGTTGTTGTCGAGCATAAAATGTTTTCTATGTATGCTGAGTGGAATGGTAGTTGATGTCGAACTGCCAAATTATCTAGTTGATGTGGAGTCTATAGTAGCTACTAAGTGATTGTCATATCAATGTATGTTGAATGATTCTAAAATTGAGTTGATTCCTAGTTTACAATTGTACAAGTACTAAACATTAAATGCAAGGTTTTTAGAAGGATATATGATCGATTTCACTCATTATTCATCCTTTTAAATTTGAGAAAAGAGTGAGTAGAGTGAAAGGTGATTTAGAAACTTGTTCATGAAATTTGCAAAGAATTTGATAGTGATCTCACACCAGTTCTTCTAATTTCACAAGGTATTTAACACAAGCCAAGCTACACAATTTTACTTTGCACAAACCCTAGTTTGACAAATGGCATCTACCTCAAAGAATGTAGAAGGGAAATAGGTTTTAAATGTTTAGATTGTCAATAAAAAAGTTGAACAACCTATTTTAAAGGCCATCCCTAATATAGCATACAAAAAAGATCCTTCTGGTACTTTATGCTTGATCCTATCAAATGTTATATTGGTGCAAGATGTAAGGAGATGCTATAATTGCAAAATTCATAGCATTGGGGACTTATAAATCATAAAATCATATGATAGGTTATGTGAAAATGGTATTCTAAAGGAGTATAAAATCATTGAGAAAAAGGGTTAGATGTGTGCCCTAGATTTTCCTAGTGTATTCAAAACTGAATGGGTTATAATTGTTTTGAGTCGAATACATGATGGATCCTTATGGCTAGAGGGTGGAAAATATAAGATCATCAAGAGATTAATTGATAGGGTTACTAGCTACCAAACCATAGATCATTCCAATATTCTAAAGAGTGACTCTAAGGAAGTAATAGAGAAAAACATCAGAACAAAATAGAACAAAAGAGGCATGACATATGATACTGTTACTATCCATTGTTGAACTTTCTTTTTAGGGTAATTTCTCACAAATTTTATCGATCAAGTAGATTATACAGTGTACCCTATATTGCTATGGATGTTGGCTACAATATTGCGAAGAAAGATCATACTTATGATCTAGCTAAGCTTCAACTACAACACTTGATGGAAAATCTTGGAGCAATCAAAAAGACCAAGAGTGCTCAATGTAAATTTTGTTCAATACTTGTCTATATATTATTTTATGTGCAAAATACATTTCCCTCCTTTGGTATAGTAAGTCAGAAAACAAACAAGTCAATAGAAAAGTAAATGAATGAATTTATTGAATAGATGGGAGAAAATTTTGAATCATTAATGACAAGTTATTTTGAAGATTTTAAGTAGTCAATGAAGCAAAGAATGAGGATACTAATTTTATTAGTTGAACAACATTAAAAAAAATTATGTTTTCTAGTTTATGTTGATTACACATTTGTATAGGTTTCTACACAAAGGGTCAGATGGTTAAGGCCACTTGGATATGAGATTAATGTTGATGAAGCATTGGCAGCAATAACTACACTCCTAGCAAAGGAAATTGACAAGACTACTAAAATATTTGGGAATTATGATGTAATAAAATTAAAGATTTAAATGGAGTTGAAAACTACCTCTACAATTAAGAAGAAATATAAGTTTGTAAAGAAGCTGAAGGAAAAATTTGGTGAAGGTGCAAATGAGGAATAAGATGAAGGAGATGAAGAGGATGAAGAGGAAGAACAAGATCAAACTCAAGAACCTCTTGCATTGACTCAAGGTATGGGAAGGATAAGGAATGGGAAGAAATGGAAGGTGTTAAGGAAGAAGAATTTGAGGAAGCACCCACACATGCCAAGCCAAAGAAGAGAAAGGTTAAAGCACAACTAGTGGCTAAGGCAAAGAAAACTATCAAACCAAGCCTAGCCAAGCCAACAACACCTACCACCAGAGCCAACACATGAGCCACAACATAGAAGGCCAAGTAGAAATCCAAGAAAATAGAGCAAGGTGGCCAAGTACAAAAGAAACAAAGAAGAAAATATGTTGCGCAACTAGATTCAGATGAATAAAGGACTAAATTAGATAATATAAGCCAATTCAAAGTGGTAAGTCACAAACAACTTTTTGATATTGAAAATTTGTGTGAAAATGTCAAGAATAATGCAAATTTATTTGGTTTTGGACATGCAAATTTTGATGATTTGGGCAAAGAAGAGAAGAAGCTAGTGGAAGAAGCCCTATATGCAATGATGTCTAAATTTAAGACAACACCATTAGAATTAGCCAACTCAATACCCAACAAACTATATGACTTACTTGAGCAAAAATGGCATTATTTTTTAAATTTGGAAAAACAAATAAGGGAAACCACTTTAGCCCAAGTAATGCTAGAACTGACAGAAGGGCAAATTGCTAAGTTTGCTAAGAAATATGGAGTTAGGTTCACACTTAGATATAGAGCCTTCAGCATACTTCAAAAAAATATTGAATATGTAGTCAAGAAATCTACCCAAATATGGAAACTTTCCTATGGGTTAACCACCATTAAATAGGGAGAAGCAGACCGTTTTGAGGGTAAAGATGATGATAAGGATGGTGTTGAAATTTGATTGAAAAAGAGGAAGATTGTTGAAGAATACTATATTTTTCAATCATCGTTTTATCACTAATGTCAAACCTGTTAATTGTTGGTAAGATAATTGCTTATAAGATTCAAGTACTATCACATAGTTGATTAATGAGGAGGATTTAATCAATAAGATATATAAAAAGCACCTAGAGGAAAGGTTGAGTTATTATTATGTAATAAAGTACAAGGATCAGTTAAGACAGTGATGTCATGATGTATTGATGATCTACTTAAGGATACAAAATGACTAGCTAGACTTAGAAAGATTAGAAGAATAAGTTTAACAAAGTTTTTCTACCAAGCTTGACCAAGTGGACTGTAGGTGCCAAGAAAAGTTAGTGCAAGTCAAGCAGAAAGTTAGTTGGAGCCAAGTGAAAGAAAATTCTAGTAGATGTCAAGCAATAGTTGATGTCGAGTAAAGTTTAATTGATGCCAAGCATCAATAAAATTTAGTTGATGCCGAGTGATTTTACAGTTGATGCCAAGTAATGCAGTATGTGCTGAGCATTAGAAGGTTTATAATGTCAAGCAATTGCATTATGACAAAGATCAAAGATTTTCCAAATCAAAGCTAACAACTTTGTTCTCTTGGAACTTTTGAACTAGGAGGAAGATAAGATTGATGATCTGGTGGCACAAAATTTGAATGATGGATAATGAGTGAGAAAGTATTCTAATTTCCTTTATATAGGAATGTCTAGTCATGAAGCAAAGAGGTTAGAGAGGTTGGTGTCATGTGTGAGAACCTAAGGAGGAGAAAGAATTAAGGGTTTTACTTCATCAAGTGACCCAAGAGAAGAGTATGCAATGGCATGCTAAGAAAGAAGGCTTAAGGAGATGAATATTTGAAGTATGAACAAGCTATCAGAGTTGTAGTGAATGAAAGCAAAGAAAAATTGAGGATTGAGTAGAGATTTGTAATCTGCAAGTAAAGTTGTATCAAATCAAAGCTCTATTATTACTCTTTAACAATTGTATTAGTCTAGAGTAAATCCTTTGGATTAAGGTTGACCTAATTGTCTTTGGAAAATCCTTGAATAGGGTGGCATTCCAAGTGAATGGCCTAAAGTCCTCTAACAAGGCTTACTTTTAATAGGGTGATTGAAATCCCTTAACTAGGTCACATTTAATAGTGTGTATTATAATCTTTAACAAGGTTGGCCTTTCATGGGGAATCACTTCAGAATAGTGAAAAGGAGTAGCATTTTACAGGTGGATTTTCCCAAACTAGGTTTCTATGTAAATCATTATATCAAGTGTGTTGATGAATGTGTTGTATTTCATGCTTTACATTTATGCAATTTGATTTGATAGTAACATAGAAGTTTTAGTAAATACATAATGAATGCATGCATGGGCACGAATGTTTTATGGGTTCACTAAATTGTGAAAAAGCTTTATTTTATATATCTAGACCTTGAATAACTAATTCAATGCCCCTCTTAAATATTCTAAAGTAATTCCAACAGATTGAGATGAAGGAGATGGTGACTAAGAAAAATACGATAAGAAAGATCATACAATGGGGAAGGAAACTGAAGACAAACTAATGACAAGGCAACAACTAAATAGTAGCAAGATGAATGGAGTGTGTAGGGGACACAAGTGTCAAGCATTAGTTCCCCATTATTGTTAAGGATGTCTCTCATCTTTTAGCTCAGAACATCAATCCCTTGACTGCAAAAGACTTGAAGAAGATACTAGACCAATCTAAACCACAATCCAAGTTATGTGATAAACCAATTTTGGTTAGTATAGATGAGCTCCAAAAGGTAGTAACTAATGTCACAAGGGACAAGGTGAATCCACAAGAACTACCTTCTTCCATCCATTTAGTACAACCTTTGACCCAAAAAATAGTAGATACATCTACTAAGGTTGATAAATTTGTTAAAGTTGACATGGTTGGGTAGAGGTAGACTGCAGAAGAAGAAATAATCATTTCTACTAGACAGTAAGAAGCGGGTAAGATAGATTGTTTAATAACTGAAGCACAAGGACCAAGTTTTATTCATGTCATTATGTTAGATAAGATAAAATTTGAAGAGAGTGAGCGAACACCTAAGGAGTAGGAAGCCATCCATGCATTGGTAACTTTACCTACATCTGGCACTTCTCCTACAAAAGTTCTTTAGAAGCCGAGCAGAGAAGCTATACCTTTACAAATCTCAGTGCCAGGATCTAGCTCTTCAAAAGTTGATAAGATAACTCATTATGGAGATATCACTCTTGATGAAGAGATAGTTATTCCTAAGTTTGATTATG
The DNA here is from genome assembly GCA_028749045.1 of Cupressus sempervirens. Classification (NCBI taxonomy): domain Eukaryota; kingdom Viridiplantae; phylum Streptophyta; class Pinopsida; order Cupressales; family Cupressaceae; genus Cupressus; species Cupressus sempervirens. Next base: position 291,822,740 of record CM053783.1, on the reverse strand, counting down.
ATACAATGACACTTGATCAAATAAGCATTTTGTAACAAGTATTAGAGAAGAAAAAGCATCAAGAAATACTTGGGAGAGAACATAGGCAAAGGCAAGCACTTCAAGATATTAAAGACATCTTTATGGATGTATTTAGTTTGTCAACTCCTGAAGAGACTAAGCCACTAATAGAACAACTATTAGATATAGTGGAAAAGGTCATCAATGAAGACATTGAGACTAATGTTAAACTCTTACAATTGTCTAAAAACAAATTCCAAAGCAAGGTAAATGAAAAGATATATGGTGATATAGCACTCACTCAAGTTGCATTGGCAACAAAGGTTGAGGATGTGAAGAAGGTACTTGAGAATATATTCTCATTGTACACCAAATTGTGTGACCCTACACTCTTCACCCAAGAGACTAGACATCATATTCTTAGCCTAGAGAGAAATCTTAACATATCAAGTGCAAGGTTACCTCAATACCCTGCTTAGAGCGAGAAGCATTTTCATACATTGCTTCAAACACAAAGTCAATTAGTTGTATTAATAGTATAAGAGGCTAGTATAAGAGCCAAATTGACATGTATTTAGGTATCCCTCACCCCACACATAGAAATATTTCACAAGGAACTAGGATATGCAAAAACTCTACTGAAGAAAGACCCCAATATTTCTACTTTAGATGGCCTAGTACACCTTGCTGCCAAGCTTGATATCCAAACCAAGTCATTGGATGTTGTATGTGACAACTAGGATAAAACTTTCAAAACCATAATGGAGGTCCATAAATCATTTTTGTACAAACACATTATACATGTATAACCCATTTGACAGAAGTGTCAAAAAGGGGGAGAATAAATTGGACATTGGGAGAGATAAACTATTGGGGAAGATAAAGTAGAGATAAACCATGGGGGAGAGATAGAGAAACAAAGATACAAAACAAGGAACTATGAACAAAGTGGTAGTGAAACAAAAGAAAGGAAGACAATAAAATAAAGTTATATCATTGGAGTGATATACATTTTTGAGATATTTTTGGAAACACATTTTTGAGGAAAGCAGTAAATAGATAAAGATATCAGCCATGATAGAAAATACAAATGAAAAGAGTATCAGATCAAATGAAAGAATATCAAAAATAGTGCATTAAAGTTAGAGAGAAGCATAGACTGTGGATACAAAATAGATACATTAACTCTGGGGGAGTTATTAGTTTTGAGGTATAAAGATTATTGCAAAATTTTGATATTTTGAAGTTTCATATATAAGCTAAGTCATGAATATGTTATGCTTGAGAAGTTAAGTAGAATATTGTATATTTAATTGTTTTTGACACTCATGAAAAAGGGGGAGATTGTTGATATCAGATTGGTTTTGACAAGTGAGTGTCAACACACTTAAACCATTTACTCAATTCATGCTGAACTAGTAATACATGCCAAGAACAACATCTAAATATTAGACCATGCTCAGTGAATTCAAGTGCTAAGTAAATAGTGGATATTGAGTAGTTTAGATATCAAGTCAAAAGTAGAAATACAATGAATGTCAAGCATCAAAGACTTCATATGCCAAATGACATAGTTTGGATATATTTGTTTGTAATGACACAAACAACTATGTAAACCATTTTCAAGCTAACTTAAGGATATATTTTGATCTTTTAGAGATAAGGACAAAGCTATATGCAAATTCCTTATGCAATTGCATGCAACCAATCAAAAAATGGGAAGGTTTAAGAAGAAAAATGGATCAACCGTAGATTCATACCTAACCCTAAGCCACCAAAGTCTTCTTAAGGAGGATAAAGCCCTAAAATAATAATGGTGATGAGAATAGAGTACAAGGGGTGAATGATTGAATTGAAATAATGAACAAGATAGTTTGCAGAGCATTCAAGGTGACTTAACCGTAAAGAGTGAATCGCATAATTAATTAAGTGAAGAACAGAGAATAGAGAAGGATACAACATTGATACATTAGATCATGAAGGATCAATCAGAGATTTTATAGAGGTGATCTGTTACCAGGCAAGCTAGTGCCAACTACAAGATCAATTCTAAGACATTTTAATAGGTTATTTCAATTAAATCTCTGTTAGTGCTTACTTAAAGGTAAGTTGAAGTCCTCTTACTAGGTACACTTCTAATAGGCTATTGAAATCTTATCACAAGGTGGGACTTAATAGTCTTTGTAAGCCTTTAATAGGGCAAGCCTTTCATAGGGCAGATCATGATTCAAGGCCAAACAATTGTAACCTTCATTAGATACACTTTATTGCTATAGTAGTGAGGATTTGTGGGTTTCATCCCCAGCCCAATTTTACCTTCTCACTTGGAGGGTTTCTGAGTAATCATATCTAGTGTTATTTTTGTGTTTGATTACATGTTTACATGATTGATGCATATGCTTTACATGTTATTTCAGTATATTAATGCATGTGATATATGAATGGTGAAAGTTTCATGGGTCCAAGTTTTAACTCCTGATTCACTCCCCCCCCCTCTCAAAAGTTTACTCTCTTCCCACTTGTAATTCCAACACAAATATTATCTTTTGGATACTTACACGATCATCCACTATAGACTAGGAGTTCTCCTTCCCTAAAAATACTCATAGCTGAAAATCAAAGCTCCTAGGCAAAAGTTATGGCCTTTGGAAGTTAGGCTACCTAAAAGTATAATTTATATATAAAAAAAATTGGGTAGACCTAGTATAATTCATACCTTTTTCGGTTCATCCTTATGAAAATAATAATTATTTGGAGGTTAGTTAGGGGTTAGCACTAAATTTCTAGAACCTTCCTACATGGTAGAAAATTTCCTGTGTAAGGAAGGAACTTTGGGTTTTTGGGACAACTCTAGTGATAGTTATGTTAGAAAGTAAAGTTCACCAATATAAATGAGAGGGGGGGGATGAGGGGTGTTAATACATTATGCACTTTAAATAATCTTTTTCAAAACTTAAATATACTAGCAATAGGTACAACAACCACAAGATGATAACCATGCACAATGACACAAGATATGTTAACTATGGAAACCTTGATCAAAGACAAAATCTTGGTGGGAATGATGTTGAAAAGATGAAGTAATCATATAGAAGGTTCCTTGTAAAAATATAAGACCCTATTAGGAATCAATCAATCACATTTAGTACATATAGTCCCTATAAGGAGACTTTGAATCCTTGCAAGAAGACCCCAACCCTATTAGGAGCTATTTTAACCCTATTAGGGGTTGATAAGAAGTCAATTGAACCTAATGTCCAAATTGCTTCAACATTGTGTTTAGTATAAAATTTAGGATAATATATTCAAGAATAAACTAACTAATATAGCAACTTATCTTGCTAATATAGTTCCTTTGAAGTTATTAATTCATCATCGATATCATCTTCTGCTTTGATCTCATCAATTTTGCATTGAAAACTTGCATACATCACATATGACACACTGTGACAAAAATCACACTTAAGACCAAGGGAAAAGTCTTTCCTTTATACAAAGTCCTAAAAATAATAATTGAGTCATCATAGAGGCTTCCCCAATGTACAATGAATAATATAGGATCATCATAAGATATTAAAATTAAGTTCTACACATTACAAAATAATTTACATCAATTACATATCTTAGTTATCTAGATAATAAACATACAATATGTAACACTTTTGCGACCTTCATAAAATGTTAAGCCAATTCTATTACCTTGAATAAATAAACATGAACATGTGTCTAACTAAAATTCAAGTCCATTTAACAAGCTTTAACCTAATCAAAAAGATACAACTTGATCATCAACATATAGTTTCCTATGCACTAGTGATGATTACTAAATGTGGGCCTCTGTTTTAACAACACACTTCAACATAGTAATTATCTGTCAGATTCATCCAAGAATGAACATGAGGTTGTCCATCCTAAATGGTTGAGAAAGTTGACCTATTTCCTTCTATCTATTTGGGGTTTGAATTTTCTCTTAGAATTGAGAGTTTAGTAACCATAGACAATCCTAAAAAAGAAGGATTGAATTCTATATGAAAGCATAATTAAATTATGAAAGTAAATTTGATTAATCTATGTTTTTTATATTTTCTATGAAAAGAATCTAAGCTATATGGAATGCAGATATAACCTATTAAAGTAAAGAAAAATTAATCTATATGTATGCAATATAATCTAAAATGAGTGCAATCAAAGAACAAAATTCAATAGAAAGATTGCTAAATGAAAGAAAATTAAGCTCTTGAATTAATAGAGTTTTGATACTCATCCGTTGCATCCTCCTAAAATGAGAGGCAAAAGGTTCCTTTTATGGAAAGTTAGATAAATCAACAATCAAGATTGAATCAAATAAATGGTGGCGATTGGAAGAAAGTTTACTCATAATGGTAAGTTTCCTTGATTGGAAGAGTTAACTGGTTGTTTTTGAAGTGAATGATGTAGTTAACTTATTTAATTTTATGATTTCAATCAACTCAAATTTTTTTCCAATTTGAACAAAAGAGAGAATACTCGAGAAGATATTTAATTTAATTTAATTTAATATGACCTCATAAGTCTTTTTCTTAATTATTTGAATAATTAAATTCAATAATTTAAGGTTAGGATATTTAATTTAATCATACTTAATTTATTTTTCATTTGTATTTAGCTGAAGGGGTGACTTAATTTAATTAAAAGACTTATAAGTAATTTAATTTGATCAAAAGGTTTATTTAGCCAAATTAAGTAGATGTTTGGGAATTAAAAAATGTGAGATTAACATAGATTAATGGTTTTCTACATTTGATACTTATGTTGAGTACATATAATTACGGGTAGAAATACCTAGTACAATAGGACTTAAATAATTAAGAGACTTGATTTTGTAAGATTGATGCACCAAAATTGGTTTAGAATGACAATGTGTCAATTTGGGGGTATTACATTTGCCCCTCTTTGAATTGATGTGTGAGTAGCTATTGGGATTAACAAGTGGGAAGTATACTTCTGAGAAGGGGTGGGGGGGTGTGGTGAATTAGAAGTACTGAACTTTACCCAATAAAACTTTTATCTTTAAAACATTGCATGCATAAACTCATGGAAATAACATGTAAAGTAAATGCATCCACATAAACACTTAACACCAGATAAGATTACCCAGAAACCCTCCAATGAGAAGGTAAAAATGGGGTGGGGATGACCCCCACAACTCTTCACTACTGCAGCAATAAAGTTCACCTATTAAGGTTACGTATTTTGACCATTCTCATGATTTTCCCTATGAAAGGCCTACCCTATTAAAAGCTTACAAGGATTGTTAGATCCTACCCTATTAAAGGTTTTTAACACTTTATCAAATTTGTACCTAGCTAAAGGATTTACAAAATATTCACTTAGAATGTCACCCTATTAAAGGCTTTATAAAATGGTTGTTAAACCAACCTATCTCCATAGGATTTCATTCGGCTAATACAATTGTTAGAAAGTATAGTAGAATGTTTGACTTGGTCACTTGCAATTTTCTATTGCTGATTTTAGATCCTTTTTCATTCCAATTTGATTCTCGTTGATCTAGTATGAAGCTATTTGTAGTCCTAATACTCTATTCTTCTAACTGATCTGCAATTTTGTCCTTCTTCTAAGTCACCTTCTATTTGATCAATTCACCCCTTTCACATCCTTCAAACTTTGCTAGCATTATCTCCTTGCATGCATTCTCCTTTTTCATATTCTACCTATCTATGAATTATGAGGCTTCAACCTCCTTAAAAGATTTCATGACTTACGGTTAGGTATGAATCTACGATTGAGATTCATCCATCTTTCTCGCTCAAATCTTTCCATTTTCTGATTGGTTGCATGTTGATTGCATAGGGAATCAAAAAGATTCAATCTTATCTTTTAATCCTTCAAGATTTATCCACTTGTTTATCACTGATGCTTAGCACATACTAAATTTTGTCTTGCTCAGCACTTCGACTTTGCTTGGCATTGTCTATTTGCTCAACATCTGAATGACATGGCACTTGTTTAATTTATGGCTTGGCATATATTGTAACTTGACATCTATATTATACTCAACATCAACTTAGAAAATTTCTTAAGTGTGTTGACACTCAATTGTCAAAACCAATCCGAGATCAACAATCTACCCCTTTGACATGAGTGTCAAAAACACTTAACTGTACATGATGAATCTAATCTTCTTGAGTATAATATACATTATATTTGGCATATATACAAAACCTCAAAATTGTTCAAAATTTTGTGAAGAACTATATACCTCAAAATTTTGTATCTCCCCCTGAGTTGATGTGCCATATCCTTGCAACCAAAGTATTTCTGAATAGATTGATGTGCCTCAACCGATACTCCTTGTCTTCAATTTTGATACTCTTTATCTGATGTGTTCTAGTTATGCCCTATTTTTCTCTATTTTCTCTCCTCCTTTTTCTATTTATTACTACCCCTTTAATTTTAGCTCCCCTTTTCACATTTTCCCCTTGCAGTTTAAGTGTCCTTCTAGCTTTACAATTTCTCCCATTTCGCTTTCAATTTATCCCCCTTTTTGACACTTATGTCAAAGGTTCTTAGACACTGACTAAATATTTAGCCAAGAAGTTCTTGTTCACTTCCATTACAATTCTCAGAGTAGCATCCCAATTTTGTATTGTAACTTCTAGGGATTTAATTTAGATGGTTGTCTCTGTTGCAAGGTGAACTATGCCATCTAATGTAGAAAGATTGGGATCTTTCTTTATCACATTCTCTAATAGGCTAATTTTTTTTTCAAAATTTCCATGTGAGGGGTGAAGGAGGCTTGTATTTGCATGAATTTGGCTATTGTGCTAGCCACTTTTGCTGTTAATATAGCTAGTTCCTTTTGCATGTGAAGTATTGTGTTAAAGTGCTTCTCACTTTGAGCTAGATCTTTAGGTAGTTGCATGCTTGATGTCTTTAAGTTCCTCTTCAAGCTCATGATTCTCTGGCTAGTTTCTTATGTGAAGATGGAAGGATCTCACAATTTTGAGTACAATGAGAAGATATTATCAATTATTGTCTTCACCTTATCACTTTTTTTAGCCAATTCTACCTGTGATAGTGCTATCTCACTAGATATTCTTTCATTCACCTTTGTTTGAAACTTCCTTTTTGACCATTCCATCAGTTTTGCATTAGTATCATGGTCTTCACTTTGCACCTAGTCTAGTATGTTTAAAATTTTCTCCATAATAGAATTTTTTTCATCAAGTTCCTGCAAGATAAATGCATCTAGAAAGATGCCCTTTATTTCAATTAATGCTTACCTCTATTTATACTCATTTATGAGTATCTCCTACTTCTTCTTCCTCTCTAGTGCCTCTTGCACTTCATTGATCTGATCAATGTTCATGGTCGCATAGTCATACTTAGGAATGATTATTTCTTCATCAAGTGTAGGGTCTCCATAGTGAAGTACCCTTCGAACCTTTGTAGAGCTCGAGCATAGTGCTGAAATTTGAAGTGGCATTTCTTTAGTGCTCAGCTTTTGTGGCATTCTTGTTGAAGTCATAGAGGTTGGAAGATTAATCAAAGTTTAAATTTGTTGTTGCTCCTTTTCCTTTAGGGTCTCCTACTCCTCCTCTTTTCTATCTTTATCAATAATAATTATTTGTGGTGGTGCACCTTGTAGTTGTACAACAGGAATAGAAGCATCCATCTGTCATGTTTAGTCCTTTGCTATCTTCTCAATAGTTGTAGTGCCTTTGACTATGGAGTCAACCTTAGCTAATGTATCTTGTGCAACTTGCCCTTTAGGTTGTCCACTTGTAGTTGTAGGGATGAAAGAAGATGTTTCTTTTGTTTCCATCTTATCCCTAGTCAAGTCAACTACTACTTTTTTCAATGCATCTACACTGACCAACACTGGATTACTGCATAATTAGGCTTGTAGTGTCAATTGGTCAAGGATCTTCTTGAGATCCTCTTCAGTCAATGGGTTTATGTTCTGACCAGATTTGTCAGAAACATCCTTTACTTTTATTGTTTCTGTAGGCATAGAAGTGTCATGTGGAGGACTTGGAGGTGGCAATTGTGTGTCCTACACACTATGTTCTATTTGCTGCTCTTTAGCAGTTTCCATATCATCCTTTTGAGTTTCCTTCTCCACTATATCATTTTCCTTCTCTTTTTCACCTTCACCTTCCTTTTCATTGTCATCCTCTTCTCCATTGTTTCTCCCTTCAAAGGGATCTTCCTCTCCTTCTTTAATAGTTGTTAGGCCATAGATTAATTTCCACATTTGAGTGATCTTTTTCACAACATCTTCAATCTTATTCTGAATAATACTAAATGCTATGTATTTGGGTGAAAATTTTCTCCCATGCTTCTTATTTGCCTTGGTTATTTTCCCTTTTGTGAGTTCAAGCATTACTCAAGCCAATGTTGACTTTCTTATTTCTTTCTCCATATTTAGGCAATAATGCCATTTATTTTCAACAATAGAATACAACTCTTTGGGCATTGAGTTGTCAAATTCAAGTGGAGTTTTCTTGAATTTTTCCATCATGGTGTAGACTGAATCTTCAACTATGCTATGTTCTTCTCTATTCAACTTATTAAAATTAATTCTTTTCAAGCCAAATAAGTCTACATTATCTCTAATATTATCACATATATTTTCTAAATCAGACTTGGTGGTGTGACTTAACACTCTAAATTGGTTGCTTTCATCAAATTTAGTCCTTTCCTCGTCTGATTCAGGAGGTGCAACATATTTTCTTCTCAACTTCTTCTTTGTTAGACCTTCCTACTTGATAGCCTTCTTCTTCTCTTGCTCCTTAGCCTCCTTTGTTGTGGCTCTTGTACTTTCCCTTGTAGTAGGCTTACCTGGGCTTGGTTTGGCTATCTTTTTCCCTTGGGCTATGCTATCAGCTATTTTTGAGCTTTTCTTTTCTTTAGCTCTGGCTTGGTAGGTGCTTCCTCGACTTGCTCTTTCTCCTCGGCACCTTCTTCCTCTTTAGCATCTTCACCCATGCCTTCTATCAAGGCAAGTGGCCCTTGGCTCTATTCTTCTTCTTCTTCTTCTTCTTCTTCTTCTTCTTCTTCTTCATCTTCTTCTTTTTCTTTTGTTGTCCCTTCACCAAATTTGGCCTTTAGCTTTTTGACCAATTTATCCTTCTTCTTTAAGGTTGAAGCAGTTTTCAACTCCATCTCTACCTTGGACTTTACAACATCAAAAGTGCTAAAGGGTTTTCCACTTTTTATCAATGTCTTCTGCAAGCAATGTTGTGATTGTTGTTGATGCCTCATCAATGTTAATTTCATATCCAAGTGGCCTTAGCCATCTCACCCTTGGTACTGCTACTTGGATGTATGTATAATCAATGTCAACTAAGAAACATTTGTCATTGATGTGCTGATCCACTAGAGAAACTAGTATTATGAGCCTTTGATTCATAGACTTTTTGAAGTCTTCAAAATAGCTTCTCATTAAGATTTCAAAATTGTGGTGAGATAATGGGTGTTGCACACATTGCATAATATTTTTTATATTGTATTGTTTTATTTTATTATGCAATTTTGTACCTAGATGAACATACAATATGGAAAGATTCCCATGGGACATACTTGATGAGTTGTATTGTAACATTGTGATAATATTTGATGTAATTATTTAATATTTGGGAAAAGAATTAAATGCTCAATATTAAATGTGGGGTTAGTGGGTTAGTTAGCACATAGTTTTAGCACATGATTTATGTAATACCACTTGGTGGTTTAGTGGGACTATCTACTATATAAATAGCCACAAGGGTAGTTGTTGGTGTGAGTGACAAGGAGAAGACAAAAAAGGGCAAGAGTCGAGTAGGACAAGGCTTGACAGGTTAGCCAAGGGAGCAATTGTGAAGGTTGGAATCATGGCCTGGTATGTGTGGATTCATGTTTGTTCACATAGTTTTCTCATTTGTGGCTATGGCTTTGAAGGCTTCCATGGTTGTATTGCAATGGTATTTTTTGTTGAATAATACATGCTAATGGATGTTTTTGGAGGCTGGATTTTTTCCTCAATGAGAGTTTCCCAAGGTATATCTTCTGTCACAATTTTGGGGGTATATTGTCTATTCTCTTGTATGTGTATTTTAATTCCATGTTTATTTCAGATCTATTATAAGTTATGTGAAAACAATTATATTCTTTTGTTGCAAGTTTCCTTACAAGTGGTATCAGAGCTATGGTTGTGTTGTTTTAACCCTAGATTGAATCCATGGGAATACATGAGAGGATAAAATAAAGGGCAAGATATGAGTTATTTAATGTAGATCTGAGGGTTTTGGATTTTCTATTATGATGGGATGTTGGTAGATTTTGGGCATGTGAAATTCTTGGACAAAAGGATTTTTGAGATGTTTTTTCAAATGAGGGTTTTAAGGGGGGAGCTTGCAGAAATGACCTCCTAGATAAAAATAGGCCTCACCATTAGATCCTAGTTGATGTTTCCATAAATTTTGATATATAATATGCCCTAGTTTGGCCATGTTCAGAGGAAATGAAAGAGTTTTTTAGTTTCAACCTGTGATGGCCGTCAAATTTAATCCTGTAGGAATTTTTGTCACAAAAAAAAATCGCAGTGAAAATGGTAAAAAGACTATCTTAGTAAAATGACTATAACTTTCTCTCAAGATATCAGATTTTAGACTTCTTATAGGCATTGGAAAGCTAATTCAAAGTACTAAAACTTGGTGTAGGTTTGGTTCTATGATTTTGAAATTTTGTTAGGTTTTAAAATCCTAAAAGTAAGATGTTATTTATTTTGATTACAGATTAGGGCATAACTTGAGCATACGGAGTCAGATTTTGGACTTCGAGTAGTCAACAAAAAGCTCTTGGAGAGCTCTACACATTGGTTCAAATTTGATATAGGTTTGGCATGATTTATTTGGTGATATATTGATCTAAATAGTTTATGATATATATTGACTATGGTAACATTATGAGTTTATGACATTGAATATTTTGACGATTTAAGATTTGATGTCATTGTATACTCAGTTCATATTTTAGATTGGTCTCATGATGACATGGTTATTAATATTTGATTTGGATATGTATGATGACTTTTTGGGTCTACAAGTTGTGTATTTTTGTAAGTGGTCTATACTTACAGGTTGCATTTAAGGCTTGGTTATGGGTTGTCTTTTCCCATTGATCTTTCATTATTGATGCATATTCAGATTGGTGGCTTGGATTTTAGTTTTCTATGCCCTAAGTCACATAATTTGCTAATTTTTCTTCATGTAGAAGGGGTGAGATGTTGTTACTAGGTACAATTATGGTGGAGGATTGTGGTTGACTATTTTATGTTGACAAGTTGGACATATTGAGAGCCAGATGATCAGTTCGTGGATGTGATCATGGTGTCATGCATTTTGGCATAACATGATTGGATATAAAGGTACATCCTTGATGTTCATTGGCTTGGATTTCTAATTTTGGTTATGGTGGTATATCTTCTTGGTTGAGGATCATAGTTATTTGGTTTCTTTTGAGGAGCTCATGATGTGCACTTTAAGTTTTTTGATGGTTTGATGCCTTGGTTGATTCTCATGGTTAGAGGATGGATTTTTTCATCATGATGTCATAAATAGCTTGGATAAATGATTTAGTGGGAGCTTGTGATAGTGATGGGGTGATAGTGCAGGATTATTTCTTAGTTTGGCTTGTATCTTCTTGGTTTGGAGATCTTGGTTTCACTTGGTGCTAGCACTTTGGTTGTGTGGGTGTAGACCTATAGGATCTTCATATAGGAGATGGATGTTGTGATGCCATAGGTGACTTGGTACTATAGTTGAGTGGGAGTTTTTTGGCATTGATATTATTATTGAGTATTTGCAAATGTTGGAGATTTGTCTTAGATCCTATTGCTACAAAAGCATCTTTGACATTTGCTTGGTGCACTTGTTATCTTCATGGTGTGTGAAGATGGTTAGATCTTGAGGACTCACGGAGATCTTGATTATCTTCATCGTGTGTGGAGATGGTTCTTCATGGTATGTGGAGATGATTTTCTTCATAGTTTGTGGAGATAGTTGCATCTTGAGGACTTATTGGGTTCTTGGTAAAGGTGTAGTTTATGCTTTTATTTGGCATGTTATCTTGGTGTGAGGATGGTTTTATTTTTATGTCATGGTATACTCTTGATACACATTTAGAGTTTTGACATGTTATAGTATGTTCATATGGAGCATGTTATCTCTTCGATTGAGATGGGTTAAAACATGCTGTCATGTTTATGTTCCTGAGGCCATGGTTGGAACTTTGACATTGATTTTGGTTTAATTTCCTAGTATTGAGTACATTGATCATAACCTAGGTACTTCATGATATTTCCATGTTGCATTTGGAGTTGGCATGGATTAATTGGTTATAGGTGCTCATGGATACTTAGAGACAGTGGTGATGCTGATTTCTCTTCGATTAGAGAAGTATTTGTTGGGATGGTTAATGGTTTCAATAGGAAGTCTGAGGGGCAATCACCTGATATGGACTTGAGAGGAAATTGTTCTTATATGATTCTTGGTTAGAGACTTGGATATCTTGATAAGCATTCTCATTCCCCACTCTTGGTCTACTTAGGAGTTTGTTACTTGAGAGGTATATCCCATTGTTTCTCTTAGTTGCATTATATTCATGCTTGTCTTTCATGGATATGGATCTTGAGATATGGTACATGAGTTAGTTCTAGAGGGTTCATTTGAGAGATGGTTTAGTATTGGTTATCTCCATGTGCATATGTTGTTATGCTGGTTGATTTTAGGAGATGGTTTTATAATGGGCATGTCCTTTGGATTTAGGAACTATTTATGAGTTTCATCTTCTTGTGAGAGACTTACAACCATGATTAGTTATATGTTATGGTTTGCGTGTTGTTAAGGCATTTTGTTTGGGTTCTACGGAGGAGATCATACTTGCATAGTTTACATCTAAAGGTTTGTGTAGAAGGACATGATACAGGTTATGATTTGAATGGTTTCTCTTTGGTCTTGGTTATCTTCTTGGATGTTCAGTTTCACCTACATTAGATTTGAGATTGGTTAGAGATTGTGATCACTAGTTTATGCTCATGTATGTCATGTAAGAGATTACATAGTTTTTCTTTCTCTTTCCTTTATTGGTTGTGGAGAGCTTGGGAAACTGTATGAGATTTTTATAAGAGTTGTTCTTGTAGGTTATTGGTTTAATATGTTGTGGATGTCCTTGAGACTACATGGATTCACTTCTTTGAGATGTTGTATTTGAATTGGTTATAGATTTGACACTGTCTTTTGCATTGGGAGCTTCTTGTTATATGTGTGTCAGGTATTGTTGTTGAGGCTTGTGATTGTAGGTTATAGAATTTATATGTTGATGATGTGAGATTCACTTGTTATACCTTTGGAGGTATGGACAGTTGGATGGGTTTGGCACTTTATTGTGGGTTTTATTGTAGCTATGGATATTTTGACAACTACAAACATATGTGATTACCTTTGGGTCAATTTTTTGTGCTTAGCATTACAATTGGTATAGGATTTTATGATCTTCTAATGTGACAAGTTGGGTGGCTTTCTCTTTAGATGGATTCTATGTATGTCTGGTGGTAGTGGCATAATAAGAGGTGAGATCATTCATGTTTTAGATGTTGGATACTTTAATTTTGTTGTGGATACCAAGATGGAGCACTTGGCATACTTTGATCCATGATGGTGGATTTTCTAGGAGGGATTGTTCCCTTGTTTATTTATGTGGCTACAAATTGACCCTATGCAATGTATATAACAAGTGGGAGATTGTTGAGATAATGGGTGTTGCATACATTGCATAATATTTTTTATATTGTATTGTTTTATTTTATTATGTAATGTTGTACTTAGATGGATGTGCAATAAGGAAAGATTTCCATGGGATATCCTTGATGAGTTGTATTGTAACATTGTGATAATATTTGATGTAAATATTTAATATTAGGGAAAAGAATTAAATGCCCAATATCAAATGTGGAGTCAGTGGGTTAGGTAGCAAATGATTTTAGCACATGGTTTATGTAAGACCACTTATTGGTTTTGTGGGACTTGCTACTATATAAGTAGCCACAAGGGTGGTTGTTGGTGTGAGTGATAAGGAGAAGACAAAAAAAGGCAAGAGTCGAGTAGGACAAGGCTTGATAGGTTAGCCAAGGGAGTATTTGTGAAGGTTGGAAGCATGGCATGGGGTGTGTGGATTCATGCTTGTTCACATAGTTTTCTCGGTTGTGTCTATGGCTTTGAAGGCTTCCATAGTTGTATTGCAATGGTATTTTTTGTTGAATAATACATGGTGATGGATGCTTTTGGAGGCTGTGTTTTTCCCTCAATGAGGTTTTCCCAAGGTATATCTTGTGTCACAATTTTGTGGGTATGTTGTCTGTTCTCTTGCATATGGATTTTAATCTTGTGTTTACTTCATATATGTTATGGGTTATGTGGAAACAATTATATTCTTTGTTGCAAGTTTCCTTACAAATTGGCTCCCATATACTCTATATACTCATTAACTTGTACTACTATAGACCTATTTTCCTTCTAACGTATCTTACCAAAAGAGGGGAATTCATTCTAAACATAGAAAAATATGCATATCAAAATTGATCCAAACTTACACTGAGCACTCTTGGATCTCCTTATTGCTCCTAAATTCTCTATAATCTGTTGTAGTTGAAATTCTGCTAGATCATATGTATGATCCTTCTTGACAAGTTTGTATCCCACATCAATTGCAATGCATGGTAAACTATTTAGTCAGCTTGACTGGTAGAATTTATGGGATATAACCCTAATAGAAAATTCTACAAGTGGATCTTTGATTGTGTCAATTGCCATGCCCCTTTTGTTCCAATTTGCCCCAATGTTATTCTCTATGGCTTCTTTTGAATCACTCTTTAGGGCCTTTGGCTATTCTAGGGTTGGGTACCCTATTACCCTATGTATAATTCTCTTTTATAGCTTGATAGGTCCACCCTCCAACCATATGCATCTATCATGAATTCTGCTTAGCACAATTCTTATCCATTCCATATTGAAAATTGCAGGGAAATCTAGGGTACAAGTTAAGCCCTTTGTTTCAACAATTTGAAATTCCTCCTTTAATATCCTATTCTCAAAAAAAATTTCATAAGCTTTCTTAATTTCCATGTCACCTATTGTTCCAACTTTACAATTATAACATTTTCTGACATCTTGCACTATAACAACCTTAGGTTGAATAATAGATAAAGTGCCAGCAGGGTCATTTTTGTAAATGACTTCAAGAATTGGTCTAAAATTTGGTTGTTTGACTTCATTACTAACCAAATGAACCTCAAATGGTTCCTTTTCCTTGAGATTCCTAGAGATGGATGCCATTTCTAAAAACTAGGGTTTCAAGACGTAAAAATTGTGCAATTGCATAGCTTGGCACTTGAGTAAATACCTTAGATCGATGAAACAATGTTGAATCTTAGCTAGAATCTTTGAAAAAGAATCAATCTATGCTTGGAAACCATTTATGTGCTCTTCTCACTCTCACTCTATGTTCACAATGATGAAAAAAGATCAAAAACTCAACCTTATACCCTTTATTACATAGCATTTAATGCTTAGTGCATATACAGATGTCCACTCAACTCCTTACAAAATTCTACTTTACTCAGCCTCCATTTATTTTCCAACATTTGGCATCCACTGGAGTTTCCCTTACTCAGCTTCAATAATAATTTCTCTTTTACTTAGCAACCACTACACACTTGGCTTCTACTGACTTTGGCAAACAACTCGGCATACACTAGGATTTCACTCGACATCTAAAGGCAACTTTCCTTACTTGACAACTATGTGAGAATTTTAAAGACTTGCATCTTTATTCATGTTGATCTATCCCTTTTAGCACCAACTTATTCTAGGAACTAATGTATGATAAAGCATTTAAATATCAGTCCCACATACCTTCTTGCTTAGTTTGATGAAGTATGACCACTTGACCCTTTAGGTGAATTTGATCCCTTCATTTGATGTGTTGCATCTATTTTTATTCTTCCATGTCTTATTCATCTCTCCTTGAATATGCTCAACATCTACCTTGTCTTTCCCCTTGTTTGAGTCTGTGTTAGGTACCTTTGTTGGATAGTGCTTGCTGATATGACCAATCTTCAAACAACTAAAGCATGTAGTTTGGCTCAACAATCTACTCTAGCTTCCACTGAAATGTGTTCTTATGCAATTCTCAAGGATGTGTCCATACTCTTGATAGTAGCGATAGCTATGTCTTGTGTTGTAATCCCAATTATAGGAATTTTCATGACTTCTTTCCTTATTTGATGACCATGTGATCTTAGATCTTCATTCAAAGGCTTTATGTCCATACTTTTGAAAATTGTAGCAGCGTCCTTCAAATCTTGGTGCATGCATGGTCCTTGTCTTGCATTCATGTGCCTGATGACCTTGTTTTTTGCACTTGTAACAATGGATCATGTTCTTTGGATTGGCATTCTGATTACCATTCTTTTTCCTACAAACATTAGTTGTATGTCCTTTCTTACCACAAAAATGATAAGTGGGTTTTGAATTCTTATCTTTGTCATTCCTTTGTTTAGTAGTCTTTAATGACTCTTCTTCTTCAGTTCTTGTGTAGCCCAAGCCTAATGTGTCCTTATTAGATCTAGGGGATTTCAATAGTTTATCAAAGTACTTGATAGCTTCATTTGGCTTGTTGAAGCTTTCAGTAAACTCCTTCTCTCTTTTTAGGTCATTCTATAGTTGCTCATTTTGCAACTTTAATGTAGTTATTTCAATGTCATTGACATTCAATTCATGATGGGAATTCATCATTTGGCTCAAGGTATCCAACTACATGTTTGAGATCCTAGACAACTCTACTAATTTTTCTTCCAATCTATTCGACAAGATTCTTTTTTCTTCTTCAATCATGGCCTTATCCTCAATGGCTTTCTTCTTTTGTTCAGTTACTTCACATAGAAATATTGCTGGTGATTATTATTCCAACTTGAGACTTCTAATCTCTTCAGCTTGTTCTCTGTTCTTGTCCATGAGATCTGCAATTGTTACATCAAACTCACATGAGTTACCATCAACAAATAACTTTTTGGTGTCAATCTCCTTGTATTGAGTGTCATTCTTAGCTATGGCAATCTCTTTCCTTCTCTTTAGTGAACTCCTCAAGGCATTTCTGGCTTCATCCAATTGTTGTAGTAAGAGGTGTATCTCAATCTCCTGATTCTCAATGGTTTTTCCCAACTTGTACACTTCCATCTCAAGATATTTTCTCCAAGATATAAGGCTTCTCCTAATGAGAACTCAGATTTGATACCAATTTTTGGGATTTACAAGTGGGAAGTATACTTCTGAGAGGGGGGGTGAATCAAAAGTACTAAACTTTAAGCAGTAAAACTTTTATTTTGAAAACATTGAATGCATAAACATATGGAAATAACATGTAAAGTAAATCCATCCACATAAACACCTAACATGAGATATGATTACCCAAAAACCCTCCAATGAGAAGGTAAAACTGAGGTGGTGATGACACCCACATCTCTTCACCACTATAGCAATAAAGTTCACCTATTAAGGTTACATATTTTGACCATTCTCATGATTTGCCCTGTGAAAGGCCTACCCTATTAAAAGCTTACAAGGATTGTTAGATCCTACCCTATTAAAGGATTTTAACACTTTATCAAAAGTGTACCTGGCTAAAGGATTTACAAAAAATTCACTTGGAATGTCACCCTATTAAAGGCTTTATGCAATGGTTGTTAAACCAACCTATCTCCATAGGATTTCATTCTACTAATACAATTGTTAGAAAGTATAGTAGAATGTTTGACCTGATCACTTGTAATCTACTATTGTTGATTTAAAATCCTTGTTTATTCTAATCTAATCCTCATTGATTTGGTATGAAGCTATTTGTAGTCATGATACTCTATTCTTCTAACTAATCTTCAATTCTATCGTTCTTCTAAGTCACCTTCTACTTGATCAATTCACCCCTTTCATAGCCTTCAAACTTTGCTAGCATTATCTCCTTGCATCCATTCTCCTTTCACACATTCTATCTATCTATGAATTATGGGGCTTTGAACTCCTTAATAATATTTCGTGACTTAGGGTTAGGTATAAATCTATGATTGAGATTCATCCATCTTTCCCACTCAAATCTTTCCATCTTTCTGATTGGTTGCATGTTGATTGCATAGGGAATCAAAAAAATTTGATCTTATCTTTTAATCCTTCATGATTTATCCATATGTTAGATCAAAAATGGTTTACATCTTAGTTTGTGATAGCACAAACTCTTATGTGGATTTTATATTACTCGGCACTTGCTGATCACTAATGCTCAACACATACTAAATTCTATCTCGTTTAGCACTTGGACTTTTCTTGACATTATTTGTTTGCTTAGCATCTGAATGACTCGACACTTGTTGAATTTTTGGCAAGACATTTATTGTAACTTGGCATCTATATTATACTCAACATCAACTTAGAAAAAAATTTAGTGTGTTGACATTCAATTATCAAAACCAATCTGAGATCAATAATAGCACATTGATTCAAAGAATAATCAAAAGTCTGAAGCATAGAATGAGAACTCTAATTGGCTCTGAGATTGATGGCCCAAAGACCAATTGATGAGATTTTTAGGGTTATCTCCAAAATGAAGTTTAAGCCTTTGGAATTGAGATAGAACACCTAGATACTGGTCTAAGAGAGAAGAGACTATCATGATTCATAAAATTGTCCTTACAACCTAACTCAAACCTTAGTAGTTTGGGTTAGAATGGCTAGATACTTATCCATTAAAAGATAAAAAGATCAAACATAATTCATATAATTTTCCCTAGAGTGAGGCTTACTCCTTAGAAGTTTGAGTAGAACACCTAGATACATGTCCATTAAATGGTGACTCAAAGAAAGCTTAGGATTATCCCTCAAATGTAGCTTAATCCTTCGAATTCCAAATAGGAAACCTAGATATTGATCCATAAAAGAGATAACAAGACCTATCACAAGTGTTAGGATTATCCTGATAATGCTACTTAACCCTTGTGAGTCTAGGTAGAACACCCAGATACATATTCATCGAGTTATGAATCTGACTTTCATAAGTTTGATTAGTTGATTAGTATATGAGATAGATAGAATATGATGTTGGATAGAGGAAAAAAAGAGGCCTATAGAAATGAGATGCCCCTAGTAATGATGAAATTAAGTTTAGATTAGATTTGAAGCAAGATTTGATTGATGTAATGATGTAATTATCTTACGCCCTTCGGGAGCGAAATTGAAAGATGGCAAATCAAAATAGCAATGCAAAGTAGTAGATTTGAAGAAATTTATGTGATCAAAGATTCATAAGAATGTAAAACATATTAGAAGAGCATGTCAAATATTTTGAGTCAATTTAGAGTGATTTTGAGGTCAATTTGACCAAGTTTGACTAGAGTTGATTTTTGATAGAAAAGTGGAAAATTTTAAGAAAATGTTGAAATGATGATATTGTGATATGAATATTGCATCAGAAAGATGGATTGCACAAGTATTTAATCATGTCAGTCTGAAAATTTTCAAATGCAATTTTGAGCTATTTTGAAGTGTTAAATTTCAATCTCGATCTCAAAAATGAGTTCAAAGTGGTCAAATTAGCCATAGCGGTAATTTTCATGACAACCAAGTTAGTTTACAAAATTAGGCCAAACCTTATATATGACCCCAAAAGGTCATTTTCAAATCATTCGTACTTTTTTCTTCTGTGGAGAAGAGCTCTAATCATGATGGTGGTCCCCATGCAATATCACAAATTCAAGAGATCGAGACATCATAGTCAACTGGTAGACTACTAGCCACTAGTAAGTAATTAAGAAACCTCACACTCATTTCAAATTTGTCATACTTTGATTAATTTTTTTCTCATTTTTAGTCATTTCAAGTATTGGTGCATCAAGTCCTTACATAGGAGCTTGCTTTCTTGTACGAGAGTGTAGGAAATATTGCATGAGAGTATGCTATCAAAATATTAATTTGTGTTGCTATCAAAGGAATATCACCTCATAAGCACCCATATGTCATATGGAAAACCATATTACAAGGTCTATACTCACATTGAAAGTGGGGAACACTCATAACACATTGTTTGCTCATATTTTTAGTACCCTTTTCTAGCATGAAAGTCTATGAATCTGGCACGAGATTTTATTGTCTCACACAAGTTTTAGAGAAATTTTTTGTCAAGATAGAGTCATATTTTCATATTTTTTATTGCCTAAAAATGAGTGTGAGTCTTTATAACATGTTCATAGATAGTTGTAGTTTCATTGCACAATGTTTTGGGATATCATTTTATTGATTAATTACTTACTACATTATGTTGTTCAAATTGTTGTAGGTTGAATTTCTAGATGTTTCATTCTAGTCACACTACTGAGCCATTGGGGGGTTGTTGAGACAGTTAGATGTAGCTAAGGTAGCTCTTCTAGATGTTTAAGGACTATCACATATCCATGAGATACCTAATATTTAGATGAATCATGACTTATTGGGTGTATTGGAGGAGCATTTCCATTTAGAGATGAACACATTCCACCTACCTATTGGTGAGATGACAATGACCCTAGAGAAAATTTATCATATATTGAGGATCCCCTTCCATGGTCTTTGTATTGAGTATGACACACAACTGAGACTCAAAAGTTTAGCACCAAAGGATATCTTTCAAGATGGCATCAACATGGGTAGGGCCATCCCATTGGAGGAGTTGATACAACAATATGGTTAGAGGCATAGACTAGCAATAGTACTAGCAATGTTTATTAGGTGTTACTTGATGCTTGGTAGGGGATAGAATAGATTAGAGTATAGATGGGGTTAGATGTTTTTGTGGATGATAGATCATCCTACATGCTTTGGATGGGGTTAGTGCATACTTGAACAAATGTTCCATGAGATGTACACGATTTCCTAGAGATAGGCAAAGAGCATGGTAGCAAGAGTGTTTCTACTTTAGATATGGGCATGAGAACACTTCCCCATCAGAAGACCCATTTGTGAGGACCTTTGAAAACCACATGACCCCTACATATTTAGGTATAGAGGCTAGATGATCTAGCCTACATTAGGAAAGATAGAGTAGTGGAGGGAATATCTTGATGATTTGGTAGTAGTGACATAGAGACCATGGAGAGAGATCGAGGCATGGGATGATGCCCAAGAATAATTGGGATACATTTTTACATCACTGTCATTGATTGGCCAATCAATCCAAATCATTGAGAGATTCTCTTTGACATGAGTATGGCATCAGTATGGTCATCCATAAGACATATCATAGGAGTACCATTCATATGCCTACTTTGTCAATGACATGAAGAAGGGATGCTCAGTGAGGATGGATCTGAGCCAATTGATCATAGATGTTCAAGGTCCCACCATTCCTCAATGGCATTACCTAGTAGTGGTCACTAATGGTGGAGTTACTCCTAAGTATAGGAATTATTTTGTGAGTCATCCATTCCCTTGATTTATAGATCCAATAGGTATGGGTTCAACTAGTGGTAGAGGCACAATGATAGGCACAATAGGAGGGACCTCATCAGTGGGTTATATAGATTCCTATTCTACCTTGTTAGATGAGGGTAGACCCATGTACTATTAGGAATTTTAACCTTAGACAGAAATAAAAATTACATGAAAATATAAACAATATCAAAAAATAATAGAACACATAGAAGAGAACAAAAGACACCAAGAGTTAACATGGTTCAACCAAACCTTGGGCTACATCTACCAAAAAGAAAGTTTAATATTTTTACAATCTAGTGATTACAACCTTATTACAATCTATAATCCCTTACAGCTCAATACTATCACAAGAAGCAATTTTTGCATCACCCACAATGAAATAATCCCTAACCCTAAGCTCTTTTATACAAGTATTTTTCCATTGTATGGTTAAAATTAGTTACAACAAGTCAGCATAAATTGGCAAATAATTATGGAGTATGTATAGTACTTCCCTGATTAGTCACCACAAACTAACAATCTCCCCCTTGGGGACTGATCAGGCTCCACACTAGACAACAATCTCCAACTTGGAGACTAATCATGTAGCTATGTTGCTACTCCATGAGGCTCCCGCTGGATCAAACCACCTTGGACTTTACTATTCTTTTATTCTATTCAGTCTAGAAGACTAATTGAAGCTAAATATGAATTTAGCTTCTCCCTTGTCACTACCTTTGTAAACATATCTGCTAGATTGTCATCTATATATATTGTGTCCAGCTTTAATTGTCCATCATCCAAACTTGACCAAATGAAATGGTACCATAGCTAAATGTTTTTTTTCTGTGAATGTAGAGTTGAATTCTTTACAAGATGAATGGCACTCTGACTATCTATAAATAGATAATTATCCTTCTAATAATGTATGAATTCTTCCAAGAATAACTAAAGCCATATCATCTTCTTGGCCACCTCTGTAGTAGCAACATACTCTACCTCTGTAGTAGATAAAGCATTAACCTTTTGCAAGTGAGAAACCTAGCTCACTACTACCCCACCAACAGTAAATACATAACTTGTAGCACTCCACCTAGTATCAATATCCCCTTCCACATTTGAGTCAACATATCCCTATAAATTAGTAGTAGAGCCCCCAAAATGTAGACACTTACTATATGTTCCTCTCAAATATCTAAGAATCCATTTTACAGTATTACAATGCTCAAGCCCTAGATGACTCATATACCTGCAAACAACACCCATTACATGTGCAATATTTGGCCTTGTACATACCATGGCATAGATCAAGCTTCCTACATCTAAATCATAAGGTACCTTGGACATCTTATCCTCCTCCTCTCATGTCTTTGGACACATCTCCTTGGTCAACTTCAAGTGACCAGGTAAAGGTGTGTAAATAGCTTTAGCATTCTCCATAGAGAAATATTGCACCACCTTCACAATATAATCAGCCTAAGATAAAGTCAATTTTTTGTTCCTCCTATCTTTGCAAATCTTCATACCAAGGATTTGTTTTGGTGCCCCAAATTCTTCATAGAAAATGCATGTTCTAACTGGCATTTCAGCCCCTTAATTTAATCCATGTTAGACCTAGCTACAAGCAAATCAATAACATATAAACAAAAAATAATGTAGTTGTCATCATCCAACCTCTTAAAATAAATAAAATGACTTGAATGAAACCTATTGTATCTATTCTCATGCATAAAATTGTCAACTTTTACATACCATTTTTGAAGTACTTGCTTCAAGCCATATAGATGTTTCTTCAATCTGCACACTAAGTTTTTCTTACCTTTGACCTTAAATCCCTCTAGATGTGCCATACATATCTCTTCATCCAAATCACCATGAATAAAGTTGTTTTAACATGAAGCTACTCCAAATTAAAATCTTCTATAGCCACAATACTTAAAATAGCATGGATAGCAATCATTTTAACAACAAGAGAGAATATCTCATCAAAATCAATGTCCTTTTTTTGTGAAAATCCTTTTACAACTAACCTAGCCTTAAATATTTTCTTACCTCCATCATCTTCTTTCAACTTTTAAACCCATTTATTCTATAAATGCAATGCTACACTAAGCATAACCAAGAAAATTTGAAACAAAGAACAACCACAAAGAACGTAACATTTCTTTTATTTAATACAACTTATTACAAGATCAAGTACAAAGATTGAGCCACACTCAATCTGAAAACCTCAAAATACAAGAATATATCATCCAAATATATATCCATAATGATGTGAATACATATTGAGTTCAGTACAATAATGAAGTACAACATCATTCTTAAACACCTATGTCCAACATAGGGTCCCTAAATGTTGTTTCAAAAGTAACTTCAACAGTCGTCCTTAGCTACTTTCTAAACAACTTGAAGCACCTAGAAAACACATGGAAATACAACACAACACAAAAGGGGGCTCAGTACACACTGAGTTGAAAAGCATAATCCACTTGCACACATGTTAGAATAAACATATATATAGCCATAATGCAGATATCTGGACCACTTAACATAGTGCAATTCTGAAATTATTATGCAAGAAGTAAACATTTACTTAACAATGAAAAATTAAACTCACACTAAGAATAACCCATAAATGGATCATATATATATTGAGGTGTCATCGTTATGGCACTAAGATTCTACATCCATGTATGGTATGCTGATAGTCAACACATAACGGTATTCTCTATTATACTTGTCAATGATACAATAGAGATATGCCTTGTTCTCTGTACTTAACCCTATAGGTTTAAGTCCTAGGTAAGGCCAATTATCTTTTTAAATGTAATTAACCCACCCAATTCACTTTAAAGTTATCACTGAATTAATTAACTGAATAGGATATACCAAATTCAGCCACCCTGATATATGTTAATCATAGCTATTCTTAAAATACCCATCAAACAGATTTACAAAAGAATGTACATGCAACAGATATAAAATCAATATACAACATGATACTACATCCTTTAATCCATTTGTAATATATCTTATTCTGCCAATTTCAAAAGTAACCTAGATTACTATAACAATAGGAACAAAACTATAATATTAAAATCTCATAAATATAATTAACTGACATATCACCTTAATGATATTCACCAAATATTAATACTACACAATTGAACCTTGCTATCGTAATAAACTAGATTAATCTTCAAAATGACTAAGATAATAGAATTAGAGTAAATATGATATTCCTATTCTAAATGGCATTCATCAAACAAATATCATAAATCTAATTTTTTTGAAAACAATTTCCAATTTAATAATGAACAGAATAACATAGTTAGAAATATAATCCCAATTCTCATACATATGATTTTCATATAGTAGATATCTCAATCCCATTCTATTCCAAAATACAATGGTTATTCATTTCAATTCCCTGCTAACTATAATCACTAATTAAATTATCACGTACTACCATAAAATAGTTTTCTACAGCATCCAAGTAAACAACAGTTCAATCATTACCAATATTTTCATACAAATAAACTTAATCAATAATGCTAAGTTTTTTTTTATCTTATTTCAAAATTCCAAATTGCAAATTCTATTTATAATCGGCTTACAAGCTCAAGCCTTTTTTTTTTTATTACTACACAAACATGTTCAACAAAACTACTGCCCAGTTACAACTTACCAAATAGGATAAGACAACTGAAATCTCAATAACATAAGAAACTCCAAAAACATAATCATATCAAAAAGCTCGATTACACAAGGTATCGACTATTCCATTGACAATTTCCTATATGTCGATGACCACAATAACTGTTCTGTCAAAGTAGAAATTCAACTATGGTTTAAAATTGCAAATGAAATCTACAATCATAATGTCTATGACTGATGTCATAGGATAGCAACCATCTAAATTTCCAAATATCGTATAACACTAAAACAATCGACAAGTAATTCAAACCACAACCTTCACTCATAAACATCCAAATTAAGTTACCTCTCATTTCCACAAGTTTGCTAAGTCAGAGTAATAGATCCAAACCAATGACTCTTAATGCATATCAAAGAAACAAAACACAGATCCAAAGTATTTGGTAAAATGTCAATACTTAGTGACAGTTCATAAACCCCAAGTGATTTCAACAGGTATCGACTAATTGACAACATTACAATTCTCATCATAACACTTTACCATTTTAAGCTAATTTAACATAATCTAAATTCCATGCTAACTGTTCGATAAAATTTCTTGGTTCTATACTAAGTAGATTCAACATTATTAACATTATAGGTTAACTATTTGACAAAATGTCTTGGCTCTCGACTATGATCATGAGGTCAAAATTTAAGTGAATTTGAAACTAAGGTCGAGCCTCTCACATCTTTATCATATAAGAGAGCTTTGATTCATGGGTACTCATAGAGCTCGATAGAAGGTTTTAAAACTTATATGTTATTACAAAATCCGTCAGCATGATAACTATCATGCACATGTAATTCTCACATAGCTCAACTCTAAGGGATACACAAGTATGTTTATATATGTACATATAAACTGTTTTACCCAAAGACTGAGCTAAAACAAAACCTATTCTTATTATAACTGTGTCCCACGTTGTATGCTATGTATATGACAAAATACCAACAACATACATGGAAAACAAAACACACAAAGAACCACAAACTTTTAAAACTGAAAATGGAAACCCGTATATTAAACATTAACTAAACCCAAATGCAAACAACAAAGCATGCAAATATATGTATTACCCATATCCAAATATGAATATACATAGAACTCAGCAAATCAATTGCCCAATCCTGCATACACCCATACATGGGTATCGATAAGCATATTTTAACCACAGATTTCTTATTTTCTTCAACAAACTAACACTACAAGAATAGTAAAGGATTTAAGTTAGAAAATGCCCCCTACCTTAAATCACAGTAGGCACAAAACCCCAAATAAACTTGATACAAAAGCCCAAAATATCCAACTGAAAGCAATCTCCACAGAGCTACCACACAAAACTTGCAACCGACCTCCACAATGAAAGATAACAGTGAAAAATCAAACATCAAATAGCAAATAACTCCCCTTGAGTAATCTCCTTGCTTGACTTCGTAATCAAAGATTTCTTTCCAATCAAAACCCTTCATGATGTCGATACTCCAGTAACAGAACACTAATGTTATGCGTTCGTAGAGCAATGAGGCCAAATTATTGGCATTTCTTCCTCAGAAATCCAACTAGCAAAGGTATGGTGATCAAAACCATCAGTGCCATAAATCCTCATTAATCTTGCATTTAATTCATTAGTGACACAACGCAGACCGAGTACATATGACAGTCCCATTACCACCGCCATATTCTAGCTTTCAAAACAATAAACATATTACTATTAAACATAGTATTTGAAATAAATGCAAAAATCCCTTTAATATCATAGCATGCAAAACCCATTGGGTTTTATAAATATAAACCTTATTTCGTATAATCAAAAACATTTGATAAGACATAGACAATAGGTAAATGGTATTAACCATGGGTTTAAACCCCTTCTGAAAGAACACAAAATATATAAATACTAATGTCATTAGGATATTTAGCCTTTATCAATACAAAGAATATATGTTAGAATAATTGAACTAATTAAAATTACGTAAACATATTTAAGATGAATAACCCCACTAATATCACAAGTCACAAGTAAATAATCCCATATTCACTTCAAATGATTGAATGCTCTACCAACAAAACTATATAAGTTGTATAAATACATATTCATTTGAAGCAAGAAAATCTTTTAACACCTATGCATCATGAAATACAAACTGTAACATAACATCACAATTGAATTCATTTCCTTAAGTTTATTAAATCAAATAGAACTATTTTATAAACAATATATCTAGGCAAAGAAAATTCATACAACATATCATGAATTTAACATTGGCCAATAAATAACTCGCAATGTTTACAAATTAGTTTCATCAAAACAACTGAAGTAAAACTTTCTAATATTAATCCAAAAGTATTGTGCATACACAACAATAACGTAAAATCAGAGATATCAAACATGATAATCTTGAGATAGCAATATGTAACTGACATAAACTCATGTTCCTAGAACATTAAAAACCAAGTTCTACAGATAACACGAACATAACATCAAAGAGAAACTTATAACCACAAAGTCATAATATGTAGTAAAACCAAAGTAGTGGTCAGGCATGATAGTAAATCTTGGTTACCTATAGACAACTTGCATAAATCCCAAGTCTTATTTTTCAGCAAGGATTCCATCTCATCTTCCATTGAAAACTTTAGCTAAATCTTAGTATCCACCTACACAAATTCATCATAACATTCAAGTTCACGAGCATCTGTTAGTAAAATAGAGTACAAAGAGGGAGAAAATATTTTTGGAGGTCTACTTAGCCTTACTACCCATCTAATATTCACTTGTGTGTGTGTTATTTATTGTTGTGGTTGTTTTACATCATAAGGAAGTGTTAGAATATCATCAATTGGAGTATCATCCAACACTACATAATCATCTTCTTTCATCTCATGTTGTTGCAATAGATTTTTGTACAACACTTTCTTATTGAATACATGACATCACCGCTGCTTACAATTTTATGATTTTCAAATTATCAAAGCCTATAACCAAATTCATTTGTACCATATCCAACAAATACACATTTCTTTGACTTAACTTCCAGCTTGGTTCTATTTTCAGAATCTATATGAGGAAATACTTCATATCCAAAGGTTTTAAGAAAAGAATAACTCGCCTTCTTACCAGTCCATGCTTTCTATAGAATACCACAACCCAAAGGAGTAGAGGGACCTCTATTAATAAAATATATAGTAGTATTGATAGCCTCTACCCACATGTTTAAGGGAAACCCATCATGTAACCTCATGCTCCTTGCATGCTCCATTATTGTCTTGTTCATGCATTTAGCCACTCCTTTTTCCTATGGAGTCCTTGGAATAGTTTTCTATCTATGAATACCATTAGTGGAGCAATAATATTCAAATTCATGACTACAATACTCACCACCATTATGAGATTTGAGATATTTTAATTTCTTACCAGTCTCATTTTCAATCAAGCATTTCCATTTCTTAAAAGTTTGAAATACATCATATTTATGTCTAAAGAAATAAATCTATACTTTTCTAGTTTTGTCATCAATAAATGTAACATAATAATGAGCACCACCAAGGGAAGGTACCTAAGTTGGTCCCCATACATCTGTATGCACAAGCTCTAATCTCTCACTTTTATTTTCCTTCCCAATCTTCACAAAACTCACCCTTTTTTGTTGTCCATACACACAACTTCTATAGAAATCCATATCATTTCAAACTTTGGTAAAAATTTCTTTGAATGAAATACTTTCATACCTTTCTCACTCATATGCCTAGGTCTATTATGCCATAGCATTTTATCAAAATCTACAACAACTATTTGTTCTCCTTGCTCAACTACAACAATTGTTTTTGAACATTCATTTTTATCTAAAATAATCAAAGTAGAAGGAATAATATGACCTATACAAAGATATAAGATGCCTACTTTTGCTAATAGAAGGGAACCTTTTGAAACCTTCCTTTTTTTATCATTAAAGGTAACTACACAACCCTCATTACCAAGTTGTCCTACTAAAATTAAATTCCTACTCTATCTTAGAACATGTCTTACCTCATGTAGTAGACAATGATTCCCATTATACAACTTAATCTTGAATTTTCCATTTCCAACAATCTGACAAGGATAATTATCCCCCAAATAAACAAGTCCAAAATTCTCTTAGACATAATCAACGAAATCCATGAATCATCAATACTTTCTAAATATAGAAGAAAAGCATCCTTAATACTTTGTTACTTTCTAAAGATAGAAGAAAAGCTATGAATCATCAATACTTTCTAAAGATAGAAGAAAAGCATCCTCTTCAGCTTTGTTACTTACCACATTTTCCTCCTTGTTCCCTTCTAGTTTATCTCCTTCATTTTTCATTTGAGTTGAGCAATCTTTCTTCTTGTTAGTTCATGTTTTTCAGAGTCACTATTTTTATTTTTATTCTTGGTTTACTCTTGTTTCAACATTTTGGTTTGAACCATTTATTCTATTAAGATTCAGATCCAAAAATGAAGTTGTACTAACATTTCCATATCTACCCGACTTTGTTTTTTTGGTAAACCCTTTCCTCAAGCTGAATTGTTGACCAAGTCCTCCTTTTTAGAAAATCTTAAATTGAAAGTGATATATTTCAAAGCACCATCTTATTATGATTCAGAAGGCTTCCTGGTATAAAAGGTAGGCTTCCTTGTACTCCTTAAACCTTTTGTACCCCTTGTACAAAGTTCAAAGAACACTAAGTTGCATTGAATACTTTGTACTAAAGGAACTAGTTTACGAGTTCAATGTTTCATTCATTCCTCAAAGGAGTATCCCTTGGTGGACCTACTTGACACATCACACACACATATGATACATGTAACACACAACAACGGGTTGCCTCATC
The DNA here is from genome assembly GCA_028749045.1 of Cupressus sempervirens. NCBI lineage: Eukaryota > Viridiplantae > Streptophyta > Pinopsida > Cupressales > Cupressaceae > Cupressus > Cupressus sempervirens. The sequence goes on along the minus strand of CM053783.1, from coordinate 291,792,657 downwards.
ATGATTAACATGATCGTGGGTGACATCATGATCCAAAAAGTGAGTACAAGCAATTAATGGTTGAAGTAAAATTGTCATTAATGATAGTGCCATATTTTGATTTAAAGGTGAAAAAATAAAGATTTGGCACATGTAAAGAGGGGTAATTATTTAAAGTACTTGCCTCTTGATTTAATTCTAGTACCTATTTTTCCCTGTCATCTTTCCTTCACAACATGCCAAAATTACTTTTGTCCAACGTGCAATTAATGATCATTTCCTCTTTTTCAAAATAAATCTAAAATAAAGTTTACTCATTTAAAAGAAAGACATTAAGTTTATTTTCTTACTCAAACAAGCAGTCATAGGAAAAATGGAGAAAACAAGCCTTCTTCCATAGTTGAAATGGTTGTCATTCTTCGGGTTATCCTTCCATTTTATATTTATCTTTCTCTCACCTATTGAGTGAATCATATTTGTGGTTATTTCCTTTCTTTTGAACTCAAAGTAGAGATCCTAAATCATGGAGTGTACATAACACCTATTTGGGAACACTCATAGTTTGCAATGTAGGTCCTCCATAATAGCTGATACAAACTTGCTAGGGGTTGATTTGGGAGGTGTTTCATAAAGATTGTGTGAAAGACTAGCCAAACCTTTTCCCACTAAAGCGTTAGAAAAAAACTTGCTCGTGGCTTCCACATTTCCACAAGCTTATCCTTGCCAAAAATTAATTCAAGAGTGCATGCATATGTACAATGTGTCTAATTGAAATATATTGAAGAAAGATGGAAGTGTTTTTTTGGATGTCAATAGGGAGATTGTATCTAGCATGTTTCACCTAGAAGAGCAACAATTTGTTGACCTTGCCTTAGTCTTTTCTATAGCTAGATTTTCTAAGAAAGCAAGTAATTATAGGAATGTCATAGCAAAAAGTTGGATCAAATCTTTCTATAAAGGTGGTTCGAGGGTACCCAAAACCTTGAAGAAAAGCCTAATGACTACTCAAGTTCAACATATAATGGTTCTTTTACATAGAATTTATCCTGATGTCTCTGTTTTTAAAAATTAGATGTATTTCTACATTCAAATTATGTCAAGAGGTTCACAATTTCTAGACTGGGCAAAATTAATAGCTAGATCTCTCAGAGATCAGTTGAAAGGTACTTTAAATCTAAAAAAATAATTTCTTCATGTCATGTTATTTAATGTGCATGTTAGCTGCCACTCAAGATTTGCAATCTTTTCCACATGAACCCTAGACTAAGGATATCACAATATACAATTATTGTCTATTGTTAGAAAAGATAAAGTCTTGGAATACTTTAGAAGGGTTCATGATGTTTTTTTCTAGAAATTTGTGTTTTGATATGAAAAGCTCTTTGCAACATAGATTATCACCTAAGTCTCAAAGACTCATCCAATCTTTTTGTAGCTTATACATCCAATTCCAAAGGTTTACTTATTTGAGAGTAGGAGGTTTTGATGAGGAACCTATACATCTTCCTAGATTTGTCTTTGATTTTTTCATCTCGACAGAAGTAACATGGAAATTAGTCTCTGTGATAAACAAATTCTCATTCGAAGAGGCCTGTGATATCATTTTCCCACTTAAGTTAGGAAAATTAACATGTGGAAACATGGAAGATGAAAATTGCATAAGCTCTAACCTGGTTAAATTTAGTTTTGGTTCTGATCAAGCTAGGTCAAACTTTGACAGCAAAGGAATTATCCATAGCTTGTTTGATACTTGGGTAAAAACTATACATGTACCCATTGTGGAATATTTTTGGGAGGATTTTTTAGATGAATTAGAGGTGAAAAAAAGGGGGTTTTTCAAGTTCACCATTTCCCAAATTCACTTTTTTCAATTGAAATTGGGTATAGATATTACAGATATAGAAGAAGATGGGACAGACATCCTAGTTCCCCAAGAAATTTAACCAATAGACCTTGCTATAGATTGAGATTCTAAAGAGGAAGATAATATTCTTGAAAGAACAACAAATGTGATTAAAAAGAAAAATTCTTGGCTAAAAATGAAAAAGGGCACACATGCTAATGTCCAAGTTGATCTTGTTTCTAATGTTTGTCTTACAGTTGTAGGTAGCAGAAGGTCATCAAGGATTTCTGAGAAAAAGATTCATAATCCCCCTCTTGTGTAGAAAACTCATTTTAGTAAGAAGACTAAAATGTCAGTGTCAGTAAGTCTTCACCAGGTTATTCAAGTTGATGGTGAACAAGACAAAGACTAAGGTGAAGAGCTCATTGATAATAGCCAAAGAGTTCAAATGATTGTGGGTTCATCTTTTCCAAGGATTTAGACTATAGCTACCCCAGAAAGGGATGTTGAATCATAACAAGATGCTATCACTCCTAATTGGCTTGTGGCCTCGGTGAATAGGAAAAGGAGTCTAGTTCTAGTTTCTTTCTCTATTGATGATATTGTGAGTAAATATACTAATAAAGCTCCCAAACCCAAAAGAACCAAAATCATAGCCAAGACAACCTTTGACAATGTGACTAGAAGGAGAATAGCCAAGGTAGCCACCTACAACCAAAAAGAGGGAGCTAACAAGTTGGATCTAAGCAACTTTGAAATTACATGTATAGATTTAGGAGTAATGAACTGTGAGAAAAAAGAACACTAGGTAGAGGCATCCACAAAGAAAATTGTGCTACAATCATAGAAAGATGGAATTGAGAAGAAAAGGTTAAAAGCTAAAACTAATGAAATGGTTGAGTATATAAATTCATTCAAAGGACAAAGCTCAGTTCCAAGAAATCAATCACAAATTGCCTTTGATTCCAATGCCCCTGAAAATTAGTAGTTGTTAAAAGATTTAAAGAAAGGAAAAATTATGACATCTACCATGTCCAATTGGATTAACCTAGTAACAAGCCAAGTCACTAAACTCATGTGAAATTTGCATGAGATTTTTTCTCTCTCTAGGATTGCACTTGATGAATCTCATGTTCAATCTGGGACTCAGAAAATAAAACTCAAGAAACGATCAGTCATGGTGTCTCAATTAGTAGAAGTAGAAGATTTTGGACCAAAAAAATTCCTCCAAGAGAACCCATTGCAACATGTAGATGTAGGGCTAATTCAAGTTCTAAGGAAAAATATAGCTTGGGGGGTGTCCAATTATACTTCTATGATTTCAAGGATGCAATCATGGAAAAAGGATATCAATACATTATTAGAATAGATAGGCAACGACTTTTAGTCCATTGGCTCGGCCTTCCCTATCCTTCTTAAAGAAGGAGATTTTGATGTAGAGATCATGGCTAAACAACATGAGGAACACATGAAGTTTGTAAAAGACAAAATCAATCTCACATCATTTGACTTCTCCAAGATGGCTAAGATTGAAGTGATGTCAGGGATCTACCCTCTACAACTTCCTAGTTACTTGGAAATTGTGAACAAGATGAGGCTGGACAAGGATATCTAGAAGAACCATTTGCAAAGCATTAAGAACCCGAATACTACTCCCATGACTAAATTCATGAATGTGTTTGGAACATGGAAGGTGGAACATGGTCAGGGTGATGCTAAAGATGAGGAAGAGGAGGAACCACTTGACCAATCAGTAGATGATTAGTGTTCTTCTATTTATTTTCTTTCAAAAAAATTTAGTTTATGGTTTTAAAAGGTTAAACTCTAGGTCTGCGCATACCCATTTTCATGTTTGTTTTCATAACTACTTCTAACTATCTAAGAATTAGATTTTCAAGGAGGCTTTCTATTTAAGTTTGAAACTTAATAGTGCTAGGGGTTGGCAATTTTTTATGGTGATCATGTTGTGACCATTTTATCTAAATTTTATAGTTATGCAAGTTTTATAAGCTTTCTAGTATCATATTTGAACATTATTGTTCTTTTTTCAAAAAGAATGGTTGAATGTTTGAAGATGTATGTTTTGAATATACTCGTTATTGATTTAATATTGAATTAGTATTGAATTATTTAAATTCCTTTGATGTTGGATATTTCTTTTTTGTAATGAATATGTATCAGTTTTAATTATTGTCTGAGATGTGATTAAATATAAAAACTATGTGTTCTCTCCTTTGTATGCATTTGTGTTTATTTAATTGTTGTTATTTAGATTATTCCCTTTACCTAAGAATAGTTGGGAAACCTTATTACTTTTGGGTTAAAAGTAATTCTTATTTGAAAGGAACTTGTGATTGAAAATCAAATAAGGGAGTTGAAACTTACCCAAATTTAGAGAGGAATTGAAGAAGTGGAAATTCCTCAACTGCTGAAAATTTGTATTTTTCTTGTGAGATTTGGACATAGAATCTTTTATTCATTTCTTTTATTTAAAGACAAATCTATTCGCCAATAGATTTTTGGCGACTCAACTAGGGAAGTCAATTGAAGAATTCCTAGTTTTCTAATACCTAAGAAGTTGATATTATGCTCCAATATGATACTCCCCCATTATGATATCTTCCTTTTTCTGCAACCTAAACTTGGCTTTAATGACACTCAAGAATATGTCATGACTGATCTGAATGTAGTAGCTTGGCGAGAAAGAACAAACAATCAACAATATCTTCAAATAGTTAGAATCCTCAAAAATAAAGAAGAAATTGGTGAAGAACTGAGAGGATTTCCTATGACTAAAGAAGTTTTTGTACTAAATAGATTGACTCAAAGGCTAGAGTGAAATTGAATAAAGAAAACAAGAAAGCTAGCCAAAAAGAGATGTACAAGAGATGACAAGAGGTCTTAGTGATGATTACTTTGAAGCTCTAGAATTAATTTATTTTAAACTTGATCACACTCATAGAAGGAAAAAGAAAGTATGGTGAGTTAGTAGGCCTACTTCCCCACCATCATCACAACCTCCCAGGTCTCTACAAGCTCTTGATATTCCTGATATTTTTATATCTACTATTTTAAACATCCAACCTCTGAATATTGTTCCCCTCACTATGGGTTTTTGGGGTCAACAAAATGGACCTCTCCAACTTGGAGCAAATCTTGGGGTTGTGCCCAAAGGTGCTAAAGATTTTTTACCTAAATTTTGTGGAGATGGCAAAGTTTTGGCTAAAGATCATTTAAGTTCTTTCAAAGCAGCCTATCAAACTGTAGATGTTCCTACTAAAGATGTTCCAGTCTGACTCTTTGTTCAAACATAAATTGGTGCTACTATCAATTGGTTTAATTGCCTCCCTCATGCTTCTATAAATAATTGGGATACCATGACTCGTGCTTTTGAAGCACATTTTAAAACTCCTAGTGATGGAAACTCTCTCCTTATCTAATTGTCTCAACTTAAGAAGGAAATGCATAAGCCCATGAGAGAATCCATAGCTAAAAATAACAATCTCCTAGAAAGGATCCATGCAACCTCAAGGCCCAATGCTAAAAATCAAAAAGGTGTCTTCATAGGAACAATGCCTCCTGATATCTCATTTCATATGAGAAGAAATGTACAAGTTGATCTAGCCGCTAGCCAAAGGTTAGCCATTGAATTACAGGATGATCTAATAATAGTAGTGAATTAGAGAAGAGATGTACAAACTCCAATCCTCAAACTTCCACAAAAATAGATCCCATAGTCCTAAGATTATTTAATTATGTCATTATACTAAAAAGATAGCAGGGTAGACTTGGTACCTATCCCAACCAATATCAAAACCAATCTGGACAAAATACTTTCCCTACACAGTAAGGAAAGGATGCTTATTAGTTACCTGGTTCACGGAGTAGGCTACAAATTGAAGCCCCTCCTAGTAAAGAGGTAATGTGTTATTTTCATCTCACCACCGATCATAATGGTGAAAACTGCATGGTTGGGTTGAGGCATTTACAAATGAAAGTGACCGAGGGTCAACATGGAATTGTTACTAAAGTTGAGACAAATTCACCTAAAGCAAGTACCTCACATACTTTCTTCCTAGAATATGAATCTGATTCTAATAGAAATAGAGATTTCCTTTTAGCAACAAATGATCCTTCATCCTTTGTGTTAACTAGAGAATGGAGAGCAATCAAATCTTCCCCCAAGACAAGCTTGAATCCACAACTTATGAAGACAAAAGATTCATCTCAACCTATTAAAGATTCCTCCAAAGGTATGGAAAACACTCTACTTAAGAAAACTCTTGTAAATCCAAGTCCTTCTGCTTCCTTTGATATAGTTTAGTTTTGTGAATCTTCTACAATTACTATATATCTACTACTAATTATTTAAAAACAAATCCTAAGCAATCAGATAACTAATGGAATTTATCAAAGGAGAATCATGCAATAATTCACAACTCATTGGGGAAACATCCAATTCTACTAAGGTCCTTGTCTAAATATATAAACATGTCCAAGTAAAAGCCACAAATTCCAAGAATCCAATGATTTTGGAAATAGATCATCAAGACACAAAACTTGATCCTTTTTATATATCTGTGTTACTCAATGGAAGGAAGCTCAATAATTGCATCATAGATTCTAGTGTGTCTAATAATATAATGCATTCCTCAATTGCAAAAGCCCTAAATTTGACTCTTACTAAGAATTATGGAAAGTGCTAATCTATGGATGGAAAACAAGTACCTCTAATAGGTTAGGTGAAAGATGCACAAGTAGTTTTAGCAACATATCCATATAAAAGATTGAAATTGGCTATTTTGGTGGCAGAAATACCTACAAGTTAAATACCAACAAGTTATGGGATGTTACTCAACAAAACTTTCTATAGAGGTATGGGTGGTGAAATAAAGATGGATTAGTCTAAAGTAGTTATTCTTGTCAAGAATAAGAAAGTTCATTTGACCCCCGAAGAGAAAACAAACAACACAATTTTTTCTTCAAATGATCCTAAGTCTCATATTTTATATCAAGTTTGTTTGACCCTCGAAGAGAAAAAAAAAGTACACAATTTTTCCTTCAGATGATCCTAAATCTCATATTTTATATCAAGAGTGCCAATTTGGTAATTACTTTATTCAATTAGAAGAAGAAGTGGACCAATTGGGAGAAGTTGAAATATGGAAAATGGAAATTGATGGAAGTTGTTCTAGTTCTGGCTCAGGAGTAGGCATTGTCCTAATCTCTCCTAAAGGAGATATATTGACATACTCTTTCAAATTAGATTTTCCCAACACCAATAGTACTTCTGAGTATGAAGCTATTCTTTTGGGATTACATGAAGCCAAACTAAAAGGAATAAAATCACTTTTAGTAAAGGTAGACACTAAGCTAATTGTGAAACAAGTTAAGGGCCTATATGCTATGAAAAATGAATGCCTAAAGTAGTATAAGAATCTAGTATTGGATAGTATTGAATATTTTGATGCATCTAATATCAAGAAAATCCCTAGAAGTGAGAATTCTAAGGTAGATTCTTTAGTAGTATCAACCCCGTTACTCCTGCCACATCCATATTTTGATCAAAGACATTATAGGGTTGAGATGATCTATCATCCTATCATGCCAAACAATGTAAATCATTGGCAAGTCTTTGAAAATGATTAACAAATTGAACAATTCCCAACTTGTGTTGGATGTTTTTCTAAGTCTTACTTTGAAGGATCTTCTAAAGTCTTAGATGAAGAATCATTGGTTCCCTCTAATGAACAAGAGGTAGTCCAACTAAGAGGAAATAGAATCCCTCATGGCCTAGTTTCCCTTGAAAACATGTTCTCATAAAAGAATGAGGGTTTTATACTGAAGAAAGGACCTGACCTTGAAGTGAGTAAAGAGTATGATAAAACTAACATTGTGGATGGTGATGATCTGAAATGGATTTCTATTGGAAAAAACTTTCTCCTAAGAAGAAAAGATCAAATTCATATCATTATTAACTAATTTTAAAGATGTTTTTGCTTGGGGTTATGATGATTTGAAAAACATCAAAAATGGAGAATACAAACATTCTATCCTATTGAAATTAGAAGTTGTCTCTTTCCAATATAAGTTGAGGAGTTATAATCCTAAAGTTTCAAAAGCAATTTTCAAAGAGGTAGAAAAGATGCTCAAAGCACAGATTATGTATCCTATTCACCACTCCACTTGGGTAGCTAACATTGTTCTAGTGTGGAAGAAAAATGGAGAAATAAGAATTTGTGTACACTTTCATAATCTAAATCAAGCTACTCTCAAGGATAACTATGCACTCCCCATAATGGAACATTTGTTTACATAAGGTAGCTAGATTAGAAATGATGTCAATGCTTGATGGTTTTTGTTGGTGTAAATTAGTATTTTACTATTTACACTTACTTAAGTTTACTTAGGTTAATGCATTAGTTAATTACTTTGCATTATTTTATTATTTTTATTGTGAGACACTTAGGATTTTGTGCCACCTTGTGATTTGTCATGTTGACAACACAGGAGTCTGCACCTTTATTTGAGCACATGGTGTCTACAACACTATTTTGCGTGTCCCACCCTTGTAGGATTATCCTCTCATCACCGCAGTTACTTTCGTGCTTAATGGAGGATAATCCATAACTTGTGGGCATGTGCTTGGTTGTTTGACACTTCATGGTGCTAACTTCTATGCACTCTAGAAGCTCTCCTATAGCCTTTATAATCAAGCACTCCTAGTGTACTCTAAGCATTAAGCATGGTGCATTCAGCATTATTCTGATCATACTCTCTCTTGGTCTTCAGTTGTGCTTGTGTTTGAGTTCTAGGTTCTTGGGTGAATTTTTCCCTTAAGCAAATTCTTACATGGTATCAGAGCTTGGAGTCTTTCTCTTCACAAGCCGTTCGAGACCTCTTGCTTCATCACCTCAGCTCGAATCTGGAGTGCTACAAAAATTGGGAGTGTCCAACATCAGATCTGACCTCTCCATTGCATCTGGAACGTTGAATTGGTGAAAATCGACTATAAGCAAGCCTACTTTGGCTCAAAGTTGACCGTGAGGCAAAATTTTTTTGCAAATCGAAACTTTGCAAATTTCTGCGGGTAAACCACTGACCTACCCATTCACAAGCTGGCGCATTTCGTCCCCAGCAGCCACAGACCACCAACTGACAGCTCAAATCTGTCCACTCTGGCATTGTTGTGATCCGGCAGAGCCCCCTCACCGGCGGCCGATCTTTGTTATACGGTTTGCGGGGGTTTCCTTTTATTAAGCGCCTGAGGCGCATATCCCACCACTGTGGGATATTACCCACGGGAAACAGCAACAGTAAACCACAGATCTGGCAGCGCTTCAAAATTTTAGGCATCATTTTCAGATCCGGCACCCGCTCTCCAGTGAAGCTATCCCGGCAACGTTGGAAAAAACTTGTGTCATATTTCGCACTTGCTCTGTTGATTGCAATTTTTTGGTCCCTAGTCTCCGTTTTGAGTGAGAAGGTTTCCTTCTCCCGCATGCATTTCCTGACAGTTTGGTGTGATTCCCGCTGCACACAGAGTTTTTTTTGAATCCGACGCCCGTAGACTCTAAAACATCCGGCGTCGACAGTGGTTTTTCGGCGCAAGATTTCCAGCGAGGGTTTCCTCAATTCGGCCCCACCTGCAGATTTGCTTTTTCTGGTGTCGTGGGTGAGCTTTCCAACTTGGGCATCGCTTTGCAGCAGGCGACGATCTGCATTTTTCAGCCAAAGTTTTCGACAATGGTTTTCAATAACCACGCGAAAAAAAAACTTTTCTCGCCCACATGTGGACCAGTACTTGTCTGCCACGTGTCACACTTGACACGTCAACTACCAACTCGAACCTGGTACTGCCACAATTTCCATGTGGAAACCAGTTCCCTGCATTGCCATGTGGATAGTACAAAATTTGACATGTGTGAGCACGGACATAACAGTCAGCTAGACACGTCACCCAAGGCACATCTTTTTTGCTGATGTCACCATTTGCCTGTGTTAAATTTGACGCTCATCTGAACGTCATCCCAAGGCATTTTTGAACTACATTGATGGCTATTTGACCATCAAATTTGGGCTCACAGTTCCTGCTCCAGACCCCTCTCCATATTGCTTTTCAATTTGGCAGCATGTCTTCACGAGGTCATAACTCGGGCATCCGACCTCCGATTCAGGTGTAATTTTTTTTGAAATTAGGAAGAATTTCTTGAATTTTTCATTGGTGGTGTTGTTTTCTGGTTTTGGTGCACAATTTTTGCAGAATTTGCATTTTTTGGCGACTATACATGCATAATCCTACCTTTTGCAACTTTAGAAGCTCCGTACAGGCACATTAGTTCACTTTTTCAGGTTTTGTTTTTTTTGAAAGTGCGTATTTTTTTGTCTACTTTCCAGATCTGAAGTAAGATTCTAGGGTTGTGTGGACAAATTTCTCACTTTCAGAATTAGGCCTTCTTTGGCATTGTAAGCATTCCTTCTTTTTCAGAATTCTTGTAACAGTAAGCTACAGTGCTTAAGTGACAGATTTTAGCCTCATAAGGTAGTTGTAAAAGCCAAATTAGACAGTCCACTTTGTTCATTTTTGACAAGTGGCTCATTGTAAACGCACTACTTATAAAGTGCCAACAGCATCTCTTTTGGGGGGGTCTTTTGATTGAGTGAATAAGGGGGGTGTGTACAGGTTTTTTTGTGTCTCTATTTTGTGCTCTTTCATTTCTGCATCATGGGTTTTAAATGTCCTCCTCTAACTTCACGCAACTATTCTACTTGGAAAGATATTGCATGGAGTAGATTAATGGAAAAAGGATATAGTTTATATGTTGATGGTACAATCACTAAACCTACTGATGCTAAAGAACTCATTACTTGGCAACTTCAAGACCGACAACCTTTAGGTGTTATCAGGAATTGTGTCCATAGCGATCTTCTCTTCCACATTAAAAATTGTTCAGAATCTAAGGAAGCTTGGGATAAACTTGAGCAGTTGTATGGTAAAGTGGATGAAGAAAAGGGATTTTAGATTGAGGATGATCTACTTCTCTTAGATCCTAAGAATTATGACACAATTCAAGATTATATCATCAAAGTTAATGAGTATAGGGCACTTCTTAAAGATTGTGGAAATCCCATGAAGGATGAAAGGTTGATACATCACATCCTGAAGAAGCTACCTTCTGAGTACGCCAACTTTGTTTCGAGTTTTAATACTCACAAGTTAACCATGGGATCTGCTTACCAGAAACCTTCCTTTGATGGATTTGTGGACATGTTGATTGTTGAACAATCTCACTTGTTGGATTTTGGTCTTCTCAAGTCATCCAAGACCAAAGCCTTGGTGGCTAATGATGCTCAGAAATCTAGTCAAGGGGGAAAAAGCAACAACAAGAAAAAGCAGTGGAAGCAGAAAACACAATCTGAGACACAACATGATTCCTCTCAACAAGGCGGTTCTTCTTCCAACAAGAAAGGAAGTAATGACAAGAAAGACAAACTCTTTTGTGCATACTGTAAAAAGCCAAATCATGATGAACATCATTGCAAAACAAAAAGAATCAATGAGTTAGAAAATCTACTCAAGAAGAACAAAATTCAAGTGCCAGGTACTTCCAAGGATTCTACTCCTAACTCTTCAAAGGGTAAAGGTCAAGCACTTATGGCAAACACAACTTCTTCTTCGGAATGGATACTTGACTCAGGTGCCTCTTACCACATTGGTTCTTCAAAGCAAGATTTTTCTTCATTGAAGCAGTCACAGGTACCACACATCTTCGTGGGAGATGATGCAAAAATGGAAGTTGAAGGGAAAGGACATGTTGAAATGGAATATGGGGAGTTCAAATATGTTCTCTATGTTCCAAATCTAAGTTCCAATCTACTATCAATTTACCAAATCACTCACCTTGGAGATGGTCACAAGGTTGAGTTCCTTCCCGATTCAGTGATGGTGCGAAGTCTAAAAGATGATTCATTGGTAGCAGTTGGGAAAGTCAATGATAATAGGAGACTTTATTCCTTCTCCCATTTTGTACCTAAGAGTTCTTCTCAAGCCTTGTTAACTCACTCTAATTCAAACAACAACTAATGGCATGAGCGGTTTGGTCACCTTGACTTCCGCTCCCTTCAACAACTTTGCTCAAAACACATGGTTAAAGGTCTACCCAACATCAAATTTTCTAAGGGGGAGTGTTCATCTTGTTCAGTGGATATGCATCTCAAGGAGAAGTATGATAAAGGGAAGTCTTCTCGAGCTCCAGTTGTTCTTCAGCTAGTTCACATGGTATTAGCAGGACCGTTTGCAGTGACTTCAGTCAGCCAAGGCCGCTACATACTTGCATTTTTTGATGACTTTTCAAGATTCACTTGGGTCTTCTTCCTTCATCATAAAAATGAAGTAGTTCATAAGCTTCAAGAATTCAAGGCTCATGATGAACACAAGTCAAGGAAAGCCATCAAGGTATTAAGAGTGGACAATGAGAATAGATATGTTGATAGGAGACTTAAGAACTTTTGTAAAATTGAGGGGATTGATCTTCAGAACTCACCAACATTTAGTCCACACAAGACAGATGTTGCAGCTATGAGGATTAGGACTCTCAAGACCATGGCAAGTTGCATGATAAAGGCCAAGTCTCTTGATCCTACACTTGAAGTTGAAGCCATTAGCAGTGCAACTCACATACTTAACAGATCTCCTCATCTAGCCTTAGATGGCAAGACTCCTTTTGAGGTTTGGTGTGGCAGAAAACTAGTTGTGAGTCACCTTAGAGTCTTCGGTTTTCCAGCATGGGCAAACCTTTCTTCCAGGAGTTGCATGGCACCGACACCTAGGCCTTGTACCTTTATTGGTTATGAAGACAATGTGAAGGCTTACAGATTTCTTGATCCAGAGACACATGAAATTTTTGTGGAGAAGGATGTTCACTTTGAGGAAAGTTTTCCAAGCTTGTCCTCTACTCCTTTATGCACTTCATACATAGTGGAAACTGATAGTGACACCAGCGATAGTGCTTCAACAGGTTCTGATATGTGGGGTTCTATCGACAGTTGTAGTGAGAGGTCACATCAGTCCAGTCCACATGCTTATATTGCCACAGTGAAAGGTCCCACTCAGCATGGTACATCTCGTCTTCTAGCTCCTACTTCATTTGACTTGGGAGACAGACTTGAGGACACACATCTTCTCATTGATGATGATACTTCTACAGTTGTTGCGAGGGCTCACTCTGACCCTCATGTCCATTCTCTACATGATCAATCTTTTTAGGTTGGCGTGATTGTAGATCCTTATGAACAACAATTAGTGGACATCTCTTTGTCAGTAGAGGAGACAGATGGTTCAGTGGAACAGGTTCAACAGACATCCTTGACAGATCTGCATTCATTCTTTTCAGCACAGTTGGATGGGGTGAACTTTAGTATCAGTACAGGGATACTTGAGCAGGTTTCAGGGCCACCACACATCTTCAGGACAGTACCTTGGGCATTGTTTCTTGCTAAGGGGAGGAACACCATTCTGCATTCGTGGACCTGCTTCTTCATCGGAGGAGCCTTCACTTATTGGCATTCTTCTTTTGGGGGGGGGGAGCCCCTTCTGTCTCTCTTCCTTCTTTCATTTTCTTTTGTATATATTGGATGTATGTCATAATGGGGGGGTCTTGATTACTCCATCCATCGATGCATCCATCTTTATCTCTCTTTTGGGGGAGGGTTTTTCCCATGAGGTTTTCCCTCTTTCCCCGCTTTATGGGAGATTTGCATTGCATTTTCATTATGTACATGGGTACCTAACATAGCCTAGTAGCCGGGACCCATTCTGCATCTTCATCCTAGCTCGTAAGCTTAAGTGCATTCCCCTAACTTGCACTTAAGGGGGGGTGTTGGTGTAAATTAGTATTTTACTATTTACACTTACTTAAGTTAACTTAGGTTAATGCATTAGTTAATTACTTTGCATTATTTTATTATTTTTATTGTGAGACACTTAGGATTTTATGCCACCTTGTGATTTGTCATGTTGACAACACAGGAGTCTGCACCTTTATTTGAGCACATGGTGTCTACAACACTATTTTGCGTGTTACCCTTGTAGGCTTATCCTCTCATCACCGCACTTACTTCCGTGCTTAATGGAGGATAATCCATAACTTGTGGACATGTGCTTGGTTGTTTGACACTTCATGGTGCTAACTTCTATGCACTCTAGAAGCTCTCCTGTAGCCTTTATAATTAGGCACTCCTAGTGTACTCTAAGCATTAAGCATGGTGCATTCAGCATTATTCTGATCATACTCTCTCTTGGTCTTCAGTTGTGCTTGTGTTTGAGTTCTAGTTTCTTGGGTGAATTTTGCCCTTAAGTAAATTCTTACAATTTTTCCAATTATAATCAAATTAGTGTAGTTGAGGCTAATCAACACAAAATATGTTTCATAACACCTTGGGGTAAATTTTCCTACAATAGGATGCCCTTTGGTCTCATTAACATTGGTGCAGTGTTTCAGCAAGCCATGAATTCTTCTTTTAAGGATTAAAAGATAAAATTATTGTGATCTATGTGGATGATATGGAAGTGTTCTCTAAAAAAAGGAAATATTATTTAAGAGATTTATTTATGGTTCTTTAGAGATGCAAGGAACATGGGATATTCTTGAACCCTACAAAGTTGGTTTTCTTTATTGACGAAGGGAAATTGTTAGGCCACATTATGTCAAAAAAGGAATTCCAGATAGATCCTGAGAGGTAAAAGCTATTAAAAAACTGAGTCTTCTAGTGAATAAAAGTGGATTCAAATCCTTCTTTTGCTAGGTTAACTTTCTTTGAGCTTTCATACAAGATTTTGTTGAACTCACCAAAGATATAATCAAAATGATGAGTGAAAAAGAAGTCTTCAAGTGGAATAGAGAAGGTAAGAAAGCATTTGATGAGATTAAGAGATCTATTGCTCTAGAAAAACTTAAGTTACTCCTGATTTTAAATAAGATTTCATCATTTATTGTTATGCATCAGAGCATACATTTTCAAGTATTCTAACACAAAGGAATGATCAAGGTAATGATTTCCCTATTGCATTCATGAGTGTACCTTTTAAGAAACATGAGTTAAAATATTCACTCATTGAGAAGCAATCCTTCATGGTAGTTAAAGTTTTTAAACAATTTAGGTACTATATTCTACATTCTCATTTAGTTGTTTATGTTCCTAAAACTTTTGTTAAAAGTATTTTAACTCAGCAAGATGTGGGGCTCAATAAAAGAGCCACTTGGGTGGTTAAACTAAAAGAATATGACATTGATATAAAGCCAACAAACTTAGTAAGAGGAAAAGGTTTGTGTAAATTAATTTCTAAAAACATTGTTGTTACAAATGTGAAAGAAGAGCTGCCACATGTTTTGTTAGTGGGTCATACTGATCCATGGTTTTCCAAGGTAGCATACTACTTCACATATGGAGACTATCTTGAAGGAATGTAACCTAGGGAAAGAAGAGATTTAAAATTGAAAGCTATGAAAAATGTAATTACTCAAGGTACATTATATAAGAAAAGAATAGATGGAACTTATCTAAGATGTGTGGATGAAACTCAACAAAAGAAATTACTCAAAACATTTTATGAAGAAACATGTGGAGGTCATTTTTCTTCATTTGTTACAACCTTTAAAATTTTGAGAAACTATTTTTGTTGGCCTGGCATGTTCTGAGATGCTTATTTGTATTTTAAGGGGTGCAAAAAATGCAAATTGTTTACAAGTAAACCTCAATTAGCAACACTTCCTCCCAAACTGATTTTCGTTGATGAACCTTTTAAACAATGGGCTAATGATTTCACTAGACCTGTAAATCCCATATCTAGTGGAGGACATGTATTTATGTTAATGACTATTGGCATTAATTCATGTTTTTTATTAGTGACAACACTTATTTAGATTTTGTATCATTACTGAGCTCTTCGTTCAGTCTCCAATATTTCCCAAGCAATTCATTGGTTACCAATTTTCACAATTCATACCAAGAAATTCAGTGGTTACCAAGTTTCACAGTTCATACCGATCAATTCAATGGTTACCAACTGAATACAGGAAGTGTGAAGTTTTTAGTTTAGACCAAGCAGTTCAGTTCATATAGAGCAGTTTAGTGGTTACCATGCTTTGTAGTGACTACTGAGTTATCAGTTCTTGTGATGTGAAGCTAGTGTTAACCGAGTGATGGGATAATTAGTGTTTACTGAGTGCAGGCATGGTAAACATGGAATTTAGTTTCTACCAAGTAACATAGTATCTATTGAGTCTCTAGTGTATACTAAGTTCAAAACTACATTGAGTGATTAGTATAGACCAAGCCTCTACTTCTACCAAATGCATGATGATGTCAAGTAATCCAGTGGATGCTGAGTATCAAAAATTCACAAAGTTAGCTTTCAGAACTCGATTTTCTACATTTGGGCCAACTCAGTAATATTGGTGTTATCTTGTATTTTGGCCAACCTTGTAATTATGCAAATTGGGTTGGTATATATGTAATGTATTGTATCATACCCAAGCAAGAAGAAGTAATCTTTTTGATGCATAAGAATGTGAATATGAATTAGCAGCAGAATAAAATGTATAGCAAGGTCAAATCAAGAGCAGTCAAGTTTCATCTATCACAAAGAGAAGATCAGCATTTCATGGATCTTAATCAGCAATTTAGTCATAAGTTAGATCTACTATTTCATCATAACAGGTGAATTAGCTTCAAATCCTTTAAAAGGGTAGACTTAATAGTCTTTTCTTTAAATCTCTTTACCAAGTGCATACTCCATTGTATGTTTGTAAAACCTCTAACAAGGTGGACCTAGTAGTCCTAATTGCTCCTAACAGGGCAAATCATTAGAAGTGATCATTGTAAACTTTAACAGGTCAACTCTATACTACAGTATTGAAGTTTTGTAGGTATCATCCCCACCCCAATTTTACTTTCTTATTCGAAGGTTTTTGGGTCACCAAATATTGTGTTCAAAGTTTTTTGTGTTTTCAGTTTCTCATGCATGTAGTAGATTAGATCTATTAATGGTAAATGGATTATGTTATCAAGTGTTGAATTTGTTTAATATTTTTGAGATTACTGATTCCTCCCCTTTCAATAACCTAGGTAATCTTGATTATTTCCAACAAATGAAAACTAACTATTTTACTAAGTGGTGAAGAGGCTTATTATTGCCTCTATTTTATGATAATTTTAAAATAATTTGTTTTAACATTGCCAAGAAATTTGTGAACTGATGTTTAGCTGAACCTATGATTAAGTCCAAATAGAACCATTAACCTATGGGTAGATAGTATATCATATTTTTCCAATATTATATATATAATGTAGTAGTCCATATAAACATCAGAATGTGTGCTCTAATATTTGGATTTAATTTGGTTATGCTTGTTTGCAAATATTTCTACATCATAACTAACTTGATAGGGAAGAAGCTGGAGATGGTCAAAAGCATTCAATGAGGAACATTAAAGTTGAGTCGTGATGGAAGAACCATAAAAGTATTAGAGGACACAACCACTACAAAGGAGGAGCCATTATTTCATGAATGTAGGGATAAAAAGTTGCTAAATTTCCTCTGCATTTACTATTGTGTTGACTTGGTTATGCAAACTTTATTGTTTGTACTGTGAACTCTTATGTTTCCTTCTTTTTATCTAGCAAATTTATAATCAGCTTGTTTTTCTATTTCACAATAAGTTTCGATCATCTACTTATAGGGATTGGATTGATAGTTTTAAAAGTTGGAAAAAGATTATGAAAAGAAACTGTTGACTCTCATGGTGAATTGTTTCCATAGTTTTAATGTATTATTCTCATGTACAAAATTTTGGAACATAATGAAATAATCTTTGTTTTACATTCTGTGTTCATAGATTAGTAGAAGGTGAGCAAGGAGGCCCACTTAGGAGGTGGACTATGTATCACCTACTATCTAGTATTGCAAATTGAAAACTAATTTATTAAAAGCGTTCTTAATACTAAAAATGGAAAACACTTATGATAGGACCGATTGTTATCACCACAAAAGGAAGCAAACCAAGAATGGTAGGCTCCCAATGGTATAATACATGATACAAAGGATTTGTCCCTGATTAAGATATGTATGCTCACAAGTATGCTCAAGCTTTAATTGGATGGATGGTTTTCATTAAGAGTGGTGTCAACAATGGAGTCATGGAGTTATTTCAACATTATAATGGTATTTTGGTAGTTTTCAAGCTCTCAAAGTAGCATTATAACTTTGCATGAAAGGTGGATGATTTTTGTGAAGGGAAAGGGTTTTATTTATAGGCCAAGCGGTAGAGAGATGGATGGTCAGGATGCAAGGATGGTAAGATGGTGAGGGAGGGTCAAGATGCACTCAAAAGGGAGCACAAGGATTGTACTTATTTAACACCAACAAGGAGGTGACACTTGTCACAAGGAGGATGAGTGTGAGAGGATAGGATAAGGGTTGGTCAAAGGAGTAATGACGGAGGTTGAGTATGTAAGAGGGATGTAAGAGTCATTAAGGGAGGTGTAAGAGATATTTTGGGGATGTAAGAGGTGTCATTGAGTTTGTTGACTTTGGCTTGAGTTAGCAAGTCTTAACCCTTGCTTAAAGTTGTGCACATGCTTAGGAGGGGGATTAGGATTAGCATACAAAGGGGGTTACAAGGACAAATAGCTTAGCTTTGATGGGATGGGTTAGTTAGGTGGCTAAGTTAGGTTAGTATGGGTGAATGGGTTGGATAGGGGGTTAGGATAGGGTTTAGGAAGGCTTTTAGGATTTTAGGTATTTTATTAAATGATTTATTCAATAAAATGGGAGTATGGAATTAAATTGAATAGATTTGAGGATTTATTCAATTTAGTAGAGGAATAGGGATTTAATTGATAAACTGATTTTGGGTTATCATTTGATTTTATCAATTAGAAAATAGTTAATTTAATTAATTAATTAACTAGGAGATGACGATTAATTAATTAAATAATAAATATTTAATCAATAATGTCCTAGGAGATGACTAAATACGATTACCTGTTGTGTAATTAGATTTAGGTGTCTACATTTTGCCCCTCTTTGACATAATGTTGAAACAACACTATTTCAAAGAAGTTTAAATATAAATGATGTGAAGAAGACTTTTTGAAGAAACATGGTTTCCCCAATCTTTGATAGAAGGAGAGAATGGACTAGGTGATGCCCCCTCAAGAAGGTGGCAGGGAAAGAAAATGGGGCACGACAGGTTCTTGAAAAAGTGCAGTAAGCTTGCAGGGGCTAGGAGGACATGGAAGAGGGCAAAACAGGTAAAAAAAAGATAAAAAGGGGAGAAAAATGAAGGGTGATGGGAAAAAAGGGGAGTGCTAGAGGACCTATAGAGGGAGCTAGGGCACCAAGGAGGGCTTATAAGTGGTTGGAAGAGAGCTAGAAGGGGTCATTTTCTTTTAGATTGATGAGGAGATACAGCTACTAGGAGCTTTGAGTTGGATTTTATGATGGCAGCTATGGGACGACTAGAGCATCGAGCTAATGTAATGTGATGAGTATGAGTACGGTGGATGCCCAATCAATCGATAGGGTTGAAAACCTCTTTGTAATTTTTATTTTTGCATTAGTTAAAGCATTCCCATGAAAGTGAAAATGCAATCTCGTGGCCACGAGTTTGGCAGGAATGCATGCAGGATTGTCAGGATCATGATCCTATGAAAATAGCCTAGCCATAGGAACAATTTATTGTTTGATTCAATTTTGGAAAGATCATGATTTTAGGCGAGAATGTTATGTGAGATTGTTGGTAACTCGACGGGATTGCATTCCTGCTAGAAAAAATGTGAATATTGTTGCGAGGATGCAATCCTACAGCAAGGGGGTCAATGTAGGTACAAGATTGGGTTGACTCCGGGAGGAAAGGGAAAAATGCGATCTCGCAGGAACAAGGGTCAGCATGATCACCAGGTTAAGCTCGCATGTGCAGGAACATGGTCAATAGGGGAAGGGTGGGCACGAGTCAAAGCTATAATCCCATAGGAAGATATATCTGCGAGAATGCAAGATACTAGGTGCGTGGGAACACGTCCACAGGACTGCGAGGCAAACTAAGGGAAGGGAAGTCAAATTTGGGATCCTGTGGGAAGATACATCTATGGGAATGCAAGATTCTTCAGTCATGGGAATACTTTCATGGGATTGCAGGTCAAACGGGCTAGGGTAGGGAAAGTCAATGGTGCAATCCTGCGAGAACATATATATGTGGAAATGCGAGGGTTAGGTTTCACAAGAAAGTGTTTTGTAGGAACACGAGTGTGATGAGAAAAACATAGAAAAAGAGGGGTCGGGTAAGATAAGGGAAGCTAGGGTAGGTAAAATCTCAAAATGAATACTGACATTTTAGTGGGTTTTGTGGTGTGCAGTGGTCGTTGGATGCTTTGGTATCACATGAGTGACAAGCAGTGGTACTACGTGTGAGAGAGATGTTGATGCCCACAGACTAGGCAAGGATCGAGGCCATCAGACTTGGCTATTTGGTGCAGTTGCCTCACACACGCACATACATGGCAATGGTTACAACTTGTGTGAGTGATGGCATAGGGAGACCATAACCTTTCACTTTCCTACCGGAGAGATGACTATGACATTGGAGGATGTGTATTGAATTTTTAGACTTCTAGTATAGGGGGCACTAGTGATGGCAACTAGGGAGATGACGACAAAAGTGGCAGTACAGTGACTAGTGGGGCTCGAAGTGGAGTATAGGATCTAGCAAGGGCAGTTTAATTTGGATGAGCACTTGGATCAAGTGGCCCCGGAGAGGAAAATTTACTTCTATATGTTGGGGCTAGTCTCTGGGTACATCACTCTAGATACAGGTGGGATAGGAGTGACCTTGGCACTGATACCAGTGGTGATGTAGATAGTCAATGTAGGAGTCTCGGTAGCATGGGGGTCATTGATTCTTACAGAGTTATACAAGGATTTACATCAGATAGTTTACTAGGGTGCTGACCATCAGGGGAGGAGCATAGGGGTCACCACTCTTCTATAGGTATGGGCCTAGGAGCACATTGTTGTGCTCAGGCCATTTGGTTAGAGGGATAGGTAAGCAGAGGAGCCAGTGGCTTATAGCTGGGCAGAGCCACTGACCTACCATCATATAGATGTGGTGGATTATTGGAGAGTTGTGCTAGAAAATGTGGTGATAGTGATATGGAGGCCATACATGGGCCTAGGGCCATGGGCAGAGGAGGGGGAGCAACTACCATACACCATATCCTCATGCTTTGTTTTTGGGTGATGGGCATACATTATAGAGTAGTACAAGCCAGATAGGGTGTTACGACAGTTTAGATGGTGATAGATGGCTCCACGAGAGCTAAACTGGTATCAGTGAGTTACACACAAGCCAGTATCGATGTATGGGCCAGCCTTATGGAGAGAGGAGCTATTGAGGACGTGGCTAGAGTTAGAGCCATAGTAGTGGGATTGGTTTGGTAGGTTAGCAGATGTGAGCTCCACTCAGGAGTACTGAGACACCTTTTTGTGGTTGAGACCAGTGGGCGAAGTGCAAGTTATGAGGGTGGTAGTGGTGGTTGGAGAGCTAGCCTAAGTAGTGGGACATGGGAGGTACATGGCTAGAGGGTTGTGACAGTGGGTAGAGGCCATTGTAGAGGAGGAGCAGGGGCCAATGAGGTAGAGGTAGAGGATAGGGAGGTAGGAGAGAGGAGCTCAACTAGAGAGAGGAGGAGAGGAGAGAGAAGAGGAGAGGGGGCAGAGCTAGAGAGAGGTGGATAGGAGAGAGTAGAGGAGAGAGGATCTCAGTTGAAGAGAGGAGGAGAGGAGAGAGGAGAGGAGAGGAGGCCACATGGGGAGAGGGAGCAAAGGCCATAAAGACCAATAGGGGGTGATGGAGGAGGGCCAGCAATAGGGGGAGGGGGGGGGGGGGATGGGCATCCAATTACACCTCATTGTAACAAACTCATGATATGACTAGCTAGCTACTCTATGACACACAGTAGGAGCAAGATCAGCTTCATATAGAGTGAGATCAGCTATGCCAAGAGTGGGATTTAGCATAGGGGTAGGCTGATAGGGTAGGTATTGAGGTGGGGAGGCTGTAGATGGAGGTGGTGTAGATGGAGGGTAGGTTGGATGTGGTGAGCCTGGAGAGGCAAGTAGTACAGGTGAGGTTAGATGCCCTACAACAGGATCAAGATTGACAAGTGGTAGAGGTGGTGACCCTGAGAGCATAGGTGGTGGTGGGTGGAGGGTTGGATGAGTTGAGGAGATTATGGGCTGAGGTAGAGGATTTGAGGGAGAGGGCCAGATTCTATCAAGGTAGATGCTACACAATAGTCCCATCAAAATAGATAGAGCACTACAAATGGCTGACATGGTCAGGGATAGCTGGGACCCATACAGGGATACAGGGAGGAGGGGAGAGTACAGGCAGGTCTCAGTGCACTGGACATAGTCATAGGATAGAACAGAGCCAGAGCCAGGGGACAGAGGTGAGGGAGAGAAGGGATGAGGTGGAGAGCTTAGAGACTGGGGGGATTGATGAGGCCACCACCTACACCACTAGTAGAACCAGGGGTAGGGTAGGATGCAGAGGGGGAGCTGAAGGAGTCAGATTAGTGACTAGTGATAGGATGCATTCTTCTACATGATGAGCATTTTGTACAAATCAACATTTTTGAGATACATGTATATTTTGCGCAAGCACAAACTTAGTGTATGATATGGACATTGTATATTGGGACTTTGATGGACTATTATTCTTTCATTGATTCATTGTGGAGGGGATTATATATTTATAGAGCTGATGATTCTTTCGGGTGGGATACGTGTTATGGACTTCTGATGTCATGAGTACTGCTGACATGTTTGATATCCAAGATCTGATTTTTGATAATATTGTTGATGATTTGTGAGGTAGGATGTGATATATGTTGAGATTATGATGTTGCTAACAGTTTATGATGTAGGATGTGACTTTTGATGATTTTGTATATATGATGTGATATGTTTTTTATGTGATTTGGTTATGATAGTGTAGATATGATGTGATGTGATTTTTATTTATGATATTGCAGATGTAATGTGATTTGATGTGATCCTTGATGACATGATTTTTCTTATGATATCTCAGATGTGATGAGATATGTCTTTGATGTAATCCCTAATGATGTGATTTGTTGTATGAGATAAGTTATGTGGTGTGATAGGTTTTGATATGATCCTGATGATATGATGTGGCTTATGATGGATGTGATGTGATCGTGGATAATGTGATTTCTTTTTATAGTATCTGATATGATGTTGTATGATGATAAGTACAAACTAAAAGATAAGTGACAAATGTAAAATGAATCACCAACTAAAGGATAAACAATAGATTTATGATATGGAAACTGAACATAATGTCATGACATTTAGGATATGTTAACACAAACTAAAGATGAATGAAAGATTGAAAAATGAATCACAAAATAAAAGATGAAAATACAAGTTTAAAATGACTTAAAAACTTAATGATGAACTTTTAAATGATGAACTACAATGCTAAAATGAATGACAAACTTAATGATGAACTATAATGCTAAAATAAATGACAATTAAATGATGAACTAAAATGCTCAAATGAATCACAATTAAATGATGAACTAAAATGCTAATAGAGAGAACAGTAAATTTATGATATGCTAAAAAGAACACAAACTAAAAGATACATCTAAGACTTATGATAGGAATGTGAGAATAACATAAAAGACTGAATGCAATGATATTCTGATATATGATAAAATGATACAAGCTATGATAATACAACATACTAGATGCTAGGAGATGCAAGAGAAATGATGATGGTGGAATAGGATAACCAATGCTTGACTTGTGATAGTGTTCTATGATATGAAAAGTGAACATAGGAGATACTAACTCTAAGGAGAATGATGTTGGAAAATGAGTGACCAACAAACTCAGATTCAAGAGGATAGTGGAGATTAGAGCTAGGATAATAACTTATGATAGGAATCAGATCATGATGGTGGTGAAATAGTAACTTAGGGATGAGAAGCTATGATAATGAACAAGAGTCATTGTTTGATGATTTGGATCAAAAGATTTTGATAGTGGCAAAACCTAAAATTTGAGGGAGAGAGGGGATAAAAAGGAAGAGGATACCATGAGTTCTGAAAATAAATGTGAGGTGTATCAAAAGCTTGAGCGCGGGGTACTTCATGAGGAAGTACCACTATATAGTGTGAGCACTTTATTTGATATAGGAATATTAGGGATCTGCTAAGGTTACTAAGAACATCAAGGCCTTTTCCCCAATATTACATAGGACTAACTTAAAAAGCATGCAAGGATTGCCCTGGCATCACACATGAGTCTCAAAGAGATCAGTGTGGGAACAATATTGGGTGATCCACAAGCAAACAATATCACCCAAGTGCAACATGTTACTAGAAATGAAAACATGGTTGAAATATGCAAGGGTGATATCTGACTAACTCACAAGTAGAAAAAGACTATGATTGAAACCATGCCCCTAAGTTGCCCTAGTCAAAACACACCATGATATGAAATGATCATGGTGATCACGAGGAGAAAACAACAAAAGATACACAGAAGAGATCAAACAAAACATTCAAAAACCAAAGATTTTGCAAAGAAAGAAAAAAAGTGCAAAAAAGTAACCTTTTTCTAAAGAGATCAACTGATGGGCTACTGATGGGCTAGGGACACAAGGTGTCACAATAAGACCTAGATGGGATGTACAAGCATGACTATACAATGATTGGAAACTTGAGAAAATATAATAAAACATGGCATTAAGTATGTACATGATGGGGGAAAGCTTAGGATAAGGAGATAGTTGTCTTATAATACAAGTATTGTTACAGGGGTGTGATATGTACAACACAATTTTTTAC
Source organism: Cupressus sempervirens (assembly GCA_028749045.1). NCBI lineage: Eukaryota > Viridiplantae > Streptophyta > Pinopsida > Cupressales > Cupressaceae > Cupressus > Cupressus sempervirens. The sequence continues at coordinate 291,767,894 of CM053783.1, read as the reverse complement.
AAGGATCATGATATTGCTATACTTACAAGATTATGATACATAGGATACAAGAGTTGTAACAAGGATATGATATACAAAATACTACTTGCCATGTAGGATGGATATGGTAAATTAAAAGGACGAAAATAACTTATAAGACATGTGGTAGAGTACAATGGTAGGGTACATCGGGTATGATACTTGGGATGCTATAATACAGGCGGTTAGGTAGGATGTTGCAAAGTGCAGAGTGTTAGAGGGTGATGTTGTGAAGCGTGGTGGAAGATGTTAGTAGTAAAATCATGAGAAACACCTTGGAAAAATAGGGAGATGGGTGATGTGATATGGAGTGGTGATGTGGGAGATGCGTGTCAATGATAGATAATCAAAAGGCTTAAGTACACCTAGTGTCTATTTGCTAGGTTGTCACCAGGGACCTATCCAAGGCACTTGAATTGCCAACTTTTTGCCATTGGATGCTTATTTTTCTTTGCTTTCTTGTGTTTTGAGAATTTTCCTTTTAGGTGTAGAATTTATTAAGGTGAATGATGTTGGTAGGATAATTCAAGACTTCACCTTCAAGTGGAAATAGCTGATAGGCTCCTAAGCCAAAAGATACCCTGACCACATAAGGACCAAGCCATGTGGGCTTGAACTTGCCTTTCTTTTCTCTATCAGCTTGAACTTTCATGTTCTGCTTCAAGACCATGTCACCTTCTTGAAAACTGTGTGGATGGACTTTCCTATTGAAATTGCGCTTGAGGAAATTTTGGTAGACCATGAGGTGTTCATAGGCCTATTGCCTGCGCTCATCAAGTAGATCAAGCTGAGTAAGTCGAGCCACTCTATACTCTTCATTAGATATCTAACTCCATAGAGAAATGTAGAGGGATGAGAGTTCAACCTCAATAGGTAAGATTGCTTTGGCACCATAGACCAAGGAGTATGGAGTTGTGCCAATGGATGTACAAAATGAGGTGTGGTATGCCCATAGGGTGAGATTGATTTGCAAATGCCAATCACAATTGGAGTCATTGACAACTTTCTTGAGGATTCTAAGTAGGGTTTTATTAGTTGCCTCTGCCTAACTATTACCTTGTGGGAAATACAGGCTAGAAAAGCAGTGATGGATGTGAAGGGAACTGCACAATTCCTCCATATTTAAGTTTTCAAAATTACCTCCATGGTCAGTGAAAATAGTAGCTAAGATGCCAAAGTGACATATGATATGATATAGGATAAACTTGGACACTTGAACTCCCATAGCAGTGAAAAGGGGAACTGCTTTGACCCACTTATTGAAATAATCAGTGGTAGTGATTATTCATTTCTGTCCTTATGAAGAAAGTGGTGCAATAAGACCAACAAGATCAAACCCCCAACAAGAAAAAGGCCATGGTGGCACTATAGGTTGTAGATCCTGAGCTAGGGCCCCGATTAGATTAGCATGTTGTTGACAAGGTAAACATCATTTCACAAACTCACATGCATTATGCTCTAGAGTAGGCCAATAATACCCAACCCGAAGGATTTTCTTTGCTAGCACTATCCTGCTCATGTGAGCACCAAAAAGTCTAGTGTGTACCTCTGTGAGAGCCATTGTAGCCTTGTTTTGATCTAAACATCAAGAGAGAGTATCATGATAACCATGAAAATATAGGGTTTGGGCAATGATAGTGTAACAAGAAGCTCTACAAATAAGGTTTTTCCATTGGGTTCATGTGAGGTGAGGAGATATGATGCAATTTGTTAGGTAAGCATGAATTTTATGGTACCATGGGGATTGGGGACCAACCAAGATGTAGACCCATGTTGATTCTTCATTCTCATATGTGGGTTTATGCAGCTACTCAACCAAGAATTCATATTGCGTAGCTTGGTGTAGTATTTCCAAGAGAGAACCAATAGTAGCCATGGCATTTGCTACTTTATTTTGGAGTCTAGGTACCTATATGAATAGGAGTTCAGTAAAATGCTCCTTTAATTGATCAACCAATTCCTTGTAAGGTAGTAGCTTATCATCCTTGGTTTTATATTAATTCAAGGCTTGTTTGATGATAAGCTGAGAATCATCATAGACTTGTAGCTCTGGGATATTCCATTCAATGGCAATTTTGAGCCCTGCAACAAGGGCTTCATACTACGATGTTATTGGTACATAGAAACTATAGCTTGAAAGATTTAGGAATATAATTTCCTTGAGATGTGACCAATATTATGCCCATACGGGAGCCATGAGATGTATAGGAGCCATCAAAATATAGCTTCCAGGATGGTTGTTCTTCTATCAAACAGAGGTGTTCTTCTAGGAACTCCATAATGAGGGGGTGGTCTGCAACCAAGGGTGCATCTATCAAGTGATCTACAATAGCCTAGCCTTTGATGGCCTTTCTATCAATATATATTTGATGTCAAACTCACTAAGAAGCATAACCCATTTTTCCAGGCATCCTGTGAGTACTGTGTGAGAAAGCATATATTTTAATGGATCAATTTTTGAGATTAGCTGCATAGTATGACTCAACATGTAATGGCATAGCTTCTAGGTGGTAAATACCACTACTAAGAAAGCCTTCTCCATTGGCATGTAGTTGAGCTCATATCCCACTAATGTTTGGCTGATGTAATAAATAGCCCTTTCCTTCCCTACATCATCAAGTTGTGCTGAAAGAGCACCTAATGTTGTAGGAGTAGTTGTGATGTACAATATGAGTAGATGCCCTACAATTAGAGGTACCAAAATAAATGGATTAGCCAACTATTCCTTGATGAGCTTAAATTTATGCTAGAAAGTAGGGTCCCATTTGAAGTTATGATCCTTCTTGAGTAGGTCTGTGGAGGGTTGACATTTATCAGCAAGCTGGGAAATTAACCGTCTGACTGATTGGAGTTTTCCCTGTAGAGAATGAAGGTGTTTGAGTGTCCTAGGAGGAGCCATATCCATGATTTCTTTGACCTTTTTAGGGTAAATCTCAATACCACACCGTGACATAATGAATCCTAGGAGCTTTCCTGAGGTGACGCTAAAGACACACTTCTTTGGATTTAGCATGAGACGATATTTTGCCAATTAGTTAAACACTTCCTCGAGGTGAAATAAGTGGTCAAGAGCATTGAGAGACTTGACTAAAATATCATCCACATAATCCTCAAGAATCTTATGGATTAGGTCTTGGAAGATGACCATCATGGCATGTTGATAGGTTGCCTCAACGTTCTTTAGCCCAAATGGCATCATGTTGTAGCGGAATGTGCCCCAAGGTATAGTGAACATTGTCTTATGCTGATCTTCCTCTGCTATATGAATCTAATTATATTCAAAGAAACCATCAATTAGTGACAAGAGTTCATGGCCTACAGTGAGATCCACAATCATATCAATATTTGGTAATGGAAAGTCATCCTTTGGAAAAGCTTTATTAAGATCCCTAAAATCGGGGCAGATTCTGATATCACCAGAAGGCTTGGTAATAGGTACCATGTTAGAAATCCATTTAGAATAATCTATTGGGCGAATGATTTTTGCCTCCAACAACTTTTCTAGCTCCACTTTAACCAATAAAGCAACTTTGGGTTGCATCTTATGGAGCTTTTTCTTAACAGGTTTGGCCTTTGGATCCATGGCCAAGTGGTGTACCACTAGCTTGGGTCCAACCCCAGCATGTCTTGATATGACCATGCAAAATGACCCACATTCTCATAGAGGATCTCAATGAGAAGATCTACTTGCTTAGGTGGTAGAGAAGCTACAATGTATGTAATATGTGGTGTCTCTATCAAACTAATATTTACTGCTCTGTCAAAATTGAAGATATAGGAGGCCTATGCTCTTGCGGGGGAAGGATGAAATCTCCATCTTTAGGAACCTTAGAGAGGTTTTTATCGTCAAATACGTCCTTTATTTTTATTTCATTTTTTGAGTCATCCAATGGCACTCCTTAGGAGTTTTCACTAGAGGACGTTTTTCCTTTTCTATTTTTCTTTTTTGTTTCCTTTTTTATTTCATTTCTATGATTGAAGATTTCCTCCTCCCCAAAGTAACCTACGGGAGGTAGCTTTTAGACATATGCCAATGGTAATGGCAGCCATTTATGTGGTGTTTTTCCCCCCATGAATTTAAGGAGTGTGTGCTTGGTAGAGAATTCATCAACATGAACAACACTTGGTTGGTCCCAATCTATGAGTTTGGGGTGAGTGAGGGGTAGGTCTATGAGATTTAGGGATAGTTTGTAGAGCACAGAGGCTCCTAGTATTATTTCATCGAGGAATATATCATCATAGGCTTTCTTTTTTACTTCCTCAGGAATGTCCTTGACCTGAACAGGACTATTCTAGATATTCATGAAGGTGTGGCCTTTCCTTGTAGTGCCCCTGGTTGTGGGGAGTCCATACCCTAAGCCTTTGGTTTTCTATCCTTGGTATGCCTCTATAGGCTTTCTCATACCTGATTCCAGATGGCCCAAACCACCTCCTTGATAATCCCATTTCTCTGCGGCCAAGCAATGTGACTAGGGATATTTATGTTTAAAGTGATCAAGAAGTGCTTCACTTTTAAGAGGTGGCTCCTTGTATAGTCATGTATTAATGTCTGGTGCATTTTCCTCTCCATCAAGGATACCCTTGGTAATAAATGTGGTAGGGCCCATGTCTTGGAGTCAAGAGGTGGTTTTGCATCTAGGCCCCTAATGTGTTGGGCATCCTTGAGTATGTGGATCAAGTGGTAGAGTACTGACAGCAAAAACATCTATAAGACTGTACTCGCCACAACCTTGGTAGGTGATCTTAAGCATGGAAAAGGTGGAGGCTAAAATGGTGTCTAGATCATGATAGGTGCCAAAGGAACTAGCTGTGGTGTGTCCAAATTTGATCCCAGGATAATGATTAGTGTATGAAGCTTCAACCGCATTGCAATAAGAAAAGGGTTCAAGATTTGCATGGATGGTTATCTTAGTGCCATTATGCAAAAATTTGATGCACTAATGATATGTGGATGGAACAACCTTCATGGTATGAATCCATGGATGATTGAGGAGGATCTTGTATGGAAGGTTAAGATCAACTATGTGGCAAAGTGTTTCTTGAGTGGTTGGGCCGACTCTAAGAGGGAGCAAGATTGTTCCTTTAGTGGTGTGCTCCAAATTGTCATATGTCGTGATGGTGATCACTTCATTAATGATATCTACTTCAGTGTATCCTACTTATTTGATAAACTTTAGAGTACATAGATTTAAAGCCAATCCATTATCTATCATGACTTGTTTAACTACAAATTCAAAACCATGATAGCTATGCAAAGTGGAAGGATATGATCTGATCTGACTATTTGGATATCAGTGGTTTTAAAGGATAAGGCACATGATGCCAAAAGATGGCCAACCAACTTGTGAAACTCAGTGGCATTTATGTCGAAGGGGATGTGTGACTTATGTAGAGTACTATTGAGGATCTCTTGATAAATTGGGCTTGTTTGTAAGAGATCTAGAATGGAGATCTAGGCCAGCGTATTTCCAAGGTGTTCCAAGATGTTATACTATGGCCCTAATGAGGATGATTCTGATGGATATAATCTAGATGGAGGTGGTATGGATGGTGCAAAAACAAGTGGGCAAGCGATATTGAGTTGAGTCTAGTGAGTAGTGACTACACATTGTGTATTTGGGCCCTTAATGTTAATGACATTGATGGATGGCTAAACCTATGATATGCAACTAATAAGGCTTCCATAGTCTAAATACTTCAAGGTATAGTTCTAAGACTTGTCTCAATTATCTCCTTATTTTCCTTGAGTATTATTTGGTTTGTTGATAGGAGGATTTGTAGGTGCTTTTCCTTGGTTTGTGTTATGAGGAGGGAAAGCATTTTGATACATCATTAATCATGTATTAGGTGAGGTTTGTGCCCCCACTGTGATTTCCTTCTAGTCAATGAGGTCTTGGACATAATCTTTGAGCTGCATGCATTTAAGGGTAGTGTGTCCTTTGACATGATGGAATTTATAGTACTCATTATCCTTGTACCAGGATGCTCTAGATTAATTGGGCTCCAAAGGTTGTGTTTATGGGTACCGAACAAGGTTATTTTTGGCCAATTTCTCAAAGATTGCATCAACAGGCTCCCCCAATGGGGTGTATGTGTGTGGTTGCCTCTAAACACGGGGTTTAATACCTTGGAAAAGTGTAATAATATTGGTTTGGTTATGATGAGCAGGTATTTTCTCATTGGTCTACATGGGAGGCTGGTGGTACATAAGGGTTTGATGCTGATAGGTTGTTGCTAACAAAACATGGTAGGAACATTGGTAGCCACCCCAATGATATGAACTTTTTGGGTGTCAGTGGCACCATCTATCACCATATTTTTATTTTTGTTCCAATATTGGGTTTTGTCATTACTCAGACCTTGGTCTTGGGTGTTTTCCTTGTATATTCTAATGACACCATCCTTAATGAGGCCTTGTTCAAGGCCCATCCCCTTTTCCTTGATGTCTTTGTACATTTGCAAATAGTTCATAACCATATGATGGGCGAGACTAGGGTGTGCATTATTTATGAACATTTTGAAAAGATGATGCTCAAGGATGGTACAAGAAATCCTGGTTGTGAGGATTTGCCAATTTTGCAAATACTCTACAAGGCTTTCCCCTCCTTTCTGCTTAATATGGACTAGGTCCACCATAGATAACTTAGTTTCAACAAGATGGGTGTATTGAGCCACAAATGCTTTAGAAAGATCTTCAAAGTTTTTAATAGTGCCCTAAGGGATACAAAAAAACCATTCTAAGGTTGGGACTCCTAAACTTTTGGGAAAGAGCCGCATGAGGAACACATCATTATAGGCTACCTCCTAACAATGCATATAGAATTCTTTAACATGTGTGACTGGATCACTTTTCCCCCTAAATTTGTCAAACTTGGGGATCTCAAAATTTTTAGGTAATGATGTCATCATGATGGTTTTGTGAAACAGGTATGGGAAATCATTCTCAAACTTAAAATTTTTGGAGTATATCCCACCTTTGAGGGCCTTGAGATCATTTTTCATCTCTTCCCATTCAGAGTTTATTGATGGGGGAGTGAGTGCCCCTAATCTAGGTGCCCTCAGTGTGGGATACATGCTAGGATCTCAAGGTTGATATGGAAAACCCTGTTTCCATATGGAATTTTTGGAAAAATAGGTTGCACAACTGGTGGGGTGGATGTTATGGGTTGTTGGAATGTGGGTTGTGCATACTACTACATCTGCTGAGGAGATGTTTGGTGTGGAAGGTAACTATGAGGCTATTTCCCTATGAGATAGTTCTATGTGGGTGCTTGAGCATACTATTGGCATAAAGACTACAATTGAAAGGGTGGTAATGTTAGTAACACCTACGCCATGCTTTGGGAATACATACCATGTCCAATATATGTGGGTTGCGCTCCTGCTTGAGAGTATGACTGATTATGAACAGGTGTAAGGTAATTAATCTATGGTAGAGTATTCATCATAGGGAACTACAATGGTGGTGTGGTTTGGCTATTTCCTAAAGGTGGCATAGAGAAATAGTTGGTAAGGGGTGCTAGTGAATAGCTATGTGAAGCAATGGATGAAAGTGCCTAAGGTGCAGACATGGTTGCAGTGCTAGGGGAATACTAGTGATGGGGCCCTATGTCATAATAACATTCCAAGGTCCCAAAGGAAATGCAGATAAAGGGCTTTGGCTAGCTACAAAGGGGTTGATAGTGATGATAGGTGGGATGGAAGATGAGGTATTTGACCCTAGTGGTGGTATTTGAGTAGTAAATAGACTAGATGTGATGTGGGATGGAAGTGAGAAGGTAGTGTTGTTGGATGCAAATGGAGGACTTGGTGGATTAGGAAAATGAGTGGTGGAAGAAAATATAGATGGTACACTTGGGGTTGGTTGGGATGTAGTATGCACAAAGGGTTGAGTGAGAATGGGATGGGTGTTTTGCGGAATGGGAATAAGCACCTGAGTTGAGGGTATATTTGGGTCTACTAGTTCTACTTGAGGTGGTTGCCATCGGGTGAGTAGGATCTATTATGTCGGTAGGTGGTGGATGCCCAAACTCAAAGATGTCAACATTATCCCTTAAGAAATTTTCCATTATGGTTTCCTTGTTTTAATCTATGATGGCATTTACAATGGTAGCATGACTAGGTTGGTTCATGAATGCCTCAAAATCTATGGAGGATCCTAGCTCTTTTGGAATTTGCAGTGGTGGATATGATGGCATCATGGAAACTATAGGGTATGGCTAAGCTTGAGATGTGTTACTACTATGCCTAGGATCTATGTCCTTCTTTATCCCTAAGGTTAGATTTTTTATTGCAATATGTTATTCAACGGCCCACAACTTGATGTCTCCTAATTCTACTAAAATATGTCTTTCTCATCAAAGAGGTGAGTTGATACAAGATTTGATCAACAAATGATACACATTAAAGAATCTTCAAGGCATGGCAAATAGAAGTTCCCCTTCTATGAGAACAATGACCCTTGGAGATGAAACCAAAGTGGGCTTATTCCTCTACCAGGGGAGCACAATGGTGAGTAATCTTGAGGGATTTTGTTTCCCTTGCACCATGAATGAACATACCATGAAAAAAAGTGAGATGCTTTTGACTAAAAGGGTTGTAAATGGGTCTATGGAATCATTCAAATGGTTTTTACATATGTGATCCACTTAAGAATATATTCTAGACATGCTAAAATCATGGGAAATTTTTCCCACCTTAGGCTATCCCCAGAAACACACCACCTGAACTTGAATAATGGAGCAAGAAAGTTTACCTTTCCCCTCATTTATATATCAGCCAGACTTTTTATCGGTTTGAGCTTCTCACAAAGGGGAAGCACTTCCCAGAGGTGGATGAACTCGCTAGAAGCACTCCTAAGTTGTTGCAGATGGTCTTGTTAACAACTTTGGTATATGCATCATGTATTTTAAGGTCTTACTTTTCATGAAAAGAGAGAAGGCCAAGATGTGTTAAAATGCACAATCTCAAAATACATAAGACATGGGATTCATTACTATTTGGACACTTTGATGCTCTATTCTATGGTTTGAAAACACATGTGTTTAACATACAAAGATTCGTTCCAACTTCACAACATCATCAACAAAAATGAATCAAGTCAACAAAAGGGAAATCGAGCATGAAAGCTTTCAAAGAGGAGGGAATAAGGGAATTTTGACCTTAGGGCATTCAAGATTTGATGAAGTTTATTTTAAGCCCCAAATTTTGAAGTGTTTGCACATAATATTCATTAACACTCAAAATGAAATGTTCATCACAATGGTTAATTTTAATCCTTAATCATTCATTCCATGAAAAACAAAAAGAAAGATGTGTTTAGTTTTAAGCTTTTTAACAGAAGATTATGATGATGAAACCTATAGAAAACAAGTCAGCATAAAAACTTGCACAAGAAAATGTCAAAATTTTGAACCAAGCAGTTAGCATAGCAAAACCATAGGTTTAAGCAGTGATCCTGCAAGCATGAGAATGTGCGAAAAAAGTCACCAGAATGCTACACAAGACTAATGAAAAATGCAAGAAATTAGGCCGCAAGATAAAATAATATAGAGTGATCCTATGAGCAAGCAATCCCCATGGAGTGAGTTATCAGCATTCCCATAGGAAAATTCTTTGGTAGGTTTGACTAGTCAACACTAGAAATTGGTTTGAAAGTTTGACTGGTTGGAGATCGCATTCCCGCAGGCAATAGGCAGCAATCCCACAAGCAGTTATAGCATTCCAACAAAAAAAAAAAGTTTGGTGGGGTTGTAGAGCAAATTTTAGGACATGTGCAAAAGCTAGGTGGTGATGACCTGTGAACTCACGGTCACAGGTTCTCTTTCTTGCCAGTGTATAGCCTAAATCTCGTGGTCATGAGATTTCATTCTTGGGCTCGCGAGATCACGAACAATAGGTTTTCTAAAGTGTCTGAAAATGGGAAATGATTAGAAGGCTAGGAGCACAATTTTCAAAGGTAACCTACATACCTACAACAATATCAGCAAACTTCTTGCAAAAACCCACAAGCACAAAAGGTTACTTTGGTTAGTTTAACATAAAAAGCTCAAAAATTGATTAGATTGACCCAAATGTGAGGTCCCACTGGGGGTGCCAAAATGTATCACCTATTATCTAGTATTGCAAATTGAAAACTAATTTATTAAAACCATTCTTAATACTAAAAATGGTAAACACTTATGATAAGACCGATTGTTATCACCACAAGAGGAAGCAAACCAAGAATGGTAGGCTCCTAATGGTATAACACATGATGCAAAGGATTTTTCCCTAATTAAGATATGTATGCTCACAAGTATGCTCAAGATTTAAGTGGATGGATGGTTTTCATGAAGGGTGGTCTCAACAATGGAGTCATTGAGGTATTTCAACATTATAATCGTATTTTGGTAGTTTTCAAGCTCTCAAAATAGCATTATAACTTTGCATGAAAGGTGGATGATTTTTTTGAAGGGAGAGGGTTTCATTTATAGTCCAAGGAGTAGAGAGATGGATGGTTAGGATGCAAGGATGGTAATATGGTGAGGGAGGTTCAAGATGCACTCAAAAGGGAACATGTGGATTGTGCTTGTTTAGCACCAATAAGGAGGTGACACTTGTCACAAGGAGGATGAGTGTGAGAGAATAGGATAAGGGTTGGTCAAAGGAGTAATGACGGAGGTTGAGTATGTAAGAGGGTTGTAAGAGTCATTAAGGGAGGTGTAAGAGATATTTTGGGGATGTAAGAGGTGTGATTGAGTTTGTTGACTTTGGCTTGGATTAGCAAGTGTTAACCCTTGCTTAAAAATGTGCACATGCTTAGGAGGGAGATAAAGATTATCTTAGAAAGGGGGTTAGGAGGGCAAGTAGCTTAGCTTTGATGGGATGGGTTAGTTAGGTGGCTAAGTGAGGTTAGTATTAGTGAATGGGTTGGATTAGGGGTTAGGGTAGGGTTTAGGAAGGCTTTTAGGATTTTAAGTATTTTATTAAATCATTTATTCAATAAAATGGGAGTATGGAATTTAATTGATATATTGATTTTGGGTTATCATTTGATTTTATCAATTGGACTATAGTTAATTTAATTAATTAATTAACTAAGGGGTGATGATTAATTAATTAAATAATAAATATTTAATCAATAATGTCCTAGGGGATGACTAAATATGATTACCTATTATGTAATTAGACTTAGGTGTCTACAGATTAGACTAAAGTAGTGTAGATTTAATTCCAACATTTTCAATATTTCAAGTAGAAGTTGTAAGTTTCTTCCTATGGCATCATAATTTGTGAGTGTTCCTGCAGCATCTGCGAGAACAGTTATACTGAATGGTCTAAGTTGGAATATAGGTTATCATTTAATTGCATTTCCAGCATTCATTTTAGTGAAGAATTAAATGTGTTAGTTTCCTCTAGCATTAGTGTAATTTCTTTCCTTGCATTTTACTTTCCTGCAACATAAGCGAAATGACTCTTTAAGAAGTCTAGTGCATATACTGTGCTGACCATTTCAAGTATACATACCTAGGTTGAAAAATTAAATACACCTCATCATGGGGAGAATAATCCTTAGATTAAATATACTATTCCCAAGTAAGGCCTTGAGCATGATTATCACACACATATTATGAGGCAAACAATCACTTTTGGTGTCGTTGTCAGGGTGGTGTCAAGCTAGGAACATTTTTGGGTCATAGTTTTTTTTAGTTAAGTTTTTTTAGAGATTTGCAGTCTTCACAAGTGTGAAGAATTTAATTGCATGCATCAAAGAGGAAGATGACGAGATGAATATGAGAGATTTCTTTCATGGGAGTCTGTTAATTTGAATGAAGAAATTGAAGAAGAAGTTGAGTTACCTTTTGAGGATGCAAGCCATGTATTTCGTACAAAATAGAGCACCACCCTTGGACACCAGTGGTCTTCAACCTTTTGCTAAAATTTTGTCTAGTTTACTTGGTAGTTTTGCTCCAAATCCACCTGTTGTTAATAATCTAGTACCAAATGTTCCTTTTCAGCAATAACCCATTAATCAAATACCTCCAACAATGGCACAACCTAATTTTCCATTTCCTCTTCCAAGCCTCATAACCAATGCTAATCTCAAAAATATACCTATAGCTACTCTTCCAAAGTTCTATGGTCTTGCAAATAAAGGTCTTGATACTTTCTTATTTGAGTTTGACATACTCTGTCATAGCTTTGACAATAACACTAATGCCCATAAGCTCAAGTTATTTCCAGCAACACTAAAAGAATCAACTTTATGATTGTTCATGGGTTTAGGAGTCAATGTAGCAGGTACTTTGGGATGAAATGTGAACTCTATTTTTGGATAAATACAAAGATTATTGCAAGGAAAATGATTCAAGAGGAGATGATATCTTTAGAATATCATAAAAGGAGGATGAAACATTAGAAGACTATGTTTCATGTTTCTTGTATACACTAGAGAAGAACCCTTAGCATGTACTGGCAAAGGATTCACAAAAGGTAGTCTTCTTGAGAGGGGTGAATGATAATTTTCTAGAAGCACTAGACCTAATGGTTGGTGGTGATGTATATCAATCTTCTTGGTATGACCTCAAGAAAATCTATCTTAACTACTCAAGGTCAACTATGAAGAAAGGAAGAGGACACTATACTATAGCCACTAAAGGAATCAATCAGGGTATTTCAAAGCTTGAGATATCTAATATGCTCTTAGATTTTAAGTAGGACATCATAAATGATGTCCCTACACATCTCAACACAATGACTACAAAGAAGAAGCATGTAGAAGCTGAGGCTCAACTAGCTAAGTACTATCCACATTGCCAAAAGTAGAAGAAAGATTGTCAATGCAAATTGGTCACTAGTGTGGAGAACTGGCATCTTCAAACTTAGCACATCAAGATAGATGGAAAGGATGAGAAAGTATTGTTCTTTTTCTTAATGCTAACCATGGGCCCAATGTCAAGGTATGCCTTAGGCCCTTAACAAAATTCAAATCTATATGGTAATCAATGGCAAAATTGTAGTACCCAAGGTCCTCCACAATATAGTCAACCCAATTGGAATAATGCTTGACAAAATAATCCACAATAGTCTCAATGGCCTTAAAATTTCCAACCTTCCTTCCAAACTAGAAAAACAATCAATGGGAAAATTAGAAAAACCAATTGCAACTACCCCAAGGGAATTGGCAATTTGCAAACCAATGGAGGGGATCTTAGCAATAGCCTAACCAAAATACTAGTAATCCACAATTACCACCTGTAGTTCAACAACCTAAATTGATGCCACCACCTGTAAGTTTTGGACCTCAAAAGTAGACTCCATTACCTACACAACCTCAACCAAATCCAAATAACCAATAGCCACAACAATCCATGTATTCTGCTAATGCTTAGCAATACCCTGCTTATGCTCTAAAAGTTGTAGATATACATTTGAGATGTAGTACAACCCTACCAATGCCTAAATTGCCTCTCATAAATGAAACACTAGATACTCCTGTAGCATCAAAATCTGCAACTTTTTAGCCATAGATGGTTGACCCAACCAATATAACTAGCTCAACTCAAACCCAAATAGTAGTTGAACCTCCTTTTTCGAAAAAGCTCATACCACACAAACTTGCACAAATAGAGGAACAATCCTTTGATATTATTGATCAACTAAAGAACATGCATGTCCAAATTCCTTTATTCCAAGCTATTAAAGATGTTCCTATTTATGACAAAACCATTAGAGAAGCCTATTTGAAAAAGGCTGGGAGAAAGAAAAATGACCTGACCACAATTTGTGTTGTAGGATAATTGGCTGATATTATGTTAGAAAAATTGGTCATTCCTAAATATTTTGATCCAAGAAATCCAGTTGTGAATATGATTATAAATGGTCAGTCTATTAAAAATTCTTTGATTTATCTTGGTGCTACAATAAATATTATGACTAAAGATACTATGAAAAAGCTGAATATAGAAGGGTTAAGAGCTACCCCCACAATTTTGTAATTTGCAAATAGTTCTACTATTACTCCTGATGGGATGATAGAAGATATAGTAGTAACCCTAGACTCTCTAGAGTACCCTACAAATTACATGATTCTATCCCAAAAAGTCAATTTATCTAGTTACCCTATCATCTTAGGATGACCATGGTTAGCTATAGCTAATGAAATATAATTTGCAGATCAGGGAGTATGATTGTATCAGATGGATAGGCAAAAAAGAAATTTGATTTATATCCTCCAGCACAACCACAACTAGATTTAAGTACATCCATATGGCTAGATTTATGGGATGGAGAAGAAGAGATAACTCTATAGTGTAGCTTATGATGTTACATAGATAGTCTTTTCTAAAGCTCCAAGAAGAAGATTCAATAATTTAGAGTATTCTTAATAATACTTGTGTAGTAGAAAAAGATGTATTTGATAGTTCTATTTTAGAATTAACCACAGATGATGAATGTAATGAGAGTTTTTTTTTCTTCCCAAGGAGTCAGACATTATCCATCAGCTTTTACATGTGAACTAGATACAAGTCCAATCTCTGAAGCTACTACAGTTAATCTCACAACTACTATTGAGTTTTCAAAGGGTCATAATCTCCATGTCAATCCCAAACTACCTTCCACACAGATGAAATAGTTAAAAGAGCTTCTTTAAAAAAATGAAAAGGCTTTTGCATGGGACTATTGGGATATGAAGGGGTTAAGTCCTACATTATGCACCCATAGAATATATTAATGAAGGATGTCTGCCACTCTATCAACCCCAAAGAAGAATTAGTCTAGCCCTCAAAGAAATCATTAAAACTAAATTGCAAAAGTTTCTTCATGCTAGTTTTATATAACCTATATCTAATAGTAAATGGGTTTCACCTGTAGTCATAGTGCCTAAAAAGGGAGGGAAATGGAAAATTTGTGTAGATTACAAATAATTGAGTAAAGCAACCAAAAAGGATCACTTTCCTTTACCCTTCATTGATGAAAAAAAAAAGGCACTTTGGCTGGTAAGAAATATTTTTCTTTCCTAAATTGGTACAGTGGTTATAATCAGATAAGTATAGCTCCTAAAGATCAAGATAAAACCACATTTACATGCCCATGGGGTACTTTGGCATATTCTATCTTTCCATTTAGCCTGTGTAATACCGCAACAACCTTTCAATGAGTTCTCATCAACATTTTTGCCGATATATTGCATGATTGCATGGAAACATATATGGATAATTTTACAACATTTGGAGTCACCTTTGAAGAAGCCTTGATGAATCTTGAAAAGGTTCTTTTCCAATGAAAAGAACATAATCTATTACTAAATAGTGAGAAATGTTTCCTACTCATGCAGGAAGGAGTGGTGCTTGGTCATTTCATATCAGTTGCAGGAATACAAGTGGATCCGGCTAAGATAGAGGTAGTCCTAACATTTCCCATACCTAAAAATCAAAGGATGTAAAATCTTTTCTAGATCATGCTGGCTATTATAGGTGTTTCATAAAAGGTTTTAGTAAAATAGCTAGTCCTTTGTATACACTATTGACTAAGGATGTTGAATTCATTTGGACACCCGAATGTAATGAAGCCTTCCTATAGCTTAAGAAACTCCTCACTATAGCACCAGTTTTAAAAGGACTTGATTGGTCAATTCCATTTCATATTCATACTGATGCATCAGACTATGTCATAGGTGTTGTAATAGGACAAAATCCTACTAATATTGAAAATGCCATCTACTATATTAGTAAAAGCCTTCATGGACCTGAACTGAATTACATAGTAACTAAAAAAGAACTTTTAGCTATAGTCTATGCATTGAACAAATTTAGACATTATGTAATTGGATATCCTATTTTTGTTCATACTAACCACTTAGCTATAAGGTACTTAATGAACAAACCTATTGTAACTGGTAGATTGGAAAGATGTCTCTTGTTGTTACAAGAGTTTAATATTACCATTATTGATAAGCCAAGCAATTCCAATATAGTTGTTGATTATTTGTCTAGACTACACATTTCTAATGAAGATCCAACTCCCATTGAAGATACCTTTCCAGATGAACACCTATTCCACATAGTAATTCATACACCATGGTATGTAAACATAGCAAACTATTTGGCTGCAAATAGAATGCCCACACACTTTTCTCACAAAGATAAAAAGATGTTAGCAGAGAAGAGTTTTAATTATTCCTAGATAGCTAACAATCTCTTCTATACTAGGCCAAATCAGATCATGAGGAGATGTGTCAGAGAGGATGAAATATATGACATACTACATGCTTGTCATGATGAATAATATGGAGGCCATTTTTAAGGAAAGAGGACAACACAAAAGGTACTTACTAGGTATTATTGGCCAACGTTACCTAAGAATGCAGTAACTTATACAATGAACTATGACAAATGCCAAAGGATGGGCCACCCAACTAAAACTAATGAGATGTCACTCAATCTATAGATTGTAGTAACACCTTTTGACAAATTGGGTATGGACTTCATAGGTCCAATTGACCCACCATCAAATGGAAAATCCTACATCTTAGTATGCATAGATTATGTAACCAAGTCGGTGGAAGTTTGGACAATGAAAAAAGAAAGAGATGAGAAGGTAGCTAAATTCTTATATGAAGAAATATTCACCACTATGGAGTTCCTAGAGAGGTTGTCATAGATTAAGGATCCCAATTTAAATCAAACTTGATCACTGAGGTTATGAAAGAATGCAACATAAGGCACCGCAAATCTAGTCCCTATCACCCTCAAGAAAATGGGCAAGCAAAGGTTTCCAATAGAGAAATTAAAGCCATTTTGAATAAAATAGTGCATATACAAAAGAAGGATTGGAAAAACAAATTAATTGAAGTTGTATGGGTATACCAAACTACATGGAAGACAACTATTGACTTTACTACATTTGAACTTGTATATGGAAAAGCAGCAATGTTGCCTATTAAATTTGAACATAAAACCCTACGCACTACTTTGGAATTGAACATTAGTCTTCCTATAGTACAACAAGAGAGACTTCTCCACTTGAACTCACTGGATGAAATGAGATAGACAACATAAGAAAGAATGGAGATAATTCAGCAATAGCAAAAGAAGTAGCATGATGTGCATATCTATAATAAACAATTCCAAGTGGGAGATTGGGCTCTTCTATATGATTCTCATTTCAAAGAGAATCCAAGGAAGTTGCAAACTCAATGGCTAGGGCCTTATGAAATTTAGTATGTCTTTGAAAATGGAGCAGTGTAGCTAACAACTATTGATCCTATCCACTTCAAATTGCTTGTAAACAGTCATAGGTTGTGCTTCTATCACAAACCATAGACTAAAGAGGAATTTCTCTGGCAATTCCAACTACAAAATTTCCTAGCTGACACACTTCCTACAATAGAAGGTGTTGACCTCCTACCTGTAGCTCTTTAGTAACAACTCCTTGAAGCATGCCCATAATAAACACTTTGTGTCCACATAAAATTCAAATTCTTCATTCATCTTCTAATTTCTTCTTTTTCAACCCATCTCATTTCTTTCTTCCATCCATCTATCTTCCACGTCATCACTTTCCAATGTTTTCAATAATACTATGAGTTTGATGACGTATGTTGTCACTACTAACCTCAAACTCTTGCCACCTTTTGGCATGTGCAATGATCAATTAAGTAGGTATAAGCTTTTCAAAATTTTATTCATTTATAGAGCATAGATTGTGTTGGTTAGATATATATATATATGCAGTGTTATGCTAGTTCCATACCCCATGCCAATTATGACAAGTGAGGACACTTGTCCATGTTTCATAGGGTTCAAGGAAGGTTACTAATTCCCAATGATATACTTATTTATTTATTATAGATCTTCAAATCTATACATCCTCTTTAAAACCCAGTTGCCATAGTACACAAGTGTAATATATTGTACTCTTATTTCCAAATAATTCCTTACTATCAGGCTATGATATGACCCAAATTCAATTTTGATGTGACACAAATTCAATTTTGGGAAGATTTTTGTGTATCTATGGTTTATTTTCATTAAACCCACATTATTATTACTCATGACATATTGTTCATGACATAAATTAGCAGAAAAGAATGTGAACTATGAAAAGGTCTATGATTTTCAAAACCAAAAGAAAGCTTGAATTTATAGAAGGGAAGAAGGTAGTAGTTCAAGAAAAGTAGAGTCTAAAATTGAAAAATCATAAATGGGAGGACAATTGTAGCAACAAGAACTAGTGGAGCATAGTGTTTTACTTTTAGATGTGGTGGTAGTAAGAAGATTTAATGCATGTGGCTAGTTAGGGTATTTTCTAAAACTAATAGAGTTTGATGATGAAGTAGCCACTAAATTTATATGTACGTTTGAGGAAAGAGAAGCAATGGTATGGGAGTTAACAGTTGTTTCCATAGAAGAATAGATAGTAGAAGTAACTAGCTTACTAGAAGAGGGAGAACACTACCCTAATGCAAATGATGCAAGGTCAACTAGGGCCCAATTTTTCATACAAACTAACCCTCCATTGTATATAACCAAGTAGGGTTGCAAAAGAATGTCTCTTCTACCACCATACAATGAGTTGGCCATATGCATTATTAGGTATTTTACTTGTGAAGGAAGATTTTTATATTTGCATGCACATCATTTTAAGTTTCTCGGTTATATAAGGCATAATTTTTTGATGAATGTTCCAATTTCTTGTACAATATGTTATGTATTAGTGCTGAGGAAACCCAAAAAGGGAAGGACAAATCTATTACTCACCATGCCCTAATAAAATTGCTTATAGAGATATCTCTTAGGGATACCTCTCCTATGTCATGGGCCAAATTTTTCCAATGTAGAACCTTGCAACCTTAGGCTACCCCTAATGAGAAGCCTAGTGAAGAAAATGTAGTCCCCATTGACACAACTACTGAGCAAAGCACCCAAGATGCTAAAACTATAAATGTGCAAGAAAATGTGCCTTTACCCACTCAAAAGAGTAATGTACCTACCTCTGCCTGAGCAAAGAGGAAATGGAAAGTGCAAGAAGAAACCTTAGCTCTAGTAGCAGAAAAACTAAACCCCTCTATTAAAATAACAAAGAGAAAAAGGTTTATTCTTGCAACATCTACTCCAATCATGCCTACACTAAAGCGGACCCATAAAATTGTCAAAGCTAAAGAGGTTCTTGCTGTACGCATGGTCAAGTATTCTTAGTTTCCACTGAAAACCCAAATGGCCCAATTTCAAAGTCTAATATAGAATCAGTAGTTGAAAATATTCTAAATGACTCTCTTGTGTAGTTGGAAACCCAAAATGTGGAAAGGCATGAAAATGAGCCTGTCAATGAGATATCACAAGATAATTAGGAAATGTGTAAATAAAACCCCCCTGTTGTTCTAGAAAAATTCCCTAGCAATGATCAACCCACCATGCTTCCAATCCTATATATTCTAATGTTTCTCTTATACCTTATAAATCCTCTTGGTACACCCAACATTTATAGCAAGTTGCCAAAGAAAAAAAGATGAAATCTAAGGCTCAAGAATTTCCTTCATCTACATTTTAATTGATATTGTTTGGTCTATACAATCATTTCATTTTTTCAAAAAGCCTTGTGGAGGCAAGAAAGAGACCAAATGTAGAAAGCAGTATTTGATAGAGATGAGGGAATTGAATCATTAAAATAGCAATTTGAGAAATAGAAATAGTAGATGAATAAAGCTTTAAAGCTAGCTGATCAGGTAATGGTTTGTAGACCACCACCAAGGGTGTATACCATTTGCTTGAAGGAACAATTTTTGTTATTTCAATTAATGATGACAATGAGAGATATTGATTGTGAATTTAAAAATGCTTAATATTTTTTATAATGTGTACCAAACTGTGTCTTCATGGAAAAAGAATTTTTTGTATGAACTCTATTTCCATAATTTCATAATTCCACATGAGATAGAGTGGAACCTTCTAATTTAAATAGGGAATGTTCACCTCAGAGCTTTAATGTCCTAGATGCATAATGAGACAAATTATGAGAGGCAGTTGGATACCTATAGAGAACTTGAGAAATCTGAACCATTACCACTACAAGTTGAATCCCATAAGCCTTATGACCTTTTGAGAGATTGGTTTAGATTAACCTATAGGAGACCAAAACAAGAAATTAGGTAGAAAGTGTTTGCAAAAAGGGAAAAGGTTTACAGAGAATACCAGACGCTTCCAAATTTTACACAGCAAAGAGTAATTGCAAGGCTTAAAAATTGATGGAATCGACTGTGAAAAGATTTCAAAAAGACTAAACCACATAGCCCTATCAATTATGAGGTAGAATTTAATAGGATGGCTAAATATATGCAAGTAGGAAGGAAAATTAGAAAAGAGTTGTGGATGCCATTAACTTTTCAGCCTCCCACCCTTCTTTGGCTTTTGTATGAAAATAATGCTACGAGAATAGACCCACTTGTTGAAGAACACTTGGGTGAACATTGGAGATGCACTAGAGGATATTTCTACACTTTTAGAAGTGGGAAGTAGGGGAAGACTATAGTGGGAGATTTTAGAGCCATGGCAAAGAAGTACAATGCTTGAGGACAAGCATCAAAATTATCAAGGGACAAATGATGAGGCTAATTATTGCCTCTATTTTATGATAATTTTAAAATACTCTATTTTAAAATTGCCAAGACATTTATGTACTTATGTTTAGCTGAACCTATGATTAAGTCCAAATAGAACCATTAACCTATGGGTAGATAGTATGTCATATTTTACCTATATATATATATATATATATATATATATATATATATATATATATATATATATAATGCAATATTTCATATAACCATTAGAATGTGTGTTCTAATATTTGGATTTTATTTGATTATGCTTGTTTGCAAATATTTCTACATCATAACTAACTTGATAGGGAAGAAGCTGGAGATGGTCAATAGCATTCAAGGAGGAACATTAAAGTCTAGTCATGATGGAAGAACTATAATAGTATCAAAGGACATGGTCTCTACAAAGGAGGAACCATTATTTCATGAATACAGGGATGAAAAGTTAATATATTTCCTCTACATTTACTATTGTGTTGACTTGGTTATTTAGACTTTATTGCTTGTACTGCAAACTATTATGTTTCCTTCTTTTTCTTTGGTTGATTTGTAATCAGCTTGTTTTCTATTTTAGAATAAGTGTCAATCCTCTATTTATAGGGATTGGATTGATAGTTTTAGACATTGGAAAAAAATTATGAAAAGAAATTGTTGACTCTCATGGTGAATTGTTTCCACAGTTTTTATGTATTTTTCTCATGTAAGGAATTTTGGAACATAATGAAATAATCTTTGGTTTACATTTTGTGCTTGTAGATTAGTAGAAGCTAACTAAGGGGGCCCACTTGGGAGGTGGATTAGACTAGAGTAGAATAGATTTTCTTCCAGCATTTTTTGATATTTCAAGTAGAAGTTGTAAGTTTCTTCCTATAGCATCATACTTTGTGAGTGTTCTTGCAACATTTGTGAGAATAGTTATAGTGAATGGTCTGAGTTGGAATATAGGTTAGCATTTAATTTCATTTCGAGCATTCATTTCAGTGAAGAGTTAAATGTGTTAGTTTTCTATAGCATTAGTGTAAGTTCTTTCCTTGCATTTTACTTTTGTGCAGCATAAGCAAAATGACTCTTTAAGAAGCCTAGTGCACATAGTGTGTTGACTATTTCAAGTATATGTCTCTGGGTTGACAAAATAAATGCACCTCATGGTACGGAGAATAATCCTTATATTGAATATACTATTCCTAAGTAAGGCCTTGAGCATGATTATCACACACCTATTGTGAGGTGGACCATCAAGTGGGTTGAAGCCATACCAAATAAGAAAGCAAATACTCAAGTGACCTATAATTTTCTTCTAAACCATATTTTGGTAAGATTTGTGGTGCCCACCAAAATAGTTGTTAACAATGCCTCTTATTTTTCTTCTGAGGACATCACTATTTTCTACTATGAAAATGGAATCACCTTAGTAGATGTTTTAGATTATTTCCCACAAGGCAATAGCCAAGCTAAGTCAAGCAACAAAAACTTGGTCTCCATCATGATGAAGTTAGTGAGCAGTAATGGTAGAGATTGGCACAAAAAGTCATATGAAGCCCTATGGGTAGACAAAACTTCTCCTAAAAGGTCTATAGGTATGTCTCCTTTTGAATTGGTGTACAAGATTAATGCACAAGTATATCAGCCACTAAATCTTGCAACTGTAAAATTACAAACTGTAATAGAAGATGCCTATTTTTAGTCATCTTTGGAGAAAAGGATCATGTACTTGACAAAATTGGAGGAAGAAAGGGATAAAATGGTAGAAAAAATTACAGAACATCAAATGAGAGTAAAAAAGATTTTTGATCAAAATGTAAGACCAAGGAGGTTCATGCCTAGAGATGAAGTTCTTCTATGGAATAAATGAAATGAAAAGAAAGGGAGTCATGTGAAATTTGAATCATTATGGAAGGGTCCTTTCAAGGTAATTGAATTAGTTGGCCCTAATGCAGTGAAATTATCATATTTGAATGGAGAAATCTTGCCATATACCTAGAATGGACAAGATTTGAAATTATTCAAATTTTAGAAGGGCTCTTCTTTTTGTATATATTTAGACTAGGTCCCTACTTTTTTTTTTGCTTTGTTTTTCTCTATATTTTGTTTCATTTCCTTGCTTTACATTTGCCAACAAATTTTTTGAGTTCTCTATATTTCAAGTGAAAACCAGTCTCCAGATAGAGCCAATGTTAGTTCATGTTTTTTAGAGTTGCCATTTTTATTTTTATTCTTGGTTTACTCTCGTTTCAACATTTTTGGTTTGAACCATTAGTTATGTCAAGAGTCAGATCCAAAAATGAAGTTGTACTAACATTTCCATATCTACCCAACTCTTTTTTTTTGGTAAACCCTTCCTCAAGATAAATTGTTGACCAAGCCCTCCTTTTTAGCAAACCTTAAATCAAAAGTGATTTATTTCAAAACAACATCTTATTATGGTTTAAAAGGTTTCTTGGTATAATAGGTAGGCTTCCTTGTACACCTTGAATCTTTTGTACCCCTTGTACCAAGTTCAAAGAACATTAAGCCACATTGAACCCTTTGTACAAAAGGAACTAGTTCACAAGTTTAATGTTTCATTTGTTCCTCAAAGAAGTATACCTTGGTGGACCCAATTGACATACCATGCACACATGTCGTACATGAAACACACAACACTTGGTTGCCTCATCATGATTGACATGATCATGGGTGACATCATGATCAAAAAAGTGAGTACAAGCAATTAATGGTTGAAGTAAAATTATCATTAATGATGACACCAGATTTTTGATTTAAAGGTGCAAAAATAAAGATTTGGCACATGTAAAGAGGGGTAATTATTTAAAGTAATTGCCTCCCAATTTAATGCTAGTACCTATTTTGCCCCATCATCTTTCCTTCACATCATGCCAAAATTACTTCCATCCTCTACGAAATTAATGATCATCAATACTAGTAGTTTGTAATGTAGGTTCAAGAAATAATGGTTACTATACATAGAATTTGTGACTCTCCTAATGTCTCTATTTTTGAATATGTGATGTACTTATACATTCAAATTTTGTTAAAATGTTCACAATTTCTGAACTAGGTTGAATTAATAGCTAGCTCTCTTAGAGATTAGTTGAAAGGTGCTTTAAATCTAAAAAAAGATTTCTTCATGTCATCTTATTTAATGTACATGTTAGCTACCACATGAACCCTGGACTAAGAACCTTGGACTGAGAATATCACCATATAGAATTATTGTCTATTGTTACATAAAGATAAAATCTTGGAAAACTTTAGAATGGTTCATGATGTTTTTTTCTAGAAAATTATGTTTTGATATGAAAAGCTCTTTCCAACATAGATTATCACCTGAATCTCAAAGACTCATCCAATTTTTTGATAGCTTATACATCTAATTCCTAAGGTTCACTTATTTGAGAGTAGGAGTTTTTCATGAGGAACCTATGTGTCATCCTTGATTTTCCTTTGATTACTTCATCTTGGCAAAAGTAGTGTGGCAATTAGTCTTTGTGATAAAAAAATTCTCAACTGAAGAGGCCTATGATATCATTTTCCCACTTAAGCTAGGAAAATTAACATGTGTAAGCATGGAAGATGCAAAGTGTATAAGCTTTGACCTAGTTAAATTTGGTTTTGGTTCTTATCAAGCTAGGTAAAACTTTGACAACAAAGGAATCCATAGTTTGTTTGATACTCAAGAAAAAACTATACATGTACCCTCTGTGGAAGATTTTTGGGAAGATTGTACAGATAAATTAGAGGTGACAAGAAGGGGGTTATACAGGTTCACCATTTCCAAAATTCACCTTTTTCGATTGAAATAAGGTATAGATATTATAGATATAGAAGATGGGACAAACATCCCAATTCCCCAAGAAATTGAACTAGTAGAACTTGCTATAGATTGGGATTCTAAAGAGGAAGATAATATTCTTAAAATAAAAACAAACGTGACTAAAAAGAAAAAGTCTTGGTTGAATATGAAAAAAGGCACATGTGCTAATGTCCAAGTTGATCCTATTTCTAATGTTGGTCTTACAATTGTAGGTAGCAGAAGGTCATCAAGGATTTCTAAGAAAAAGATTCATAATCCCTCTCTTGTGCAGAAAACTTGTTCCAGCAAGAAGACTAAAATGTCAATGCCAGTAAATCTTCACCAAGTTATTCAAGTTGATGGTGAATAGGAAAAACACCAAGGTGGAGAGATCATTGATAATAGCAGGAGAGTTCAACCAATTGTGGCTTCATCTCCTCTAGGATGCAAACTGTAGCTACCCCAAAAAGGGCTACTAAATCATAATGAGATGTTATCACTCCTAATTGGCTTGTGGCCTTGGTGAATAGGAAAATGAGTCTGGTTCTAGTTTCTTTCCCTTTCGATGATAATATGAGTAAATATACTAATAAGGCTCCCAAACCCAAAAGAACCAAAAGCACAACCAAGATAACCTTTGACAGTGCAACTAGGAGGAGCATAGCCAAGGTAGCCACCTACAACCAAAAAGAGGGAACAAACAAGTTGGACCTAAGCAACTTTGAAATTACATGTATAGATTTAGGGGTAATGAGCCATGAGACAAAAGAACACTGCATAGAGGTGTCCACAAAGAAAATTGTGTTACAATCATAGAAAGATGGGATTGAGAAGAAAAGGATAAAAGATAAAAATAATGCAATGGCTAAATATATAAATTCATTGATAGGACAAAGCTTAGTTCCACATAATCAGTCAGTAATTTCTTTTGATTCCAATGCCTATAAAAATTAGTAGTTTTTAGAAGATTGAAAGAAAGGAAAAATTATGATGTCTGCAATGTCCAATTGGATTAACCTTGCAATGAGCCAAGTCACTGAACTCATGAATAATTTGCATGAGAATATTTCTCTAAATGGGATTGTACTTGATGAATCCCATGTTCAATTTGGGACTTGGAAAATAGAAGTCGAGAAACTATCAGCCATGGTGTCTTTAGGTGAAGTATAAGATTTTGGATCAAAAAAATTCCTCAAAGAGAACCAGTTGCAACATGTAGACGCAAGGCTAATTTTGGCTCTGAGGAAAAACATAGCCTGGAGGGTGTCCAATTATACTTCAGCGATTTCAAGAATGCAATCATGAAAAAAAGATTTCAAGACATTACTGGAGCTGATAGGTAGGGACTTTTAGTCCATCAACTTGGCCCTTCCTACCCCTCCTAAAGAAGGAGGTTTTGATGTAGAGATCATGGTCAAAAAACATGAGGAATGCATGAATTCTTTAAAAGATGAAATCGATCTCACATCACTTGACTTCTCCAAGGTGGCTAAGACTAAAGTGATGTTAGGGATCTGCACTCTACTACTTCCCAGTTACATGGACACTATGAACAAGATGACGATAGACAAGAATATTTGGAAGAACTATTTGCAAAGCATCAAGAACCTAAATATGACCACCATGACTAAATTCATGAATACATTTAGAACATAGAACTTGGCACGTAATCAAGGTGATGGCGAAGATGAGGAAGAAGAGGAACTGCTTGACCAATCAGTGGATGATTAGTGTTCTTCTGTTTATTTATTTTCAAAACTTTTAATTTATGGTTTTAAAAGGTTAAATGTTGGGTCTATGTATCCATTTTCATGTTGGTTTTCATAACTACTTCTAACTATCTAAGAATCAGGTTTTCAGGGAGACTCTCGGATAGCTTTCTATTTAAGTTTGAAACTCAATAGTACTAGGGGTTGGCAATTTTTGATGGTGATCATTTTGTGACCATTTTATCTAAAATTTGTAGTTGTGCAAGTTTTTTAAGCTTTCCAATATCATATTTGAATAGCATTGTTCTTTTTGAAAAGGAATGGTTGAATGTTCGAAGATGTATGCTTTGAATATACTCATTATTGATTTAGTATTGAATCAATATTGAATTATTGAACTTCCTTTGATGTTGGATATTTCTTTTCTGTTATGAATATGTATCAGTTTTAATTATTGTTCGGGATGTGATTGAATAGAGAAATTGTGTGCTCTCCTTTGTATGCATTTGTGTTTATTTAATTATTGTTATTTAGATTAATCCCTTTTATCCAAGAATAGGTGGGAAGCCTTATTACTTTTGGGTTAAAATTAATTCTTATTTGAAAGAAGGTTGTGATTGAAAATCAAATAAGGAAGTTGAACCTTACCAAAATTTAGAGAGGAATTGAAGAAGTGGAAATTCCTCAACTATTGGAAAATTGTATTTATCTTGCGAGATTTGGGCATAGAATCTTTTATTCATTTCTTTTATTTAAAGAAAAATCTATTCACTAACACTTCTTATGCCCTAGTTTCCCATAGTACCAGCATTCATTTGGTCCTCTTGATTGATACCTCTTTCCCTTTGACTTTCTTCTTGATTTCCCATGACTTCCAAAAAAAATTCCTCTCTTAGTCATTCTACCTCTTCTTTGTACATTCAAAATAGTTCCTGATGTTGATTCACATGAGGTTTTCCTACAAGTTTCCTCACTCAAAATAACATTGATCACATCATCATATTGTAGGGTATTAGATCCAGAGATAGAATTACTAACATCCTTTACCAAGCCATTCCAACTTTCAGGCAAAGAACACAAAATCAAGACAGCCCTAATTTATCCATAAAAATTAATAACCAGATAAAATAACTGGCTAGTAATAGTATTAAAATCATTTAAATGATCTGCAATAGATCCACCTACTTCCATTTTCATATTAAATAAACACTTCATAAGAAATACCTTATTTGAAGCAGAGGGCTTTTCATACAATGTCACTAGGGTTTTCATCAAATCTTCCATCATCTTCATCTTTTTAATGTTAAATGTCACTGATGGTGACAAGCATAATTAGATGCTTCCAAGTTCCTTTCCATCTAAAAGATCCCAGTCCTTATTTGTCATAGTTCCCTAATTCTTGGTTTTTCCTTCCAACAGCTTCCATAAATCCTTCTAATAAAGATAGTCCTCTATTTTCATTTTCCATAACTAAAAGTTCTACCCATTAAACTTGTCAACCTTTAGCTTAGCCTCATCTACTATCACTCCCACTCAACCATGAGACTCCTGCTCAACTATGAGACTTTCCTGTAGAGGATAACTAAAAAACAACCTCACTCTGATACCACTTGTTAGGATTTAACCTCAGATAGAAATAACAATTACATGCAAATATAGACAATATCAAAAAATAATAAAACACATATAAGAGAACACAAGACACCAAGATTTAACGTGGTTAACCCAAACCTTGGGTTATGTCCACCAAAAAGAAAGTCCAATATTATTATGATCCAATAATTACAACCTAATTACAATTTGTAATCCATTATAGCTCAATACTACTACAATAAGAAATTTTTGCATCACTTGTAATGAAACAATCCCTAACCCTAAGCCCTTTTACACAAGCATCCTTACCACTTTAGGATTAAAATTACTTACAACATGTTGGCCATAAATTGACAAATAATAGTTGAGGAATTATGGAGTATGTATAGTACTTCCCTGATCAATCACCACAAACTAACATGTACTAATAGCAGTGGGTTACGATAGAGATGACACTAGGGAGAGATGCATAGCCTAGATTACATTGGTGGTGACTCTTAGAAATAGAGAGTGGAGGTTTAGCCTCCATGGAAATCAGAGCAGGGAGATCAAGAATAGATGGTGGAGATGAGGACATGAAAGTAGGCCCCTAACAGACTTCTATGAGATGATTTCATAAAGATGCAAGATTCCCTATGTCAATCAAGTTATAGAATCTATACAATGCAGTGGCAACTAGGAGAGTTGTCGATCCAAGTTGTGGCTTGTGATACTCGATTGGTGGAGCATGGCTATGAGATTAATGATTGAGGGAGGAGTTGGAGAGACATCAAGAGGAGGCCCATCATCAAACTAACTAAGAAATATATTATTATGTTGCATATGTGAGGGTTGTTCTAGATGCTATAGAGCATGTGCTCTATTTCTTAGAGTATTTGAGAGCATAAGAGGGTGCATAACCCCCTCTGAGAGTAGATTCTCTTCCTCCTCCACCAGGAGATGAGGGAAAAGTATGAAACTCACTTAATCTCTCCCATTTATTTTGATTTATATCATATTATATCAAATATATCAAAATCATATTTTGTATCATTTTGAGACATTGTTACTAATAGTGCTCAAGTAGCACCTATTTGGTAGCACCCCTCATTTTTACTTTGAGACACACATGTGCACACACACATGCACATGCATGCAGGCACACACATGCACACACATGCATGTGCACATGCACGCATTCCCACACACACACACACATGTATGTGATAGCTCATTTTGATAACCTTTCATCTATCATGTATTTCTTTTATGATGTTTATACATGAGAGATTTCCTAGATAGATTTTGATTAGGCATATTTTTATGTTGTATGAATGTGTAGCATAGATGATATGAGATGTATATGCATATGTATGTAAATGTGATAGATTAACCATAGATATATGATGTATTTATGAGATGAGATGATTCTATGATGCATAAGAGTAAATTGATGTTATGATAATGCAAAATGAATATGTACTAACATCTCATGTAAGTTTTAGTTATGTTTCTCATAATAGGTGATCCATCAAATTATTGGAGATCAACCATAGGATCAAACACTTGTGCAGTTGGGATGAAAACATGATACACATAAGAAGCCTTCTACCTCTCAAGTTGAGTAATGAAATCAAATGTGTTACCAAGACAATGCCAAAATGCAAGTCTAAAATGCAGTGTTGTCCTATGCTAGATGCAAACCCTAGGACTTGGTTGCTAAACCCATAGGATATAGTTTTCATTACAAAAAATTTTACTAAGGCCATTAGATGTCATACAACCCTCACTAACATTGCAATCATGAGAATATGAATATGACATGAGTTGTAGATTTATCAGAATGAGATGTAAGCATTAATGTATAAAAATCCATAATGATCAAAACATCTTTTCCTATTAATTTAGCAAGCAAACAAAAGCATCCAAGCATAAACAATAGGAAGACCAAAATATTTCTTATGTATAAGAACATCAGAAACATGAGAGATCCATCTCATGCTAAGTAATCAGTAAGTATTCTATCTAAAACAACCCTTATGCTTATTAATTGAGGCAAATATGTGCTAAGCATACTTGTAGTGACTTGTACATTCACTTTACAACATGAGTATTAGTATTTATTGTAGCATAGATAATTCACTCAAATAGAAAAGGAGAAGGGCCAAACTCACTGAAGCTTCCATATAAAATGATTTGAGGTACACATGGCCATCCAATATGAGATAGAGGCTCTTATAATGGACACCCATTTTATATGGATCCTTTAGATCATTAGAGCTAGACCAAAACATAAAAAACAAAGAAAAGATCAAGTCCCTAGTCATTTCTCTTATATTTGAATTAGACATCTTGGAGTTACTCAAAGGGGAATGCAAAAGTGAAAGAAAAATACTCGAATAAAAGATCACCATAGTTCAATCATTTCCTATTTTCAATTTTAGTTTCATTTTCAATGGATTGATGGCAAATTGGAAGTTCATGATGTGTTGTGAGAAATCCCTTCAATAGATAGATGATAGTAGAAAGCACAATAAGGACAACTACTGATTCACAAAAGAGAGATCCTTTAATAATATAGGGTGTTGCACCCTAGACTAGGTAGGTTTCCCCTAGACTATGACCATTTTCAATTCATGTAGGTATGAGCAAGCTCTCAAAGATAACAGGGAGTGTGTGCATAAGTGAAAGAAGAAAATGAAAGAAAGAAATGTAGGAGAAGAATTGTAAAAGATCTAGGAGTTGTGCCTCTAGATGAAGCATTTGCAATAAGAGGAATTTGTTTACCAAGTTTTCGCCTTCTTGGAAACAACTCTATTTTTGCTACCATGATTATTTTTTGCTAGGTTTTCATCAATGACACTTTTCTCCTTTTTTTCATTTTTTTGTTCTTTTCTCTTTTCTCTTTTTTTTTTTATTTTTTCAATTATTTTGGTATTGTAAAGGTGCCTATTGCTAGGTTATCTTCAGGATAATGGATTATTTTAGGATATTTTTCAATTTTTAGACTTTTTTTGGACATTTAGATATGTACAAAGAGCTTCAAAGAGTATCATATATAGAACCTTTTCAGATGAAGGATTTTGATCGGCTCCTTGAGAATTTCTTCTTTAGTAGTTCAGAATTGATAAGTTCCTGATCTGAACACTATAGTGATGATGTATAGACCAAGCCATTTTGGCTCAAACTTTCCCTTATGTACTTGATGTTGTTGATTCTTAGGGTTCTCCCTTAGAACGAGGTCATCCAATTGGAAGTCTCGTGCTTTAACTTTCTTGTTGTAACTCTTGGACATTCTCTTTTGGTAAGATCATTGATGATTGAACACCACTTATTAACATTCATCCAGTAGTTATAGCTCTTGTGGTTGAGATATTCTATAGTCATAATTAGTAATGAAGCTCTTTAGAGAGACTCGTAGAGTATGAATCTTGAATTTGATTAGAAGCACAATGTCCACTTTATATACTAGAGAAAAGGGTGTTTCCCCATTAGGCATTGTGATACTTATTCTATAAACCCATAGAGCTTGGTTTATTTGAAGGATACCTTTGAGAATTCTTAACTATGCAATGTAGGATTTTGAGAATAGCCTCATTGAATGCTTTTTCTTGTCTATTACCTTAGGGGTATTAGATGGAAGACCAATGTTGCATGATTTTGAACTTTTAACAAAGCTCTTTCAGATCCTTATTTTTGAATTGCCCTCATTGTCAGTGATAATTGAGAAGGGTACACCATACCTACAAATTATGTAATTGAAAATGAACATAGCTATAATTTTTTCATTGGCCTTAGCAAGAGGTATTTCTTCTACCCACTTTATGAAGTATTCTATAGCCATGATGATTAACTTGTGTCCATTCAACAAGGAAGGATGAATCTAACCAACCAAATCAAAGGCCCATTACTAGAATAGCCAAAGTGTGATGAATGGAATTAGCTCCCTGGCTAGAGCATGAAACATATTTCCATGGAGTTGGCACTGCTTGCAAGATTTAACATACTTAATTTCCTCTTTATCCATTTCTATCCAATAGAAATAAGGTCTAATAAGTTTGCAAGCCAATGTTAGGCCATTAGAGTGAGATCCCCAAATGCCTTCATGTACCTTAGCTAACACGCATTTTGACTCTTCAAGTTCTAGACACCTAAGGAGTGTACTATCTAGACCTCTTCTAAACAAGTTTTTATCTATGATGACATACCATGAATCATTTTGTATAAGATTACCTTTTTCATTCTAGGTCATTGTGTCCATAAAAATTTGGTCATGTAAGTAGGAGTATATGTGGTGGTAGCAAGATTAATCATGTCCTATTATAGAATAGATCATCTGGGATTCAAGAGAGTCATAAGCAAGGTAGGATAATGTTTCTACTAGGAACTCATGTTTGAAGTCATTTTTGGGCATTTGTAACATGGAATCTAGATTGACCATTGCATTAGCTACCTTATTATCTCGTTGAGGAATCTCTTGGAAAATAAGATGTGGAAATTACTTCTTTATATTGTCAACCATTCTTTGTAACGAATCATTTTCTCATCCTCTATTTGATAAATGGCATTGACCTAGTTGATTGCAAACTATGAATCTTCAAAGATGTTTAGTCTATCTACCCTCCATTTGATGGTGATCTTCATTCCATTAATTAAAGCTTTATATTCAGCTATGTTGTTTGTACAAAGAAAAAAAATCTTGTACAACTTGGGTAGAGAGTATTTTTGTGTGGTGATGAATATTATCTCAAAACCAAACCCTTATTATTTGAATGATATATCAAAGAACATGGTCCATGTTTAGTGTGTTAGAAGTGAAATGGACTCATCAGTAAATTCAATGTTTGGTGGTTGATGATTTTGAAATGGTGTATTTTCTAGTTGATCAATGATCACTTTTCCCTTAATGTATTTCCTTTCTACGCATTCAATGTCAAAATCACTCATTATCATGACCAATTTCACTAGTATTCCTATTAGAGTAGTTTTTCTTAGTGAATAGTTTAATGGATCAATTTTTGCAATTAGTCTTGTAGTGTGAGAAAGCATGTAGTGTCTCTGCTTTTAGAAAGCGAAAACAACTACCAAATAGGCTTTCTCAATGATACTATAATGTTAGGATAAACTACGGACAGAAATAAAAACTACATGCAAATATAACCAATAATAGAAAAAATAATAGATCACATAGAAATGAACACAAGGCACCAAGATTTAACATGGTTCACCCAATCCCTAGGCTACGTCCACCAAACAGCAAGTCTGATCTTATTACAATCCAGTGATTACAACCTTATTACAATCCGTAATCCCTTACAGCTTAATACCGCCGCAAGAACCAATTTTGTATCACAACATAATGAAAAATACCCAACCCTAAGCCCTTTTATACAAGTATTAAACTGCTTTAGGGTTATAACATGTCGGCCATAATATGTCAGCTACCATATCGGCCACGGCCCAAAAAAAAAATTCGAGGCGATGCCCTGAACCCCACTATTTATGAAGTATGTATAGTACTTTCTTGATCAGTCACCACAATCTAACAATCTCCCACTTGGGGACTGATCAGGCTCCACACTAAACAACAATCTCCCACTTGGAGACTGATCCTGTAGCAATACCACTACCAAATGGGGCTCCCACTGGATCAAACCATCCTGGACTCTACTGTTCTTTTATTCATGTTCAATCTAAAAGACCAACTGAAGCTAAAGAGGAGTTCAGCTTCTCCCTTGTTACAACCTTTGTCAACATATCTACTGGATTGTCATTGGTATGTATCTTCTCTAGCTTTAACTATCCATCCTCCAAAACTGACCGAATGAAATGGTACCGCAACTGTATGTGTTTGGTCTTAGAATGCAGAGATGAATTCTTAGCAAGATGAATGGCACTCTGACTATCTATAAAAAAATAATTATCCTTCTGAGGATGTCCCAATTCTTCCAAGAAAAATTGAAGCCATATCATCTCCTTGGTTGCCTCTATAGCAGCAACATACTCTGCCTCTATAGTGGATAAAGCATTAATCTTCTGTAACCTAGAAACCCAGCTCACAGCTACCCCACCAATAGTAAAGACATAACCTGTAGTACTCCACCTAGTATCAATATCCCCTGCCAAATCTGAGTCAACATAGCCCTGTAAATCAGTAGTAGAGCCCCCAAAGTGTAAACACTTATTGGATGTCCCTCTCAAATATCTGAGAATCCACTTGACAGCATTCTAATGCTCAAATCCTAGATGACTCATATACCTGCTAACAACTCCCACTACATGTGCAATATCTGGCCTAGTGCATACCATACCATACATCAAAATTCCTATAGTTAAAGCATAGGGTACCTTGGACATCTTATCCTCCTCTTCATGTGCCTTGGAACACATTTCCTTAGTCAATTTAAAATGACTGGGTAAAGGTGTGCTGATAGCTTTAGCATTCTCTATAGAGAAACGTTGCAACACCTTCTCAACATAATCAGCTTGAGATAGCGTCAATGTTCTGTTCTTCCTATCTCTAAAAATCTTCATACCAAGGATTTGTTTTGCTGCCCCCAAATCCTTCATAGCAAATGCATGTGCTAATTGGCATTTCAACCCTTTAATATGATCCATGTTAGACCCAGCTACAAGCATATCATCAACATAGAAACATAAAATAATTTAGCTATCATCATCCAACCTCTTAAAATAAACACAGTGATCTGAATGACACCTGTTATATCCATGCTCATGCATAAAACTGTCAAATTTCAGATACCATTTCCGAGGTGCTTGCTTCAAGCCATATAAACTTTTCTTCAATTTGCACACTAAGTTCTCCTTACCTTGGACCTCAAAACCCTGTGGCTGAGCCATATATATTTCTTCATCCAAATCACCATGAAGAAAGGCTATTTTAACATCCATCTACTCTAAATGCAAATCTTTAGTAGCCACAAGACTTAAAACAATAGGAATAGAAGTCATTTTAACAACAGGAGAAAATATCTAATCAAAATCAATTCCCTTTTTCTATGCAAATCCTTTTACAACTAACCTAGCCTTAAATCTTTTCTTACCTCCTTCGTCTTCTTTTAACCTGTAAACCCACTTATTTCGTAAAGCCTTTTTACCTGTAGGCAACTTGCACAAATCCCATGTCTTATTTTTCAGCAAAGAGTCCATTTCATCTTTCACTGCAGACTCCCACTGAATCTTAGTATCCACCTGCATAGCTTCATCATAACTTTCAGGTTCACCAACATCAGTAAGTAAAATAGAATACAAAGAGGGAGAAAATCTTTGTGGAGGTCTAATTTTCCTTGTTGACCATCTAACATTCACTGGTGTGTGTGGTATTTGTTGTTGTAGTTGTTGCACATCATGAGGAATGGCTGTAACATTAGCTTTTGGAGTATCATCCAGCACTACATAATCATCTTCTTTCTTCTCATGTTGTTGCAATAGATCTTTGTACAACACTTTCTCATTGAATATGACATCCCAACTTCTAAAAATTTTAAGATTTTCAAAATCCCAAAGCCTATAACCAAATTCATTAATGCCATATCCAACAAAGACACATTTCTTTGATTTAGCTTATAGCTTGGTTCTATTTTCAGAGTCTATATGAGCAAAAGCTTCACAACTGAAGGTCTTGAGAAAAGAATAACTCACCTTCTTACCAGTCCATGCTTCCTCTGGAATACCATAGCCCAAAGGAGTAGAGGGACCTCTATTAATAAAATATATTGTAGTATTGACAGCCTCCGCCCACATGTGTAAGGGCAACCCAGCATGCAACCTCATGCTCCTTGCGCGCTCCATTATAGTCATGTTCATGCGTTCAGCCACTCCATTTTCTTGTGGACTCCTTTGAATAGTTTTTTGTCTATGAATACCATTAGTGGAGCAATAATATTCAAATTCATGACTGCAATACTCACCACCGTTATCAGATCTGAGACATTTTAATTTCTTACCATTCTCATTTTCAACCAAGCATTTCCATTTCTTAAAAGTTTGAAATACATCATATTTCTGTCTAAGGAAATAAACCCATATTTTTCTAGTTGCATCATCAATAAATGTAACATAATAATGAGAGCCACCAAGGGAAGATACTTGAGCTGGTCCCCATACATTTGTATGCACAAGCTCTAATTTCTCCTTTTTGTTTTCCTTCCCTGTCTTTACAAAACTCACTCTCTTTTGTTTTTCATACACACAACCTTTACAGAAATCCATATTCACACATTTCAGACTTGGTAAAACTTTCCTTGAATGAAGTACTTTCATACCTTTCTCACTCATGTGCCCAAGTTTATTGTGCCACAACGCTGTATCAGAATCTATAGCAGCTATTTGTTCTCCCTACTCAACTGCAGCAGTTGTTCCTAAACATTCATTTTTCTCTGAAACAATCAAAGTAGAAGGAACAATATGACCTACACAAAGATATAAGGTGCCTACTTTCACACCTTTTTCTACTACAAGGGAACCTTTTGAAACCTTCCAATTTTTATCATTAAAAGTAACTACACAACCCTCATCACTGAGTTGCCCTGCTGAAATTAAATTTCTACTTAGTTTTGGAACATGTCTTACCTCATGTAGTAGCCAATGATTCCCATTCTACAACTTAATCTTAATTTTTCCCTTTCCAACAATCTAATAGGGTTCATTATCCCCCAAATAAACAAGCCCAAAATCGCCTTGGACATAATCAATGAAATAACCTCTATGAGGTGTAGCATGAAATGAAGCACCAAAATCTAAAACCTATTAATCATCAACACTCTCTAAAGATAGAAGCAAAGCATCCTCTTTGGATTTGTTACTTACCACATTTGCCTCCTTGTCTCCATCTGATTTATCTCCTTCATTTTTTTTTTCGATTCTAACAATCTTTCTTTTTGTGCCCTGGTTTCCCACAGTACCAGCAATCATTTGGTCCTCTCGATTGAGATCTCCTCCCCTTTGACTTTCCTCTTGATTTCCCACGATTTCCAAAGTTACCTCCTCTTTCAGTCGTTTTGCCCCTGCTTTGTGCATTTAAAGCACTTCCTAATGTAGATCCACTTGAGGATTTTCTATGATTTTCCTCACTTAAAATAACATCGATCACATCATCATATTTTAGGGTACTAGATCTAGGAACAAAATTACTCACCACCATTACCAAGCCATTCCAGCTTTCAAGCAAAGAACAAAAAATCAAGAGAGCCCTAATTTCTTCATCAAAATTGATACCCACAGAAGATAATTGACTAGTAATAGTATTAAAATCATTTAAATGATCTGCAACAGATCCACCTTCTTCCATTTTCATATTAAATAAACACTTCATGAGAAATACCTTGTTTGAAGTAGAGGGTTTTTCATACAGTGTCGCTAGGGTTTTCATCAAATCTTCTGTCGTCTTTGCTTTTGTAATATTAAATGCCACCGATGGTGCCAAGCATAACCGAATGCTTCCAAGTGCCTTTCTGTCCAAAAGATCCCATTCAACCTCTGACATAGTTCCCTGATTCTTGGCTTTATCTTCCAACGGCTTCCATAAATCCTTCTGATATAGATATTCTTCCATTTGCATCTTCCATAACTAGAAGTTTTTCCCATTAAACCTATCAACCCTCAGCTTACCCCCATTTGCCATTGCTCCCACTCAACCGTGAGACTCCCACTTAACCGTGAGACTTTCCTACAGAGGATAACTGAAAGACAACCTCGCTCTAATACCACTTGTTAGGATAAACTACGGACAGAAATAAAAACTACATGCAAATATAACCAATAATAGAAAAAATTATAGATCACACAGAAATGAACACAAGGCACCAAGATTTAACGTGGTTCACCCAATCCCTAGGCTATGTCCACCAAATAGCAAGTCCAATCTTATTACAATCCAGTGATTACAACCTGATTACAATCTGTAATCCCTTACAACTTAATACCGCCGCAAGAACCAATTTCGTATCACAACATAATGAAAAATACCCAACCCTAAGCCCTTTTATACAAGTATTAAACTGCTTTAGGGTTATAACATGTCAGCCATATGTTGGCCATAATATGTCAGCTACCATGTCGGCCACGGCCCAAAAAAAAATTTTGGGCCGATGTCCCGAACCCCACTATTTATGAAGTATGTATAGTACTTTCCTGATCAGTCACCACAATCTAACATATAATTCATCTCCTACAAGACCAATGCATGACTGATGTGATATATGTAAATAATCTTCTTCTATGCTTTTGATCAAACTTATCAACAATCTTTATTTGGTGAATACTGAACTTCTCAAATTTTGATGCAAGGAGGAATGATCAACCTATGATCTGATTTAAAATAGAAGTATCTCTGCAATATATATTTGTTGGATATTGTTTCTTGAAGGAGCAGACTAAAATGCAATTATGTGTCCTCAAAACTACAACAATAACCTCCTTAAATAATAGCACTAAAAGGTATGTCCCTCAAAGGGACATGTCCTTTCCTAAGTTAGCATTTATAGCCTATCTAGAAGTCAGTGATCTACAAGGAAAGTCATAACTATTACTAACTAACACAATGTAAGGTAAGAAGGTCAAGTGTAGTCTACACTTTCAAATATGTAGATTATCAAGTTACATACTTAACACTCCCTCTTAACTTGATAATCATACAGAGAGATATTATATCTAGTAACATCAATAGAGATGAATAAGCACAAATTAATACTCTATATCTGTGTGAGTCTTCTTAGCATTTGGTATCATAGAACACATGATACAATGTCATATTACTAAACATATGATATGACAAATCACTGCTACTAGTGATAAGATATAGGATAAATCTAAAGAGTAATTTACTTTCTTCATTTATCTAAGTTGTGACTCATAGATATTGGTATTTCTATATCACAACCTGATCCAGAGTTTAAGATCTACCAGAAAATAGGATAAATATGGAGAATAAAATTCTTCCTTTATCCAAATTGTGACTCAAAGACATACCAATTTCTACATCATAATATGATCTTCAACTCATCTAGATCTTATAGAAGAAATCTACTATTTAGTACATTATCTAAGAGATCATCACCTCTTATAATGTCTTTTATACAAGTGTTCATTATCTTAGAGATCGTCACCTCTTTAATAATGAGTACAAATGGTGGAGCTCATAACAGTCAATAGCTTGACAAAATAAAATTATTTTATTAAAAATTTAAAGAGTACAAATGGATTACAACTCAACCATACCAAGCCTCCTCTTGAAGTGTTCTATCTTCACTCTAGATAAAGGTTTGGTGAGTATGTCTACTATATATGTTGCAGTGCAAATGTATTCTAATTGTATAGAATTCCTATCTACCATATATCTTACATAATGGTAAGGAATTTCAATATGCTTGGATCTATCATGGAAAAGTAGATTCACTGAAAGCTTGATGAAACTCAAATTATCACAATAAATAATCATAGGATTCATGGTTTGCCCAAATAATCCCACAAGTAACTTCCTTAGCTAGACTGCTTCTCAAGAGGCCATTTCTACTATAATGTATTTGGCTTCTATGGAGCTCTGAGCCACTGAAGACTACTTTTTGCATATCCAAGATATCATTGTTGATCCTAAACTGAAACAACATCCTGAGGTACTTTTTCTATCTTTAACACTTCCACCCTAATCTGAATTAGTGAATCCATGTAAGTCTAAGGCAACCTTCTCATATTTGAGTCCAAAATTAAGAGTGCCTTGTAAGTATCTCATAATGTGTTTAACTAAAACTAGGTGAATTTCCTATATTTCAAACATAAACTAACTTAAGGCATTAACGGCATGGAAAATATCTAGTCTTGTATTTACTAAGTACATAAGGGATCCAATCATTTGTCTATAGAGAGTAGAATCTATGGAAGGTGATACTGTTGCTAGTTCCTTAAGTTTATGTAGGTTAGTCTCCATTGGAGAAAACATAGGCTTGTAATTCCACATTCCAAATTTCTTCAAAATGATTGATGTATACTTCCCCTAATTAAGTATGATACTGTTAGAATTTTGTCACACTTCCAGCCCTAGGAAGTAATGAAGGAGTCCCAAATCTTTCATCTCAAATTCTCTAGTTAGATCTTTCTTGCACTGATTTATGAGATGATCATCACCTGTTATTAGTAAATCATCAACATATAGTATCAAAATTACCATATCATCTTTATCTCTTTTATAATATAAATTTGGATCAGCTTCATTCCTGGAGAATCCTAAGCTAGTGAGATACTTATCAATTCTTTCATACCAGGCCCTAGGACCCTATTTAAGCCCATAGAGAGCTTTCTTGAGCCTGCAAACAAAAGTTTTAGGATCATGAGTTTCAAATCCTTTAGGTTGCTCTAGATATACTTCTTCTATAATCTTTCCATTTAGGAATGTTGTTTTTACATCCATCTAATGTATTTTCCATCCCTTTGATGTTGTAATTGTTAAGGCTACTCTTAAGGAGGTATATCTGGCAACAAGAGAAAAAGTTTC
This sequence comes from Cupressus sempervirens, assembly GCA_028749045.1. Lineage (NCBI taxonomy): Eukaryota > Viridiplantae > Streptophyta > Pinopsida > Cupressales > Cupressaceae > Cupressus > Cupressus sempervirens. The sequence goes on along the minus strand of CM053783.1, from coordinate 291,727,710 downwards.
TTCATAATCAATCCCTTCCTTCTAAGAAAATCCTCTTGCTAAAAAACTAGCTTTATACTTTTCAATACTACCATTAGTAGCATGCTTTATTTTAAATATCCATTTCGAAGAAACAACAGATTTTCCTTTAGGTCTTGGAACAATTTCCCAAACATCATTTTTCATAATAGATTGGTACTCTTCTGTCATAGCTTCTTTCCAAGTTGTATTTTTAATAGCATTAGAAGGATTGGTTGGTTCTATTTCAAATAAATCACTCATGTTTGTTGTATAATTAGATAATCTTTTAGGTCTTTTTCTTTCTCTGACTATTTCAGAAGGTGTAGCAAAGTATTGAGTTGCCTTGACTATTTTAATGGCCCAAAGTGGTCTTTCCTTTCAATTTTGATTATGTTCAAGATTCATATTTTGAATTTCATCTTCAATTTCTTCTAAATTATCCCTCTGGGACCCAGATTCACTATTTCTTTAGAAATAGATAAAGGAGAAGGTTATTCAGAACTTAGGGCTCTATTGAATGCAAGATCTTCTTCAAAAATCACATCCCTACTTAGTTCAATACTTTTTTGTCTAGGTATGAAAATCCTATATACCTTTAATGTTTCACTATACCCTACAAAAATGCCTTTCCTCCCAAAGGGTTCTAACTTGGTTCTCTTTTCTTTTGGAACATGAATATATGTACCCAAAAATCCTAAGATGACTTATATTAGGTTTGACCTTAGTAAATACCTCTTCAAAAGTTTTATCTCTAAGGTAAGAATGTGGGCTTCTTTTCTGAATATAAATAGCAGTACGGCTTCTGCCAAAATGTAATATTTTAGATTTTGATCAAAAATCATAGCTTTAGTAGCTTCTATAATTGTTCTATTCTTTCTTTTTTCTACCCTATTTAGTTCAGGATTATAAGGAACGGTATACTCCCTCTTAATCTCTGATTCTTTACAAAACCTTTTAAACAAGTCTAAGGCATATTCCCCTCCACTATCAGTTCTAAGGATTTTAATTTTGTGTTCTAAAAGGTTTTTAGTTAATGTTTTAAATTCTTTAAATCTCTTTAGAATTTCTTCTAATTCTTGGCATTAAGAAGTAAATCCATGTTTTCCTAGAGAAGTCATCTATGAACAAAATATAATACCAGAATCCTCCAAGAGAAGGAACAGACATAGGCCCACATAAATCTAAATTAATTAATTCCAAAATATTATTTGTTTTCCTAGTTCTATCATGAAATGGACTTATGGTGTTCTTACCTAGAACGCACTCTTTTCTTATGCTTCAGTGGTCTTTATTTAGTTTAGGTAATCCAGTAACCATCTTCTCCATAGTTGATAAGGTTTTGAAATTTAGATGCCCTAATATTCTATGCCATATTTCATTTATGTTTATAGCTTCATGAACTAAGGCTTGAATAGGTTGACTAGATCTTATATTTAATTCATACAAATATCCTTTTCTTTGACCAATCAACTTCACTTTCTTGATTTAGGAGTTCTTTTCCCAAGTTAACACTTTGCCATCCATGTATGCAACATTATGTCCATCATCTTCAAGTGTTGTAATTGAGATTATATTTCTTTTAATTTCTAGTACATAGAGTACACCTTTGAGAAGAAGAGTATTTCCTGATTTTAGTTTCAAGGTGCAATTTCCAATTCCTTCAATGGAATGTGTTGAATTATCACCAATGGTAACTTCACCGTTAACCTTCTCTGATAGAGAATATAGTGTTTCTTTGTATCCCGTTATATGTCTAGAAGATCCTTTATCAATTACCCATGCTTTATTTGAAATTTCATTTCATAGTGAGGAATACAATACACGATTCTTAGGATCATACATATCTTCTTCCCTAATAACATTTGTACACTTTTCTTTTTGTTTAGAATTTTTAGGACAATTATATCTATAGTGTCCAAATTTTTCACATTTGAAACACTTTATTTTACATAGATCTTTCTTGGTTTTCCCATTCTTTTGATTTCCTTTTTTCTTCTTGAAATGCTTTTTTTTTTCCCTTATATGAGTTTGTATTAAGAACATGAAGTTCTCCATCTTCTATTTTCAGTTTCCCTCCTTTCTTTAGTTTTCTAGATTCTTCTTGAAGATAATCATTCTTAAGTCTATTGAAGTCAAAAAGATTATCTTTGGCACTTATTCCTTGTGCAAAAGTCTCCCATGAATTTGGTAATCATATATAGCCATTAATGTTAATTTTGTATCACTAATAATGGTTCCTATACTTGATAGTTCATCTCTAATGATGGAAACCCTTAGGAAGTAAGAATTTATTGATTCTCCTTTCTTTATCTAAATGTGATTTAGTTGCATTTTTAGTGTGTTGGTCTGAATTTTCGTATGATAGAAGTCCTTTGTCCAAGAATAGAAATTTCAGATTGTGTCCATAAGTGGTGAGTAAAGTTTCTAGATAAGTCATATGTTTGCTACCCTTTGAAAATCTTTGTGAAAACCCTACATTTCATTCCATTCATAATTTTTCGAGTTTGAAATGTTTGAATTTTCAAATCGGGCGAATATTATGTTCCCTTTATATCTTCCACACCCTAAGCTACTTTTCCTCTCAGATTCCTCAACCGTCCGATCTAATTAGATCTACCATTGTCATTACCTTTCTATGAAAACATGGGCACACTTTATATATAGCGAGGTAGCGAGTGCCAGAAAGTTATAAGATGGGATTGCAAAATAAAGACACAGTAGTTAGAGAATTGTTTTCTAGCTGATCATTCAGTCATGTACACCTTGCAAGTACTGTTAGTACTGGAAAAGAGACCTAGTGAAAGCAGTCAAAAGTTAGCACTGGAATGATGGTTTTTTCGATGTCTCACTACCTTGCTATCAGAAAAATTTGACGTCTCGCCATTAGCGAAGTAGCGAGGTGCCGCAAAATCAAAAGTGTGGTGGCCTCAAAATTTCTCGGTAACCATGGCCTGTCCAGATGGCATGACAAGAAATAACTACTATTGTCAAAAGAAGTTAGTAAGAGCCATGGTGATTCGATGGGTCATTATATTTCCTTGCGCTAAGTTTTGTTGAAGGTTGCCGGAGCTCGCTACCTCACTATCGAAAAAATTTGACATCTCGCCGTTAGCAAAGTAGCAAGGTGCCATGAAAAGAATGTCCAGTGGGACTTCAAGTGAGGTGGATGGTGACTAAGACTAAAGTAAAGACTTTTTTGGGTGCCAGTAGTGCAGAGCTTCCTACGTCATCAATGCCCTAGATCCAAGCCCCATTCAAAAATCACACAAGGGATCCCAATCATCAGATCAAAATAGAATCAACAGTCCTCACTATCTCACTTTGGAAAGTTGCAAGTTGATTAAGCTATGCAACATAGCGAGTATGGGGCCCACCACCTTTCAGGGTTCTTGGTGCAATTTCTACACCTTTGATGTAACCTCATATCAACGGCCATTGCTATCTCACCATAAAGAGTTTCTCGAATGATACGTATAGCGAGATAGCGATCGAGGGCCCACCACTGTCTTCTAAGTAGTATACAAGTAATATATCATCTGCAAGATCAAGAATGAATCGATGGCTATCGCTGCTTCGCTATGGCAAGGTGCTCTTTCTTTATGTATGGCAAAGTAGCGAGCTATTGACATGGGTCCTCAGTCACCAATGGGTCTAGGAAAAAATGCCATCAAGGGAGGCATTGTATACATCATCATTTTTATTGGATTGACTGGCAAACTTGTCAAGTGGAATGCCAAGTTGTCTTTCTCTGTACCCCATGATCATATGATTTTAAAGATCGACAGCGTAGGTTTTAATACTAAAGGTGCTGGCACTCTGCATATTAATGAGATTTGAAAATTTTTGCATGTGAAAGAAAAAATAGAGTGTAACTTATAAGATTTTCTCAGTTGCACCTTATGCGAATAAATATTTTGAAGTCTTTTCTGAATAGGATCATTTACTAAGAGCATTGTGTGGATTTTGGCATAAGTGCCAAATAGCATAAAAGAACTACTGATAAGAGATTTCCAAGTGCATTTTTTACTATAGTCTCTGAATTGTTGCAGTCTTACATGGTGTAGCAGAAATGGCTCTAAAGAATTCACTAACTCTTAGATTGTGCATAGCACAAGGATTACTTGATAAGAGTAATTGGATCCCTAGTGTTTCTTCCTCACGAATTGGTTTAAGTTTGTTTGAAAGGTGGTTTACAGAGAGGAAGTTGTTTGTCTTGTGTGTTAGTATATGGAATTTTGATCAGGAAGACTAGTAATCCCAGGTGTTTCTATGGGTTGTGATCAAGCTACTAAGGTAACGAGGGGATCAAAAAGTGAACTTGATAAAATAAAAACCCTGTCAGTAGTAACACCTTTCTCTAAGGAAATTTTCAAGATGACACTCTTCAATGCCATGGCAACAGAAATATGTAGGACCCTGTGCAGAGATTTTGGAGAGGATGAAGAAGATTTTATACCCATGGGCTTCATGTGAATAGTCCCTCTAACTTTTTGTTAGTGCATGACTTTTTGTGTCAATAGGTGAAAAATTTTGGTTGAAAGCTAGTTTTGGATGCAGATGTGGTTTGCTAAGTAGAAATTGCTCATTTTGTTATATTTGACAGCAACATTGTTTCCATGCTCGAGTGTTGTTTCTTAAGGGTTAATCCCATTATCTTAAGGAGTTGTATTAATCAACGAAGAGTGGAAAGTAAGGGTGTTTCTCCCAGTACCATGATGATGGTAAAACCCACAAGTTCAAGTCAGTTTGCAATCATCAGATTAGATTTTTTCATGGGCAAGCTTAGCAGTTACATATACGACAAAATCATAGTTGGAGCTAAATCAGCAAAAGGATGAGATAGATAGAAGCCCGCAAGAGAATATATGATTCGCATAACTTCCTGTTAATCGTTTCTTTTCAAACAAATGTATGCTTCTTCCTCTTGTAAAGGACACCTATCATTTTCTCTTAGCCTGAAGCTTGTTGTATCTCACACTATATAAGTGAGATTCCAAGGCTAGAGAAAGGGGTCCAAATCCTATTTTTCTAAGTGATACTTAGTCTATTTTTGGTCCATTATTTTGAAAAAATTGGTGGGGTATTTTCTCTATCAGATCTTGAGAATACATGAATATAGAATGATCTGTGTTTCTTTTGAAGGTCATTTTGAGTCTATTGTAAATTGTATACAATTTTCAAGGAAAATGAGTACAAATTATGAATTGTCCCCATATCAGTTCTTTCTGAACTTTGTCTCCTTTTGATTACTTGGTTATCTTGATGTTGTATAAGTAAAGGCTTGTGCAATTGAATGCAGTCCAGTTAGGTTGTATATCTTTTTATCACTACTGTTAATTCAATGGATTAAGTAAAGGCTTTGATGAATGTGATAAGATTGTTGTAGTAGGGGAAAGGATTTTCAAATGATCAGTTCTGATAAGAATTGCTAATAAAATTTGTTGTAAGGCAAAAAATTAGATCTAAGAATTTGATGTAGACTCTGAACCCCAATGGATTAGGCACTAATCAATTTTGATTTAGCTGAAAGAGAAATGTGTCACAAATGGTTGTCAAAAATGCAGAATTAAATCAATTTTACTTTTATTTCCTATAGATCTTCAAAGTTGGCTAGTACTTGTTTGCATGGAATGTTTTAGCTTGAGTTAGCCACTATTGTCGAGAACACTTGCAGATCTATAGAAGAATTTTGGCCATATCTATTATATGGGATGTGTTTAGCAAATTGTCATGAATTATGCATGTATTTGAGGATTTGAGATGAGAATTAGAATGAAACTAAAATAATCCTCATACAGTGTTTCCCAGTCTTGAATCATCCCTAGGTATACCCAACCTGGTTTGTAGAGCTTGAAGAGTAGAAAACCAGCTTTGGTTTTGTTGAAGTTGGTCCCAAATGGTTTTCACATATAATTGCTAATAATAATTTTCTAGTCTTTAGATTGTGTGAGTATTGTCATTGTGGTATTAAGCATTTTGTTGCTTAGTAGTTTTCAAAACACCAACACAGTGCTAGAACCCTAGTTGCATTGCTCACCTCATATGCATTTCATAATGCATTCATCATATCAAATGCAATTTGATGTTTTATAAGCATGGGTACAATATCATTTTTTACTCCATCTTATATGATTAGAATTGCTTTCCTATTTCCTTGTCTCCAGATGGATTTATGAGGTTCAACTGGCAATTGATTGGATACTTTATCAACGAATTGTCTTACATCATTCTCTTCAAGAATCATCATGATTCTAAATTTTCAAGCCTCAAAGTGTTCTTTCCCATCAAACCTATCCTCAAGTCTGATTGTGTGTGCCATTGAAGATAGAAGATAGTTGCTAGATATATATGAAGCCTAATAACTAAATTTTGTAGAGCCTAGGTTTGACTACCAGAGCTCTAATACCATGTAAATAATTTGCTAATTCTATGCTTTTGATTAGACTTATCAAAAATCTTTATGTGGTGAATACTGAACTTCTCAAATTTTGATGCAATGAGGAATGATCAACCTCTGATCTAATCTAAAATGGGAATGTCTCTGCAATATATATATTTTGGATATTGTTACTTGAAGGAGCAAACTAAAATGTAATTGTGTGTCCCCAAAACTACAAAAATAACCTCCTTAAATATCAATACTAAAAGGTATGTCCCTCAAAGGGACATTTCCCTTCCTAAGTTAGCATTTATAACCTATATAGAAGTCAACGATCTACATGGAAAGTCATAACAATTACTAACTAACACAATTTGTTACATTGGTTAACTATTATCAAACAACTCCTAAGAAGTCACTGGCTCTCAAGAAGAGTATATGATCTAATGCAACACATATGATATTTAAGGTAAGAAGGTCAAGTGTAGTTTGCACTTTCAGACTTGTATATTGTTGTGATCTTCTTGAGCTAGCAAGACACCTAAGGATGAGTCAACTGTAGAGATATACAAAATAAGTGGCTTCCCAGTAATAGGAGGGATCAGTATAGGTAGGTTAGCAAGATTTTTCTTGATTTGTGTTAAACTTTGATCACATTCTACATTAGAGTTGTATTTCACACCTTTATTCATAGTCTTAATAAAGGTTTATAATTTATCTAGTAATTTTTATATAAAATGGAAATAGACTGAAGTCTTCCTTGTAGTCATCTCATCAGACTAATGTTCTCATATGGAGGCCTCTTTATGATAGCTTGAACCTTTTTAGGATCCACCTCTATGCCTTTTGTAGAAACAATGTACCCCAATCATTTTCCAAATGTGACACTCAAAGCACACTTCTTGGGACTTAGTCTGAGACTAAATTTTTCCATGCAATCTAGGATGGGTCCCAAGTCTTGTAGATGAGTGCTCCTCTACATGCTCTTAGCCAAAGTTTCATCAACATAATCTTCCATTTTTTTGTGCATCATATCATGGTATATTTTTGTGGCAAGTTGTTCGTATGTTGTGCCAGTGTTCTTTAAGCCAAATGGCATTATGTTCTAGAAAAATGTCCCCCATGCATAGATGAAGGTAGTATTTTCAATGTCTTCTAATGAAAACTTGATTTGGTTATAGCTAGAGAAGGCATCCATTAGTGAGTACATTTCATACCCAACCATCATGGCCGCTATCATATTAATGTTAGGTTATATAAAATCATCATTAGGGAATGCTTTGTTGAGATCCCAAAAATCAGTATAGACCCTAATAGATTTATCATGTTTTGAGACCGAAACTATATTTTATATCCATTCTACATAGTCAATGGCTTAAATGAATCCATCTTTTAGTGATTTTTCCAATTCATCTTTAACAAGAAGTGCCACATGAGGGTGCATCTTTTGGAATTTCTATTTAACAAGACCTACCCCTAGTGCAATGGACAAGTGATGCATAATGAGATCAACATCTAAACATAGTACATCTGAGTATGTCTGTAAAAAGTTGATTTTTTTCCCATAAGAAAGAAGTGGACTCATCTTTTTCCTTGGAAGATAATGACTGTGCAAGATGTATTATGTACAAATTTTATTTGTGTTAGCATGAATTTTGATGATACTACATTGGGGGAGTATCTTAAGCATTAGAGAGTATTGACATGTTGCATTCATGACTAATTTTGTCATTGATGTCAACATAGCAGTATTTTTGTAAAGAATGGTGAACAACAGTCAAATATCTTATTGGTACAAATAATGGTTTGATTGTCTGGTGATGCACAATTAATGACATGTTATAGACTATGTCTTGATGACATGGTTAAGTGTGCAGAGTCTAAGTCGATCACATATGATAATTGTACCTAATTTACTAAGAGTAGTATAGAAACAAAGTATTGAAGAACAATTTTATAATGTTTGATTGTTATCTTACATCTGAGATGTAATGAAGAAGTGCATAGTCACATACTGAAAGAGCACAATCATTGGCTATGCTAGTGAGTGTACAAGCCTTGGTATCGTACGTGTGAGGATTTCTATAGACTATGAGCTAACAGTGCTATTGTAATTGTAATTTAATTTAATTATCTTATTATAATTAATTGGGAAAGCCTCAAGGCCAACTCAAGGAATTATTATGAAGATATGGTATAAAGGAAAGTTGTTTTCCTTATTTATAAAGAATGAATTGTATATTATGAAAGTGTATTACAAAGTTTGAAAAGGATCAGAGTGCTTATTGAATACTAGTAAGTGATCCAAGGGATTATTGGATGTGAGCTCTAGTTATAAGATCTGAAGGAGAAGAAGTTTGGTTGACATGACAAAGATAGAGGAAAAAAGTACAATTCAGTTATATTATTCTGCAAGGAATAATATAGAGATCATTTGGATAGTGGGTTCATTGGTCTTAACCTCAAAGCTATTTGGGTAATGGGTCCATCTATTTTCTACAACTCCTAACAGGGCTGAAATCTCCTAACAGGGATTCAAAGTCTCCTAACAAGGACTTATATGTATTGAATGTTGTAACAAACTCCTAAGAGGGTCTATCCTCTAACAAGGAATATTTATATTAGTACATCATCTTGTGGGTACCATCCCCCACTAGAGTTTTCCCTCTGATCAAGGGTTTCCCTAGTTAACATATCTAGTGTCAATTGTGTGTGTGAGTATCTTTTTGTGGTTTAAATTTATATTACTTATATGGTTACATTTGTTTAAGGTTGATGTTTTTTGTAATAGTTGGATAACTAATTCACCCCCCACTCCCTCAGTTATATCAGTGGACTATATATTCTAACAATGGTATTAGAGATTCAAGTCATTGAAGAGAAAGTTTAACAACTTTGGGAGATCGATGGAAAATTTATTCAGGAAGGATAGTCCAAGATTTGATGGGGCCAACTATGATAGTTGGAAGGAAAAGATGAAGACTCATATGTTGTGCATGGGTCTAGGATATTGACTTTTGACAAAAGGTAACAAGTCAATTGTCTATGAAGGAAAGCTTGAGGAATACAGTGAGGGAGAAGAGATCTCTTCATGTGTAACATGAGTGCTAGGGAAGCCCTACTCTCAGCTCTTCTAGAGAATGAATACAATTAGGTAAAATCACTTTAAATATCTTATGAAATTTGGAAAGCATTAGAAGTTTCTTTTGAAGGTGATGATCATGCAAAAAGAATGATATTACAAAATTTGATTTGTGAATTTCAAGATGCTAAGATGATGGAAGATGAATCTATGAGAAATTATGTTGGTAGAATATCATAAATTGTTGTAGGAATTCGGTCTCTTGGTGGAACTAAATAAGATAATGAAGTTATATGGAAGATCTTGAAAATTTTGATGCCACCATTCAAGAAAATATCTTAGATGACTTAGCTAGTAATGCCCTACACTAAAGATTTAAAAAAGGAAGTATTGCTTGGAATATTAGAGTCTACAGAAGTAGAACTAAGATAGTCTAGAGATCTAGCCAGAGTTGAGACAATTTTTAGTGCCCTAAACATTTGACCTAGTCTGTCAAGGAATGCAAGTACAAGAGGAGATTTTGTTGGTAGAAATAAATATGATGAAGACAAGAAGATTGAGGAAGGAATAGACCTTCTTGTGAGAAGAGAGAAAGATGGTAAGAAAATATTTAAATGTTTGACTTGTGATTAATTTAATCATTATGAATCTAAATATCCTAAAAGAGAGAAAATGTATAAGGTAAAGTTTAAGCTTAGAAGAGATAGAGATATAAATTTTTTATATGTAATGAGGATGAAGAATCTGATAAAAGAGGTTAGAGTGAAAGTGATAATGAATTAGGATTTGTGGCTATCAAGGAAGATGATTTAGATAGAGGAATTAAAAAAGAAAGAGCTTTAGTTTCCCAAGTTTAAAAGAAGTTAGATTAGATAATTGGCAAAGGTTGTTCACATTACATGACTAGTGATATGAATAAATTTGTTAAGTTTAGAAACCATAATGGAGGTATTGTTAGGGTTGGTAACAATGCAACCTCCCATATAATACGGATTGGATCCATTACCTTAGATAGAAGGACTAATACTGACAATGTTTATTTTGTTGATGGTTTGAAAAATAATTTGTTGAGTGTTAGATAGTTGGTGGACAAGGGATATAAATTACAATTCATAGTGAAGACCTACATTATCAAGGATAAGGATGGTAAGATGATTGGAACTAGAACTAGATCTAGAGGTAATATTTCAATTGAATCCTACTGAAATGATATGTTTGGTTGCAAAAGTTGACATCAGTTGGTTATGGCATAGGATATTTTTTCATATAAATGTTGATAATATTGTGAATCTTAGTATCACATTTATAGTTAGAGACTTGCCTAAGATAACAAAGCCTACTAATGTTGTGTGCAAAGAATGTATTTTTGGCTAAGCAAAAGAAAGTGTCTTATCCTTGCAAGAAGTTCACTATAATAGAGAAGTTGGAGATCATTCACATAGATCTGAGTGGTCCTTCAAGAACAAGAGGATTATATGATGAAAGTTACTTTATGATTTTTGTTGATGATTTCACTATAATGATGTGGGTAGCATTTCTTAAAGAGAAATCTAAAGCTTTTGAGAAGCTTAAAATATTTAAGAATAAAGTTGAGAATGAATTTGGTATTAAGATAAAGTGTTTGAGATTAAATAGAGGAGGATAATTTACCTCTAAAGAGTTTAACATCTTTTTTGAAGAGAATGGAATCAAAAGATAGCTAACTACACTTAGAACACCTGCAAATGGGATTTTTGAAAAGAGAAATAAATCAATAGAAGAAGCAACTAGAGCAATGTCATTTGAGAATGATGTGTTAAAGACATTCTAGAGAGAAGAAATTAATACAATAGTGTACACTTTGAACAAAGTGTAGATCAGACAAGGTATGAGGAGGACACCTTAGGATTTATGGTTTGATCATTGACCATCAACCAAATATTTTAGAATATTTGGGAGCAAATGTTACATTAAGAGTGATGATGAAATTGGTAAGTTCGGTCCTAGAAGTGATGAAGGTATGTTTCTTGGCTATCCATTAAAGAGCAAGGCATACAAATGTTTGAACTATCAAACTAAGACAATAGTTGAATGTACAAATGCAAGAATTGATGAAAAGTTTTTTACTAAGGAAAAGATGGTAGATTATAATTCTAATGAAGAAAAAAGATAATTCTAGAATTGTTAGACAGAATGTTGAAGCTTTCTTTGAGAATAACCATGAATTGTAGTTTGATGTGCTATCTATTGAGCATAGAGAAGACAAAAGGTCTAAACCTAGAGATGAGATAAGGGTTGAGATGTCAGCTCCTACCTCCAACAAAAACATGACAAAGAACCACCCTCCAGAGAAGATAATTGGGAATAAAGATAAAGGTGTGATGACAAGGAACATAGTGAATGAGGAATTGTGTCTAATTTTTCAAGTGGAACTTAAAAGTGTAGATGAAGCTTATAAGGATGATCATTGGATTTAAGAAATGAAGAAAGAATTGGATCAAATTGAGAAGAATGAGAGATGGGAGTTAGTTCCTAGACCTAAAGACAAGAATGTGATAGGAACCAAGTGGGTATTCAAGAACAAGATGAATGAACAAGAAGAAGTTGTGAGAAACAAGGCCAAACTTTTTTGCAAAGGCTATTCATAGCAAGAAGGCATAGTTTAAGAAGAGACATATGCACCTATTGCAAGAATGGATGTAGTAAGGATGTTCTTGGCTAATGCAGGGAGTAAGAAGTTCAAAGTCTATCAGATGGATGTCAAGTTAGCTTTTTTAAATGGAGAACTTGAAGAAGAAGTCTACATTGAGCAGCCTAATGGATTCCCTATAACAAAAGAAAAAGAGATGGTATGTAGATTAAAGAAAGCATTATATGGTCTAAAGAAAGCACAATCTAACACCTAATAAGTAGGAGATATTTTTCATAGAAAGTCAAATTGTGATATTGATATCATAATTTGGCTTGTTGTGGAAAATATCTCTTACAAGTATCAGTTGATGAGCTTAAGGGGCTTTCTAATGAATGGTTTACAAGGAAAAAAACTTGGTGAATGTTTTGTAAATTGGGTTGCAAGAAGGGCGGATTTAACCATGGAAGAAACTTCATAGTTAAGTGCACTCGAGTTGGAGTAGCATTGTGATGGGTGACCTCCCGAGAAGTCTTGGTGCTTCACCTCTATGAGCATCACATAGATTTAATTATTGCTAAGTGTTCCATTTATTTTCATGAGAGATGGAATAACCTAGTATGCAAGGTTGGAGAAGCATTTGACAAATATTGGATTTGTTAAAGGAATAGCATATGGTAATTTGTATTTGGGAGAAGTTGATAATGGTTTTTTTTAATCATTGTAATATTTGTGGATGACATAATATTTGGAAGAAATGATAAAGAAAGTGATAAGTTTGTTGAAGAGATGAAAAATGAGTTTGAAATGAGCATGATCATAGAGATGAAGTTCTTATTGGGATTACAGATTATCCAGAACAATTTTGGGATATTCATTCCACAAGCCAAGTATCTAAAAGACTTGTTGAAAATATTTGGATTAGAGAGTTGCAAACATGTTTGTACACCTATGATAACTAGTCATAAGTTATCCAAGAAAGATGAGACACCTACAATTGAGAAAAAGAAGTATAGATTTATGATTGGAGGATTGCAATATCTGACTCACACCAAACTAGATATAGCAAATGCGATTGGGATTGTAGCCAGATTTCAAGCTGATCCTAAAGAGTATCATTATACAATAGTGAAGAAGATATTCAGATATTTGAAAGGAATATTTGTTTATAGGATTTGGTATGATAGATCAAGTTTTTTTTATCTTGTGTGCATATACTGATGCGGATTGGCCAGGCAGTATGGATGACAAAAAGAGAATTGGTAGTGGAGTATTCTTTCTTGGAGGAGGATTGGTCAGTATGGTATTTCATAGAGTATAGCTGAGGAAAAATATGTTGCAATAGAAAATAATTGTAATCAAGTTATATGGATGAAGAAAATGTTGAAGGATATTGGAATTGAGTTTTCAGAATGTGTTATCATTTTTTAGTGATAACACAAGTACAATGAGTATGTCTAATCTAATCTTATATTACATTCTAAGATGAAGCATATATCTATCAAGTATCATGTTTTAAGAGGGAAGGTAGCAAAAAAGGAGATCTGATTGGAGTATGTCAGTAATAAAGATCATATTGTAGATATCTTTACGAAGCCTTTTTCTAGAGATACTTTTGAGTACCTAAGAGGTATGCTTGGGGTTATGCCCATGCCTACTTTTGAGTAGATGATGTAGAGAGTGCATCAATCCAATGATATAGAGCACTATAATTAGACTGAACTAAATGTTAATGCTTCCTAGATGGGGGAGTATCTATTATGTACTAATTCATTAAGGACTCTTGGTATTTGGTATTTGGTATTTGGTATTGAATAGTGTCTTTGGACACTTGAGCTAATTAAAGAGTTGAAGTAGTTATAACAATTGGTATTTTTGTATTTTTTTGAGGCCTTTGACATTGATGTCAATGGGGGAGAATTTTAATGAAAAAATCTCCTAAGAAATGGGGGAGAAGAACTCATAAGTATGTATGAGGCAAAGATATCTCTTTAGGGAGATTTAGAGCGATTCATGTAAAAAGAAGTATGCACCTGATGTGCATCTAATGTATTCTGAATTTTTAGTCTGAAGTGAAAAATTGATGTCTATCTAGAAGGAGGATATGCACCTATTGTGTTGATATTTTTTAGTGTGTGAATAGATGATACCAGTTTTAGAATCCAAAGGATTCTAGATTGATGAAGAGGATTTGAGAAGTTTTCAGCAAGAGTAACAATAGAGTATAGCTTGGTATTCTTAGAACTTAGATGTTTTTCATCTATGTTGTCATCAATCCCATAGGGGGAGATTGTTAGCATGAATTCCAATGATACATTGGGGGAGTATCCTAAGCATTGGTGAGTATTGACATGTTGCATACATGACTATGTTTGTCATTAATGTCAACATAGAAGTGTTTATATAATGAATAGGAGAACATCAGTCAAAGATCTTACTAGTATGGGCAATGGCTTGATTTAATGGTGATGCATAGTTAATGACATGTTCCATACAATGTCCTGATGATGTGGTTAAGTGCACAAAATATAAGTTGATGACGTACAATAGTTGTATCTTATTTACTAAGAGTAGTATAGAAGCAAAGTATTGAAGAACAATGTTTTGATGTTTGATTGTTATCTTAGATTTGAGCTATAATGAAGAAGTACATAGTCACATATTGATAGAGGATAGTCATGTGGTGATGTTAGCAAGTGTGGAAGCCCTAGTATTGCACTTGTAAATTTTTGTATAGACTGTAATCCAATAGTGCTATTGTAATTGTAATTTTTATTTAATTATCTTATTATAATTAATTGGGAAAGCCTCAAGGCCAACTCAAAGAATTATTATGAAGATATAGTATAAAGGAAATTTGTTTTCCTCATTTTTAAAGAATGAATTTTATATTGTGAGGTGTGAAAAGGAGCATAATTCTTACTTAATGCAAGTAAGCAATCCAAGCAATTATTGGATGTGAGATCTAGTTACAAGATCTAAAGGAACAAAACTCTGGTTAATAGGAAGGAGATAGAGGAAGCAAGTATAATTTAGTTATATTATTCTACAAGGAATAATAAAGAGATCATTTGGATAGTAGGTTCATTGGTCTTAATGTCAAATTTATTTGGGTAGTGAGTCCAGGTATCTTCCATAACTCCTAACAAGGTTCAAATCTCGTAACAAAGATTCAAAGTCTCCTAACAGAGCCTCATATGTACTGAATGTTGTAACAGACTCCTAACAGGGTCTAGCCTCTAACAAGGAATATTTATATTAGTACATCATCTTGTGGGTACCATCTCCTTTGGGGTTTTCCCTCTAATCAAGGGTTTCCTTAGTTAACTTGTCTGTTGTTAATTGTGTATGAGTATCTTGTTGTGGTTTCAGTTTATATTATAGATATGGTTAAGTTCATTTAAGGTTGATGTTTGTGATAATAGTTTGATAATTCTTGAAAGTGACTCAGAAGTGCATCAAATATCCCATCATTAAGCACCTTAGAGAGGTTTTTACCTTTGGATACATATTTTATTTTTACTATTTTAGGCTTGGATACTGCCATAACATTGTTTTCACCATCAGAGTGCTTATTATTTTTTCTTTTGATTGTATGACTAAGATATTTGATGTCATATTTAGTCAAGTTGACACTATATTCACTAGTGGAAGACATCACTAGTTCAATAACATGTAGGTAACAAGTGAGAGCATAGTTTTTATGGAACATATGGACTTTACTAGATGTTGTATTTGACTTCCTATCTCTTAGCTTGGGATAGGTGAGTGAAAGAGAAGTGACGGGTTCGAGTGTGTTCATAGTATAGTAATCAAATGCACATACAAGTAAGTTGAGACCTAGAAAAATTTCATCCAAAGGTATGTTCAAATTCCTTTGAGTCCTAAATATATCAACTAAAGACACATGAACATTAATAGGGTTAGACTTATCAGACCAAACCTTGGACTATACTGTTGGAAATATAAGGTAGGCTAGGTTATTGAGAGGGGAGGGGTGAATCAAGCACCAATAAAATCTTAAACTTATTTCACCAATTATTCCTTTATATATTATTTTGATATAATTTCATGCATGAAAGAATCAAAGCAATAAAAATTCATAACACTTTGACACAAGATATGGTGATCCAGAAACCTTCCAATAAGAAAGTAAAACTAGAGTGGGGATGATATCCACAAGCTTTAGTAATGTAGTATAAATTTGGCCTATTAAGGCTTACAATTGATCACTTCTAATGATCTTCCCTATTAGGAGCAATAAGGACTATTAGTCCACCTTGTGAAAAGATTTTACAAACATACTATAAAGTATGCACTCTATTAGGAGATTTAGAAAAAGACTGTTAAGTCTGCCATATTAAAGGATATAATTGATGCACTTGTTAGGATGGATCAATGGCTAATCTCTAATCTACAACTTTGATTTGTTGGTTGAGATTCCTTAAATTGTAATGATCACCTTGCTATGATAGATAAGTCTTTTTTGTACCATATACTACTTGTATCCTTCAATTTTCACTCATCTGCTTCTTATTACTTCTCATTAATATTTATTAGATATGATACAATACATTACATATATATCAATCCAATTAACTATTTACTAGAGTTAGCTATAATACCCAATTAATCATAATTCACAAAGTCAACCCAACTTCTGCAACTTAGGTTTTGAAGACAAACTTGGTGATGTTTTGATACTTAGAAAACACTATCAATACTCAAAAAAATTTGGCACTCAATTTAAATTGAAGCACAACCCATACTGATCACTTCAAGTAGTTGTAACTTGGTCAACACTATATGACTTGGTGAACACTAAGAAACTCAATAGATATAGAATCACTTGGTTGACATTGCATGACTTGATCAACATTGGATTCTCTCAATTAACATTGTGATCTCAATAGGCATTATAGAACTTAGTTGACACTATAGAGCTCGGTTAACACTAAGATCTCCATCACTTCTATTGGATAACTCAACAAAGACTACTAGGCTCAGGCTATACTGTAACCTGTCTCAATTGCTCGGTAGACATTATGAAGCTTAGCATGTACTACATTCTGAATACTTGGCTTGGGAGAAACTGAAACACTTTGTTAACACTATTGGATGAGTGATAAGCTCAATGGAAATTGTATAGCTTGATAGCAATGTAACCAACTGACTAAGAGTTAAGTCACTAATAGAAAAATTGACCTTAATGTCAACAATCTCCCCTTTTGGCATTAGTGAAAAAAACACTTATCTTACCAAAAATATGAAATCTCAAAATTATAAGTCAAAAAATTCTTTTATCAACATTCTACGTCTTTAACTAGGTTTTGACTTATTGTTGTTGTAGCTTGGTAGATTACTCTATTTTTCTAATTTTTCAAAATTACTTTCCTAAACATTTTTACTGCTTAGCAGTACATATATCTACATATTACTACTCCCCCGTAGATGTATCTCCTTTATACATATATCTAGAGTATAATATAATTTTCTCTTCCTTATACATCTTCTCCCCTTTTTACATTTATATATATAGTCTTCTCCCATACGCTAGATAATCTACATATCTTCTCCCCCTTTTTGACATAAATCCCAAAGTTGTATAATATCTATAAGTTAATACCAAAATGTGACAAGAAATCAGAATGTACCTTCAAAATTAGTACCATAGTTTTGGCCCAATTTTCTTACAACACCTTAGTTGCATGCAAGGTTGTCTATACTTCTTTTGACAATTTCATCATGTGGTCAGCTATGGAGAAGTTGTTGTCATGGATGAGTCTCTTTACATGTGCAATGTTCTTTTGCTATGCATCCATGTTTGGAAGAATCATGCCCTGAATTTCTACAAGAGTGGCCCTAAATTGGATTTATTCCCTTAATAAATCTTCTTGTAGATCTGTTAGATATTTGATCTTTGTTAAGTGTACAAAACTACAACTGGCATCAAGTGATAGCTAATGGGCACTTGCTTTTAAAGCCTCATCTATCTTTGGTAATTTATCTTTTATATACTTTGTAAAGATAGATGTGTCACTTAATTTTACAAATAATGAAAGAACATTATTTACAAATGTTTCCAATGTAGAAAGAACAATAAACAACTATACTTGGTCAATAACAAATTTTTGGGCAACCTATTCTAAAACTTTATTTTCAAATTTTCTTTCATCTCTCAGCAACTATTTCTCTTATCCATTTAACTCTTCATTATACTTGTGGACAACTTCTACTAATTTTGGTCCAAAATAGTTGTTTGCCATCAACTTTAGTATTCAAAGCCTCAACAAATGTGCTCTTTATGTGCTCAAGGACTTGATTGATCTTATTCCTCTCTTCTCTAAGCTTCATTTGCTTGGCCCTTTTCTTCAAAATTTCTCAAATGGTATCCATCTAATTAAGTGTTAGATTGGAGAGATCTCAATATGGTATTATAATGTCTTCCTCTAGATTAATATCCTCCTTTATATTTTTCTATGAAGAAATAGTGGATTGAACAGTTTCTTTGCCCTTATTCCGAACTTCAGTGTTCCATTGAAATTGATTCTTAGTTGTCATTGCACTTGCCATGGTGGAAACAATAGTAGAAAAAAGTAGGAATATCACCAAATGTACAAATAGTAGAAATAGCACTAACATCAAGAATACCTTGTTGTTTCTCAGTCAAGCCTAATGCTGGGAAGACTTGTTGCTCGATAGAAGAAGAGTTAGACAATTCAGTCATTGAAATATTCGATACATTAATTCCATAGATTGGTTGGGTGCTAGGTGTAGCAATTTTGACCTCAACCAACTTGGCAGAAGCCATCTCTGAGCTTGATTGCACTAAGGCTTTGCTCAAAGAGTGAAAAAAGAAAGTCATATTTTTTGCTACAATCTTTTCTTCATCAATTTCCTCAATACTCTATATTTCTGGAAGACTTCCTCCACTAGCTTCTTGTTCATCTTCCTCATCATCAAGATCAACATTGTCTATATCATCATCTTCACCATCTTTATCATCAACTTGTACAACAAAATCACTAGGCTTGTGTAGCTAATAGATATTTTTCCATGTGGCAGTAGCTGACTTCATCACAAATTCAATGTCTTTCATCAATCCTAGACACATGTTAAACTTTGGTGTAAGCTTCTTGTCATTCATTTTCAATGCT
Source organism: Cupressus sempervirens (assembly GCA_028749045.1). NCBI lineage: Eukaryota > Viridiplantae > Streptophyta > Pinopsida > Cupressales > Cupressaceae > Cupressus > Cupressus sempervirens. The sequence continues at coordinate 291,708,484 of CM053783.1, read as the reverse complement.
TCCTTCACCTCTTTATCACTAAGACTCAGCATAAGCTATCTCAAGGTTTTTTCACTAATGTCTTTAGCATTTCTCATTGCATTATCCCACTGAGGTTTGACTACATTCAGAAGAACATTAGGAACTTGTTGTATGAGCTCATCAAGAAAGTACTTCCACTTAGCCAATTTTTCCAAAAGAATTTCCTCAATCTACTTTTTCTCCCTAGGATTTATAGTCTCATATTTGAGTGGCTTAAAACTTGTCATACTAGATCCTTCTTCAAATATTTTCAATTTTTCCTAATGGGTAGGGGAAGTCCTTTGAGAGATAATTTATTTAGCTTCTTCTTCTCCCAACTTCATTTTCCTCTTAAATTTTGTAGACCTTCATATAAACACAGTAGTGGAAGCTTTAGCAGGTTTGGTGATGATAACCTTCCCTTTCTTCTTGGGAGGGTCCTCTTCCTCAAGTTTTGCTTCCTCTTCATCCTTATCCTCAATATCATCTCCTTTTCCCTCGGTAAGCATGAGAGGAGAACTTGATTTCTTAGTGTTTTTCATCATCTTCTCTATCATTTTCCTCCTTCTCACTACTTGGGTCAACTTGATCTCAAGCTCAATTCTTTCTTTGGCCTCATCATAAATACCAAAATATGTTTCTTTAGGATCCACAGGATCATTTAGTAGAGCTTCAATGATATCTTTTGTGTCATCAATTTTAACCTCATATACTAGAGGTTTTACCCATGCCTTTCTAGGTCTGACTACCTAAATGTATACCTTCTCATATTCAACCATGAAACAAATATCTCACTCATAATCCTCTACTAGTTTCCTTGGAATCCTCAATCTACTATGCATCTTCTCTTTGAATGTCTCAAAATAATTGTCCATGATACTCTCAAAGTTTTCTCCCATTTCAACTATAAATTCATTTATCTGGTACAATACTATAGTATCTTTCTTCCATACTATAGTAGCTTTAGAAGGGAAAAAAACTGAACATAATGTCAAGAGAGAACTAAAATTACATGAATTGTTCTTTGATACTCTCATGCTCTCCATATTTTTGCTCAGATGATTCAACAACATCTCGGTAAGGTCAAAGTACAAGTTGGTCTTCACTACCTTATACACCATCTCAATTGCTTCACATGATATGCTATTTAACCAGCTCAATCTATAGATTTTTTGGGCTATCACATGGATGTCAAATTTCAATTCCATGTTTGTCACACCACTCAATTTCATGCCTCTTCCATCCCATTGGACAAGATTTCGCTTTGCTAGTTCAACTTGATCTAGGGTTTTATTGGTCTTAACTTTGTTCAACAATGGCAATCTAGTGATCCGATGAATCGTCTTCTTGGTTATCACAATAGGGTGATCAAAAATGATAATTGCATGGTGTGAACATGGCTCAAGATGAGTTTAATCCACTTTACTTGAAAGTCCCTCGGCATATGCAAGATATGCATCAAACCCTTTGTCTCCAAAGTTTGTGCCTAGGTTTCAGAACACCATCCACACATAATTCATTGAATGCCTCATTCATCTCTAAGATTTTGAGCTCCTGAATAGAAAAATGGTAAAAGGAATGAATGTCGGGAACAAGTAGTACCTTGGGTGGAATTTGGGATTGTGCATCAGTAGGGTCAAGTGCCTCTTCAATTGTTGGACTCAATTTGAATGTAGGTACCTTGCAATAAATTCCATGAACCAAAATTTTAGAACCTTTCTTAACCTTTTTTCTCAAAGATGCCATTGCTCAGTAGGGTTTAGAATATGTGAGAAATATTTGATAAAAACTACTTAAATCACTCGGAGGCTTTGAAATCTCTCTTCATTAATAGCTCTAGAAATTTGTGGTGAAATGAATTGATGAACTTTCTTTTTTGAACAAATTTTAGTCTTCATGATCGCCATTAATGCTTCATACTCATACATGCTCTATGACAAACTTTCCTCTACTCATTTTAGTCTTTAATGCTTAGGAGACACCTTCAACTCAACAAGGTCTTCTGACTCGATAGAACTTGGTGCTCAGTAGAGTCACCAACTCTACTTCTATATCCAAACATGGTGATGTTCTCATACTTGGCAAACACTATCAACACTTGGAAAGATCTGGCACTCGATTGATGTTGAAGCTTGGTCCATACTGATCACTTCAAGTAGTTGGAACTTGGTGAGCACTATGTGACTTGGTGAAGATTGAGAAACTCGGTAGATACAAAATCAACTTAGTTGACATTGCATGACTCAGTCAACACTAGAGACTCTTCATTAACACTATGAGCTCAGTAGACATTGTGGAACTTTGTTGACACTAAAGAACTTGGTTAACACTATTATCTTCATCACTTCTACTAGATAGCTTGGTAGACACTGCTACGCTCAGGCTATATTGCAAATTATCTCAACTACTCAATAGACATTATGAAGCTTGGCATGAACTGCATTCTAACTACTTGGCTCAGGAGAAACTAAAACACATAGTTAACATTGTTGAATGAATGATAAGCTCGGTAGCAATGTAACCAACTAACTGAGTTTTAAGTCACTAATAGAAAAATTGACCTTGATGTCAACATGTTCTCCTACTTCGAGTACATTTTCATATGTGTGGAATCTATCTACATCTTTATCAGAAGTTGCATATGAGAGAGAATTGAACTCATACTCTTGAGAATCAATACTACATGGAGTTAAATTGTTACATTCTCCAACAATCATGAGTACCCATTCTCCACTTTTAGTATCATCTTTGTTTTGATCAATTCTTTCAATAGTAAGAGCATGACTAGACTCACCTTGTTTCAATTGAGTTAGGGGAATATCAATGGTATTCTAAGTAGAATTATTATTTGTTTTAGAAGTACCGACACATGGTACAAAGGCATTAGGCTTTGCAAAGAGCATAGAAAGATCTAGTGGAATATGATAAGGAAAGGTATCCTCATAATTATAACTTTCCTCTTGATTGTCAGACTTCGCCTAATATTCATGTTCAAATGGACCATCAAACTCTGGTGCAAATTTATTGATTCCCAAATGAAAGGGGACTTTCTTGAAGCCTAAGCCTACTATGGCATGAGGTCATCTAGATGTAGTTTCAATTGGATCTAGTAGTCTTTTATTGTTTCATACTATAGGACCATTACCTTTGTAGCCAAGTCATTTCATTAATTTCAGACCTTGTCCATATTTTTCAAGATTTATTTAATGAGACTAGACTGTTAGATTAGTCAAGACCTCTTCCTTATACATACAAGAAGCAATGGCTCTATTCTCATCCTCGTCTTCTAAAGGCACAGTGTCCTATACAAAAGTTCCATCAAAGATAGTCGTAGGTGATACATCAAAGGCTGTGCATTTCAGATGGTCTTCCATAGTGATAGAGAGATATAGGAAGAGACATTAGAGATAATATTGTTTTGATTTGATATTCCCCCATACTAGTTTCTTTGAGTTTGAGAGTCTTTTCCATTTCTTTGAACTTATTAAAATGATTGTCAGTAGAATCTCTATTGGTTAGAACAAAACTATCAGTAGACTTGAGCATGTTGCAAGTGTAGCTGGTGTTGGTTGATATGCTTACCTCTTTCCCTTAGAATGAGAACTTTAGGCATTGATGATACATTTAAGGTATTGCTTTCATCTCATGAATCCAAGGCCTTCCTAATAGTATGTTTTATGCCAAAGGAAAATTTGGGACCTGACAGATTACATCTTGTTCTATAGGTCCTACTTTGATAGGCAGCACAACAAGACCCTTGGATTTTTTCTACCTCATAATATGCCTTGATAGTAATTTTTTTGTGAGGATCAATAGTCTCCTCATCATAGCCCAGTTGAGTAAGAAAACTAGTGGAACATATGTTAAGACTAGCACCATTGTCTATAAGCACACAACAGACACGTTTCTGATGGATCATGACTTCACTATATAGTAGTTGGTTGTGAGGATGAATCAAAGAATTATCATCCTCTTTAGAGAAGGACAAGTAGTGAGGTGAATTTAAGTGACGTACCATGGATTGAAATCGATTGAGATCAAGATCCTTAGGTACATTAGCCTTAGTGAGAGATTTCTCAAGAATCTACCTTTGAGCAGGCAAGATTTTAAGTAGTTCAAAAATGGTTATCTGAGAATTAGTATGTTGTAATTGTTTGAGTATGCTATAGTTTGCAGTAGTAGAAGATGTTTCAAGTTTTGAGTTCTTGCTAGTTGGACCAACAATAGTCTTGTCTTTGGATTTTTTACTTTCAAGAAAAAAATGTGCAAGGCCTTTTAGTTCTACCTTAGCACGAGATTGTGTGATAGTGTTAGCACAAAATTGTGATTGTCCTTGATTAGATTAGAGAGATGTAGCTCCTCTAAGGAAAAATGAATTTATTGGCTTTACATTGTCACTTTTCCCTTTGATTGTGATAACATCATAGTATTTAGAGTCTAGAGGTTCAACCATATTGATTATGTTGTCATCATTGGTATATGTGTAGTTGACCTTGTTGTTTTTTTTGGGTTTAGAAGTTTTTCCCTTTTCATATGGAGGAAATGTTTCTTCAAAAACTTGACGATATGAGTTTTTGCTATGTCCTTCCACAACCATGTCACTATCATTAATGGAGTCCTAGATCTTATGTCGTGGATTAATGTAGTTATTGGTTTTATGACCTATGTTTTGATGGTATTCACAGTATACATTTTTGTTCTACCATTTAGGTCTTGGTTGTGCACCATATGGACAAAAAATTTCTAGAGTGAGAATCTAATTTTGAAGAAGAGTCTTTTAGACCACTTCAAGATGTTCACCCAGAGGTTTCGAGTTTGGGTATAGAAGTCCAAGATGTGCTCATAGCATTGTTTCCAAATGTATAATGTTTATAGTAGCCTTCTCAATGGCTTTGGTTATGTGATTTTTGAATCAAGATGTGAATCACTATTTGCGTACAAGGCTTGGCCACCATTGTCAATCATAACCAGCAATTTTCCCATTGATTTGGGCATCACTATAAATTAGGGGAATCCACGATTAATGGGATGAGAAAATGATGTTTTCAATGTCCATTTGATAGTGATAGAGCATCATTTCAAGGATCAATGCTAAATACTTTGAAGGGGAACCGTTGGTTTTGATAAAGGTTGTGAAAGCTCAACAGGGTAGGGCAGTGACAACTCAATAGTTGTCGTTGGCGGATTATGTGGTGGCTCAATAGTTATCGGTGGTTGTGAAGGCTCAACAAGAGCAGGGAATTGGGCTTGAGCACCACCCAAGACAAATTGAAGTTGCTACAATCATGAAGTATGTCTTGGATGGGAGCTCATATATGCAACAAAAAAGAAGCGGATCTGAAAACATTATCAAATAAGAAAAAGTCAAAATGGAAATAAAAATAGCCTATTCTAATAACATATTATTTGGAAATGGACATATGTTCATTTTCAGGCCAAAATGAGAATACACATTCATATTACCAATTCTACTTTGATGCGCTAGACACAAAATACAAAACAAATTCTAATTTCCAACTTCTATTCCAATTGTACCAAACTAACCCTAAATTCTAATAATTGTTGCTTTGCTTTCAAAGAATTTCAATAAAAGTATGCTTTTAGTTGTTCTTTTGCTTAGCGAATTTTCACAGAGTTATTATTAACAAAGCTTTACCCGAAAATCATGTTTGTCACGCTGTAGAATTTGGCCATTTTCAATTCTATTTTTCAAGGACAACCGATCTAACGTCGCATTTTCCGCGTCAACTATAAAGTGGATACGATTGCTTTAATGTTTATTATTATTAAAATACCTCCCATTCATACCATTTACGATTTCCTCAATTATTTTTTGTCATCGTTTACAATTTCTCAATTATGAGCTTCAAGGATTATTTTATTAATCAAGCAATGTTGTATACGCATATTTGACTTTAAATCCATCTTATCCAGAAATTATTGCCCTACTATAGTTGAATTTGTATGAATGCTCGTTAAATGTTGAATAATGTATTTTAATTTTTTAAGAAGGTATCTAGACTACGTGGGCACGACCCCGACTGTAAGGGTATAAAATATATTATACCATGCGCATGTTCGAATCTAACACAACGTTCCATTGGGTAACGTGTACCGAAGGCCTAAATTAAGTCAAATATTAAACAAAAGCTTGTCCTAGTTTTTCCTTGTCAGCACCTGCGTTTTCATCCGAGTCAGCAAACATGGCCACGTCACCCATCCTTAAACCATGGAACCCCTTAAACTACTAGTTTTGGCAATTGTAAAACTAAAAATCTAAATGAAAAGCCACATTAATTAGAAAATGTGACACATCTTTGTTTCCTAGGTGAAATTGTTTTTCTTTTTCGGACACGGCTTATCCTCTGCAATTGCTCTGTATTTTCGTGTTGACACGGCGAAAAGAGATTTGTTTTGATCGCGGTGACATCATATCACAATCTGATCAAAGGAAAGTCCAGATATGCACTTTGCATATATATACTGAAAGAAACTAGGTAAATAGGAGGGCGTGGAGATACCGTTATGGAGAATCGTTGTTTTTAGTGTTATATTTTACTATTATTTTAGTTTACTTTATAGAATATTATATTTTATGGAATTTTAAGTTAAGTTTTAATAAATATTTCATATTTTATGTGATATTATAATAATTTTATAATTTTATTATAAAATTTGTTATTTTAATAATTCAAAGGATAGATGCGAAAATTAAAATATTTATTGATAAAAAATTAATAATATCTTTTAAACTAAAAGAGGGGTGTTATTTTATTGAAGCATAAAGAGATACAAAAAAAAAGAGCTTAATCAATAATCCTATCCTAATCAACAAGTACATAAAAAACATGGGACAAATCAAGAGGCAATTGCCTCAAATCAACATTATTTCACTTTTGTTATGTGAATTGATGCTCATTTAGCAAAGCAATTAGCAACATCATTCCACTCTATAAGGACGTGTATAAAAATAATAGAGTTAAGAGACTTGCAACTATAGAAGTTATTAAATAACTAAAGCCAAGTGCTAGCTAGCATCCCTAAGCTCCTACTTAGCAAATTCACAACCACTTGAGAATCGGTCTCACAAATAATCCTAAACCGATCATATGCACAACATTGTTCCACAACAAACAAGATGGCTAGAGCCTCCATGTAATTGTTACTACAAAAACATTTATACATAGAGAAAAGAAACTAGACTTCCCTAGAACTACTAGGTTGAAGTCCTTGAATGCCTACAAGTCTTGAATTACCTTGAGAAGAACCATCAACATTGACTTTGAATACTCGAAGAAGAGGAGTCTAATGCCCCTTATGATTAACATGTGGCAAAGGCTAATTAGTATTACCACTATATCACTAACTAACAACCACTAGAACCCCTCCTTGAAGAGGAAAATTGAGGTGATCACATATAACGACATTTCTAGGATCCATACTGTCATTCAAATCACATTGTTCTAGAACTTTCTTATGAAGATATTGGATGATTTTTTAACCAAAGATGCATGACAATAGACCTAACATCTTAAAAGATCCTCCTATTCCTTTTGAACTAGACATGCCCAAGAATAAATGAAGGACAAACAACCCAAGAAACCTAAAGAAAAGAGGCTTTAGAAGGAGAAGACCCCATATGATCCCAAAAATCAGCTAAAGAAGAAGTACGGATGACCCCAAGCATTCCATGAGAAGTGCCATATCTATTTAACAAAAGAGAATTGAAAGGAAAGATGGGGAATGAAATCCTCCCCATACTATGTAAAGATTGTTCTAGTCAACACAATGTTTGTGAATCAACAACCATGTGAAAAAAACTTGGAATAGGAATATTTATTCCAAACCTTCTTCCACCAAGACTACTCACCACCTCCAAACAACTCTCTAGTAAGCTCCAAGTACCCTACATTAATGAAGTATATTATGAGCAAGGCACACCCCCCCATGACCCCTACCAAAGACAAAAATGCTAGGTCCCATCAAGGAGTTGCATTCCCTAGAAGATAAGATATGAGTAAGCTTATGTCTCTCTCTCTCTCTCTCTCTCTCTCTCTCTCTCTCTCTCTCTCTCTCTCTCTCTCTCTCTCTCTCTTCGAACCTCTTGGTAGACAATCATATATCCAACAACAAGGCTTCAATTTTGAATTGTGTTATAATGTGCCACCTTATCCCATGTAGTAGCAATAAAAGAACCATAGGTATCTTGTAGATGTTGGTACATGGACAAAGAGAGGGATTTCTATCACAAGAATCTCTCCAAATAAATAGTCGCAGAGCCTCTATTACTTATCTTGAACAAGGCACCTCTTAACAAGTTGAATACCAGCCTTAAGAGTATGGGCCAATTCATAGAACCACTGCCCTCCATAGGAAATATTGAAAGGATTAGCTCAGGTGTGAGATAATTATGCATGATAATATGGGCCTAGAGATGATTTTAACGAGAACTCCACCACCAGTATAGCTTAGCAATAAGATCTTGGCCACTTAAGATAGAAAAGAGAAGAACAAGACCTCCTTTCTTCTTGGGCTTACAAATTATATGCCATTATATTAAACTCCATTTATAGTTTTTAAAGTTACCACTCCAAAGAAATTGTTGTGAGAGAGCATCTAACTCCTTAAGAAAACACACAAGTGTGTCCTAAACCATGCTTCTATAAATAGGGAGAACCTAAATTATAGATTATATAATAGTTACCTAAGATGAACTAGAACGTTGTTGACAAGTCCAATTATTAACCTTTTTTCATAGCCTATTAATAAATTCCTACCAAAAGATCCTTGGCTTCCTACCAACAACAATAGAAATGTCCAAATCAATGGGAGTGATCCAATTTGAAATCTTAGGATGTTAGCAATCCTCTTTTATATAGGCTCCAAAGTGTTGAAAAAGCATATAAAGGATTTATGTTCAATAATTTTATAACGTAATGAAAATAAAGAAATTTGTCTAAGGTTTGTCAAAAAGCCTTAAATTCTTGAACTTGAGAAATTATTTTAGGAGCACTATCATCAACAAATTGAAGATGAGAAAGAATAGGTAACCTATCATCTTATCGCAAACCACGATCAAAATTTTGAAACACTTAATATTGATTAGTTCTACCAAGGCTCTTCTCCATTGTAATATAAACACATAGGGAGAGAGAGGGTCTCCGTGGAGATGACCCCTAAAGGACCTAGATAACTCAAAAGGCTCACCATAAGAAGAGCAAAAAAGGATGCATGTGTAACATAACTCATACTCCAATTTACCCACTCTTAATTAAAGCCACCAAAGGCAAGAGAAATATTCCATATAAAACCCCTTTTTAAAAATATCATAGGCCTTATCCATATCCAATCTGACAAAAACATATCTCTCCCTAGAAACAACCATATAATGGATATTCAAAGTAGAAATAACCACCCCATCCAAGATTCGTTTTCTTGCAAAAAAACCTCTTTTCTCATATGAGATAAGAGTGGTGATTCATGCATTTTAAGCCTCTCAATGATTAACCTTGTAATCACTTTGTATGTCTTGCATTACACAAAATAACATGTCAACAAAAATCCAATTGTTTAGCCCCATCATTTTTTAGAGCGAGGAACAAGAAAGTAGAGTTCAAGGCCCAAAACATTTTTATTAGTATATGATTCTCAAAATAATTGTAGAGAATCCTAAATGAAAAATATCCCAAAATTCTTGAACCAATTCTACTAGAAACCCATGAGGACAAGAACATTTTTCAAATTATGCATGCCAAAAACAACCTCCTCTAACTCAACCATAGAAATTAGGCTCGTGAGATAGTAATTCATTACATTGGCAACTAGAGATGAAGCACAAGACCTAACAATAGTTTTCTTATTTTTAGCAAGGGGAGAATCATCATAAAAGAGAGAGAAATAGAACTAGGTAGCCTCTCAAAATAAAGCTAGCAAAAAAGTCAATTAAAGACCATCTAAGATACCAAAAGAATAAACATGGCTCCCATCATGAATCTAGTCTAGATATATATTTTTGTAAAAAGATGGTATTTCTATCGACTTCCCAAAGCCAATCATTCCTTACCTTGTGCTTCCAATAAAATTCCTCTCTAAGTTCCCATTATTCTACATCTCTGCGGGTTTAGGACTTTGCTCTACCTAAATATTTAGAAAATACAAGATCCTAAACTTTCCTTGTAATTTTTGCTAGATGATCTTATTCTTTCCCCTTCATGGTATTAAGATTACCAAAGCATAGCTTGTTCCATTTATTGAGCTAGTATTTAACATATTATATTAGTAAAAGAATGCATAATGATACCATAACCAAGACCATCATCTCTCCACTAGTGAGACACAAGGTCATGGAGAGAAGAATCTCAAGGCACATCAACTAGAACTTGAAGAGAAGAGTTTTTGGAATAACAACACCACTAGCTGAAAATTTGATATGTCAATGATCAAAACCCCTCGAGTCCATAATTTTAGAAGAGGTTGAGATTGTCACTAATATAAAAATAGAAGACCAAAAATCTATTTATGCATTCTTAGAAATAACATCTTACCCATTCCTTCCATCTTTCCAAGTAAATAGCCCATTACTTAGGCTAACATAATTAAGATGCAAAAAGATCCATATTTTATTAATAGAAAAAACTCAAAAGAATGCCCCAAATGAGTCAACACAACTCTTTTCTCCTCCATATTTAAAACTAAAATAAAATCTCCAGCTAACATTGAAGGAAGGAAAGTATTACAATTTCTAACATATCTAATATGTGATGAAAGCCCTATCTTTCCATAGAGATCATCGAGAGCATGTACATTAGTGATTAAAAACATCTCAATTATATCCAAACTAGAGGCAACCATAGAAAGAGATGAGTGACTAGAAATCTACTAGAAGAAGTAATTTTCCTTGGGTCCCAAAAAATAGCTAATTCTCAAGAGCTCTCCATAGACCTAATACATTGACATTGTCCATAACACCAAATACTAGAAGCACATTGGGACATGGAATATATTGAAATACTAGTCTCCTAAGTACAAAATTATCTAGGAAGTCATCAACCACCAGCTCGTGAATATTTTTCTTTTTCCAAGGGATGTTATTCAAAACCCTAACATTCCATAAGATAATAATCATTGAATAGAGTGACCTAGAAATGAGTTTTCATGGGCTTGATGACCTAATACTTTACTAATAAATATCTTTATGTTTTGATCTTCTCTTGGTCCTTTTTGCAACCACTTTTTAAAGTAGTAAAATAAACTTTCTTAAGAGGTCTTTACACCAAATCCTATGCTAAAAGAAATCCCTTTCCCTTACCAGATGCAATGATCTCTATACTTAAGTCTTCCAAAACTATGCAATTGTCCTACAACATAGAAGGAGCCTTAATAGCTCCATAATTGAGGCCAATAGGTGACTCACTTAGTCGCTTGACAAATATATCTTGGTTTACAATAGAAGTCTTATAGAGGAATCCTCCCATCTACCTCAGTCACACCAAATGAAACACCTAGAGGATTACCATTCTTTAAGGTCATTCTACCTAGTACTTAAAAAATATTTAAGACCTATATTAGATTATCAATGTTTAAATAATCTCCTTCATCTACGCTCTTAGCTTGTGGATGAGTAGGAATAAAGACATCCTTCTTAGGGTCTCCCTCATTCATTGGGGCTTTTCCCTTACCTGCATTATCCATCTAGGAATTCCACCAACATTATCCATCTCTGGGCCTATGGAAGAGAAAGACTAACTAGGACCCCTAATATAGTTTTCATTCCCTTAGAAACGTGAGGGGTTGCTTCTACAAATATTCGTAGTCATGTCAATATTATAATATTTACAATACAGATACAATTTATAGTTTTAAAACTATAAAATTAATTTAAAATAAATAAATACATATTAATAATCAAAATAATAGACAAGAAATTTTCTTTATACTTTTTATTTTTATGATACATATAAGAAAGTGTGGTGCCATTATATAGTCTCTTTGCATAAAATTAATCTACACCTTCACAAAATGAATTAATAAATGGATGTTTATAATAATGTCTACAACATAAAAACTCTCAAAGAATATCCCAAAAATATACCTTGCCTACTTCATTTATTTTCCTATTAAATTATTATGCAACTTCTATTGTACATATTGATCAAGAAAACAACAACTTGTGTCAACTTTTAGCACTTTAATAGGTTACTCCAGGTGTTCGCATTTAGCATCTCAATGTAATTGATCCAATTATCCTCATAGGTAGAACACTCCACGATGCAATGTTATTTAGTCTTTGCTACTTTTTGAGTGCAATTAGAACATTTTCTATCTGCCCATTCTTGTTTAGAAATCACACATCTCCTCATTTTACATCTAAATTGATGTGAACTGGTTTATAGAGCTATACACATTTTTGCATCCCATAGTTTTTTGTTGCTATGAAGTTTTTAATGTATGGTCATACATGAGATTGAAATATCATGTTCTTTTCATCCCGAGTTGTGTTGTCCACATGCTCTCTTTGAATTTTCTTTGCACACACTTCTTTTTTTAAAAAGAATCAACTTTACTATTTGAGCACAATTTTATGTACTACCCCATTTGTTCATCCACTTCTTATGTTTCATTCACGCGCTCTTCCTCCTATCTAATTTCTCTTATGTTGTTATGTTTGATGTTCTATAATCTTCTCAAATAACTTAGCAACTATATCGTAATGGACACCTCAACTAGAAAGGTTTGGACCTTGAAGCCAAGATGGTCTCATATGACATCAAAGATTTTATCTTGAGGCTATGTGTAGTTAATTTTTTTGTAATCTTTACTCTTTTATTCCACTTTCTTGAGGGTGTCTTGCTACCCTATACCTCACACTTGTATATTACTACTAGAACCAAAAGCAACCCAAAAGGGGGTTTCTTAGCTTTTGTCTCACAGCTCAACTTTTATAATGTTCAATTTCGTAATGAGTATGATTTTCCATCCTTCTTTTTAATTTTTCCAAAGTTACATGTTTCCTTGCACAATTTGTTATGGAAATCAAGATCAAAACACTTTTGCCATTGAATACTTACATAAGGATGTCCATCAAAGACCATTTTCAAGCAATTAGATGACCCACTTCTGTGAGAATCTTGGTTCAAAGAAATCAATGACTTTTCCTTTGATACAAGTTTGATGATTTTCTCTTATAGGCATTATCATTTTTGTATTTTGTAACTGATCTACAATTGTATTAACTCTTTATCTAGAAGAGAAATGACATATGTATATAATATAACAATGATGACATATATACTAAACATCTCCAAATTGTAGCATGATCTTTTTTTAGTCTTGGATATCTCCAAGAGGAGTGATAATTTGAAGCTAAGATTGATAAAAATATACAAATATAATAAAAAAGATAAAAATATAAAAAATAATTAATAGAAAAAAAGATAAAAATATAGTTTTGTAGCTCTTCATTTCCCTAAAGTTTTGCTTGTGCTCACCTATAAATTACTTTAATTTTAAATAATATAATGCAATCTTACTCTTTTACTTATTTTTAACTATAAGGTGTCCTCGCAACCCAACCCAACATTGATGCAAGAGCATCCTAGGCTTGATGGCAATCCTGCGTGTTGAAGGGATTTTGGCTAGGAGTTGTGGACTCGATCACCAAAGGAGTAGTGCTCGGTTGCTTTTGGATGTGGTTTTGGCTGACGAGTTTGGTCATTGAAGGAGATTGGTTGTTGTTGGAGCTCAACATCTTTTGTTGCTCGACACTTGTTGTGCTCTACATGTATTGGTTGCTCGACACTTGTTGTGCTCGACATGTGTTGGTTGCTCGACAATGCTTGGGAGTTTGCTGACACTCGATAGTGTGTTGGTGTCAATTGGAGTTCTTGTAGATTTTCTCTATCAAATTAAAGAATTTAATGCATGTAGCGTGTGATTGTGATGTGGATTGATCTAGGAGTTTGTGTGGACCTATTTGGGTCATGGTTGTCTCTCCTATGTGCATTTAATTTGTGTTGTAGGCCTTTTAAGGAATTTTGGTATTTAATATCTGTTGGAGGCTAACTTATGGCTCAACATATATTTAATGTTAGGATTTAATTTGATTTGTAATGAACTAGGTTGACTTGTTAGTTGGGTATAAGTAAGGGATCTTTTGGAGTCTTAAGGCATTCATTAATTTGGAGGAGTGAGTCAGATTCATCCATCTTGGAGAAGAGGATGTGGAGGAGGAGCGAACTTTGAGAAAGACTAGTAGTTGAGGCTTGGGAAACAAGGAGATTGCTTGGTGGGATTGTGAGCACAAGTTTATATCTTCCTTGGAGGTTTCTACTAGAGTGTGGATCTAGACTAGCTAGTGTTTGGATTGGATCTTGAGGGATCTTGCAAAACTGTTATTGTAATTTTTGTTGTATTTGGCCGTAATCGAGAAGGCCTTATAGCCCAACACATTGCATGTAATCAATTATTTTATGAATAAAGAGTTGTAATTTGGTATCAATATTTGCATTATTGTTGTGTGGTTATTTTTTGGGGGCTAGGACTTCTCCTCTAGGGATTCTCTTGCCTTGCACTCCATTAGGTGGTATTAGAGAGAAGATGTTCCTAAGTGTGTAGATAGATCGCGAAAGGTGAGAAAGTTTTCACCAGGACTTGGGTGAAGGTTGGAAGAGAAGGTTGACCTAATAAATTTGATTGATCTTCTAGATTTGTGTATCTACTGCTTTGGGTTGCGAAAATCTTGGAAGATGCATCCAAGAAGAGTGGACCCTAGGACAATTGATGATCTTATCGATGTTGTGGAAGAAAGGATTTCATAGAAGGTTAAAGAAAATTTTAGATCTAAGATGGAGGAGGTTAAAGTCAGTTTCATATCTGATATGGTATTGATGAATAGTGACATGATTGTTGAAACTGTGAGTGCTTTAGGTGGTATAGCTAGGCATGTAAGATTGAAGATGATTATGAGGAAGTTACTGAAGACTTTGAAATTGCTAGATCGAGTGGTGAGGACAGAACAGATCATGTGGAGAGACCTATAGGAAACAAGGTTGGTCAATTTGCTAGGCCTGGATCTCAGCTGAAGCTAAAGCATAAGATGGAGGTTTCTAATTTTTTGAGTACTTTGAATCCTAAATACTTGATTGATTGGATTGGTGAATTGGAGAACTACTTTGAGCTTGAGGATATTGGAGATCCACTCTAAGTGAGGTTGGCACAAACTAAGCTGAAAGGGCATGCTACTCTTTGGTGGAAAGAAATGCAAAGAGATAGAGAAGAAGAATGTGAAATGAAGATCACTAAATGGAGATTGATAGTGACTAAGTTGAAAGCTAAGTTCATTCATGTTGATTATGAACTTGAGTTGTTTAAAAGGTTGCAGATTATGAAGCAGAAGGATATGACTGTGAAAGATTATATCGAGGAGTTCTACAAGTTGACTATTCAGTTTGGGCATGGAGAATTGTCAAAGGAAATGGTAGCTGAGTATATTAATGGTTTGAGATTCAATATCCAAGATGAGGTCGGTATATTGAAGTTTGATTTAGTTGAGGATGCTTATCAATATGCCCTAAAGACATAAGATAAGTTGAAGAGGAAAATTCAAGGTAATGCTAGAGGAAAGGAGAAGTAGGATAGCTTGACGAAAGCTAAACTGAGTGCATAAGATGAACCAAAACCTATTGATCAGAAGAGGAGGACATGTGGAGGTAAATTTAGGGGTGCTTGTTATAGATGTGGAGAAGCATGACATAGATCATTTGAATGTCCTCATGGTAGGAGAGTTGCTATTGTGAATGAGGTTGAAGTTCAAGATAGTCAACCTAAGCAAGGAAAAGTTTACTAGCTTGACTAGTGTTGATTGGTCTTAGGATAATGGAATCTTTTCAGAGGAGTAGTTTGTTTAGGACTTGTTGTAAGTTTGGTGGTAAAGTCTACAAAGTGATTGTGGATGGTGGTAGTACTATTAACCTTGTTGCTGAGGAGATGGTTTAGAAACTTGGTTTGAAGAGAATGAGACATCCTTATCCTTATAGGATTGGCTGGTTGCAAAGTGAACATGCTTTGGAAGTGAGGGAGCAATGCCTTGTTGATTTCCATATTGGGTAGTATAAGGATCAAGTGTTGTGTAATACAGTTGTCATGTGTTGCTTGGTAGACCTTGGTAGTATGATTGCAGAGCCATGCATGATTGCGTCAAGAATGTGTTTACAATTGTGAAAGGTGGCGAGAAGCATTCCCTGGTTCCTTTGCAGAATGAAGAGATCGGTAGAAGGAACCTAAGTATTGGTGGCCAAATTGAGTTGAAAGATTATGAAAGGGTTAGAGATCAGTATGGATAGAAAACCTATGAAACACTAAGGATGGATGTGAAGAAGTAGAAGAAGGTCAAAGGGAAAGTGTACAAGTTGAGGACTTGGAGGATATGTATGTTAAGGACCAGTTTGGGATTTATGTGTTGAATCCCATAAGATGTTCTTCCAGCTACTGAGAACATCTTTTCGAACTTGGGGTGTCTGATGTAGGAGCATCCTAGGCTTGTTGGAAATCCTACATGTTGGAGGGATTTTGACTAGAAGTTGTGGACTCGATCACCAAAGGAGTGGGGCTCGGTCGCTTTTGGATGTGGTTTTGGTCGAGGATTTCAGTCATTGAAGGGGCTCGGTCGTTGTTGGAGCTCAACATCTTCTGTTACTCGACACTTGTTGTTCTCGACATGTATTGGTTGCTTGGCATGTGTTGGTTGCTTGACAATGCTTGGGAGTTTGCTAACATTCGAAAATGTGTTGGTGCCAATCGGAGTTTTTGCAAATTTTCTCGATTGAGTTGAAGCATTTAATGCATGTGGCGTGTGATTGTGACATGGGTCAATCTGGGAGTTTGTGTGGACCTATTTGGGTCTTGGTTATCTCTCTTATGTGCATTTGATTTGTGGTGTAAGTCTTTTAAGGCATTTTAGTATTTAATATCTGTTGGAGGCCAACTTGTGGCTCAACATATATTTAATGTTAGGATTTAATTTAATTTGTAATGAACTGGGCCAACTTATGGCTTAGTTGGGTATAAGGCATCTTGTGGAGTCTTTAGGCATTTGTTCATTCAAAGGAGTGAGACAGATTCATCCATCTTGGAGAAGAGGATGTGGTGGAGGAGTAAACTTTGAGAAGGGCTAGTAGCTGAGGCTTGCGAATCAAGGAGATTGCTTGGTGGGCTTGTGAGCACAAGTTTAGATCTTCCTTGGAGGTTTCTACTAGAGCGTGGATTTGGACTAGCTAGTGTTTGGATTGAATCTTGAGGGATCTTGTAGAACTGTTATTGTAATGCTGTTGTATTTGGTCGTAACTAGGAAGGCCTTACAGCCCGACACTTTGCATGTAATCAATTATTTTATGAATAAAGAGTTGTCATTTGGTATTAGATCTTGCATTGTTGTTGTGTTTCGGTTGTGTGGTAATTTGCAAGGGGCTAGGACCTCTCTTGTGGGGATTCTCCTCCCTTGTAGTCCATCAAACATCTAATGGTTTGCAGCGAGCTAGGGCAAGACTAATCTCATGGAGATACACCTACTCACGTGTGAAACCAATGCATCTTAAGAAGAAAGCCCTCGAATTCAAACCCAAGACCATGGGAAACTACAAACAACCTTAAACCTCCTCCAATGATGAAGCACACACTTTGGAACGATGAATACTACTCTTTTATTGCTCACATTTTTAAGTATTTATTTATTAATAGTTATTAACACCTCATTAGAAAAAGTACGTATCTTAATAGTCATCCCTTTATCTTGATCTAGACACGCTTCACTTTGTAATAGTAAAAAGAGATGATCTAGACACGCTTCACCCTCGCAATTGTCTGAAAGGGTGCAATTTTGGCAGGGAAAAGTCAGCACTAGTTTTCTAAAATAGAATAATAAAAAGATGCTTAAAGCGTAGAAGGATCATGGGTCCGTTCTACTATATATACCTACACGGGATGTATCAGAAGCAAAGGGCAGGTAGGAATACATAAGCTCGTGCGTGGAAACTAGAAAGTCTCCTGGTTAGCTCTGAATTGATCTTCGAGGAAGTATCCGTGAGGCATAAAGAAATTAGTCTCGTTTTGTTCATGCCTGGGTGAATGGTCAAATTCTCCAACTCAGAGAGTCCATTTGAATTGGAGCAATCCTTCCTAACCACTGACGTTTCCGCCGGTCGACGGGTGGTGAAGTGTTTTGATTTTCCTGCGAATGATTTGACACCTGGGGCCGAGCTTTCAATATAAGGCACGCCAATTTAGAAATTATTTGGCACCCTGCACTAAATTGCCTTCGAGCCTTTTCGCGGTTCGTGCAATTTGTGCACTAAATTCTGGTTCTGCACATTTATTTTTGCTTAATCTCATAGAAATCATGGAGCGCGTTCTAGCGCAAGCTGCTGCTGCCACGGCAAATAGTAGCACTTGTTACACGTTGATGCAAACTTCGTCCAACGGAGCATGGCAAGGCGATAATCCAATTCATTTTGCCTTCCCTTTGCTAATTCTGCAGATCTGTATCGTGCTTATTGTTACTCGGACGCTTGCTGTTCTGCTCAAACCCTTGCGGCAGCCTCGGGTCGTAGCAGAGATCATCGTAAGTGCTCGCAAAATGTTTTCTTTTTCTTTCTGATTGACGGCAATTAATTGTTACCATTTAGATAAATTTGTGACCATTGATTTTTTTGTCAAATTTGCGATCTCTCACTGTGAAAATTATTTAATAAATTCATCTACTTTGAATTTTCTGTCAAATTCGCGAGCTTTCAGTGAGGAGATTATTTGATAAATTTGTTAGCTTTCAATGTGAAAATTATTTGATAAATTTATGAACTTTGAAATTTCTTTCAAATTCGCGACCTTTCAATGTGAAAACTATTTGATAAATTTAAAACTTTGAAATTTTTGTCAAATTCCTGAGCTTTCGGTGTGGAAATTATTTCCATCCGCACTTTACACGGCGGTGGACGGCGCCTTGTTCAAGAGTCGAACATAAACTTCATTTTCATAGCTTGTTTTTCTATGGCGGCTTTGATGAATCATGATTTCCGCTTTACCTGAAAATTATGTTAATTATTTAACTAAATTTGCTTTTTCCGTATAATCAATCCTTTACACTTAAACAAGGTCGGTTTAACCCTCCGCTGGCCTAAAACTTCGAATTCTTTCAGTTTTGATAAATGGTTAAAAACCTAAGGCAATTCAATTCCCAAGAGATTTGAGTAAGTTGTATTCGGCAGCATTGATTTCTTCAACATATATTTTGTCGTGTGTAAACTGCGTTTCGTAGAATTGCAGACACCTATCTGTGGGAACTTGAATTTCTCTGTTTCTCTCGGTCGGTTAATTGTTTGTAACGGGTATTAGATTTAAATTTTAATAAATTTGGATGAGTAAGGGGAATTTAAGAGAACAGCCTGGAAAGTGGAATGTAGTGTTCATGATTTTCGTGCTATCCGCGGCTCGTAAGAGATCATATTTTCTTGTCTTGGAATGGTAAAATATTTAAAGGAAGAATCAAATAATTCTTACGAGTAACAGGATACCAGGCGCCGAAATTGGGATTAATCCACACTTGTTCATACACCATGAGCCAGCAGGCGCTGAATCTGAGATTAATCTACTTCGTGCAATGTTCATAGACCAGAAAATGCCTATCCAGCTTTTAAATATACCATAACTTATGCATTAAAACATCTCAAAGTCTGGATAGGCATTTGACCAATCTGCCACCCTGCCCTTACGCCAGTCTGACAGCTCTGATTAAAGAGCCTACAACAAATATCCCAAACAAGAAACAAATTTTGGACTCTTCAAGGTTAAACATTAAAAAAAAATTGCGTTTGTGGCTTTTGGTGTTCTCATGTAAATGAATGGAGGATTAAGTAGTATGTTATTTTTTCTAAATATTTTGTTTTACCTTGCAGGGGGGAATCATTCTGGGCCCATCTGTTATAGGACGGAATACTTCTTACATGAATACTGTTTTTCCCAAGAAGAGTACCCCTGTTCTCGAAACCGTTGCCAGTATTGGACTTCTATTCTTTCTCTTTCTAGTTGGGCTGGAGTTAGATTTTGGAGCCATTAGGCGAACAGGAAAAAAATCTCTGGCAATTGCAGCTGCTGGAATTACTTTACCATTTGTAGCTGGGATTGGGGTTGCTTTTCTTCTCAGGGCAACCATTGCAAAAGGTGTGGATTATGGCGCCTTCCTTGTTTTCATGGGCGTCGCACTCTCAATTACCGCTTTCCCTGTACTTGCAAGGATACTTGCAGAGCTTAAACTTCTTACAAGAGATGTGGGTCAGATGGCCATGTCTGCCGCGGCTGTTAACGATGTGGTTGCTTGGATTCTCTTAGCCATTGCTGTTGCTCTTTCAGGCTCAGGCAAAAGTCCAGTCATAGCCGTTTATGTTCTGCTTTGTGGTGTAGCATTTGTGGCTTTCATGATGCTGGCAGTGAAGCCGTTGATGGCCTACATGGGCCGCCGCTCACCTGACAATGAGCCGGTCAGTGAGCTTTTCATCTGCATAACACTTGCAGGTGTTCTGGCATCTGGGTTTGTGACAGATGCAATCGGTATCCACTCAATCTTTGGAGCTTTTGTATTTGGATTGACAATTCCCAAAGAGGGTCCCTTTGCAGGGATGCTGATTGAAAAGATTGAAGATTTTGTTGGTGTCCTGCTCTTGCCACTGTATTTTGCTTCTAGTGGGTTGAAGACAAATATTTCGACTGTTAGCGGTGCTCAATCATGGGGTCTCCTTGTTTTGGTGATATTCGTGGCTTGTGCCGGGAAGATCTTGGGTACTCTTTTTGTTGCTCTAGCCCACAAAGTCCCCTTCCGTGAAGCCATCACGTTGGGATTCCTTATGAACACCAAAGGGCTTGTAGAGCTGATTGTCCTCAACATTGGCAAGGAGAGGAAGGTATGATTCCATTACCCCAAATTGCTCTGCCTCATTCAGACTATCTGTTTACTTAAGGAATGACAACTTTTGTGTTTTTTATCGGTAATGGGTGAAGCCTAGTGTATTTCTTAAGTAGACTCGGAACCAAGACCTTCGAGGCTCATAATTTACCGTTTTGTTGAGCCTGAATGGCAACTTTTGTCATGGAAAGACAGACAGAGATCAAATTCCATCAAAGACTTTCATTCTCACCTTTGCATCTTTTTTCAAATTTCCAGGTTTTGAATGATGAGATGTTCGCCCTCCTGGTGCTGATGGCTCTGTTCACAACTTTCATCACTACCCCACTGGTAATGGCCGTATACAAGCCGGCAAGGAAGCAAACCCCATACAAGCACAGGAAGCTGCAGAGAGAAAAGCAAAAGGACGAGCTCAGGATTCTGGCCTGTGTCCATGGCACCAAGAACATCCCTGCCATTATAAACCTAATGGAGGCATCCAGAGGAATCAGAAAGTCCGCCCTACGCCTCTATATCATGCACCTCGTAGAGCTCTCCGAGAGGTCTTCATCCATCATGCTGGTTCACAAAGCGAGGAAAAACGGGCGACCATTCTGGAACAGAAACAGGTCTCATGAAGACCAGATAGTAATTGCCTTCGATGCATTTGAGCAGCTGAGCAAGGTTCAAGTAAGACCTATGACTGAAATCTCCGCATTCCAAGACATGCATGAAGATATCTGCAACGTTGCTGAAGAAAAGAGGGCCGCAATGATAATCTTGCCCTTCCACAAATACCCAAGAGTAGATGGAGTCCTGGAGTCTGTGAATCCTGGAATAAGGACAGTGAACCAGAAGGTATTGAAGCATGCTCCTTGCTCTGTAGGCATACTTGTAAACAGGGGACTTGGAGGGCAGTCCCAGCTGGCACCTTCCAGTGTCTCCCATAACATTGCAGTGCTTTTCTTTGGAGGCCCAGATGACCGTGAGGCTCTAGTCTATGGCAAAAGAATGGCAGAGCATCCGGGCATCAAAGTAACGGTCATAAGGTTCCTGCCTGACCGAGAAATCGATCACATTGCACTCAATTTAACCCCATTAGCTCCACAAGAAAATGACAAGCACCCAGAGTCCTACAAATTCTCCACGGCAGAGATGAACAGGGAGCAAGAAAGGGTTTTAGACGAGGAAGCTCTGTCTGCTATCACCATTAATGGCGACGACTCTTATCAATCCAATCCCAAGAAAAACCTAACCTTTGCTGATGATGATGTAAAGGGCTCGATTGTGTATACCGAGCAGGAGATCAATAACACGGTGGAATCCGTCCTATCAATTGGGAAGAGCAACGAATACAATCTAATCCTGGTGGGCAGAGGGCGATTTCCTTCACCTCTGGTAGCAGATTTGGCAGATAGAACAGCAGAGTGCGCTGAATTGGGTCCAATTGGGGATATGCTGGCGTCATCCACAATCCACATCACGGCTTCAGTGCTTGTGATTCAGCAACATGATCACATTCACACTGACGAGGTACCGTTCTCAAAGGGCGGGGACTCTGCAGCCCCGTTCACTGAAACCCTTGAATAGGTTTTCAATGTAGAGAGGTTCTCATGTCCGGGTTTCTATGTATATAATGGCGTCTTTGACCAATTTGATTTTCCTGAAGAAACCCCCCACTTTGCCCTTTTCCATGGCAGCGCATTTGGATTTATGACTGTACAAAACCCATGTCCCAAATCTTCATTGAAGCCGACGGATGTAATCCTTCGCCGTCGTTTCAAATTGGTAGGCAGAGTATTTAGTCAACCGTTTGTTGAGTGAAAGATGTTGGAGATGTCTACACCGCTGCTCAATGGTTCTTTTGAGATGATGTGTTTGGTAGTGTTGTGTGGCTGGAGATTGGGAGTTTTTCCTGTTTTTTCTTGGGCAGTGGTGCTACTGAATTTTATGAGCAGCTGTTTACTTTCCCTTCTCGTTCTTACAGCTATTTTTTTCAGCTGTTGTAATATTTATTTTTTCGTTAAAGCCAATAATTTTTTTTAATGGTTCACGATGAATATGTCTCTTTTTCTAATTTTTATTTTTATAGAAATAGGCTTGTAATTATATTTTTTGAATTTTAAATAGTGTTTTTAGTCATTAAAATTTCGAAAGTCAAATTTGACTCCTTTAAAAATTGTCCCTTCTATATAGAGATAGAATTGTAATTATATTTATTTGAATGTTTGTGTTAGTCAATTTAGTTTTCTCTTGGAAATTGGACTCCTTTAACGTTATTGTTTTCTTTATAACATTTTTTCTCACACAAATAAGATTATAACTATGTTTGACTTCTTATTTTATATTTAGTTTGAATTTTCAAAATTAATTTGGCTTTTAAAATGGTTTTGAACTATAATTTTATTTCTAAGAATTGAAATATTCCAAACTTCAATGCAAAGTAGAACAAGTAGTGTGTCTAAAATTAAATACTTTTAAATTTTATAAATAAATTTCTTTCAATATAAATTTTAATAATATATCATTGATAGAATGATTATAAGTTGTTTATTATTATTATTTTCTAGATGAAACGTTAAAGACCTATATATTTATAGATATAATTAGAAATAATAGAACCTACGAATAACTAAAGAGTGGGGACAAATAACAAACAAAATTGCATTTATATATAAAGAGTAGTATATTTGACCACTTCAACATGGTAGGGTCATAACTCCTATTCTAGTTATCAAATATCAAACTTCTTTAAATCATCAAAAAAACTCAAAAGACATCTAGTTCTAGTCCTTTAGAAGCCTACATATGATAACAATTCTAAAAGATTGATGATAGTTTGGACCCTTTTTTTGGAAGGATCCCTAATATTTGATTTTCTAAGATGTAGAAAATACCCCAAATTTTATGACCAATCCAAAAGTTATGTGTATGTGATTGATTCAGGAGCATCCTGGGTCTAAGGACAATCTTGCATCACCCAAAACTAATTTTGTTTCTATCTTTCAATAAGGGTTGTTTTAGTGCAGAGTTGTTATTTGTGGAAATTAATTATTTTAGTAAGTTGGTCATACAAATTGAGAATGTTCTAGTTTCATAGGTGAAGATTCATCTTATATATTTTAGTTTGTCAGTTGTGTTTTATTGCCATATTATTTGTGTTGGTGAAGTTATTGAAGATTTTTGGTATTTAAATTTTGAGCTTAATTTTGAAGGATTTAGAGGCTTCAAAATAAGGTCAAACTGTAGTTGATGAATGCTTGCACAATCAAGGTACGATATATCAAAAGCTATTGTTTCTGAAAAGTGGTTATAATAGCCAATTGAAGCCAAAAATGTTATGGCCTCCAAAAGTTGGGTTACTTGAAATTAAAATTTTAAATCATTTTGAGCGAACTCTAATGTAATGAAATGTAAAAAAATTATATAATTTGGGGTTGGTTGACCTTAAGGGTTAGGGATAAATTTCTAGAACTTTACTGAGTGGTGGAAAATTTGCCTATATAAGGAAGACTCAAAGGGTTATTTAGGGAAGGTTTGGATTGTAATTCGTAGCTTTATCTTTTGTAGATTGTATTTCTAAAATTTGTAATTCCATACTTTTGGAGATAATAAGAAGCTCACTTTATGTTCTTGCAAATTGTTATTTTTTCTCTTTTAAAAAAAAACATATTTATGGTATTAAGGGGAACAACCTTCATCAAGTGGTACCAGAGAAGGAGTTCCTAAGTTTGTAGATAGATTGCAGACTGTAAGACATTTTGCACCAAGATCGTGGCTAAGATTTTTAATGATAAGCATGAAAATGCCTCCACAAAGGGAACATGGCAGAAGAGCTATCAGTGTGACACTTGAGGCTAGAGGCCTCTAGAGACAAGTGTGAGCATTGCAAGAAAATTTTCATAGAGGGATGAATCTTGAAGTAAGAGATGAAAATGAGGATGAATTCAAGGAAGAAGGAAATGTTGATCAAGACAGAGGAGGTGGTGTTATGAACCAAGAGGAATAATGGCTTTTCAGAGCCATTTCCTAGATTGGAAAAAGATCTAAGATTGAGATCCCCACATTTTTTAGAAATCTTAACCAAGAGGAATTGATCAACTGGACAAATGAATTAGAGGAATATTCTAAGTATGAAGATATCAAGGATCCATATAGCGTAAACTCTGCAAAGGCCAAATTAAAGGGTTGTGCAAAAAGATGGTAGTAGGAGATTCAATTAGAGAAAAATAAAAGAGAATAAGGGAAGATAAAAAGATGAAATCGAAGTGAAAATTCATCTTCGTTGATTATGAGCTTGATTTGCTAAAGAGAATGCAAGGGTTGAAGCAATCAAGAAGATCCATTCGGGAGTATACATGTAAGAGTTCTATCAAGTTCTCATCAGGACATGCTATATAGAAGCTAACAAGGAGAATGTTGTTTGTTACATTAATAGGTGGAGGCCAAGCATTTAGGAGGAGTTTAGTCTAGTTATATAATGACTAGTATTGCAGAGGCATGCCGATTTTCCCTAATAGTAGAGGAAAAACTGAACAATAATTTTGAAAGCAGGCAAAGTGAAAGAAGTTGTTGTGGAAGATCTAGTGGATGGTCTTATGGAGACTAAATTGAAGATCAAAACAAGAAGGATGAGGTGAGTATCAGTTAGAATCAAAGGGAAAATAATTTCAATCATTTGGTTATGTGCAAGATCGTGGTGGGCCAAAAAATGGTGATGTGGAAAAAAAAGGTCCAAAAATGTCCAAAAGCGATTTGAAATTCGCCCTGACTTTTTTCCCCATATCCTAATACCAAATCAAAAAAACCTACCAAAGCATATTGGGTATCCAAAACTTGCACATAGACTTAAAAAATAAATCCAAATGCTTATTTTGTCATTTTCTCTCAACATTAATGGCCTCTACTATCGGGAATTTGTTTCAAATTTGAGTATATATAATTTCTTTACCATTTTTTCACTTCACATTGCATTCAAATTCAAGTAAGTTCAATTTTTTTATTTTAATGATTTAGTTTTTTTTAATGAAAATGAAAGTTTTTTAGTTTGATTTATAAATTGTTCATTCAAATTGTAATTATATGTTCATTTGCATTATAAATAGGCATGGTAAAACCTAACCACCCTCCAAACAATCCCTCACCAAATGATGATCCTCAAAATAATCTAGAACCACTCACTACCCCCTCAAAACCCTCCTCAAATTCAAGACTTGATTGAAAAAAATCTAAATCAATTGAGGGTTGTGCAACAAACATATAACACTATCCCTAGTTCATCTCCCATGCTAGCCACCCTTCATACTATTGTGGCTAATATTGAGACCCTTACTGAGTAACATGATGTAACTATTCATTGGTGTAATGAGATGCACCACCAGTTTGATGATGGTTTGGATTATGATGGGGTTGCAACCCTTAATATTAGTAAAAAAGAATTAATTGACCTATTTCCTAACTAGTATAAAAGTTGACCGTAAAAAACCAAAATTGCAAATCAAATGGTGCATTAATGAGGCCATTAGAACTCATTTTTGGGATCGTCGATGGATGGTTTTTGACAAACCACCACATACCAATTTGGAGCTTTCCATATTTTTTGAGAAAACTATATGCTAAGTTTGTCAAAGGGCATAAAGTTAATTATTAGAGCATGAAGTTGAATATGGGTGTAGGAGGTGGAGCTCCATAGGATAGACCCAGGGAAAAGCGAAAGAAAGCCATCACATTTATCCCCCTTAATATCCCTGTCCCTCATCTAGTCCAACATCTTGATGTCATCAATGAAGCTAGTGCAACATCTATTAGAGCCATTCATCATTTGAGCAATCTACTAGTCACTCAGACTAGGTCATTGTTTCCTCATGTTGATGATGTTGGGACTAGTACATCTAGTAGATCCTCACATGTGTTTGTGTGTGTTGAACACTTGCGTTAACTACAAGATCCTTTGTTTGGGTCCCATTACTGATTTCAAGTTTTAATATGAAATTGGGGATGATGACATAATAAACGTGGATGCATAGACAACCACAACCCTTGCTAGAGATTCAGAGGGGCGGGTAGAGACATGGACTCCTTCTATTGCGGCAAGTCTATAAATTTGATTCGTCATAGAATTGTTAATTTATAATCAATATCTATATTAAAAAATATTTCATAACTTCATACTTATGTACATTATGTGATTCATTTATGTCCAACTGATGACAGAGGATGAGATGAAAGTTTTGGATGTTATCATACTTTTGACCATTTCATTTGGCCTTGAGACCTCTACAATATGTATTATTTGATTACTCATTAATTTCTTGTTTGATATTATATTTTACATGATTTATCATCTTCTTTTTCTCCTGCAGGTTTCACCTGTCAATGGGGGATAGTGTGAGGGGATTGTGCCATCGACCATTGACAAGGGGAAGGTAATTATATGTTTTAAAGTCATTATATGCATATATAGATATATATGTACTTTTTAGTTGTTTGTACTAATGAAATGTTATTGCATTATTTATTTTATAAGGGATGGCCTTTGATGATGCACATACCTAGATTCACCATTCTAGACCCTTGAGCATTTCTATTCGCAATGAGAGCCCTATAGTATGTATATTTATCATTTATTTGTTACTCATCTTAATGTTCTTAGATTATAAAGAAATGATTGTCATCATTGTAAAAATTATATTTTTTATTTTTGTAGGAAACATCTGATGTGATGGAGGGAGATAGGTAGGGCTTTGTATCTTTGCGTACTCAACCAACATTTGCTAATCAAAGATCACCTAAGGTAAATTATAATTTGAAATCTTCATTATGTTATCATTAATAACATTATAGTTTAAGTGTTAGATCAATCTGAAAATCATACAAACATGTTTAGGTCAGACTTAGCAAGGTGGATGCTTTATTGAGGACATATATGAGGACTCCTGAGTAGTGGAGGAAGGCATGGTGAGCCTTACATGAATTTGCATTCATTATTGATCAATATGCATTTGAATAAAAATTTATATTTTTTATGTACAAATCATTTAATTAACTAGTCTAACTTGGATTTTGTCTTTTTTGTTCATACAAGAGCTTGAGAGTTTAGAGGGTGCATTAAAGAGGCTCCATTTTAATGATCCTTCCACATCCTAGAATATAGTAGTTTTTTAGTGATGCCTTAGGGCATATTTTTAGATGGCATATGCCATATTTTATGTATAAACTTTGATTTCATAGACATATTTTGATGGCATGCACCATATTTTGTATACAGATGTACATTTTGACATACATTTGCATCAAACTTATATATGATTATATATTTTAATATATTATATTATTATGAATTGTAATGCACTTCCCAGAGATCCTTGGAACAAGGATAAATACAAGCCAATATTTTTTTTAAAGAACAAGCATGGAATCAAACACATCAACATGCCATCAATGAAAAGATCACAACAGAAGACTTGACCACTTAATCCAGACAACCAATGAATCTCCAAGCTTCACTACTTACTCACGCGTCCAAAACTAACTATGAAAGTTTATGCAAACAAGAAACCAAAGATCTCTGACCTCTCAGGACCTAGGAAGGGGTGCCTCCCAAGAGGGTACCCAAAACACCCTTCAACTCTTGACCATCAAGTCTGAAGATACCTACTATTTGCTCAAGAAGGTTTTTGCAAAGATATCAGGCAATACTTTTCTAGTATCGTACAACATTTCATAGTACTACCAGGTGATACTTTTCCAATGTCGCATGATACTCCTTATAACTAATAGGAAACACTTGGGTGAGTGTAGCAAGATGGTGTACAAAAAGGGGGATATAAGTGGACACCTTTTTTCTGAAATTAGGTAAACCTAAACTTGGACAAAACATTTGAGGGTGATCCAATAAAAATGACAAGATGTATAAAACATATAAATTGTAGTACTCTGAATCTACTTTCTAAACTACTAGAGTTTTTACAAAATGAATAATATTAGGTGGATTAAACCCTATGCACACAAAAAAAATCCTTGATTTTTTAAAGAAAACATAACAGTGTTATTTTTGTGTGCATCACAAAAGATTGAGTTATATTTAGTATCTTGCTAATCTCTTTGGTAGGATGATAGTTAAAGAGTCATATCTAGAAGTTGTGTATTTTTTTGTAATTTTATGATGAGTATTATTATTATTATTATTATGAATTATTGAACTGATTACATCCTCAAATTTTGGTACCTGTTCGTGTACTAAGCATAACTTGCATCAAAATAATAAAAAATTATTTTTTTAATACAAGTGTATAGAATAAAGTGTAGAATAGCAATATATAATTTATTTTGAATTTGGTTAAGTATATAAAAATTTATTAAACAAATGGTAGACATATGTTTGTGAGGAATGTCAAGGCATTAGTAAAATTAATTAAGTTTACAATGTTATTGTTGTCTAAAAAAAGAAAAATTTATATGGCTAAAAAGCTCAGAAGACATGTAAGATTATGGTGGTGATTTTAGAGATACTCACTTCACCAATAGAAAACCTAATGAAGGCAAAGACAAGAATTCATCTTAGAAGATGAAAAAATGTCCAAAGGAAAAAATTTGGAGGGAAAATAGTCTCCGAAGTCTTTGGGACATTTCCCTATACTATCACCAAGCTATAACCCAATCAGGTTTCGAGGATTCAAATAACCCGATCGAGTTATGAAATGAAAAATTGCATTCAAAACTTGATCAGGTTTTGAAGAACTAAAAGTAGGCTTTACTCTGAAGGCCATAACTTTCACATACATAGTCTGATTGACTCTATTCAAAATACATTGGAAAGATATTGCAGAGATCTACAACACGGTGTAGATAAATCAATCCTATGTCATCAAAATATTATTTCCCATTAATTTTAATTAAGCATAATCTAAAATAAGTAGTCATTGTTTTCCAAATGCATAATCAATAGGTAAACACGAATGCTAACATAGTGTTAATTATCTCTCTCTAAAAACACATATACACAATCACTCACTAGCTGAATAAATCCTAAGATATATCTCTCACTTTTCCTAGCCTCTCACATTCTTTAACTAACTAATAATCTCTCTCTCTCTCTCTCTCTCTCTCTCTCTCTCTCTCTCTCTCTCTCTCTAACTTGTTACCCTTATGAATTATCTTTCACCAAGTAATCCCTAAGCCCCCTATCTCTCACTAAACCCTAAACTCTCTCTCTCTCTCTCTCATATGCCCTAATCTCTCTCCTATGCCCCTCTCTATCCATCACTTCATCTCTCTGTAACTCTCTCCATCTCTATCTCACTCTCTTTTATCCTATCCCCTCTCCCTCTTCCTATCCCCCCCCCCCTCTCTCTCTCTCTCTCTCCCCCTCCCTCCTATGTCCCTCTCTCTCCACCAATTCATCTCTCTCTCTCTCACTCTTTCTTATCCTATCCCCTCTCCATCTTCATATCCCCTACTCTCTCTCTCTCTCTACATGAAGCTCCCATTTCATGGATTAGAGGTTAGGAAGAGAGAGAGGGGGTTAGGGATTAGGGTTCATAGAGAGAGAGAGAGAGTAAGAGGGAGAGAGAGAGTAAGGGATAGCAAGAAAGAGAGAGGATAGGATGAGAGAGAGAGAGAGAGAGAGAGAGAGAGAGAGAGAGAGAGAGAGAGAGAGAGAGAGAGAGAGAGAGAGAGAGAGAGAGAGAGCATGATATGATGGAGAGAGTGAGAGGGTATTGTACATGGACAGAGAGAGAAATATGGACAAAGTGGGTTAGGATGGGGAGAGACGGGGGAAATAGAGAGATGGGATAGGATAAGAGAGAGTGAGAGAGAGATAGTAGGATAGGATGGAGAGAGTGAGAAATATGCACAGAGAGAGAGAGAGAGAGAGAGAGAGAGAGAGAGAGAGAGAGAGAGAGAGAGAGAGAGGTTAGGAGTTGGTATGAGAATGAGAGGAACTAAGAGTTAGTAAGAGAGAGATTAGGAGTTAGTGAGTGAATGAGTGAGCAATTTTGTGTGTGAGAAAGGGATAGAGGGAGTGAGAGAGATAATAGAAAGATAAAAACTATCATAATACTCTTACCTACCTATTAATGACTGCTTATTTTAGACCATGATTGATTATAGTGGATGGAAAAGAAAGAATTTATTTCCTACTATTATTTTAGTTGCATAATGTTGTAGATCTCTTCAATATCTTTTCAACACACATTGAATGGAGTCAATCATAGTCTCGATGTGAAATTTATGGCTTTCTAAGTGGAGCCTACTTTTATTTCTTCAAAATCTGATCGGGTTTTGAATAACTTGATCAGGTTTTGAATAACTCGATCAGGTTTTGCATAACTCGATCAGGTTTTGAATAGATTTTTCATCCTAGAAACTTGATTAGGTTTCAAAATCCAATTGGGTTTTGTTTTTTTATGTAATTTTGCTAGGCTTGGTAACCAAGCCTAGCCACTTTTTGAAATTTCATATAACTCGATCAGGTTATTGAATTTTATTTTATTTTTGTTGCGGGGTTGGGGGGGAGGTGTCCACTATTTTGTACACCATCTTGGTGCACTTACCCTTACGGAGTGCACAATAGACCTTACTACTACCATGTGAAACTTTACCAATGTCGTATGATAGAACCTATAACTATCGTGCAATACTTTCTAGTATCGTATGATATTTCTTCTTAAGGTGTGCGATACTTTTTTAGTATTGCCTAATGTTGAACCTCAGTCACCTAAGAATTCAAAGAACCAACCCAATGAACAATCAGAATGGAGAAAGAGTTAGAACCTCCACACTATGGAATACCAAATCCATAATAATTGAGGGTTAAACACTCGAATGAATGTAAAAAAACTAAGCATGCTAGAAGGGATGAATCAAACATCTAATCATCTAATCCATAACATCTAGTAATAATGTAGAAAGGTATCATCATATTAACATACATGAGCATAAATCAACCATCTCTATGAACTGAAATAACATAAATCACATGGAAACATACTCTAGAAGATACAAAGAACTATGTAAGCATCCAACTCCAGAATTGAACAAGGAGAAAGGCCAACTCTATATGTTGGTCCCTAGTAGTGGTAAAGGTAGCTACTTCTACCAACCATGTGGAACCCATAGGCCCACTCCTGTCATACTGATGGAGATAGTGATTTGACCTCAAACACACATAAGACAATCATCCATGGCTAACACTCATGCCAAATAGTACATAGGACTAAAACCATGATCATGAGACAATGCAATACAAAAGGTCCTGGTCAGACACTCTATGGGTTTGCTATGTAGGGACTCTGGTGGAGAGTGTTGGAGTTGAGGAAAGCCAACTCCGAAGACGCCCAAGATCACCTGCATGCAAGAACCTGTCAAAGAGAAACCAAGGAAGGGGAGGAGCATGGAGCAAGGGAAAACCCTAAACGGACATGAGAGACAATATGTGCAGACACAATGAAAATGTATTTACAATAAAAATGTCTTATGTGATTACAATGAGAAGAGCCTGCTTATAAAGAGCTCATGGAAGCTTGTAGAACAAGCTGGAAGGTGCTAGGAGATAAGTGTGACGACTAGAAGGGAACAAACTCCCGTGTTGTCAACAACTAACCACTACATGCATTAAATATAAAATATTAAATAAATGCATTAACCTAAGTAAGCTTAAGTAAATAGAATAAATAATTAATAATTAATTATTTACTCTAACACCCCCCCTTAAGTGCAACTTAGGGAAATGCCTTAAGCTCACAAAACTAAGATGTATGCATAATGGGTCCTGACAATGAGGCCATGTTAGGTACCCAAGTACAATGAAAGAAGAACGCAACCTCTATAAATGGGGAAAGAGAGAAAACCACATGGAAAAAACCCTCCCCCAAAAAGAGGTAAGAACCTAGTGAAGCACTGAAGAAGTCTCCAACTAGGGAAATTGTCCCCTAAAACAGGAACGAGGAGCGATCATGTATAAAGTAGCATCACTGAAGCATGAAGAAGCCGCAAATCTGCCAAACTGCTGATCTGAAGAACCTCCATGGAAGAAGAAGGCACGAACCGAGCATGTCTATATGGTAGATGATCCATCTCACCGAAATGCATAGGTAGCCAACCACTGCAATCACCTTGTATATAGGATCAACCACTGAATACATAGTTCACACTATCGAACCATCGAACCATGGATGCATTAGAACAATAGCATAACCCCCCCTTAATGCAAACGGGGTGTGATGACAAGAAACTGAGAAGGTGGGCCAAAGTCTCCTGCAGACAAATCAAGAACGAGGAGAGCAGAAAAGAGGTACAGACACCGATAAAGACACGGTCAAATTGACTCTACATCGGGCTAATGTCATGGAAGGGACACTCACTTGACAAAGGAAGAATGCCTAAAATAACAAACAAATAATCCCCCCCATGGTGCTTTATGAAAATAGTGCAAGTACAACTGACTCAAAACAATGTTCATGATCCCTAGAATGCAAAAGTGACACTTTATCTCAGTGTGAAACAAAAAAGTGCTTCAAAATGATAGCTACAATGATCAAAACTAAAAAAGAGCTACAACAAAACAAAGTACAACAAAAAACAAAGCAAACCATGCCAGGAAAACGATCCTCAGGCCTAAAACACTCAAAATATCAACCATAGAGCAAAAATGCCAAAACTATGATAGAAAAAGTAGAGGCCAAAAACTAAGGACAAGGACTGCATTTCTAAAAAGGTGATAGAACTAGCTTTCCAAAAATAGAAAGTTTTCAAAAAACAGGCATGGGACGCAAAAGATATGCTTGCCGGAGTCAAAAATAGGACTTCAGACTTTGACTAAAAAATGGGCAATAAAAAGTATCAAAACCAAAAAATACCTACACCAAAATCTCCGTCTCGGAACTAGCTTTTCAACACTTCTTTCGGATCAGAAAAATACCTCCATATGCAAAAGTTATGGCCAAAAAACACAAGTAGGTCCAAAACCAAATCAAGAGAGGTGCAAGCAAGGGCTAGTGCAGCGCTGACGTCATCAAGTCGAGCGATAAAATTTGATGGCTAGACAGTCGTCGCCACAAAAAGGTTGCCAGGTGGCATCACCACGTGGCATGTACGGATGACGACGTGGCAGAGGCCATGTGGCGCCCATGCCACGTGTCACGCTCTGATTCACTGCTGACAGTGCACAAGGTCCACAGTAACGCAACATGCGTCAGCTTCAGACTGGTGCACGTGGCCGCTGAATTGGCAAAAAATGTTGACTGTGCACTACAGGAACTGGCAGAGAACATAGGCAGAGGAAGACGGTTGCGCCACCGGAGAAGTGGGGTGTAGGCGGAGGCGGGGTTCTGTACTGGAGGGAGCGAGGGTGGCCGACCGGCGGCGGCCGGGCCGGGGCTACCCAGCGGCTGCTTAGCTGGTTGCGGTGGCCGACGAGCAGTGCACGGGTGGCCGCCCGACGGCTCGCTAGCGGCATGTTTTAATAAATTTTTTTTGATTTTTTTCGACTCTGCGTCCGTACAATCCGTACGACAGACCCTGGAGGCTTCAAAAAATCCCCAAAAATGCCTTGTGTCCAAAATTGACAAATTTTATATGAATCCTGACTACAAACGGCCTTCTGGATCCAATGGTGATATCCGTTTGGTCCCAAAGTGCTCCAAAAAATTGCTAATCCCTTGATTTGAAGAAAAAATTGCACAAACAAACTAGTGTTTGTGACTCCAAATCACGGCTTCAAAATTTCTTCAACCAAGCAGCAGCAGGAAGGCTTTGATACCATGTTGGAGTTGAGGAAAGCCAACTCCGAAGATGCCCAAGATCACTTGCATGCGAGAACCTGTCAAAGAGAAACCAAGGAAGGGGAGGAGCATGGAGCAAGGGAAAACCCTAAACGGACATGAGAGACAATATGTGCAAACATAATGAAAATGTATTTACAATAAAAATGTCTTATGTGATTACAATGAGAAGAGCCCGCTTATAAAGAGCTCATGGAAGCTTGTAGAACAAGCTGGAAGGTGCTAGGAGATAAGTGTGATGACTAGAAGGGAACAAACTCCCGTGTTGTCAACAACTAACCACTACATGCATTAAATATAAAATATTAAATAAATGCATTAACCTAAGTAAGCTTAAGTAAATAGAATAAATAATTAATAATTAATTATTTACTCTAACAGAGAGTAAGTTGCTTGGTGCTCCCAAGATCAACATCATTATAGACCGTACCCCTTAGGAGGCCAATGCATTGCGTCCCTAAATAAATCATGAAAATAATGTGGTATTTCCTTATCTTATTTAATTACCCATGAATTTATTTAGTTATCACTTAATTAGAAACTTCTTCATGTACACCTTATTGGGAATACAACCTGGGGTTACAAGAGAAGCCCCTCCACACTAGCCTACCCTACATACCCATGCTCATCACACGATGAGTGCCCGTAGGCAATGTAGTTTCCCAATCCAACTCTAATGAACATAACTCAACCAACAAACAACCAGGAGCTCAGGTCTTGTAAGAAACTAAAAATTGCATACTCATGTGCTCGTGTATGGGCACACCAACTATATGATGATCATAAATAACAAGGGTTGGATGAGAATCAAAAAGGAAAAGTGAACAGATCACTTAATTAGCCCATATTCAGGAGTATAGATTTGGCATGAATCCCAATGCAATAAAATACAACAAGGGTTAGAAAGATATCCCTATAGATAGTCTAGATCCACAACCAACTACAGTGCCAAGAAAACCTGAGAAATCAAGCAACACACAAATTGAGGTGAACACTTGAGAAGTCAAAAACTTCAAAAATTTCAAACCAATTTTGTCTTTTGGTAGAAAAGCTAGGAATATCAAATAAAATATGGGTTTAGAGTCTGTGTGCAAAAATGGCTAGAATAATGGTGCAAAATCACCATCCCTAGAAATAAGGAAATGCTCAGACTCTCCAAACTGGGTAGAGCTAGCAATGCTCATGCCCACCCAATCGGGTAGAGCTAGAAACTAGAAATGGAGGGAAACACTTGTTCTCAACCTCCTAACAAAAAACTACCAAAAGAAAAAGCAAGAATGGAGCTGAAATAGTAAAATAGGAGAGTCCTACCTAACAACCAAAAGGGAAAATATAGGAACTCGAGAAATAAAATAAAAATCATGCAGAAACTATTGAAAGTCATGGCTATCCAAGGTCTCCTCGAGTTGGATCCAACGAGACCAACCTCACAATGATCCCACACTTGTAGCTCCTACAATGAACATAACAATATTTCCTCTTGAAGAGGATTTGGAATTTTCTCTCAAAATTCTATTTCAAAAAGTGAGAGGTGAGGAATAAAATTCCTTTTTGGATATATGTTCACTTTTCAAGTGAATAAAAGGATTAAGGTAACTAACTAGATCACCTAGTTAAACCCTTAATCAACCCAAACAAAAGCATCCTATTCCATGTAATTGGAATTCAAGTATGAAAAAGTTGTCAGGGATTAAATTAAATAAGATAAAGCCCAAAATTCCCTTTAACCAATTTATAACAATATTCTAAAATAATTTTCATGACAATTGCAAACCTCTAAATGCACAGACACACTCATTGCTCTAATCACATAGTGCAAATGAGTCTAGATTTATTAAATCACTAGAGGGTTTAGTTAATCAACTATACATGATACATCGACCATACAAGGATGACATTGGTTAGGTAAGGACAAACGAATCACTAACTCCATGTGCCACTACCATGGATATAAATGTTGCACGCTAAAAAACACAATCAAGTGCAATTTCATATACTAATAGCCGAAGTGGTAAATGCCTTAAATCTCATTAAAATCATCTATTTAAATCACTAATTGCATCATAAAACATCTCAAAGAAAGAATGAAGTAAGTAGCCATGGCAACAAATCAAAGTATGCAAAATCTGGCAAGTCCATCATATAATCATAAATAGAGTATATGTCTAAATGCAAAAATAACCAGATATCATCATAAAGCATCATGTCACATCAATAAGCATCATCATGTAGATATGTTCAAACTAAAAAACATAGCATCTAACATCTATGATACTAGTAAATCGAAATAAAGTATCTGACCATTAGGTCACCTCGAATGTTCTCGAACATGACTGCCAAATTATCTCTCAAAACTAAAATAGAAAGGTACAAAATGCACATACACAAGAGGAACTACATAAATTGTTGCACATATGAATTTTTTTAGTGTATGCAATCTTGTTTATTTTAATAAAGTTCATTAGAATATTGTTAATTGAATTCTCATTAATTGGAATCTTGTATATGGTTTATGAAGTATTATTCATTAGAATATTCTTCATGGTTTATGAAATCAATATCACACTAATAGAAAAGAATTGAACTCCTCCAAAGATTTAAGCAACCCCAAAACCAAAATCCCTCCTTAAGAAAATATAGCCAAAAGAGAAGACAAGCCATTGAAATTTGTTAACATATAACTAACCACAAACACAATCAACAAACAAAAGAATAAGGGCTTTGAGTTACCACTCTCAAAGATCATTTATCAAATGTGCTTAATGGACCTTATGTGTACTTCAATGTGTGGTGTTCATGAACTTTCTAGTGATGAATCAATACCATGACAAATGGTTTGAAAGTTGCACTCCATGGTCAAAAAAATGGTGTCATTGGGGTTCACCTGGCCATCCAAATCTAATGACATTGACAAAATGATGACATGATGAATGGTTTGAAAGTTGTGCACTTGTGTACCAATTCATTGAGGAACACTATGAGGTTTGGCATTCAGCAAGATTCCTGTGCCAATTTCAAATGAAATTGAATCTCCTAGAAATAAGAGAGGTTATTGTGGGCATCAATATCATAATCCTTTAGCATCTAATAGTTCTCTAATAGGCCTTAAAAGTTCTGAGTTACAAGCATCAAAAGATCATAGCCCAAATGTACTTAGCACACCTTGGAGATGCTCCAGTTCGGGGTTCTCATAAATGTTTTAGGCTCTCCATGGTCAAAAAATGGTGTCTTTAGGGTTTACTTGGTCATCCAAAGCTAATAGTGATGACAAAATGATGCCACGATGAACTGTTCAAAAGTTGTGCATTGTTACACCAATTTACTAGGGAATGTTATAAGGATTGGCATTGACCAAGATCATTTTGCCAATTTTAAATGAAATTGAATCTCCTAGAACTAAGAGAGATTATTGTGAGCATTGATATCAAACTCCTTTAGCATATAAATATTCTTTGATAGGCCTTACCACTTTTGAGTTACAAGTGTTAGAAGATCGCAACCCAAATATGCTTAGGGCTCCTTAGAGATGCTCTAGTTTGGGGTAATCATGAATGTTCTAAGCTCTTTGTGGTAAAATAATTGGTGTAATTGGGGTTCACTAGCCATTTGGAGCTAACGAAATTGATGAGATGATGTCACTACGAATGGTTCAAAATGTGTGCACTACTGCACCAATTCACTACGAAACACTATGAGATTTGGCATCAACTGAGATCCCTGTGCCAATTTTAAATAAAATTGAATATCCCAGAACTAGGAGAGGTTATATTTTGCTTTGATATCATGGTCCTTTAGCATTTGACAAGTCTTTAATATGCCTCACAAGTTCTAATTTACAAGTGTCAGAAGATTGCAACCCAAACATGCTTAGGAAATCTTGGAGACACTTTGGTTTGGAAAAATAGTAGTGTCATTGGGGTTCACCCAACCATCCAAATCTAATGACACCAATGAAATGATGCCACAATGAATGGATTGAATTTTCCTACTGGTGCACCAATTTACTGAGGAATACTATGAGGTTTGGCATTGAACGAGATTTCTATGCGAATTTCAAATGAAATTGAATCTCCCAAAACTAAAAGAGGTTATTGTAAGACTTGATATCATGGTCCTTTAGCATCTAAAAATTCTTCAATAATCTTTGAGAGTTTTGAGTTAAAGGTGTTGGAAGATCACAACCCAAACATGCTTAGGGCACATTGGAGATGCTCTAGCTTAGGGTGCTTGTAGACATTTTGGGCTCTCCATGGTCAAAATAGTGGTGTCACTAGGGTTCACTTGAACATTGTAAAAATAACCAATATTAATTAGATGAACTAGAATTTGTTAATCTCAGATTGGTTTTGACAAGTAAGTGTCTATACACTTGATTCATTTACTTCGTTCATGCCGAACAAGTAACATATGTTGAGAACAACATGTAACTTAGAGCATGTTGAGTAAACAGTGAGTGCTGAGTCACTCAAGTGCCAAGCAGATAGTATATACCAAGTGATTTAGGAGCCAAGCAAGCAGTGTATGTCGAGTCATTCAGATGCTAAGTGACAACATTGAAGTCATAGTATGTGCCAAGCACGAGGGACTTTACATGCTGAGTAACATAGTTTTGTCATAGTTATTTGTATTGGCACAAACTACTATGTAGACCATTTTTGGGCTGACTTAAGGATTGGATTATGATATTTTTGTGATAAGGAAAAATCTTATTTGGGAATCCCTATGTATTACATGCACCCAATTAGGTAAAGGGAAGGTTTAAGCGAAAATATGGATGACTCACAGCCATTGATTCATACCTAACCCTAAGCCACCTAGGTCTTCTTAAGGATGATAAACCATAAAATTCTTATGTGCATGAAAGGTGTTAGAGTAATTATTTTTTCACACTTATTAATTAAATCACTTTGATTTAATTAAATAAGTTGCCTATTACTCTAGTTTTCTTAAGCTATCTCTTTAGGTGCATATAGTTAATATTTTATATTAATTATAATGTGCAACCTAGTTTTTTTTTGCTTTAGGTTACCCTTTTTGGGTTTCAATCTCTTTTTATAAGGATTGATCTCTTTGTAATTTTATTCATTCACTTTTGATAATAACAATCTCTTATTTTTCTCATCAAGAATGTCTCATCTATGGATCTATTAATTCCTGCCTCCATAGCATTTTGCTTCTCTTTCTATGACAGGTGTTTGCATGTAGGTGATTCTTGGGAGTTATGGGGTTGAGCTTTCATTAACTTCAACATGGTATCAGAACTCTAGATCTTCATGCCCCAGTTCAATTTATGAGAGATTTTTCTTGGTTTTCAAAACTATGCTTTTTTTCAGAGGGTTTCAATTTTTAGAGTTATTTTGTATTGGATTTGAGGGGGGTCATTTTCTTCGGTTCTTTTTGAGCCCAAACAGACCTTACCGTTGGATTTGTAGCACCCAAAAACCCCTATTTCCATATAAAATTTGTCTAATTTGGACACAGTTGAAATTTGAGGCAAAAAAATTACTCTCAGATTTGGGCACGCTTCACGAGGAAAAAATTTATTTTTCCATTAAAAAATAAATTAAAAAATAACAAAAAAGGAAGAAAGCCCTTTTTCAAAAAAGAAATGCATGTTTTTTTCAAAAAAATAAAAGTTTCAAAAAAAACGTGCTTTCTTTTGTTTTTGTTTTTTCAAAAAGAACTTTTCAAATCTTCCAAAAAAGGATGTTGCATCAGAAAAGTACTGACACAGCAAGGATGTCAGAAAACTACTAACATTGCAGGCCTACCACAGGTGTTGACATCATCCTTTTGAGGCTGAAATTTGACGGCTTTCAAACTATCATTTCTTTGATTTATTTTGTCTTAAAAAGTTGTCTGTAGTTTTTTGGCCGTATCTTTGTCATATGAGGTATTTTTCAATGAATCTTATATCATCGAAAAGCTCTTTTCAAGCCTATCATGATGGTGCTAGTTATTTGGACTTTTGATTCTATTTGGTTTCTTGTTTACATAGTCAAATCCAGAAGTTCTATTTTGCACTTTGGGAGGCATATCTTGAGCATCCGATCTTTGATTTGGGACTTCTTTATATCATTGGAAAGCTATTTCCACATTCTTTTTAGTGATGCTAGTTGTTGTTCTAGATTCTACTTTAGGCATTTTCTATTCAATCTTTAGTTTTTTTGCATTCTGGTAGATATCCTAGCTATTTCAGGTTCAGGGATAGATTTTGTTGCTTCAGATGCTTCGTTTTGCGTTGTACTATCTTTTGTATAAGATTTTTTCCTTTTTTGATAATTTTTGATATTAGTTGTAAGTATCTTTATGTAAACACACTAAGATAAAGTGCCACTCTTGCATTTTAGGTTCATGAATGTTGTTTTGAGATAGTTGTACTTGCACTATTTTATAAAATGCCATGGGGGGATAGTTGATTGCCGTTTAGGCCCTCTTCCTTTGTCAAGTGAGTGTTCCTTCCACAACATTAGCCCCATGATGTGTCAGTGACATGTGCCTTTTTAGGTGTCTGTACCTCACTTTGATGTGTTTGGTTCCTATGTTATAGAAGTTTTTTGGCCTATTTTCTCAGTTGCCTATCACCTCACCTTGTCTACATTGAGGGGGAGTTATTCTATTGTTCTTATATGCTTTCTTGGTTTGATGACTCGATAGTGTGATCTATGTATTTATAATTTGATCCTATATACTAGGCAATTTTAGTGACTAGCTACCTATGCATTTCAGTGAGATGGATCATCTACCATATAGAAAATCTTAGTTCATGCCTTCTATTTCCATGGAAGTTCTACAAATTAGTAGTTTCTTTTTGACAAAGTTTGCAGCTTCTTCATGCTTCAGTGGTTCTCTTCATGATCTCTCTTTGTTCCTATCTTCTAGAAAATTCTTTGCTATCTCTTTTTGGAGTAGGATTTTTCCCATGTGGTTTTCTCTATTTCTTCGTTTCATAGAGATTTTGTTGTGATTGGGTACCTCATTAGGCCTTGTTACCGGGACCCATTTTCCTTCTTTCATGGTTGAGCTAGGTTAGGTTACCTCCCAAGCTTCTCTTAAGGGGGGGTGTTAGAGTAATTTTTTTTTACACTTATTAATTAAATCACTTTGATTTAATTAAATAAGTTGCCTATTAATCTAGTTTTCTTAAGCTATCTCTTAGGTGCATATAATTAATATTTTATATTAATTATAATGTGCAACTTAGGTTTTTTTGTTTTAGGTTACCCTTTTTGGGTTTCAATGTCCTTTTATAAGGATTGATCTCTTTGTAATTTTATTCATTCACTATTGATAATAGTAATCTCTTTTTTTGCTCATCAAGAATGTCTCATCTATGGATCTATCAATTCCTGCCTCCATAGCTTTTTGCTTCTCTTTTTGTGATAGGATTGCATGCAAGTGATTCTTGGGAGCTACGGGGTTGAGCTTTCATCAACTTCAACAAAAGGGAATGAATGAATGAAAAAGGAGAGTTTTGCATGCACAAACCAGGACATTCATGGTGATTAAGGCATTATGATATGAATTGAATTGCATAATCAATTAAATAAGAACAGAGGAAGGAAATAGTGAACAATAGAGAGACATCTAATCAAGAAGGATCAAGTACACAATAGAATAGAGGTGATATATCGTCAAGAATCAGGGTGCTAACTACAAGATCAATGTTGAGACATTCTAACAAGTGAATCAGTTAAATCCCTTAACAGAGTAGTCCTAACAGGCTATATTGAAATTCTCTAACAAGGTGCTTACTTAATTGTGAGTTGAAGTCCTTTAACCAGGCACACTTCTAATAGGGTGTTGAAATCCTTTAATAGGGTAAGACCTAATAGTCTTTGCAAGCCTTTAAAATGACATACCTTTCATAGGGTAGATCATGT
This sequence comes from Cupressus sempervirens, assembly GCA_028749045.1. Lineage (NCBI taxonomy): Eukaryota > Viridiplantae > Streptophyta > Pinopsida > Cupressales > Cupressaceae > Cupressus > Cupressus sempervirens. The sequence continues at coordinate 291,665,891 of CM053783.1, read as the reverse complement.
TTCATGATCAAAAATTTTAACCTTCATTGCATACACTTAATTACTACAGTAGTGAAGATATGTGGATGTCATCCCTGCCCCAGTTTTACCTTCTCATTGGATGGTTTCTGGGTAATTGAATATTGTGTGATATATGGGTGAATGCTTACTTGTTTACATACTTTAGATGTATGTGCTTTACATGGTATTTTAGTTTACTTATTGAATATGTGAGATGGATGTGTGGTGAATTTTTTATGGGCCAAAGTTTAAAGAATTGATTCACCCCCCACCCCCTCCACCCCCCAACTCCCCCACCCCTCAGAAGTTTACTTTTCCTATTTATAATTCCAACAATTGGTATCAGAGATAGGTTATCTGAAAAGTGAAGCCTAATAGCTTTGAGGAAAGATCTTGGAAATGGAAGTCTACAAGTTGGGAAAAATTATTGAGAATCCAGGTCTTGAAATATAACTCATTCTACAACAGTTGAATGAAGAAAGAGATGGTCTAAAGAAATCATTGAGAAGAAGGAAGGAAATTTCTATTAAGGAGAATGAGACACAATATCAAGAGATGGGCACTACTAAGCTATTTGCAAATGGTAACTCCAATGAATTTGATGCAATAGTTGCAAATCTAATGAAAAAGAACATAACCCTAGCTGAAGAGATCAAAAATCTCAATATAGAACAAGAATCACAAGCCATATTACTATGTGAAGTGACTAAATGAAAAAAGAAAGCTATGGAAGACAAAGTTATGATTGAAGATGACAAAAGAATTTTGACCAGTAGGCTAGAAGAAAAATCATCAGAGATAACTAGGATTGCTAACATGCAATTAAAAACTTTGAGTCAAATGATGAATGCAAAGCATGAACTAAATGCTAAGGACGTTGAGATAACAACATTGAAGTTGTAGAATGAATAGTTGAGAAATGATCGACTTACAATGGGTTTCTCAAGGCAGCCTCTTAGGGCTCCGACCCCCATTGCAAGCCACTTCCCGACTCTACACATAGATAACCTACCCTAGGCTCATGAAATCATAAATCAAAGAATCATAATAAAACCACCTCAGTCCTATACAAGCAACTGAAAAACATCATAAAAGATAATCCACAAAATTACATCAGTTCTTCATGAGCAATAGATAATATCAAATAGTAATCATATGATCATGACAGTTCTCTATTAGCAACTGAAGGCATCAATGATAAGTCACAAAATCCAATGGTTCTCCAATGAGCAACCAGAAAGTATCTCAATAGTAAATTACAATACTGATCGAAGACTCCAAATGGTCAAGTCAACACATGACATCATCAAGAACATAACAAACATTTCAGTCTAAGCAACCAGAAGGTAATACAAGTATAACTGATCGAGACTCAGAAATGGTTATCAAATATAACTGATCGAGACTCAAAAATGGTTAAGTTAGGTATCTCAAATACATACACCTCAGCTTCACACAAGGAAACTAGAAAGCAATAACAAACAGTAAATACATCCATCATAGAGCATACTATCACATTACCTTGGTTGATTTGAAAAGATCGAGAACAAATCATCCTAGCCTCACATTCACAAACCCCGAGCCTCTAGCATGATCTTGGAGCGCAGTTGAATTTCAGTTTAGCATATCACCCAAAGACAGATGGGCAGATAGAGAGAGTGAATCAGGTTCTCGAAGATATGTTGAGGATGTATGTGATGGATAGACAGACTCATTGGGAGGACTATCTCTATCTAGTGGAGTTTGCTTACAACAACGGGTATCACAGTTCTATTGGCATGGCACCTTTCCAAGCCTTATATGGACGCCCTTGTCGTACACCTTTGAGTTGGGATAGCCTTGAGGATCTCATCCTGTTGGGTCCAGAGATGCTTCGTGACATGGAGCAACAGGTGGTGCGTATCTGAGAGCACTTGACAATGGCTCAGGATAGGCAGAAGAAGTATGCTAATGCACATAGGTCAGATAAGCAGTTTGCTATGGGAGAGAAGGTTTTCTTGAGAGTGCGTCCGCGAAAGAGTCTGATCCGTTATGGAAAGGGCTCAAAGCTAGCACCTCGCTTTGTGGGACCATTTGATATTCTTGAGAGGTTTGGTCCAGTTGCCTATCGTCTTGCTTTACCGCCCAGCCTTGCTCGCATTCACGATGTTTTCCATGTTTCAGTACTTAGATAGTATATCCCTGATGTTGTACATATTCTTGATTGGAATGCATTGCAGGTAGAGGACGGGCAGCTGGCTTTGGAGCCAATACGTATTCTGGAGCAGCGAGAGTTGACCCTCAGGAGTCGAACCATAGAGCAGGTAAGGGTCCAATGGGACCCTACTGATGACTCTTCAGCTACATGGGAGGATGCATCTAGATTACGGGATTTATATCCCTATTTGTTTATAGGCTTCCAAGAGTAAGCCTAAGTCTAGGGGGGGTGGATGTAGTGCCTGCCCTAGTCTACATTTTCGAGCTACATTTTTGATATCATTGCCAAACTCTTTTAGGCCAATTTATGTTGGATGATTAGTATTATTATTTTAGAGATTATCAGATGTTGTTTTACACTCAGTTTATTATATGACGAGATTACTTGGTACTCTATATTTCATGCATGTATGATGATTATTCAATGGTTTCAGTTATCGATGATGATTAGTTAGATGGTTTATTATTCCATGTGCTTCTTATGGATACTTACCCCATACTGCATGTGTATGGTGTGCATGTTGTTTTATTTATGTATGGTGTTTCTGATATGGTTAAGGAAGGGAGTCGTAGTCACCTGCTAGTCGGGATCTACACGATGCACCACTTCCTGCCATTGTCTGTTTAGCTTAGAATATTGTGTTTGTACATGCGTGGATTTTATGCAGGTTGCAGGTACTGGGTATCGACTTCCCTGAATTGTCAGGATGAGCGTACCCTATCGCACTGTCTCAATGGTAAGAGAGGGGAGATAAACTCTTAAGTCCAAATCCTAAACCCTTTAGCCAATTGTCCTAATTGATAATTAGGACAAGTATCTGAGTTAAGTACCCTCCGAATGCATCAAATGATGTAATTTCGTGATTATAACCCTTTTGTTTGATTTGGTATGTGTTTTTCTATAATGGGTTTTCGTATGTTGCTTTATGAGTCCTTGGTGTATTTTCTATTAATTAAGTCTAATTAAAAAGATTAATTAATGATTTAATTTAATAGAGAATTATTATGATATCTTTATATTTAATTAATTGAGAAATTAATTAAATAAAAGAATTAAATTTGGAGATTAAAGTTCAAAGATAAATTTAGAACAGGATAATATTTATTTAATTTAATAATAATATATTTGGAGTTCATTTTTAAATAAATGCTAAATATTATTGTTATTTAAATTAATTAAATATGTTATCAATTAAGTTCTAAAATAAATTAAAAGTTGAAAGATATTAAATTATTAAGAATTCTAGATCGCATGATCTAAGGATGAGTTTAAATATGAGAATTAAATTATAGAAATTAATAATGTTATTTTAATTTCTTAAAAGTGCACATAAGATTAAAGTAATAAATTAATTTAAAATAGAAGTCAAGTGGAATATTAAATAAAGTTATTTATTAATTCAACTTAATGTGCATGAAAGTTGAATGCAAAAAAAATAAGAAAAGATAATAAAGGTTAATTTGGAGTTAACTGAGTTGTGCAAAGAGTCTTCTCGGGTAAACGCACAATTAGTGCCCCGATTTGAGAATAAATTGCTTATCACAACTTTGGGGGTTCATTTTTGAGATATACGAAGTTGGACGGGAATTTTTGGGGAGACAATTTTTGGAAGCAAATTTCAGAAGGCTGATACCAAGAAAGTTTTCCAGAGGAAGGTTATTGAGAGGAGCGAATTCTCATACAGTTCCTGGAGATTGCATAATAGCATCAGGATCAGGTAGAGTCTTGTGTTTTTTTTTTTATTATCCATTAAATACACAATTATCCCTTCCTGTCTTCTTCGTGTTTGGGGTTTGTAAATCCGAATTCTCTGTGATGAAAGTTTTAAGCTTTCAATATTGTGAATTTATTAATTGTTCGTCAATAATTTTTGTATCCATGGAGACTGGATGAATTATTAGAACCCCTTGTTTTCTTGATTTAGAAATTAAGATTTAATTAGGTAAGGGTTTTGATTGTAAAATTGAAAGTTCTAATTTAAAAAAAAATAATTATATATATATATATATATATATATATATATATATATATATATATATATATATATATATATATATTATATATTTTCCTTGGAGGATATTGTCTTAATGAAAATTAAATAAAACTAAAATTAAAATAAACATTATTTATTATATATATATATTTATTATTTTGATAAAATTAAATAAATCTAATTTAAAAATAAAATTAATTTTATACATTTATAAAAAAAAAAAACGAAATTGGGGATTGTTTTAAAATATATATAAAAAAAAAAAAAAAAAAAAAAAAAAAAAAACATTTTATGTATTTTGGAGTGGGGCGGGGCCACCACTTCCCACGCCCCACACACCCACACTGCGGAAGCAACTGGTACTGCTGCCTGCGGCAGCAGTAACACTTGCGGCCGCAGGAGATGTTAGGCCGGAGGGCCTTTAAAAACGCAGGTTTTTTTTTTATATAAAATATATATATATATATATATATATATATATATATATATTACGAATTAATTTTATATTAATTGTTTTTTTAAAAAAAAAGTTTTAAATAAAAATTGTTTTAATCAATATTATTATTATTTAATTTAAAATTTATTAAATTTTAAATTATATTGAAACTTTATTATGATTTATTAATAGTTTTATAAATAAATAAATTATTAATAAATGTAATATGTTCTTTTATGTATCTTTAATTAATCTTATTTAGATTTGACTTAATTAGGATTAATTAAATTAAAAATTTGTTTAAACAAATTTAATATTATAACACCGATTTTAATAGAAGCGTAGATTATTATTATCAACAAGGATTATTAATAATTTAATTATTACCCTTAGATTGTTTTAGGACTTTGACTTGAAATCAATTAAGGGTAATTAGGTGTTTCATTTGGAGTTAGGAAAGGGATAATTTGTAAAGGTGAACTATGGATTCTATCTATTTAAAACATACGTTCAACTGGAAATGGAAACCTCACATTAACGCAATAGTATATTATCAATCAAATTGAACTATAAGACTTTTTACTTGAAAATAAACACTAAAAATTGAAACCTTATTGTTTAACTCAACTGTATGTTTTCAAAACAAAACCAATTGTGAGACTATGATGTTTTCTATATATTGTCTATGCTTTGAGTGTTATGGGGTTGGTTTAGCTTTGACCAGTTTAGGATGTTACCAGAGGCTCGAGGTTTGTGAATGTGAGGCTAGGATGATTTGTTCTCGATCTTTTCAAACCAACCAAGGTAATGTGATAGTATGCTCTATGATGGATGTATTTACTGTTTGTTATTGCTTTCCAGTTTCCTTGTGTGAAGCTGAGGTGTATGTATTTGAGATACCTAACTTAACCATTTTTGAGTCTTGATCAGTTATATTTGATAACCATTTCTGAGTCTCGATAAGTTATACTTGTATTACCTTTTGGTTGCTTAGACTAAAATGTTTGTTATGTTCTTGATGATGTCATGTGTTGACTTGACCATTTGGAGTCTTCGATCAGTATTGTAATTTACTATTGAGATACTTTCTGGTTGCTCATTGGAGAACCATTGGATTTTGTGACTTATCATTGGTGCCTTCAGTTGCTGATAGAGAACTGTCGTGATCATATGATTACTATTTGATATTATCTGTTGCTCATGAAGAACTGATGTAATTTTGTGGATTATCTTTTATGATGTTTTTCAGTTGCTTGTATAGGACTGAGGTGGTTTTATTATGATTCTTTGATTTATGATTTCATGAGCCTAGGGTAGGTTATCTATGTGTAGAGTCGAGAAGTGGCTTGCAATGGGGGTCGGAGCCCTAAGAGGCTGCCTTGAGAAACCCATTGTAAGTCATTTTTAATAAGTGAAAACATTTACACTAAATGAGAGAAAATGAACCTAACAAGATAATTGTATGTTCTCTCCCATGCCTTGAGTGCTAGTACAGACTAGGATGGGGTAGAGAGAATGCCTAGTTACGACCTTGCATTCCATAGTAGGCCTCATCAGTACGAGAGGATACTAGTGGCTGCAGGATCAGTAGGGACCCAGGATTCCTAAGGGATTGCTCAGGTAACTTCTACATGACTTTTGCGATGACACTTTCCTGCTTGCATATTAGGTTTCCTACGTGTCTTGTGGTACCTCTGGGATTTAGATGTCGATCTTTTTAAGAACCCTTGAGTTAGCATACTTATAGGATTTCCTGGACTTAGAGAGTATTTATGATTATAGGTTTCATTATCCTATTTGGGACTTGAGACTATCTCCTCAGCGCGGTGGGAGTGGACCATTTAGGTTCCACGCGGTCGGGTGGTAGTGCTTTTACTCTTACCATTGAGATCCGTTCCATGGTCACCGTGGCTGGAGTTTTCGTGATTGGCATTTACCTTCACTATGTTCTTGGATTATTATGATGGATGGTTAGATTTTATGATAGATGTTTTATCATTATGGATGTATGGATGTATCATGTATGGTGAATAGTTTCATATATTTTTACTGTACTTTGTATCATGGATTTGAGGATGTTGTATCTTGATCTTTACATATGTATATTCTTTTAAGCCTTTTATACCCTGTGACTTGTACAGTGGATGATTGAGCATTCCAAATTAATTTTCTGAGAGGCATTCGGAACAAATGTATATTATGGACATGGGACTTTCTGATTATTCTTTCATATGTATGTGATAGTTGTTAGACTTAGATTTAATTAAATTTAAACGTGACTCAACGTCTTTGGATCTTTAAGAAATGTAACTTACAATGTATGTTTGTCGATGATTACATGTTATTGCTTCCGCTACTATGTGTTTGATGTGTATGTTATACTTTCTTACTTAAAAAAAAAAAATGTTTAGCAAACTTAGTGAAACTATAGGTTAATTCTTTTGGATCCCTTGGTGGGGCGTTACATGATCTGAAAAGGGAAAAGGAGTTTGTTGAAAGTTTTAATAAACCAAATGAAGCTATCAAGTACTTGGAATAGTTGATGAGATCTCCTAGATCTAACAATGATACATTTGGAGTGGGATACACAAGTACCAAGGAAGGAGAATCATCCCAAAGGTTTGAAGAAATAAGTAACAAAGGTAAGAACTCAAAACCTAATTGTCATAATTGTGGTAAGAAAGGACATACTGCCAATGTGTGCAGGAGAAAGACTATAAATTAGAATGTTAAGCAAAAAAGCATGGGTCACTACCATAAGTACAAAAAACAAGGTCATTAGGTACATGAATGCATAACCAAGGCCATGCACACTCAAATATTTGAAGGATATTGTTATAACTATTAGAAGTATGGTCATAGAGCTTTTGAGTGTAGATCCAAACCCATGTGGTCATCAAATAAGAAAACTTAGGTAAAGAACAATGGCAACTTTTATAATTGGGATTATAATACAAGGTATAGTTGTCACTACTGTCAAGAATATGGACATGTTTCTAAGAACTGTATTACAATACACTTCAAAAGTGACTAAAAAAGGTGGTTGAGTCAAACTACATGTTTTAGCTATTTGAAAACTTGTCACATCGGCCAATATTGTCCAACAAGGTCAAAGGAAACAAGTTGTGAGTTCAACAAAGGAAAAGGAAAGGAAAATATTGAAAATGTTAGAGATGAGATGAATAAGACATGAAAGAGAAAGGAGGATTGCAACACATCAAGTGCTGATGGGATCACTTCACCCAATGGGTCTAGTGATCACACTTCATCAAACTAAGCAATCAAGAGGTATGTGGGACTGATATTTAAAAGTTATACCCTACATCAAATCCAAGGATCTAATTTTGAAAAGATTACATATGCATGAATAATGATGCAAAGTGTTATTAGAAATCAACGAAAAATCTTTAAAGTTTTGTTAGCTTTTTCATATTATTGTCGAGCATTAAATGTTTCTTATGGTTATCAAGTAGAATGTTAGTGGTTGTCGAGCTAAAAAAATTGGTTAGTTGAGGCTGAGTGAATGGAAAGACATGTGGATTCTGAGTGAGCCATAAATCAATTGATGTCTAGCTTACAGCTGTGTAAGCACTTAACATTAATTATAGTGTTTTAAGGGCTATTTAATCAATTTTTGCTCATTTAACATCATTTGAAATCAAGAAAGAAGATGACGGGCTAAAGTCAATTTGGAGAACTTCATCTGAGAATTTTTAGGAGATTTGAATGGCTATTTGACACCATTTCATTAGAATTTGTAAGGTATTTATCATGTGCCAAGCTACATAGTTTCAAATTTTGCCAACCTTGGACTTATGTGATGGCATCTAGTTCTTTGAAAGAAAAAGGTATAGAGGGAAAAGAGGTTTTAAATGTTCAATTAATTAGAAATGATATTTAACAACCTATTTTCAAGGCTATTCTAGATACAACTTATAAATAGGATCCTTCCGATGCATTGTCTATGATACCACCACAAGTATTAATGATACAAGATGTCAGGAATTGTTATAGTTGCAAGATTGGAAGCATAGGTGACATGGAAATTAGAGGGGCATATGGAAGGTTATGTGAAAATGGAGTATTGAAGGAAGAATACAACATTATTGAGAAGAAAGAGTTAACTCTTTCCCTAGAGTTTCTAAATGTCTTCAAAACTAAGTGGATTAAGGTTGTCTTAAGAAAATTTTATGACAGCTCAATATGGTTGGAGAATGGGCTAGTTAAAATCACAAAAAAAATTGTTCATAGGGTAATAGGGTATCCAACCCTAGATCAGCCAAAAACTATGAGAAGTGAGTCAAAGGAAGTCATTGAAAAGAACATAGGAGCCATACGGAAAGAAAGGGGAATGAAAATTAACACAATCACATATCCCCTAATAGCTTTTGTAGTGAGGGTAATAGCACATAAGTTTTAACAGTCAAGTAGATTAAATAGTGTACCTTGCATTACAGTGGACATGGGCTATAAAATTGTGAAGAAAGTTCATACTTATGATCTTGCTAAGATGTAGTTGCAGTAATTGATTGAAAACTTGGGAGCAATAAGGAAAATAAAGAGTTCTTAGTGCAAATTTGGATCTATTTTGTTATGTATTTTCTTCTATGTGTAGAATACATTTCCTACATTTGGCAAGGTTGCATGGAAGATGACTAGATCAATTGTAGTACATATAGGAGAATTCATTGAACAATTAGGCAATAACTTTGAGTTAGTAATGACTAGTTATTTTGAAGATTTCAAACAATCCATGTAGAAGAGATTAAATAGTCCAATCTCACTAGTGGAGAAACATTATGTGATGCAGGAGCATCTAGAGGTATAAGGGCAATCCTGTGTCACCGAAAAAAATGTACTTAGACTTAGTTTCTATTTCATGTCTTTACATTTTTGGATACCTATTTGGCTCAAATAAAGGTTCCAACTCTCAGAGTTCAACTATCAGTGCGTTTGAAAATCCTGAAAAAATAGGAGCATTTATTTGGGCCATCATTTCAATAAACTAGAAGGTGTGAATTGGCCAGATGAATGTAATCACAATTTAGAGAATTCCAAAAAAAGAATCAGGTCAATAGGCCGTACGATTTGAAAGTTATTGCAGTTTTTTGGGTTTTGGAGACCTCCTAAGAATGCTTCAAAGTTAGGTTTGGGGTATTAAATGACCTCAAAAAGGGTCAAAAAATGGGGGACAAGCAAAGCTGGTGCATATGGCTATAGAGCGCTTTGAGAGCTTTCCGAAAATGTAAACGGTTTGTCAATCGAAGCTACGGTTCAAAAGTTATGCCTCCCGGAAGTTCGGCTACCGTTTCTGGATTCTTCTAGATTTGCACCGACTTCTAACGCAGCTTCTGGAACCTTCTATTTCATCGGTGGATGCCTACTAGCACTTTCTAGAATGTACTCCTAGTCCTTAACCCTCCGGGGTCTATTTAAGGAGATTTCTGGCATTGTAAAAGGCAGTTCGGGGTGGAGTTTGAGAGGAGGTGCTATAAGGAGAAATATTCTCTAGATTTATGCTATTGTAAGCCCTTAGGGCATGTTCTGAAGTTTATTTTCTCTGTACTATTTGTACTGGCTTATTTTCTCAGTTAATATAATTTCCCTTTTCTGTTGTGTCCATTCTGTTCTTGGGTTGTGTCCCCATCAAGTGGTATCAAAGCGAGTTTTCCTAAGTGTGTAGACAGAGTGCCGACTGTGAGGCAGTTTGCACTAGGACTGTGTGGTTGTGGGTTCGAGTTAGAAGATGCCTCCATGAAGAGAGCATGGCAGAAGGGCCAGAGCTATTGATCTTGAGGAGGTTAGAGCCCTCCAGAGACAGGTACAAGCATTGCAAGAGGAGCTTCGTAGAGGAGCAAATATTGCCGTAGATGACAATAGTGAGGATGACAATGAAGAGGAAGTAATGGAAGTTGACGGGGAAGTTCTAAATCCTGTAGAGGAAAGGCTTTTTAGGTCCATTACTAAGTTTGGGAAAAGACCTACAATTGAAGTGGGTATATTTTAGGGAAATTTGAAACCAGATGAGTTGATCGATTGGATCAATGAGCTGGAAGAATACTTTGAGTATGAGGATATAAGGGACCCAGATAGGGTTAAGTTTGCAAAGGCCAAACTGAAAGGCCATGCAAAAATCTGGTGGCAAGAGATTCAACTGGAAAGACTTAGAAGAGGAAAGGAGAAGATCACAAGATGGGATCGCATGGTGGACAAATTGAAGAAGCAGTTCATTCCTATGGACTACGAGCTTGATCTGTTTAAGAAGATGCATGGGTTAAAGCAAGCAGGAAGATCAGTCCAAGAATATACAGAGGAGTTTTACCGACTCCTGATTAGAGCGGGGCATGCAGAAGCAAATAAGGAGAAGGTTGCTCATTATATCAGTGGGTTACGACCTAGCATCCAGGAGGAATTAAGTCTGGTAAGAATGACCAGCATTGAAGATGCATACCAGTTTTCCCTACGAGTTGAAGAGAAGCTAAATAAAAGGTTTGAAGGAAGACAAAGAGGATGCGGTCAAGGAGGAAGGGGAAGCGGTAGATCATCTGGAGGCTGCAATGAAACCCAAAAGAAAAATGAAGATGTGGGTACTAGCAGAAACCAAAGGAATGAGGATTCCAACCGCTCCCATGATCAAGACTTTGGAAATCAAAGAGGAAGAGGTAGAGGACGTGGACAAGGAAGAGGAGGCTTCCGTGGTACTTGTTTCCATTGCAATGAAGAAGGTCATCGTGCCTTTGAATGCCCTCAACAACAAGGAAGGACAGATAGGAGAGCTGAGGGCCAAGGTTGCTCATGTGGATGAGGATGCACAATCATCACATTCAGAGGATGTAGAAAGAGGAGAGACCTTGGTAAATGAAAGAGTCCTACTAAGTGGTGAGAATGAACCAGGACAACGGAGGAGTTTGTTCTGTACCAGATGCAAGTGTGAGGATAAATGTTGTGATGTGATCATTGATGGTGGTAGCACTGATAACCTGGTATCAGAAGAGATGGTCTCTAAGCTGAAGCTCAAGAGGGAGAAACATCCCCAGCCCTATCAGATTTCTTGGGTAAAAGATGATCATAAGGTCCTGGTAAGTAAACAATGTTTAGTAAAATTCAAAATTGGGAGTTACCATGATGAAGTTCTCTGTGATGTTATTTTGATGGATGTTTTCCATCTATTGTTGTGTAGACCATGGCAGTTTGATAGACATGCAATACATGATGGACATGCAAACACATACTCTCTGACAAAGGATGGAGTTTTCCACAAATTGAAGCCCATGAAAAAGGAAGGTGAAAAGGTATGTAGCAGTGCTAGGATTTGTCTTGTTGATGGAAGAAAGTTTTTAGATGGCATGAAACATCAGCGTATGTGCTATGCTTTGATTCCTAGGAAAGATAAAGAAGGTAGTAGTGAAATACCATTTGAAGTTTCAAATTTACTAGAGGAATTTGGAGATATTATCTCTGATAATGTTCCAGATGGATTGCCACCAGTAAGGAAAATCAGTCATCAGATAGATCTGATTCCAAGAGCTAGTTTGCCTAACAAGGCTGCTCACAGGATGACTCCTACTAAAACAGAGGAGCTAAATAGATAGGTTTAGGAGCTGTTGAGGAAGGGCTTGATTCGAGAGAGCCTGAGTCCATGTGCAATACCTGCAGTACTCGCACCAAAGAAGGATGGAGAGTGGAGGATGTGTACAGATTTTCGAGCTATAAATAGGATAACCATCAAGTACCGATTTCCTTTGCCAAGGATGGATGATCTTATGGACTGCTTGAGTGGAGCTTAGTACTTCACAAAGATAGATCTGAAGAGTAGCTATCATCAAATATGGATTCATGAAGGAGATGTGTGGAAAACAGCCTTCAAGACCAAGGAGGGTCTTTATGAGTGGTTAGTCATGCCCTTTGGATTGACGAACGCCCCAAGCACCTTCATGCGGCTCATGAATGAGGTACTTAAGAAGTTCTTGAGAAAATTTGTTATTGCCTATTTGGATGATATTTTAATTTTCAGCAAGAATTTGGAAGAAAATTTACTGCATATTCATAGTGTCCTTGAAAGGCTAAGGGAAGAGAAACTGTTAATTAATCTAAAGAAGTGTGTCTTTGCAAAAAGGGAGTTAGTCTATTTGGGATTTGTTATATCACCTGAAGGTCTCAAAATGGATCCAGAGAAGGTAAAAGACATCTTAGAATGGCCTACTCCAAGGTCTGCTACTAAGGTACGATCATTTCATGGTCTGGTTAGTTTTTACAGGAAGTTTATTAAGAATTTCAGTGGCATATGTGCACCTCTAACTGATACAATAAGAGGGGATAGAAAAGAGTTCAAATGGACTACAACAGCTGCGAGAAGTTTTGAATTGCTGAAGAAGAAGGTGACTGAACATCCTGTGTTGGCACTTCCAGATTTTAGAAAAGTATTCCAGGTGGATTGTGATGCTAGTGGTAGCGCTATTGGGGCTGTATTAAGCCAAGAAGGTAAGCCTATTGCATATTTTAGTGAAAAATTGAATGATGCAAAGAAGAAGTATTCTGTTTATGATCAAGAGTTCTATGCAATAGTTCAGGCCTTAAAGAAATGGAGGCATTATTTATTGCCAAAGGAATTTTTTTTGTATACTGATCATCAGGCATTATAGTACCTAAATAGCCAAGGTAAATTGAATCAGAGGCATATGAAGTGGGTAGAATTCTTGCAGAGTTATACATTTGTGTTGAAGCATAGAAGTGGAAAATCTAACAGGGTTGCAGATGCATTAAGTAGGAGACAGCTGTTGCTTACAATAATGTAGGTTGAAGTAGTTGGGTTTGATGAACTCAAGGATTTGTACCCCAAGGATCCTGATTTTGCTAAAGCATGGAAAGCTTGTAAAGAACCTGTTGCTGTAGATAGAACCAAGTGGTTAGATTATTTGATTCAGGATGGCATGTTGTTCAAAGGTAGTCAATTGTGCATTCCAAGGAGTTCCATGAGGGAAAATCTGATTAAGGAGAAACACAGTGGAGGGATGGCAGGACATTTTGGTCGAGATAAGACCATTTCCATTCTTAGAGAACATTATTTTTGGCCTCAAATTACACAGGATGTGAAGAAGTTTGTACAGAGTTGCCAGGTTTGTCAAGTTGCCAAGGGGTTTAGTCAAAATACTGGCCTATATCAGCCATTTCCTGTTCCATCAAGGCCATGGGAGGACATAAGTATGGATTTTGTTCTTGGATTTCCAAGGACACAAAGGGGTAATGACTCAGTATTCGTGGTGGTTGATAGGTTCTCCAAAATGGCAAATTTCATTCCATGCCACAAAACTCATGATGCTGTCCATATTGCAGACTTGTTTTTCAAAGAGGTGGTAAGACTACATGGTCTTCCAAGGAGTATAGTTTCTGACCGAGATACTAAATTTGTGGGGTATTTCTGGAGGACATTGTGGAAGAAGTTGAGAACAGACTTGAAATTCAGTTCCACGCATCACCCATAGACTGATGGCCAAACAGAAGTGGTAAATAGAAGTCTGGGAAATTTGTTGAGATGTTTAGTTGGAGATAAGCCCAAGGGATGGGATTTGATTCTACCACAGGCAGAGTTTTCTTATAATAACTCTATAAATAGGAGTACTGGAAAATCACCATTTCAAATTGTATATGGAAATAGCCCAAGGACTGCACCAAAATTGAGGAAGATAGAACAAGGGGAGAGAACAAGTGCTGAAGCTGAGGAATTTGCTGAACACATCAAGCGTCTATATGAGGAGGTTCAAGCACACATTATCAAGATGAATCAAGAGTATAAAGCTAGGGCTGATGCAAGGAGAGGACATAAGGAATTCCAAGTAGGGGATCTTGTCATGGTGCACTTATGAAAAGAAAGATTTCTAGGTGGTACTTACAACAAGCTGAAAATGAAGAAATTTGGCCCCTGCAAAGTTTTGAAGAAACATAACTCAGGAAATGCATATGAGGTGGAGCTGCCAGATGGTATTCACATTTCTCCCATTTTCAACATTGCAGATTTAACAGAGTATCATGATGATGGTGCAGATGAGGAGCTGGTTTTAGAGCCATGTACAATTCCTACTTCTAAGAAGGAGGAGATAGAAGACATTCTAGATCATCGTGTGGGTAGGAGTACCAGAAATAGGCAGTATGAAGAGTATTTGGTCAAATGGAAAGGATGGCCGATTGAGGACTCGACTTGGATTTCAGCAGCTGAGGTTTCCCATTTGGGAATTCCTCTACCATCCATAAAGTGACAGGGTCACTTTTCAATCTACCCTGGGTGTCTGATGTAGGAGCATCCAGAGGTATAAGGGAAATCCTGTGTCACCAAAAAAAATGTACTTAGACTTAGTTTCTGTTTCATGTCTTTACATATTTGGATACCCATTTGGCTCAAATAAAGGTTCCAACTCTCAGAGTTCAACTATCAATGCGTTGGAAAATCCTAAAAAAATAGGAGCATGTATTTGGGCCATCATTTTGGTAAACTAGAAGGTGTGAATTGGCCAGATGAATGTAATCATGATTTAGAGAATTCCAGAAAAAGAATCAGGTCAATAGGCCCCACGGTTTGAAAGTTATTGCAGTTTTTCAGGTTTTGGAGACCTCCTAAGAATGCTTCAAAGTTAGGTTTGGGGCATTAAATAACCTCAAAAAGGGTCAAAAAATGGGGGATGAGCAAAGCTTGTCCATAGGGCTATAGAGCGCTTCGAGAGCTTTTCGAAAATGTAAATGGTTCATCAATTGAAGCTATGGTTCAAAAGTTATGCCTCCCGAAAGTTCGGCTACCATTTTTGGATTCTTCTAGATTTGCACCGACTTCTAACGCAGATTTTAGAACCTTCTATTTCATCGGTGGATGCCTACTAGCACTTTCTAGAATGTACTTCTAGTCCTTAACCCTCCGAGGTCTATTTAAGGAGATTTCTGGCATTGTAAAAGGTAGTTCGGGGTGGAGTTTGAGAGGAGGTGCTATAAGGAAAAATATTCTCCAGATTTATGCTATTGTAAGCCCTTAGGGCATGTTCTGAAGTTTATTTTCTCTGTACTATTTGTACTGGCTTATTTTCTCAGTTAATATAATTTCCCTTTTCTGTTGTGTCCATTATGTTCTTGGGTTGTGTCCCCATCATTATGATGATGTTTTCTTCCTAGTTGACATTGATTATACATATGTTCAATCAAAATTTCCTAGAGTGAGATGGCTAAGGCCACTAGGTTATGAGATAAACATTGATGAGGCCTCTATAGTAATCACAAAATTACTTGTAGAAGAAGTGAACAAAGAAGCTAAAGCATTTGCTAACTATGAATTGGCCAAATAAGAAATCACTATGGAGTTGAAGACTACTTCTATAATCAAGAAGAAGAACAAATTGTTAAAGAAATTGAAAGAAAAATTTGGTGAAGTAGTTGAGAAAGAGGAAGAAGAAGAAGATGATGAAGATGAAGAAGACACATAGGCTCAAGAACCACTGGAATTGACACAAGGTCAAGGAGAGGATCAGAAAGAGGAGGATATAGAAATTGTAGAAGGTGCCAAGGGAGAAGAAGCCAATGAAGCACCTATTCCTACCTACAAGAAGAAAAGAAAGGAAAAGACACCTACAATGACAAAACCAAAGAAGGTTGCAAAACCAAGCCAACCCAAACCAACAACACCTTCTAGAAGGGCTAGTACAAGAGTCACTGCACAGAAGGCTAAAGAGATAGCCAAGCTTAAAGAGAAGGAAGGTGGAGCACAAAAAAGACCAAGAAGAAAGTATGTTTCTTAGGTTGAATTTGATGAAGAGAAGACTGTATTTGATGACAATAATTAATTCCATGTAGTGAGTTATAGTCCCTCTTTAGACCTAGATAATTTGTGTGAGAACATTAGAAACAATGCCGATTTGTCAGTTTTCTCTCACTTTGAATTTGATAACCTTGGAAAGATTGAGAAGAATCAAGTAGAGGAAGAAATATATGGCATGATGGCTAGTTTTAAGAAAGATCCTCTAGAAATTGCCAACTCCATACCTAAGGGGTTATATGATAGAGTTGAGCAGAAATAGAATTATTGTATATACATAGAGAAGTAGATTAGGGAAACAACCCTCACTCAAGTTATGCTAGAACTTAGCAAGGCACAAATTTCTAAAGCCACATAGAATATTCTATGAGATTTGTACCTAAGTATAGTGTTTTCAACATATTATAGAACAACATAAAGGATGTTGTAAAGAAGTAAAAAAAAATGTGGAAGATTACATATGGACTGGCCACAACCAAAGATGATGAAAAAGAACCTATTGAAGTAGAATATGATGAAGAGGATAAAAATGAAGAAGGCACAATTGGGGGAGGCAATGATATGAATATTGATGATCAGGTAACAACTAAGGAAGAGCAGTAACAATATTAGATTGTACAAGATACACAAATACTAAGTGCTAACCCTCCATAGGTAATAAGTGCAAGTACTAACATTTTTACAATAAATGATGATTTTGATCTTGCCGATCATAACATAAATCCCCTAATAGAGGAAGATTTGAAAAGAATACTTTTCCAATCCACACTATAGACCAAATTATGTGAGAACCCTATATTGGTAAGTATAGATGAAATTTAGATGTTAGAGAATATGACTACAAGGGAGGAAGTGGAAGCACTCAAGCCACAAGTGTACAACCTTCACAACCCTTAGTTGTATATCAAAGAAGGAGATAATGGGATGCACTATCTGTACACCCATGGAAAGCACTCTAGTCTCATAAAATGTTCAAGAACCTAAAAAAGACAAGGTTGAGATAGTTGGAGAAGATAAGGTGGAAACACCAATTAATGATGGGGCACCATGTCAAATGGGTCAGGTAGATGTACCTACACCTCCAACACAAGCATAAGGTGCAATTGAAATCAAAGAGGTAGAAAAGGATAAGCCTAAAGAGACAAATGTGACACCCAATGTCAAAGGAGCTATAAGTAATTCAAGCACTAGTAACATTACTAGAATCAGGAACTCCTAATCAAACTCTTCAGAGGCTGAGCATAGATTCAACACCATTGTAATTCTCAGTGCTGAGTCCTATCTCATCTAAGGTGGAAGAGGTAATTACATATGGAGATTTTATCCTAGATGAAGAAATTGTATTGCCTACATTTGATTATGAAACAATAAAAATTGAACCGATGGGTATACTTCAAGAGGTCCAAGCAAGAAAGAAAAATCCATAACTGCTTAGAAGAGAGCATAGGTAGAAGCATGCTTTGATTGAGATCAAATAAATTTTCTTAGATGCATTCAGTTTGCCTACTCTAGATAAAACAAAGCAAATCATTAAACAATTGATCAACATAGTGGAAAGAGTAAGTGATACAAACTTGGCTACTAATGCCAAATTATTAGAATGGTCTAAGAATAAATTTTAAAACAAAGTGAATGAGAAGATATCTAGTGATATAACACTTATGCAAGTTGCATTGGAAACTAAGATAGAAAGCATGAAGAAGATACTAGAGAACATTTTCTCTCTATACACCAAATTGTGTAATCATACACTCTTCACAAAGGAGATAAGGAAAACATATCTTGAGCTTGGAAAGTCAAATGTAGTCATCTAGAACCAAATTTCCCATGACTCTAGGTCAAAGTGAGAAACATTTCAAGACCGTATTGCAAACACAAAATTAGTTAGGAACACTACAAGTAGATGAAGCCAACATAAGGGCTAAACTAATTAGCATCTAGTCTACATTGAATCCTCACATGGAGATCTTACACAAGGAGCTAGTATATGCATAAAAAATTATGAAGAAAGACCCCAATCTTTCTACATTAGATGGTTTAGTACACCTTTCTTCCAAGATGACCATCCAAATTAAGTCTTTGGAGGTAACTTGTTATAATTGGGATGCAACTCTTAAAATTATTTACCTTTAAGGTCCATAAATCTTTTTTGGAAAAATACACTATTAGTATATAACCCATTGAAATTAGTGTAAAAAAGGGGGAGTAAGAGCTAAGGGGGAGCAAAAAGGGGGAGTAAGAGCTAAGAGCAGAGCAAGAATAGGGAGTAAGAGGAAGCAAGCATAAAATAGAGAAAGAGTATCCATTGGGGAAAATATACTCAAGAGGAGAAAGATTTTGATACAAAGTACAATATAGAACAAATCAAACAACTCAGGGGGAGTTATAAGATTTTGAGGTATAAGTCATGTTGGAAAATTTTGATATTTTAAAATTTTGTATAGAAGCCAAATAAGAGTTTATGTTATGCTCATATGAATAAGAGTATTAATGTATGACGAAGTGTTTTTGACACTCATGTCAAAGGAGGATATTTTTAATCTCAGATTGGTTTTTACAAGTGAGTGTCCATACACTTAAGTCATTTACTTAGTTCATGCCAAACATGTAACATATACTGAGCACAACATTTAAGTTAGAGCATGTCAACTAAACAGTGAGTGCCGAGTCACTCAATTACTGAGCATATAGCATATGCCAAGTGATTGAAGAGCTGAGAAAGTAGTGTATGCTGAGTCATTTAGATGTTGAGTGACAACATTGAAGTTATAGTATGTGCCAAGCACCAGGGACTTCAGATGCTGAGTAACATAGTTTTGTCATAGTTGTTTGTATTAGCACAAACTACTATGCAACCATTTTTGGGCTGACTTAAAGATTGAATTACAATATTTTTGTGATAAGGATGAATCTTATTTTGGAATCCCTATGTATTACATGAACCCAATTAGGTAAAGGGAAGGTTTAAGCAACAATATGAAAGAATCACAGTCGTCGATTCATACCTAACCCTAAGTCACCTAGGTCTTCTTAAGGAGGACAAATCCTAAACTTCTTATGTGCGTGAAAGGGAATGAAAAAAATGAAAAAGAAGAGTTTTGCATGCACAAACTAGGACATTCATGGTGATCAAGGCATTATGATTTGAATTGAATTGCAGAATCAGTTAAAAGGGAACATAGGAAGGAAATAATGAACAATAGAGAGACATCTGAATAAGAAGGATTAAGTACACAACAAAATAGAGGTGATCTATCATTAAGCACCAGAGTGCTAACCATAGGATCAATACTAAGACATTCTAATAGGTGAATGAGTTAAATCTCTTAATAGAGTAGTCCTAATAGGCTATATTGAAATCCTCTAACAAGGTGCTTACTTAATTCTAAAGTTGAAGTCCTTTAACTAGGAACACTTATAACAAGGTTTTGAAATCCTTTAATAGGGTAAGAACTAATAGTCTTTGTAAGCCTTTAATAGGGTAGACCTTTCATAGGGTAGATCATTTTCATGATCAAACATTGTAACCTTCATTGGATACACTTTATTACTGTAGTAGTGAAGATTTGTGGGTGTCATCCCCAACCCAGTTTTAGCTTCTCATTGGAAGGTTTCTAGGTAATAATATTTTGTGTCATATATGTGTGAATACTTACTTGATTACATACTTTAGATGTATATGCTTTACATGATATTTCAGTTTACTTACTAAATATGTGAGATGGATGTGTGGTGAATATTTTATGGGTCAAACTTTAAAGCACTGATTCACCCCCTTGCCCTTCAGAAGTTTAATTTTCCTATTGTAATTCCAACATAAATATGATTTTTATGCTCCCTCCAAGTTGTTTGATGAATATGACTACTTTGACCATTTTGATCAACCTTTGACCAATACAAAGTAATAAGATAAATGGTTACATAGATGCCCATAAGAATTTACCATTAATCTATTTAAAATGAAAATGTAAATTAGTGAACCTTATGAAAAGATATAGTAAATCAACGACTTCATATTTTTAATATTTCAAATGTTTCATTATAATTACAACTAAATGATATAAATATGAATATATATTTGTTGTACAATGTTATGTATATGGAGAAAAAGATACATAATGTACATTGTGGTGCATACTAAAGCTCTTGTGTATATCATTGATAGAACCATATTATATTTACACAACTATCGAAAAGCCTAGAGACTAAACTATCATAGAATTATCTTCGTTCCACTCCTTAAAATCATTTCTATCTTTATGCACTACTATTGTTGAAGACATCTACAATTTCTTGGAAATATGATTAAAAAGCTCATTGATGAAGATCAAAGAGGGAGATTATTGGAAGAAGGAATATTGTTGTTAAAATAATGTTTTCAATAATTGTTTTGTAATTGATGTCAAACCTACTATTTGTAGGAATGACATTTTCTTATAAGATCCAAGTACTATCACTTAGCTGATTGAATGAAGAAGATTTGATCAACAAGATGTAACAAGAGCACCTAAGGGAAAAGTTGAGTTATGATGTTGTAATGAAGAGAAAGGATTAGTTAAGACAATGGTTAAATGATGTATTGATAACATACTCAAAGATATAGAGGTTGGTCACACTTAGAAACATTGGAGGAAGAAGTTGTAACAAGGATGACTACAAAGCTTAAACTAAGATCATTAGTGGGTGCTGAGAAAGTTAGTTGAAGCTGAGTTGGAGCTGAGTAATAAGAAATTCTAGTGTGTGCCAAGTGAAGTTTAGGTGTCAAGCATCATAAAATATTACTTGGTGCCGAGTGATCTTTAGGTGCCGAGCATCAAGAAAAATACAGTTGATGCCGAGTATAACAATATGTGTCGAGCACTAGTATTTCAATAGTGCCGAGCTACTAAATTATTTTAAACAATAGAGATTTTCCAAATCTGAGCCAACAAAGTGGTTACCTTGAATTTTTTGAACTAGTTGGAAGATAAGGATGATGAGCTATTGGCACCAAATTCTATGTAAACCATTTTTAGGTGAATTCAAGAGGATTATTCAAGAAGTTTCTAGAGGAAACAAAATATGGGTTAGATACAATGAATCCTACCTAATCCATACGCATTGAAATTAGAGGAAGGAAGAATTGAGTGCAAAGAGAACTCCAAGACTTCTATTTAAGGAGTCACAAACCAAGAAGCAAATGCTACTAATGCTATTTCTGCAAAGAGCCAAATTGCGAAGTGGTTAAGGGTATTAAGAAGAAGACACCTAAAAGCACAAAGGCTCTACTTCTACAAGTGGTCAAGAAGAGATGATTGCATTGGTATAGTGAGCATGGAGACTCAAGGAGGCTAAGCTTGAAAGGAGGCCAAGCTATCAGAGTTGCAGAGAGTGAAGGCCAGGCAATGGTATGAGTTGAAAAGTGATCTGAGATCTGCAAGTTGAGTTGTATGTTGTGGTCAGGTCAAAGATTTTCTAATACTCTCTAGCAATTGTATTAGATAAGAAAAATCCTATGGACTTAGGTTGGCCTAATAGTCATTTGTAAATCATTTAACAGGGTGGCATTCCAAGTGAATTTCTAAAGTCCTCTAATCAGGCCCACCTCTAATAGGGTGGTTAAATCCTCTAACAAGGTCACATTTAACAGTGTGTTGTAAGCCTTTAACAGGGCAGGCCTTTCACTGGGCATCACTTCATAAGAGTGAGAATTGAGTAGCATGTTATTAGTTTTTTTTCCAAATTGGGTTTCCATGTAAATCATTGTGTTATGTGTTGATTTCTTATGTATTATGCTTGCATGTTGATTTATAGTAACTTTTTGGTTAGAAAGTTAAAGCTTGGATGAATGAATGATTGAATGTGCTCACTATACTTAGTGAAAAGTTTGAATAGGAAATTTAGACCTTGAACAACTGATTCACCCCCCCACCCCGCATTATTCTAAAGCATTTCTAACAATTGGTATTAGAGTCATATGCTAATTTAGTTTCAAGGTACTAGAAGCAGAAAGATTAAGATGTCCAAGAGAGAAGTTCCCAAGCTTAACAAAGACAAATTTGCTACATGGAAGAGTCTGATGAAATTGCACCTTGGATCAATAGGTGACTATGCAAAAATCTCAATTGGAATATAACATGTAAATCCAACAGGACCTCTTACTATAGATGATTTGAACAAAAAGAAGGAGCACAATCAAACAATGTTGGAGATTGCCTCTACACTTAGTTATGTAGAATATGACGATATCAAAGATTGTGACACTACATTCAAAATGTGGAAAGCCTTATTAGATATCTATGGAGGAGATCAGAATGTCCAAAGAGAAAAGAGAGAAAGCCTAAGAGGAAAGTTTGATGACATGAAAATGGAGGAAGGTGAAAATGCTGCTCAATATGCTGCAAGGGTAAAATAAGTAGTAAGTGCAATAAGAAGTCTAGGTGGTCAATTAGAAGAAGAAACTATCATCATCAAATATTTAAGAACTTTTCTCCCTATCTATGCTATTAGAGTTTCAGATATTCAAGAGCTATGGTGTGTACAAGGAAACACACTAACCTTTGAAGGAATAGTGGGAAGACTTACTACATTTTAATTGTCCAATTTTGATAACTATAGACCTGAGAACATTGAATTTTCTTTCAAGGCCAAGATGACAATAAAAGACACTGAGGAGGAGACATCAAGTAATAAGAGAACAAAGGGAAAACATGCATCTAGTGATAACAACACAGATGAGGAAGATGTGGAATAGTTAAAAGAACTATTGTCTGGAGATTTCATAAAGTCAATGGTAAATTCAAAGGTTAGCTCCCTATCATATGTTTCAATTGTAATGAAGTTGGTCATATTGTTGCAAGATGTACATATAAGAACTACAAAGAAGGAAACAAGTACAATAACAACAGAGAAGATGATAGCAAATACTACAAAGAAAAAGGCAAGAGATGCTACATTGTTGAAGAAGATTCTAATGAGAATGATGATGAAGCAGTCTATGTGGCCATGAAGGATGAATCAGATAAAGATGAAGATGAAGCAACAAAATTAGTTACCTATGTAAACAAGAATGACAAGTGGATCATAGATAGTGGATGCTCACATCACATGACAAGAGATAAAAGTAAGTTCATTACCTTTACTCAATATGATGGAAATAGTGTTAGATTTGGTAATGATGCTCCATGTCAAATCAAAGAAAAAGGCTCTATTAAACTCATAGAGAAAATTTCATGTGATAATGCATACCATGTTGAAGGTTTGAACTACAAATTGTTGAGTGTGTCATAATTAGGTAATATAGGTTGGAAAGTAGAGTTTGGAAACAAAATTGCCAAGATCTATGACACTGATGGAAATCAGATAGGAAAAGGTGAAAAAACTAGGAGTAATCTATTTTACCTAGATATGGAAGATGCAACATGTATTTTTGTTAGACTTGATAATGTGTGGTTGTGGCATAGAAGGCTGTGTCATCTTAACTTTGTTAATCTGGTTAGCATTAGTAAGAAGAAGAAGGTCAAAGGCTTTCCCAAATTAAAGAAACCTAAAAACACAATGTGCAAGCAATGTCAACTAGGAAAGATGACTAAGTCTAGCTTCAAAAGAAAAACATACACTTCCAAAGAAGTACTAAAGTTAGTCCATACACACTTATGTGGTCCAATAGAAGTGCAAAGCTACCTAGGAGACATATACATAATGCTACTAGTAGATGATTATTCTAGGATGATGACTGTTATGATTTTAAAGAAAAATTATGATGCATTTCAAATGTTTAAGTGGTATTTGGCTAGAGTTGAGAAAGAAATATGAAAGAATCTGAAATGCCTAAGGTCAGTTAGAGGAGGTGAGTTTACATCAAAAGAGTTTGAAATATTTTGGAATGACAAAGGTATCAAAAGGCAAACATCAGCACCAAGGACCCCACCTCAAAATGGTATTGCTGAAAGAAGAAATAGGTCAATGATTGACTGTGCTAGAACCTTGTTGATGGAGAAAAATGTTGCACTAAAGTACTAGAGAGAAGCTGTAACCACTATAGTCTACACATTGAATAGAGTTCAAGTCAAGAAGGGTACAAATGCAACACCTTTTGAATTATGGTATGGTTACTCACCTAATGTTAAACATTTCAAAGTCTTTGGTTGTAAATGCTATATTCTTAAAGATGTTAGAAATGACAAGTTTGATGCAAAGAGTGATGAAGGCATATTCCTTGGATACTCCACTAGAAGCAAAGCATATAAGTTTTTGAATACTAACACTAACAAGATTGTGGGGAGTGCAAATGTAAATTTGGATAAGCATGCAGAAGTATAGGTTGATGAAACTAAGAAATAAGAGGATTATAGATCCTATGTATACTTCTATGAAGGAATGACTATTGAAGACAATACTGCAAATGAAGTTAGGAATCAACAACAAATTTTAGTATCAGTTGAATCACAACTAGTGAATGCTAAGCTGCATTCTAAAGCTATGTTGCAGAATGTAGAAAATGCACATTCTAATTCTTAAAATAGCATAAATGAGAGAAATGATGAAGTACCAGATGAGGAAGAATAGAACGCCTTTGAAACTGAAGGATCAAACATGGAAAGAAGGATAGAACTAAGATTAGCCAAGTATGTAAGAAGACATCACCCTGCAGATCAAATCATTGGTGATAAGGATGCCAGACCAATGAAAAGGAATAGACTGAGGAATGAATCATGTCTATTGAGAAAAGTTGAACCTAAAATAGTGAAAGATGCACTACAAGATGATGACTAGTATAAAGCCGTGGAAGAGGAGATAGATCAGATTGAGAAGAAAAAAACATGGACCTTATTTCTTAGACCAACTGATAAGAATGTGATTGGTACCAAATGGGTGTTTAGAAACAAACTTGATGAGAATGGTGAAATAACAAGAAACAAAGCCAAACTAGTTTGCAAGTTCTATGCATAAGAAGAAGGACTAGATTATGGGGAAACATTTGCCCCTATAGCAAGAATGGAAGGAGTAAGAACACTATTTGCATATCCTACATACAAAGGTTTCAAAGTGTACCAAATGGATGTTAAGTCTACTTTTTATAATGGTATAGTGGAAGAGGAAGTCCACATAGAACAACTAGAGGGATTTGTAGATGAAAAGAACAAGGATATGGTCTACAAACTACACAAGGCACTTTATGGATTGAAGCAAGCACCTAGAGCATGGTATGAGAGATTGCACAAATATCTTGTGAAAATAGGATTTGAGAGAACATATGACAACAAAAACTTGTACATCAAAGCTAAAAAAGGTAAAGACATTTTGATATTAGAAATATTTGTTGATGATATAGTATTTGGGGGAAAAGATGTTCTATGCAAAGATTTTGCTGATCAAATGAAGCATGAATTTGAGATGTCAATGTTTGGAGAAATCAAATCTTTGTTAGATTACAAGTACATCAATTGAAGCATGGCATATTTGTCACCCAATCCAAATACATAAAGGAGATACTCAAAACATTTGGGTTAGAAGACTCAAAACTAGTTAGCAAACCAATGGCAATAGGACATAAGCTATCCAAGAATGATGAGTCTGCTGAAGTAAATTAGACATTGTATAGATCAATGAATGGAAAGCTGCAATATGTTGTATATAGTAGACCAAACATTGCATTAGCTATTGGAATAGTGGTAAGATTTTTTGCAAATACAAGAGAAAGTCAATTAATGGCAATAAAGAGAAAACTAAGGTACCTAAAAGGAACTAATGACTTTGGTTTGTACTACAAGAGGAGTGAAAAAATTGAACTAAAAGTCTACACTAATGTAGATTAGGGAGGTAACATTGATGATAGAAAAAGCACCAGTGAAGGAGCACTTTTTTTGGGAAAAAGGTTGATTACATGGATGAGCAAAAAGAAAAGATGTACCTCACAGTCCACTATTGAAGCTGAATATGTTGTAGCTGCTATAAATTGCACCAATATTATATGGATCGAACATTTGTTGCAAGGTATGAAGGAAGAGGTGAATGAGCCTGTGATACTTTATTGTGATAATACAAGTTCAATGAACATATCAAAGAACCCTGTAATGCATGCTAAAACCAAACACATTGCAATCAAGTATCACTATGTAAGAGAGTTGGTGGAAAACAAACAAGTGAAGATGGAATATGTTAGCTCAAAGGAACAAATTGCTGACATCTTCACAAAAGCACTACCTAAAGATGCTTTTGAGTATCTTAGAGGTAAGTTAGGGGTGATTCCGCTAACCAAGGCTACTTGAAGCAAAAAAAAAGAAAAAAAGAATTCCTTGCATCAAATGAGTTGATTGTTAAAAAATTTTGCACATTGATGCAGAGGATGTTTACTTTAGGATTCATGTATAAACTAGTAGAAGTGCTAAAGTTCCAAATTAGTCACAAGCAAGGTGATAGAGGGAGAAATAAAATGAACTTGCAAAAGCTACAATTTCATATTAAGATGCTAAATTGTCTTCGACATTGTTGTCAAAGAGGGAGAAGTTGGCAGAAATTGATCAAATGCTGATGATTTGGTGATCAAAAGTATGAGGGAGAAATGACAAGAAAATGCATAATCTGATTAAATGAAGATAGAGGGAGAAGTTGATAGAAATAATCAAAAGTTGATTAGAACAATAGAAGATGAGCAATACAAAGGAAGAAAAACAAAGAACAAGGATACAATAGCTAAGAGGGAGAAGCAGAAATGAAGCAATCAAGATAGTAGAGGGAGATGCTAATGATTTGGTGATAAAAAGTATGAGGGAGAAATGACAAGAAAATGAAAAATCTAATTAAATGAAGATAGAGGGAGAAGCTGACAAAAATAATCAAAAGTTGATTAGAACAGTAGAAGATGAGCAATACAAAGGAAGAAAAACAAAGAACAAGGATACAACAGCTAAGAGGGAGAATAAAAAATGAAGCAATCAAGATAGTAGAGGGAGATGTGAAAAATGATGGTAATCCAATCAGTTTTTGACATCTAACTTACTATTCTAACCTAGTTAGCATTTGGTTAAATAGTTTAGTTTGATGGTTGACCAATTTGGTTTTCCATCAATGCCAAAGAGGGAGATTGTTGGAAATCTGATTGAAAATATCATTGATGAAGATCAAAGAGGAAGATTATTGTTAAAAGAATGTTTTCAATCATTTTTTTGTCATTGATTTTGTTGGCACTCAAAATTGTAGCCCTGATTTTGAGAATTTTGAGAAAATCAAGCCCTATCAATGCTTTTTGATGCCTATGTACCCAATTTTACTTGAGAAGCTTATGAGGTGCTTAATGCTTCTATCACCTTCCATTCAGTATGCCTATGCATTTCATGAAGTTAAACTACCATTCTGAGTCATTTCGTGAAGTCTCGTTTTGAGCATTTGGCAAATTTGCATTTTTCCTTAGGTGTCAAACAACAACAGGAGGCTATGTCTGTCATTAAATATCTCACACCCAAAAATGTTTCATGACTCACCTCTTTCAGAGTGTTTAGTTTCCATATCTAAGAGCTCGTGTTTCAGATTTTGAGTCATTTTGAGTCTGTTTGACTAGGTTTTGAATCCCTTAAAGTTGGTTGTTTATCAATGTCATGCTAATGCAATTTATTTTAAATTCTAGGAAGCCCTGCTTGATGTGTTATAACTTTGACCCAGTTGACCAAAATGCTAAAATTCATTTTGCATTGTATTTTAGAGGTTAGAGACTTGTTATGTTTCAATTTTGAGCTCATGACAACTTCATTTGATCAGTTTTCAAATGTGATTCCAAATGCAATTTCTAACTTTTTACTAGTGTTAGTAAGTGCAGATTTGTCAGTACCCCTGTTCATGATGTCATATCTCAAAATCTATGATTGGTGAATCAAATGGAGTGTACCATTGTGTTGTACTCTAAAAATACTTCAAGTTTGTCAATTTTCAATTTTTGACAAATCCGTCTACACACTTTCCCAGGTCAATTGCATTTGCAAAAAATACTTTTCTATTAGTGTTTCCAATCTACAAATTTCGAGTAACCCACTTTGACCGCTCACCAAACACATCCTGTTATTCATCATGAGCCCAAATCATAGATTTATACTCTATTCATGAAAGTGAACCAACACCCTAGTTTTTGTTCTCCGAAGTGTTAGTTTGCCTAGTTTTTGAAGCCAAATCTAAACGTGTTTTATGGTTTTCTAAAATGGTTGCTTGCAGGTAGTTCTGAGAGGTCAAATTTGACGGTCAATATCTTTTGACCCCAAATTCATCATGAGATGAGATTCGACAAGGTAAGAGTATGCAGAACCAAGAATCAAGATTTTTTAGGTGCTTGTGTTAGTTTTTAAGGCTAGTCAAAGGACCTCCTGATGCAAAATTGATAGTTTGCAAAAGAGTGATAAAATGACTTGCAAATGACAATTCGATGAATTTGATTTTGATCATTATCAGATGATGAATGGATCATTTGAGGATTTAGTTGTTCAAAAATGATTTTTTTTTAGCTGGACCCACTTTAGGGCCCAACTAATCTTATCAAATGATCAAAATGGGTACATTTTTCCAAGGGATGAATACCAAACTAAAGGTTTGATCTTGTCAAGAGAGGAGAAAGAAACATGTCCACTAATGATTAATGCATTTGAGTTAATAACTCTATCTCAAGGACTCAATCTCTGTTCATTGTTCAATATGCAATAGGTTAATCAAGGAAGACTGGGGAGTTAATTATAGAGCAATAAATGATATTTTTCAAATTTTAATAAAAAAAGAGAGAGGTGTTTAGATATGAAATTGGTATCCAAATGATTAAAATATATAACGAACAAGTTCAGGATCTACTTGTAAATGATGAATCACAAAAAGGACTTGGGATTCGAAGCATATCTCAGCAAAGTGGACTCAGTGTTCTTGATGCTAGCATGTTTCAAGTTGAATAAATAGTAGATGTTCAATATTTGATGAAAATTGGTTAGAGGAATAGGGCAGTAGGTGCCACTGCACTTAATGAGCATAGCAACCACTCTCACAGTGTCCTGACTGTACATGTTTAAGTAATAGACTTATCTTCTGGAGCAGTTCTATGAGGATGTCTTCATTTAGTAAATCTGGCTAGTAGTGAGAGGGTAGACAAATCAAAGGCTATTGGTGATAGACTTAACTTAAAGAAGCACAACATATAAATAAATCTCTCTTGACTCTTGGAGTTTTTATGTATGCTTTAGCTAATGAAAGTGCTTATGTACCATATCATAACAACAAACCTACTCAAATTCTTTAGGATTCCTTGGGTGGGTAGGCAAAGACACTTATGTTTGTTCAACTTAATCTAGACATTGAGTTTTATTCAAAAATAATTAGAATTTGAAGAGGCTAGGGGTCATGTTTTTTAAGGAGGAATATTCAAGGGATGCCCACATAGGTTGCAGGGAAGCTCACAGCCAAGGTGGATGTTTCAAGTCAAATGTTCGGGAGAAAGGCTAGAGAAAGTCCACGCCATGTAGGGGATCAAGCAAACCCATAGTAGGAGGGAGTCTTCATAATTACTTGCAATTTTCTACTAAGGAAATTTGTGAATCTACCCCATGCCTATTGGAGGATATCTCACACATCAAGGGAGATTAAAAAATAATGAAAAATTCCAATTAAAGGTAGTGTGTGGAAGAAAAAACTACACATGAGTAGGGGAGTCAGAAGCAAGGCAGCCCACATGGAGGGACAGATGCATTTGTAGGAAGATTATGCCTTGTTAAAATGAGAGCCCATGAAACTTGAGAGGAGTACATAGTTAAAAGAAGAAGAGCAAGCCATCGCATGTGGAGGGAGCTAGCTTTAGATAAACCTACATGCTTAGGAAGAAAGGTAGCATATAGAAGGAAGACTAGCACATTGAAGAGAATAAATCACCATATCAAGGAGCACCCACGCCAAAGAACAAAGGAATCCATAGCTTGAAAATGGGCAGCCATGAGAGTCATTTGACTAATAAGAGGAACTCATACAAAAAGCCCACTATTCATTCATACCAATCATAGGGTAATGGTTCATCATTCATAAATCCTAGCTTTTGAGTTTGGAAACAGGAAGTTGATCTCCCCTTGTAATGAATCTATCAATGAGCAATGTCATAAAAACCAAAAAAAATATTGAAATCAATAGCACAGTATATCATGTAACTATGTATTATTCTCACCCAATACAATGAAAGCCAAAGATGTTTTCCATTTGCATTGGAATAGCCACAAGGTGGTAAATCAAAAGGCTATTGTAGCACATATTAACCAGGCTTTTGTTGCCTCAGGGATTGTTAATAAGGAATGTATAGGTGTTGATGTTGCAAAGGAAAAGTAGAGTAGATTTATGAGGAAAAGTGTTTAAAGGTAATTATCCCACATTCACTGAGTGGGTGAATTGTAAAGGGTTTAAATACCAAATAACTCAAAAGTCATTGTGTCCTAAAAGACAACACCTTTTGGTAAGGCAAGACCCATGTGGTCCCGTGCTGAGCTGGAGGTGACCTGTTGAAAATTTTAAATGAATGAACAAGCATGATGATGTGGCACTAGAAATGGGGACGCATTGAGATCACACCACATGTCCTGATCCTATGGATGGCACAAGCCTGCAAAATAAAAGTGCTCAAGATTTAAGAAATTCAAGTATGCGGGCATGCACCACATGGTAGTGGGTCCCAACTAGTGGTGAGGTGGTGCTACAAGAGCAGATCAAGACCGATGCACCAGATCATGACACATGTCTAGATCCTATGGTTAGCGCAATCTCGCATTATGGAGATGCTCACCAGATAAGGAATGCAAGATTATGGGAGAGTGCCACATGGCAGTGGGCCCAAGGTAGATGGTGACATGGAAGATGCAACAAGTAAGCCAATCAAAAGATGACACATGGCACCCAATGGCAAGGGTCAACCAATCACAAAGTGACATGTGGTAGTTGGTCAGAGCCTTGCTGACCCAGATGGAGACATAAAGGAAAAATAAAATAATTTTAAAATTGTCATTTTAAAATGTTTTTTCAAAATGGGTGCATGTACAAGAGTTTTTAAATCAAAAAGGGCATTTATTCCAAAGTTTAAAATTTAGATATTTTAAATTTTTGAAAATTTAAAATTTAAAGTTGTAGACCTGAGCCTTTTAGTAGAGGGACATTTTTCAAATCAACATTCTAGAGGTTTTTGAGAGGCTAATATAGTGATATTATATATCACCAGAACTGAGAGAAACTAAATTCTTTGAATATGAAGTCAATTTTTGCACAGAATGCCACCAGTACATGCTACAAGAGGTTTTATCTCTCAGATTGATTAATGTGTTTTATCAGGTGTTTTGAGTCATCAATTGTAAAATTCAGTGAAAAAACACCTAAAACACATTTAGAGACTCTTGTATCTAGTTATTTTGAGTCTTAGTGGTATTTTGGCTAAAAATTGATCAATTGGCACATATCTGGGTTCAGTTAGTAGATCTTTACCTTTTTCAGAGATATTTTACATATGGAAAGGAAAAACATAAATGATATGATTAGTAGTTGATGGGAGAAGGTAGAGAGACGTTATTTAGTTGCAAGGGATTGAATTCCAAGTGGAAACATTCTGAGATCAGATCTAGAAATTCATCTTTGTCTATATCTTTCTTTCTTTCATTCTTTGTACGAGTTCTAGTTTTTTGGGAAGAAAAAGTTTCATTGCTATGATACCATTAGGAGTTCCAATTTTTCACTGTGAGACCATTGGTTCCAGTTTTTGCCATGTTTCCTTGACTGCGACACCATTCTCTTAGCATAATTCTCTTGTATGAACAACAATAGTGTAGATTATAGAATAAGTTCATATCTATTAGGTTCTTTCATGTTTTGATTTCATGCATATGAATGTATTTTTTCAAGGAAATAAATACAAAGAACAATAGATGATTGAGTTTCATTTAAAATCTTGTCTCCTTTCTTAGTGAGTTGTAATGTTTTATGATCTTTGAACAAAGAGTCTAGGTCATAGTTGCAATCCCTTAAGGCTGTGTGTTGTTTCATTGTTGCTTATAACTTAAGGGGTTATGTAAATGCTTTAGGGAAATCAATATGGTTGCAAGTTTGTTGAGGAGGATATTAGGTAAGAATGAGATTTGATTGAACACAAATGTCTATACAAAGTGAATGGATAGATCAAATATCTGAAGATACGAATAGGTATCATATATCCATATGTGTGTTTTTGATTCATGGAATTGCCCAATGGTTAAGGCACTGATCAACTACAGGATCATTAGGTTTTTAATACTGCATATTAGAGGTTTTGTTGAATTCAACATTATTAATCAAATGCTTTTCCCTTTCATGTTGAAGAGCTAGAATAGAATGCCCTCACTCAGCTTGTGAATTTCACAGATTCACATTTAGCTATTATAGATCTGTGTCATTGGATGAGTTATTAGGAGATATAAGGGTTTTTATCTACATTATTAGATTCAAGGATATATTTTGCACTAGTACTAGATCAATTGAATTTGAGGTCCACCTGCCTAGGTTTTGCAGAGCCTGAAGTAGAAGAAGGGTCTAGCCTTATAGTTGGCCTAGTGTCTGAAATGACGTGTTGAAAATGGGAGTTAGCTGCCCCTAGATATGTCTTGTTCTCATTGAGATAATTGGAAATTGGTAACATTTTCAAACACCAAAAAATGTCAAACCTACTATTTGTAGGAATGACATTTTCTTATAAGATCCAAGTACTATCACTTAGTTGATTGATGAAGAAGATTTGATCAACACAACGTAATAAGAGGACCTAAGGGAAAGGTTGAGTTATGATGTTGTAATGAAGAGAAGGGATCAGTTAAGACAATGGTTAAATGATGTATTGATAACATACTCAAAGATACAGAGGTTGGTCACACATAGAGACACTGGAGGAAGAAGTTGTAACAAGGATGACTGCAAAGCTTAAACTAAGATCATTAGTGGGTGCTGAGCAAGTTAGTTGAAGCTGAGAAAATTTTTAGTTGGAGGTTAGTAGCAAGAAATTCTAGTGTGTGCCAAGTGAAGTTTAGGTGCTGAGTATTAGAGAATCTTAGTTGGTGCCAAGCATTAGGAAAAATAGAGTTGATGCTGAGTAATACAGTATGTGTCGAGCACTAGTATTTCAATAGTGCTGAGCTACTACATTATTTTAAATAACAAAGATTCACCAAATCTAAGCCAAAAAAGTGGTCACCTTGAATTTTGTGAACTAGTGGGAAGATAAGGATGATGAGCTAGTGGCACAAAATTCTATGTAAATTGTTTTTAGGCGAATTCAAGAGGATTATTCAAGAAGTTTCTAGAGGAAAAAAAATATGGGTTAGATATAATAAATCCCACCTAATCCATATGAATTAAAATATGAGGAAGGGAGAATCGAGCAGGAAGAGAACTCCAAGACTTCTATTTAGGGAGTCACAAACCAAGAAGCAAATGCTACTATTGCGAAGAGCCAAATTGTGAAGTGGTTAAGCGTATCAAGAAGAAGGCATCTAGAAGCATAGAGGCTCTACTTTTACAAGTGATCAGGAAGAGATGATTGCACTAGTATAGTGAGCATGGAGACTCAAGGAGACTAAGCTTGAAAGGAGGCCAAGCTATCAAAGTTGTAGAGGTTGAAGGCCAAGCAATGGTATGAGCTGAAAAGTGATATGAGATTTGCAAGTTGAGTTGTATGTTTTAGTCAGGTCAAATATTTTCTAATACTC
Source organism: Cupressus sempervirens (assembly GCA_028749045.1). Lineage (NCBI taxonomy): Eukaryota > Viridiplantae > Streptophyta > Pinopsida > Cupressales > Cupressaceae > Cupressus > Cupressus sempervirens. The sequence goes on along the minus strand of CM053783.1, from coordinate 291,631,772 downwards.
TCTAGTAATTGTATTAGATAAGGAAAAATCCTATGGACTTAGGTTGACCTAACAACCATTTGTAAATCCTTTGACAGGGTGCATTCCAAGCGAATGTTTTGAAGTCCTCTAATTAGGCCCACTTCTAACAGGGTGGTTAAATCCTTTAACAAGGTCACATTTAATAGTGTGTTGTAAGCCTTTAACAGGGCAGGCCTTTCACAGGGCATCACTTCAAAAGAGTGAGAATTGAGTAGCATGTTACTGGTGGTTTTTCCCAAATTGGATTTCTACTTAAATCATTTTTTTATGTGTTGATTTCTTATGTATTATGCTTGAATGTTGATTTATAGTAACTTTTTGGTTAGAAAAGTTAAAGCTTGGATGAATGAATGATTGAATGTGCTCACTATACTTAGTGAAAAGTTTGAATATGACATTTGGACCTTGAATAATTGGTTCAACTCCCCCCCCCAACCTTAGTTATTCTAAAGCATTTCTAACACAATTAAATATCGTAGTAAATGTTAGTAGTGTGGGTTTTTACTATTAAGTATAGGTATAGGCATATAATTAAAATATGAAACTAAATTTAAAGCATATAATGAACATATGAAACCTTGTTATGAGTTAGTATTACCTAGTGAAGTGTTCCTAAAGGGTCATCTCTTTGCTTGAGGGTCTCTAATAGGGCTCTGTGATTAACATTACTAATAGTAAAAAGTTATTTTACTTTTGGTCTCCATTGATGCTTCAAAAAATTCACATTTTCTACTATTATAAGATGTGAATATATGATAATTGTTTTGTACTTCTCACAGTCTTTGAATGTGATAATTCCTTTCTTTCTAAGCATGTATGTCCGCAGCAATGTTCCAACAAAAACAATTGGATCAATAGGATATGTGAATCCATCTTCATTTGTAATTGGTTGTACAATATTTTTCTTACCTCTTACACAAAATGCTAACCAATGATATAATTTCTCATCATTCTCATGTGGTGCAATCAATCCAAAGACCTATCTTGGTTGAAGAAGATCTGATAGATGGTTATGGTAAACACAACTATCCATGTCATCATTTTTGATAGGGCATGAGAGATAATGGAGTAATATAATGTGGAGCCCATGTATCCACCCATTGACTTGACTCACAATGACCCCAATCAAATTGAAAACAATTACGAAAAAATAAATCTTGTTTTCATATCTAAATGGTACATGTACTATAATCAAAGTTGCATAATGAATGCATCTTTGAAGAATCTTTGACTATAGCATAATCCAATCTATCACCTAAGGTTGCCTCCTCAACCAACCAAAAGATTCTATGTACTAATTAATCAAGAGTCCCCCCTTGTGATAATGTGGAAGTACAAAAATCAACTATGATATGAGCATCAAGAAATTCTATTGCTGAAATCTTTATTTTCTCCTTCACTAGAGCTCTCTTTACACATGCCCGTGCTTCATCATGCTCCCCTTTCCCATGTCCAAACTCAAAAAAGCTACAAATATGAGTTACATCCATCTTTACATAAATTTACAAAACCAATAAAAAATTCAATTATTCTTGAATTGACCTATGCAATTATCTAACAAAATGACATGTCTATCCATAGAAATATCATATTCTCACAATAACTCAAAATAATTCTCAAATAAATGTTGGACAAACTCATGAGAGTGAGATCTATCATTGCTTATAAAAAAGTGTCACTCTATTATTATCTTCTGATTATCTTTTGCACTATTAGGGACATGTCTATATGTTATGTGGAAAAAAATAACAATTAGAATGGAGTTGTAATATTCAAATTGTGTCTCATTTTGGGGTTGTAATTTATAGTTGTCTGCAAAGTCAACAAATGATATAATAGTGCCAATGGGGAAAGTGTCCTTACACATTCTAAATTGTTGATCAGACCACTGAAACCTATGACTCTGCCCTGCATACTTGTAATTTTTTCCCCCATGAAACCTAAAATAATATCAGCCACACACATTTGTTTTACAACCAACTCACATCTAGAGCCTTCACCTCCATTCTTCAATGTGTATTTCACTATTTCATAAAACTTCTTTCAATCTAACATCTTTCCACTATCTTCTTCTCACCCATCATGAAAACATGTCAATTGTTTTGATAAACTACCACATTGTAAGCACTTCTCATTTAAGCAATAATTTCTATAAAAGAAACAACCATCACCTCTAGGACATAAGAATTGATCTAGTAACAACCTTGATGGTTTCAGAAGGCAAGTAGCACCACAAATTTCCAACATTTCATTAGGATACAAAGCATAATGGATGGAGTGTAATACTTCATGGTGTATAGAAAACCTAATATGATATTTGCAACAACATGTATTTTTAATCTTAAGAGCACACAATAAAATGGTTTCATTGATTCAAAATCCCTTTGTGATATATGCAATGTTGAATTAGTCTCACAAAACTGTTTAAATACCATTGTTTGACTTACCTCCAAATAATGTTTTGGATGCTTGGTATAGTCTTTATTACCAATTCTCAACTTCAAAAAATCCTTCTCATTTGGTGACACTCTTGAGTGAGAGTTCCAAAATTGTGAAATTTTTTTCCTTCACAACCTTTGTTAGTTTCTTATTAGAATGTGGAAGTCTCATACAATAAGCCCATGTATAATTATGAAGAGGATCATCAAGTCTCTCTCTTCTTTGAAATACCCTACTAAAAGTTGTACGACTTATGTTTAAGTCAAAAAAAGTTTGTCTAATAAATCTCACTTTTCTCAAATGATGACTTATCAAGGAAGTTGTAATAACCCTACAAGTAGTTGTCTTGTCCTTTTCCCTACTCTTTTTTCCTATGCTATTGAGAGCACTGAAAAAATTCTTCACAATAATGATATTTCTCTCCATTTTCTTGTTTACATGAACTTTCAATTTCAATAGCATATGTTTTAATCTTTGCATCTTTAATAATTGCACAAAAAATTTTCATTGCTCCACCAATGTCTTGTTGTCAAAAAACTATTCATATAGTCTTGAAGCCCACAACCTAACCATTTTATGGGATCTCTTCCCTTCCAATGTACTCAAAATGACATCATCAATCTCTAATAACCATTTTGATGTTCTACCAAGTTTAGGGTAAGATGTTTCTCTCTCTTCATTACAAGAGACGTCATTTCGATTATAATGAGGAGATGTGTAAGGTTCATTTGCAATAGTATCACTATCATTCTCAATTGTTATATTTTCCCTTTCAAGCTCTAAAATTTCCTCTTCGATTAATACATTCATTCACAACACTAACTTGATTCATATTATCAAATTTAACATCTTCACTATAAACTACTGTTACAGGCTTGACCCCATTCACATTTAACATACCTTGTCTCTTTTTACAATTTTTTTCCCTATCTTTTTCCTTATATTCATCAATTCCTTCATTTGTCACCTTTCTCTTTCATTTAGATTTTCACCTACTATTGCTCCCCATAGTGTAAGCAATTCTGAGACACCTAATCAATAGATTGGACTAGTTTATGAAAGTATGGGCCCCAAATTTTTTCTTTTCCTTGCAAATCTCTAAAAACTCGTGAAAAAGTGTTTTGATTTTTGTATGTCTCAGATAAGGGGACCATAGTCACATTTAAAAAATGTTCACCAGTAAAATTTAAGGTATCCAGTATATTAGATACTCGATATTGCCCACATTAATATATAAAGGAATCCAATGGAAAATGGAGGGTTGGGATTGACAATTGAGAAAGGGTCCTCATTATGCCCTCCATGATCAAGTGAGGTGTTATAAGTTAAAAAAATGGTATTTTTGTTTAAGTGTGTTCTATTATATTATATTATATAATATTTTATATTATATTAAATAATGTGTTATATTATATTTATATGTTATATTATATTATATTTTAACATAATATATTCTATTATATTATAATATTTAATTAGAATTATATTGTATTATATTCTAATATTTAACTAGAATTATATTCTACAAAATTCTAATTGATCGTATGGGTGGAAAGGGGTCATAGTACCAGTAAAATATTAGGTATCTGATATATTAGACACTTGATATTGCCCGTCTTAATATATAAAGGAATCCCATCGAAAATGGAGTGTTGGGATTGAGAGTCGAGGAAGGGTCCTCATTATCCCCTCCATGATCCAAATATGGTGTTATAAGTATTACAAATGGTATTTTTGTTCAAGTGTCTTATAATATATTCCTATTATACTTTATTATATTATATTATATTATATTAAATGATATGTTATATTATATTATAATATGTTATATTATATATTCTATTCTATTATAATATTTAATACATGTATTGTATTTTATAATATTCTAATTGACCCTATGGGTCAAAAGGGTCATAGCTTAACGTTTGATACCTTTTGACACATTTCTTGACAACATATGTCCCTAGGAGTTCTAGGACCCCTAGGTACATATTCTAATTGATTGTATGGGTTGAAAGGACATGTTTCACACTAACATATGTCCTTAGGGGTCCTAGGACCCTTAGGGACATATTCTAATTGATCATATGGGTCATAAAAAAAGTTATGACCCATTTCGACACATTTGATGATAACATATGTCCTTAGGGGGCCTAGGATCCCTAGGAACATTTTTCTAATTGATTGTATGTGTCAAACGAGCTCATAGCTCAACCTATCACCCCTTTCAACATGTTTTATGATGGAATATGTCCTTAGGGTTCCTAAGAACCCTAGGGAAATATTCTAATTGATTGTATCAGTTGAAAGGGGTGATAGCTCAACTTATCACCCCTTTTGACACATTTAAGGACAACATATACCCCTAGGGATCCTAGGAACCCTGAGGAAATATTCAAATTGATTGAATGGGTAAAAAGGGGTCATAGCTCAACCTATAACCTATTTTAACACATTTGATGACAACATGTCCCTAAGGGGCCTAGGACCCCGAGGGACATTCTAATTGCTCATATGGGTCAAGAGGGGACATAGCTTAACCTACAACCCCTTTTGGCAAGTTTGATGACAACATATGTCCCTAGGGGTCATAGAAACATAATATAATTGATTGTATGTGTTGAAAGAGATCAAAGCTCAATTATGACCAATTTTGACATATTTGGTGATAGCATATGTCCCTAGGGGTCCTAGCTAGGGCTTGTAGGGGAATATTCTAATTGATTGTATGTATCGAAAGGGGTCATAAGTCAACCTTTGACTTGTTTCAACTCGTTTGATGATAATATATGGTGTTAAGGGTCCCAAGACTCCTAGGCACATATTCTAATTGATCATATGAGTCAAAATGGGTCATAGCTCAACCTACAACCCCTTTTGACACATTTGATGATAATATATGTCCCTAGGGGTCCTAGGACCCTTAGGAACCAATTCTAATTGATTGTATGTGTCAAAAGGGGTCATAGGTCAACCTATGAAACTTTTTAAAATATTTGATGATAACATATGCCCCTAGGAGACCTAGGATCCCTAGGGCTATATTTTCATTGATTGTATGTGTCAAAAGGGGTCATAGCTTAATCTATGACCCCTTTCAATATGTTTGATGACAACATAAGTCACTAGGTGGGTCCTAGGACCCATAGGGACATATTCTAATTGATCATATGTGTTGAAAGGGGTCATAGTTCAATTTATGATCCCTTTTGACATGTTTGATGACAAAATATATCGGTAGGGATCCTAGGACCTCTAGGGACACATTATAATTGATCATATGTGTTGAAATGGGTCGTGGATCAACCTATGACCCCTTTTGAAATATTTAATAATAACATATGCCACTAGGGGTCCTAGGACCCCTAGGGACATATTCTAATTGATAATATGTGTTGAAAGGGGTCATAGCTCAACTTATGACCCCTTTCAACATGTTTGATGATAATATATGTCCTTAGGGGTCCTAAAACCCCTAGGGACATATTATAATTGATTGTGTGCATTGAAAGGGGTCATAGCTCAACCTATGACCACCTTCAACATGTTTGATGATATCATATATCCTTAGGGGTCCTAAGAAACCTAGGGACACATTCTAATTGACTGCATGTGTCAAAAGGGGTCATAGCTCAAGCTTTGATCCCTTTTGAAATGTGCGATTAGAACATATTTCCCTAGGGGTTCTAGGACTCTAGGAACATAATCTAATTGATCATATGGATCCAAAGGGGTCATAGTTGAACCTCTAACCCCTTTTGACATGTTTGATGATAACATATGTCCTTAGGGAGCCTAGGATCCATAGGGACATTTTCTAATTGTTCAAGTATGTGTCGAAAGGGGTCATAGTTCAACTTATGACTCCTTTTGACACATTTGATGACAACATATGTCCCTAGCAGTCATAGGACCCCTAGGGACATATCCCAATTTTAATTAGATGTGTCAAAAGGGGTCATAAATCAATCTATGACCCCTTTCATCACTTTTAATGGTAACATATGTTCCTAGGGGTCATACGTCCCATAGTGACATATTCTAATTCATCGTATCTATCAAAAGGGGTCAGAACTCAACTTATCACCCCTTTTGACATGTTTTATGACAAGATATGTCACTAGGGGTCCTAGGATGCCTAAGGACATATTATAATTGATAGTATGTGTTGAGAGTAGTCATAGCACAACCTATGACCCCTTTCAACATGCTTGATCAGAACACATTACCTTAGGAGTCCTATAACCCCTATAAATACAATCTAATTAATCGCATGGGTCCAAAGTGGTCATAGCTCAACCTCTAACCCCTTTTGACATGTTTGATGATAACATACCCTAAGGGGACTAGGACCCCTAAGAAAATTTTCTACTTATTTGTATGTGTCGAAAGGGGTTATAGCTCAACCTATGACCCATTTTGATAAATATGACAACATATGTCCCTAGTGGTCCTAGGACACCTAGAGAAATGTTCTAATTGATTGCATGTGTCAAAAGGGGTCATAGCTCAACCTATGAACCCTTTCAACAAGTTTAATGACAATATATATCCCTTAGGGTCCTAGGACCCCTAGGGACATACTCTTGTTGATCGTATGTGTCAAAAGGGCTCATAGCTCAACCTATTACCCCTTTCAACATTGATGACAACATATGTCCTGAGGGACATATACTAATTGATCATATGTGTTGAAAGGGGTCATTGCATAGCCTACAACTCCTTTCATTATGTTTGATGATAAAATATTTCCTTAGGGGTGCTAGGAATCCTAGGGACATATTCTAATTGATCATATGTGTCGAAAGGGCTTATAGCTCAACCTAAGACTCCTTTTGACATGTTTGATGACAACATATGTCCCCTGGGGTCTTACGACCCTTAGGGACATCTTATAATTGATTGTACAAGTTGAAAGGGGTCATAGCTCAACCTATGACCCATTTTGACATATTTGATGACAACATATGTCCCTAGGGGTCCTAGTACCCCTAGAAAGACATATTTTAATTGTTTGTATGTGTCAAAAGGGTCATAGCTCAACCTATGATCCCTTTTGACACATTTGATGACAATATATGTCCTTGGGGGTTCTAGGAGCCCTAGGGACATATTCTAATTGATTGTATGTGTCGAAAGGGATCATAGGTCAACCCATGACCCCTTTCAACACGTTTGATGACAACATAAGTTCCTAGGGGTCCTAGGACCCCTCAGGACATATTCTAATTGATTTTATTTCTTGAAAGGGTTCATAGCTCAACCTATGACCCCTTTCAACATGTTTGATGATAACATATGTCACTAGTATCATACGACCCTTATGGACATATTCTAATTTATTAGATGTGTCTAAAGGTGTCATAGCTCAATCCATGGCCCCTTTCAAAAAGTTTAATGAGATCATATGTGGCTAGGGGTCCTATGACCCCTAGGGACATATACTAACTAATCGTGTGTTAAAAGGGGTTGTATCTCTACCTATGAAACCTTTTGACATGTTTGATGACTACATATGTTGCTAGGTGTCCTAGGGACATATTCTAACTAATCATGTGTGTCGAAAGGTGTCATAGCTTAACCTATAACCCATTTTGACATGTTTGATGAAAAAATATGTTGCTAGGGATCTAAGGACCCCTAGGGACATATTCTAACTAATCATATGTGTTGAAAGTGGTCATTTCTCAACCTATGACCCCTTTCAACATGTTTGATGACAACACATGTCCCATATCGTAGGGACATATTCTAATTGATCATATGTGTCTAAAGGCATCATAGCTCAACCTATGACCCCTTTCAACATGTTTTATAACAAAATATGTCCCTAGGGGTCCTTGGAATCCTAAGGATATATTCTAATTGATCGTATCTGTCAAAAGGGGTCATAGCTCAAACTATGACCCCTTCTAACATGATTAATGATAACATATGTCTAGAGGGGTTTGAGGATCCCTATGGTCATATTCTAATTGATCGTATGTGTTGAAAATGATCATAACTCAACTTGTGACCCCTTTCAACATGTATGATGATAACATATGTCCCTAGGGGTCCTAGGAAACCTATTGATCATATGTGTTGAAATGGGTCATAGCTCAACCTATGACCCCTTTCAACACATTTTATGAGAACATATTTCCCTAAGGATCCTAGTGTTGGAGTTAATGTTCCAATAGTAGTCAATAATAATTGTTGCACATGTGCCAAACCTTGTTTAATTTCTAGCAACACAAGTTCAGTTTAGGTGTGAGTCAAAGAGTTTTAGTTTGAATCAAGTTCTTATTGTAGATGTGTTGAGTTACGTGTTCATAAGTTTTAGTTAGCTCTCAAGTTTGTGTGTGTTGTCAATCATGAAGTAGTTTGTTGTCAATATAAGTAGTAGCCATTTAGGAATGTTTTTTGGTGAAGCTATTGCATAAATTTTCACCAGTTATTCAATAACATTAAGCTAGAAGTTCCTTCTTTCCTTCTTTTGTTTTTGTTGTTATTTTTTTCCAGTATGGTATCAAAGCTATCTTCCTATTAAGCTTTGTCGGTTAGAGAAGTTGTTAAGAAGATGAGCCTAGGATAAGAATCACCAGATGATTATTTTTTCATTGAAAACTTTGTTTGATTTTGAAGAGATCAATGTTTTGAAAAATTAAAAAATATATGATAGAGTCTAGATGTCTGCTCGAATAGTTTGAGGTGCTATAGGTGTGAGGCCTCACCCTGACCCTTCGTAGCCTTAGTTGTTACTTTATTATTTTGTTACTCACGACTTGAGATGTCAAGACATTATCAGATACTTGAGAATATTATATTATTTCATGTTTTGTGATGTTACTTTTAGATATTTGAGTTCATCATTTAATGCTTTATGAACATGTATGTTGATGAAATAAGTAAATGCAGGATTAACACTTTGATTAAGAGATCTTAATGATTAAGAATATGAGTAGGATGAGAAAAACCATGATTGATTTAGAAGATGTATGTTTTAACTTATGTGACTTCTTGATACGTACATACATATGTGCATGTGATTTTATGGGACTACTAATGTGTGCAATGAGTGTGTAGGATATTTAGCTGAGAAAGCCGATGGAGGAATGAAATTGATCCCTATGTGCTATTTGTGGAAACCTTGTTGTTCGTAACTTAATTTTATTTTTTTGTGAGATGTATGAATGTATCTTTCCATGATCCATAAATGTTAATGTTTTGTTATTGTGTTCTTATAGTGTCACTTGACACTCATGGATTTGCATATGCATTTTAGCATGCTAGATAGGGTTAATTGTGTAACCTTTGGATCTAAGTCAGACTAAGTTAGTGACCTTTTCACTAATTTGTTCTTGATTGAGTTTAGTCACCCCTAATCCAGATTAGTGCTTAATCTACTTTTTTTTTTTTTTTTAGAGTTGTTAGATGGTCCTAAATATTTCCTAGCTTTTTTTGGTTCCAAATCTATTCCTAAGACCTTTAAAACATGTAATATTTATGCCCAAAGGGTATGGGTATGGGTATGGGTTGGGGGTCTTTTCCAACCCCTAAGCCCATTTTTTTGACTTTTGAGATCACTCAAAAAGTCTCTTTTTGCCTTTGTGCGAAAATTGACTATGGCCACCATGAGTTCCATCACCTCAACTCCACTTAGTGGTTAACCATAGTATGGGTTGAGTTAGGAACTTCTAGATTAGTAGGTGGGTGGGAGAAGTTAATGTCTTTTTGGTGGTTGAGTTTGAGGCTTATTTAGAGGCCCTTTTTGGAGGAGTTTTGGTGGTTACCCAATCTCTACTTTTAGAGAGAAATCTTGGAAGGTTGAAGCAAGGAAGGGAAGAGCTCTTCTCAATTTGGTCATTTACCATAACTCTTTCGTGAGGGTAGGGATTCTTCACTCCTTTGAATTGTCCTTCATGTTGTCTATGTTTAAATCATGTATAAGTTGATGTGTTGTTCTTTGTTTGTGCTTTCTTGTGTGTTGGGATGGGTTGGAGGGATTCTTGTTTGTTCTTGATGCAATCTTATGCTTGTTTTAATGTTTTGTGTTTTGAGAGGATTTCATGGGGATTGTTTTGGCATCACTCACCCTTAGATAGGGAAGAAGTGGCCATGTACGGGAGTAGGGCCTTAGTTGGACCTCAATGGTGTAGAATCTCCTCTCATGGTGAGAGGAGGGAAAGAGGGTAGGGTGTATGGTCCCCTACTTGTCATCACATACCTTGTTTAATATTGTGAATTCTTGAATTTGGAAAGGAATGGAAATCCTTGTGGTATTAGCCTTGAAAGGGCCTTGTGGAAGAACGAAAGTTCTTAATATTTTAGCCTCGAAAGGGCTATGTTATGTCATGGTGATTGATGTCTCCCATTGAGAAAATCCACCTCCTCCTTAGTTAGGTTCTATGTTTGGACCTATTGTGCAAAACCTGGGTTAGGGTGCATGCTTGAATTGTTCTTGATGTTGTGATGATTCACCCAGGTCAGCTCTTGTCTTCCTCTTATGTTTCCTTGAAATTTTGAAGGTATTGAAAGAGAGTGCTTGTGAAGGATTCCAAAGAGGTTTCATTTGAATTGGAATAGTATGTAAAATGTATTTGAATCTAGATGTATTGGCAAAGACATTGGGTTTTCTTACTGGTTCTTTCCCGATGGAGCCTTGAACCAAGATGAATAATAGAGAAAGGAAAATATTATGGGAATCTCCTTGCATTGTTCTCATGTGATTTCAAAAATTTGCATATGTAGGTGAGAAAATAGAATAATAGATAATGTCTTGAATTGTGATATTTCAAGTTTTTAATTTGTTAATGAAGAATAATTTGATATGATGAAACTTCCAAGTTGATGTATAAGTATTAAGATGAATTGGAATTCCTACTTGAGAACTCAAATTATCTCTTCCTTGTTAAATTTCCTTATGAAAAAATCAATTGGACTAAGAGATTATGTATCTCCTTGAAATTTTAAAGCATGAAACACACACCTTGAATATAGTATGATTAGTAAAACTTAGATTATTGGAGAGAAGGAGAAATTATAACCTTGTTCTCATCCTTGTTAGTATGTTTGTTAAAGGATCCATGTAGTCCTTAGGGAATAATGTACTCTTAAGATAATATAAATATAGCAAAAGTAATATGCCAACACTTAGTCTAAAATGGGCTTCAAAAAAAAATTGCATCTCTGGGAGTGAAAAACCTCTCTGGAAAATACATGGGAAAAAAAATTTAATTCCCTCTTATGCCACATTGAATATTCTCTGTACTATTCCTTTGACTTGCAATATCTAATATTAATTCATATAAAAATAATATAAATCAATTACTTTTGAAAATTAAAAGTAATTCAATACATGTTTGTTGTCAATTGTCAACCATAAAACTTTTGTATTAATACTTAGAAGCTAGGAGGCAAGGCTAGCATAGGACACTATGTTCTTTTTAAATTTTAAATCAATATGAAATTTAAACTCTACCCACAAAATTAATTTTTCTCTTACCTTTTTCTTCTAACCCTTACGGTCTAGGTGTGGGCAAGGGTATTGTGATCAGCATGCCACTTATGGCACGTCATGTCATGGGAGAGCAAGTATAGTTTTAAAAATAATATCTTTTTCTTACCTTAGTTGCCACCCACCTTTTCCCTTCCCCATGTTTCCACTTGGGGTTTCGCTGCCTTCACTCATGCAGGGGGACGTGAAGGGGGAGACAAGGCCTGTAGCGCATAGGTCTTGGGAAGTTGGGTGGGGCACGTAGGGATAGGGGTGGGAAATAGTTGTTAGGGAGGTTAAGAACTAAGTTAGTAGTGTTAAGGGTTAGTGGTAGGTTTATGATATGTTGAATTAATTTAAGAAAGGTTAGTTTATTATTATGTTGTAGATTTAGTTAGTTTTAGTGCTAGGTTAGTATTATGGTGGGGATTAGTTTTAAGTTTAGTATTGAGTAAAGTTAGATAGGTAAAGTTTTTAAGTTGTTAGTATATACTATTTAGTTAGTTCTTAAGATAGTTGATTTTAGTGTAAGTTAGTTAGCTTTATATGTTTTAAAATATTTTGTCAATTATAATAGTTTTATTTTAAATTATAGTTGGTGCAATGTTATATTAAATTAAAAGTTCCTTTCTATTTCTTATGTCTCTAAAATATTTAGATTGGTTTAGGTTAGTTAAGTTAATTTAGTTAGTGTTCATATATATAAATATATATATATATATATATATATATATATATATAATTTTGTCTAGTTTTGTAAACATTATCTTTTAAATTAAAGTTAGTTTAGTTTAAATCTGAGATTAGTTTTAAAATGTGTGTGGTTAAACTAAGTAGTAGATTTAATTAGTATATTCAAGTTTTACGTATGCTCAATATGAGTTAGTAATTACTATAAAATTTCAATGCTTAGTAGATTTAATCAATAGAAAGTTAATTAATTTAAAAGTTATGTAAGTTACTTAGTTTAGTTTTAGTTAACAAATATTAAGTAGTTTTGATTAGATTAGTAACGTAGTTAGTAAATATTCTCTTTGCAAATCGATACATGTTACACTCTTAAATAATGGTTCGTAATACTTTGGTTAAATGTAAATTTAGTTAGCTGTTAAGAAAGTTAAGCATTATGTTTGTGAACATAACAAGTTATGTTAGACTACTTAGATAATGTAAATTTGTTCTGCATAGTTACCTTTAAGACTGATTTGTATTGTTGTTCAAATTATTTTCTTATATCATTGTAAAGTTAAAATGAAACTATTGTTGATATCAATTTAATAACGAGAGTATAAATTTAATGATTGATTCATCCTCTTGATTATAAACTTTAGAGTAAATGAAGATAACCTAGACTTTCTCTATGAACACTAACATATCAAACTTAGAGTAGTTTTAATTTAAAAAAAAAAATTGTTGTGTGTTTTTTCCCTCATAGTATTTTTGGGCATGATAATAGGCTCAAAGAAGCTATACCTTTACAAGGGTTATGAGGAATTCCATGTAGAGATTGTGTGTACAATAGTTTGGGGAGATCTAAAATTCTAGAAGCTTGCCATCATACCTTTATAAGGGTAAAGTTATGAGACATTTCAGATGGAGATCGTGTGTCCAATGGTGTTTCCGAGCTAGATGATAGCTACATAACTATGAGAAAGTCTTACTCCTCTATGAAATATTTTTAAATTATAATCTCTACATAATGTTACTTTAGCTATCATATTAAGTGGAGGTATTGGGTTTAATGTTCCAAGAGTAGTCAATAATAATCGTTGTACATGTGGAAAACCTTATTGAGTTGTTGGAAACACAAATTTTGAGGGATTTGAGAAATACAAATATGCAAAACCCAAATAATACTTGCATGTAAAAACCTATCATAGAGAAGAAAAAGACAAGAGGAGGCAAGAGTTTTTCTCTGAAAATATGCAAATTGCATTCTTAGAAATGAAAAAGATGTAAGATAATTACAAATGATCTATCCTTATAGTAGGAGATCGAAACTTGAAAAGGGTAACCTAAAAGGTAAGTGCTATTTAAGAATTACTAATTAATTATTAAATGTAAAAGGTTCATAAAGTGAAACCTTAAGAAGGGAGAAGAGGTAATTTAATTAATGAAATTAAATTAACCTTTTTCTCTAACACCCCCCTTAAGATGAGCAACAATGCAACTACAAATGTGGGTCCCAACAACAAGGCTTGATGAGGTATCCAATCACAATCAAGTCTCTACGACATGGATAAATATAGAAAATTGAGTGGGAAAAACTCTACTGCAAAAAGAGATAGAAAAAAGATGCACAAAGGAAACATCTCAAGAGAATCTCTCAAGATCATAAGTATAATAAAAGCCTCCATGATAGAAGTTTGAGACTCGATAACCCCCCCAAAATGGTAGAACTCTAGTGTCAATGCACATACCAATGTGGCTCCAATTTGAAGGAAACAAAGGCAGTAGACAAGGATGATAAAACTCATGTATGTAAGGAGCAATTGTAAGTCCTAGCTAATGCTCAAAGGAGAAAGCATGAGAATCCTGTTGTAGAATCTCTAATGGAGGTGGGACAATAGGTGTGCTAAATCTGTCATTTGAGAGGAGATGTGTGTCCTCTGATATATCCTCAACAACTATAGTATGTGGCTTGATGACTGGAGTTGTAATAGTAGGAAATGATGAAGAATAATCCTATGCAAGAGATGTAATCTAAATAGAAGGTGGGAGTGTAGAAGTCACAATACTAATCTCAAGAATAACACATAAGTTCAAGAAACCTACATCACCTTAGGAGACTCTCATGAAAAAAGAGTGAGTCTTTGATAGTGGAGATGGTACACCAAAATGTGAGAAGGAATATAGACATGAAACATGATCAATAGTCCCTATAGAAATAATATTGCCTGCCTCACTATCTCTAATGTACACTAAATCCTATGAAAACTCAACTGTCTTCCCTATCCCACTATGTGTAACCTGATTAATAGAGAGAAAGTTAGAGGAAAAAGATGGAACACAAAGTACATCATGAAATATACCATAATCAATGTTAATAGAACCTTTCCCACATGCAATCATAACAATGTTGTTCCCCATCAAAATGTGCAGAGTAGGAGAAGCCTCACAATAAGAGAGAAAATCCTAAGAAGATGCCATATGATGTGAATCACTTGAATCTAGTAACCATCTATAAGAATGAGAAACACTGGTTGCACATAGTGCATGACCCTTTCCTATATCTTTACCATCTGACTAAAATGATGATGATGAAGAAGGTATGTGAGAAGTAGAAGGAATATTAATGTTGCTCTTATGAAGGAGAGTTATCAAATCTGAAAACTATTTGGCATAGCCATCTAACTTATTCTCATAAAAATGTGGCTCATCATGATTAGGCTTATTACAATAAGCACATTTCGGTGTTGTGGCTTTGATTTAACCCCTTTAGGAGGAGGTGACCCTAATGAACCATGAGTGCTGGAATCAATCTACAACTTTGTAGAATGAGATTTCTAAGGCTTCTCCTTTGTCCCTAAAGATTATTGAGCTACCAATGCATGATCCTATGAGCCTGTGAGAGAATCCAACTGAGGGAGCTTAGCTTTCTCTTGATTCAACTAATCACAAAAAACCTCAAAGGATGGCATGGAATATCTATTACCCAAAGTATCTTTGGTGGAATGGAAGGTAGAAGGAAAAATCTAAAAGTTTCCACGAAGCTTAGAAAGAATCAAGTAGATACACTCAGTGTCAATCTTCATCTTCCCACAACCTTGCAATAAAGATCTCAATTGTTTGAATTTCATTAAGAAATCCTTAATGGAGGGAAAATAATATGATATATGTGAGGTAAGATCTGCTTCAATCTAAAGTTCCCTGAAATCATTCACTATACCAAACAAGCCTTCAAACTTGGTCCACATAGCTAGAGGGGTATTGCACCCATCAAGATGAAACTATAGACTATTGGAGACCTTTAAGACAAATCAATCTTATTGCTTCATCCATATTGTTTCTTTGTTGCATGACCTCAAAAGGAATGTATAAATTTGGCTACACTACATCTAAACAATACCAAAAGCTTTTTGACCAGAGAAGCTGTACCATCAAGGTCTTCCATGTGTGATAATTATGAGGGGTTAGATGTTCTAGAGAAGAAGAGCTCTTGGCCATTGTTTTAGAAGGTGTTGAGTAGTTTTTGAAAAGCTTTTGGTTTACTAATGTAAATAACAAAAACAATAATACAAAACACCCCCCCCCACCACAATACAAAAATTGAACCCTAGTTGCTATAAGGAAAGCGTAAATTAGAGAAGAGAAAAAGGCTTCAGATATGAATCACAAATACCTATTTTTTGTAGGTCAAAAAATGACCAAATGTTGAAAGTACTATTTCCACTTTATATTACTCCAAACTGATACCAGATCTAGAATGTAGACAATAAATCATGCACTTTTAAAAAAATAGCATTGAAATATGTGTCCATATAAGCCCAAATGAAGCCTTTGAAGTTACAAAAATTAGGATTTGTGAATTTTAGAAAAATTGAGAAATAAAGATCACAAACAACATACACCAATGTGTATATCATGAAATTTTACCCCAAAACAAAAAAAATTGCTTGGAAAAAGGATTATGTATGAGGGAGATATTGATATTTGAAAGTCACCTATGGAATTATATTTTTTGAATCAATGCTATCGCACCTCCAAAAAATCAAAGAAAAATTCCCAAAAAATGTCAAGTTTGTCCTATCAAACCCTTATCCTCCTTTTTATCAAGATACTGAACAAGCTAAAATAGATTTGGCTCTGATACCATGAAGGATTTGAGCAATACAAATCCACAAAGCCCGAAGAATACATGCATGTAAAAACCTATCACAGAGAAGAAAAAGACAAGAGGAGGCAAGGGTTTGCTCTAAAAATATGCAAATTGTATTCCCAAAAATGAAAAACATGTAACATAATTACAAATGATCTATCCTTGTAGTAGGAGATCAAAACCCAAAAAGGGTAACCTAAAAGGTAAATGCTATTTAATAATTACTAATTAATTATTAAATGAGAATGTAAAAGGCGCATAAAGTGAAATATTAAGAAGGGAGAAAAGGTAATTTAATTAATGAAATTAAATTAACCTTTTTCTCTAACAAAATTAGTTTAGGTGTGAGTCAAAGAATTTTAGTTTGAGTCAAGTTCTTATTGCAGATATGTTGAGTTAGGTGTCCATAAGTTTCAGTTAGTTGTCAAGTTTGTAAGTGTTTTCAATTATTAATTAGTATATTATCAATCTCATTAGCATCCATTTATGAATGTTGTTGGGTCAAGCTATTTTATAAATTTGCACCTATTATTCAATAATATTAAGCTAGAAGTTCCTTATTTCTCTATTTTGTTTATGTTGTTCTATTTTTCCAATACATAGGACCCCTATGAACATAATCTAATTGATCACATGGGTCCAAAGGGGTCATATCTCAAACTCAAATCCTTTTTGACACATTTGATGATAACATATGCGTCTAGGGGGCCTAGGACCCCAAGGGATATTTTATTAGTGTTTGTATGTGTCAAAATCATGTTTGAGTACAACATATGTCCCTAGTGGTCCTAGGACCCATAGGGATATATTCTAATTGATTGTATGTGTTGAAGGGGTCATAACTCAATCTATGACCCCTTTTGAAACATTTGATGACAAAATATGTCCCTAGGGGTATTAGGACCCCTAGGTGAATATTCTAATTGATCACATGTGTTGAAAGGGGTCATAGCTGAACCTATGATCCCTTTCGACATGTTTGATGACAACATATCATATGTGTCAAAAGGGTTCATAGCTCAATCTATGACCCCCTTCACGGAGTTCGATGACAACATATATCCCTAGGGGATGTAGGACCCATAGGGACATATTCTAATTTATTTTATGGGTTGAAATGAGTCATAGCTTAACCTATGACCTCTTTCAACACATTTGATGACAACCTATGTCCCTATGGGTCCTAGAACTGCTAGAGACATATTCTAATTGATCATATGGGTCAAAAGGGGTTGTAGCTCAACCTATAACCCCTTTTGACATGTTTGATGACAACATATTTTCTAGGGACATATTCTAATTGATTTTATAGGTCAAAAAGGGTCATAGCTCAGCCTATGACCTCTTTCCACACTTTTGATGACAACATATGTCTTTAGGGGTCCTAGGACCCCTAGGGACATATTCTAATTGATTGTATGGGTAAAAAATGGTCGTAGCTCAATCTTTGACCCTTTTTGCCATGTTTGATGATAACATATTTCCCTAGGGGTCCTAGAACCCCTAAGGACATATTCCAATTGACTATTCAAGTCAAAAGGGGTCATAGCTCAACCTATGATCCCTTTCAACATGTTTGATTACATTCCCCTTGCATGCTTATTTTTTCATTATGATATTTTCATAGTCCAACTATGTAGTGCCTCTCCCATTTGACTTTTGTAAGTCATCCCGATGGATGCAACCTTGTTGATCTCTCCTTGAGAAGGGATCATGATTATGACCATGAGTGGTCTACACTATTGAGGTGATTGGATTTATGTTCTATATTAGTTTCTTTGATTACACTTATGGCTTGTTTATGAGATTATGATGTGATTTATGGTTCATTGAAGTTTGTGCTAGTGGTTAGCAAGATTGATGTGGTGTCATGACATTGTTTTGTGATTACCCTGAGATGTGTGCAAAGATTACACTATGTACTATTACCCTGCTAC
The DNA here is from genome assembly GCA_028749045.1 of Cupressus sempervirens. Taxonomy (NCBI): domain Eukaryota; kingdom Viridiplantae; phylum Streptophyta; class Pinopsida; order Cupressales; family Cupressaceae; genus Cupressus; species Cupressus sempervirens. The sequence goes on along the minus strand of CM053783.1, from coordinate 291,613,078 downwards.
ACTAGACTAGGTTCTTGTAGTAATGGTTAGTCATGTTTATGATTGTGCTCACTTAGATGCTTTTAATGCCTTTTAATGCTGTGTAGACTACCATTATTAATTACTTAAATAATTAGAAATGGATTGTCCATGTTGGATTCACTAGTTATATGTTGTGGATATTTACTTTGTTATATTTTGATTTGAGAGATACTTGTTACTTATGTTATGTTTTACATTTGAGATGACTTGAGGGTCAAATGTTATACTTTGATTTTAGTATCATAGATATTAGACTACTATGCTAACTAGTTGATCATATTGCATGATGATGCCATTTTGAGATGAAAGTGTGTTTTATGATGATATTTGGTTATCTGGTAGTTGGACATATCTTTGATTTTGTTATGTCATGGATTTAATGCTATGGTTATCTACTTCATTCCTGCATTGTTATGATTTATGTGAACGTAAGTGATTTAAATAGATTATTTCAGTATAATTAAATAAATGGTTAAAGTAGGTGATTTAATTCATTTATTGCTTCAACTATATTATTATATGCAATTGCACTTGATCACATTGTTTAGTGTGCAAAATTTATATCCCTGATGGTGGCACATGGAGTTAGTGATTCAGCCATTCATATTTTACCAATGTCCATCCCTATATGTTCAATGTATCCTTATTTTAATTGTTTAATTAATCCTTTTGGTGATGAGTAAATTCGAACTCATTTGCATTATGTGATTAGACTAGTAAACATATCTATGCATTTAGAAGTTTACATTGTCATGAAAGTTGTTAAGGAATTTTTTTTGTTTTTAGGTTTTTGGGATTTTAATTAATTTATTTTAATTTCTTGCATCTTTTCCATAGATGAATTCCTATTACTAGGAATATCCTATTTTCATTTAGGTCAATTCGGGGTTTAACTAGGTTGGTTGGTTATTTTCCCTAATTGATTATTCACTGAAAAAGTGAATAAGCATCGAAAAAGGAATTTAATTCCTCACTTCTCGCTTTTTATTTAGAAAGTTTGAGAGTAAAATCCAAAATCTTCTTCATGAGGATTTACAGTTTTGTTTTTTGTGGAAGCTGTATATGAGCAATGTTAGTATGCTAATAGAATCCAAATTTAAATAAAGCTTCTACAAACTAAACAAAATTCATAAACTTCAAGATAGATTAAGATGAGCTCTCAATTGAGAATATGAGCCATTAATGGACTCTCTCAATAAGAAGCTCTCTTGTTGAGTAGCTTTGTCTAAATAGATAGGATGTATGCTCAAGCTTTATGCTTCAAAAGGGGCTTCAAATGGAGTTGGAATTTGGGTGTGAGTGTATGGTTTTGATGTAAAATTGCTTCTTAAAATGGCATTATGAATTTACTTCATTGATTGTGTTATTTTGCAAAGGGGAAGGATCCAATTTATAGGCAAGAGGCTTGAGGGATTGAGGGCTAAGATGAAAGGATGGGAAAAAGCTCATGGAGGGCTCAGATTGCATGAGAGGAGAGCACATGGATTATGCTTCCTTACAACGAATCAAGGAGTGACACATGTCACATGGTGAGAGGATGGAGGAAAGGGAAAGGATGAGTCAACAAAGGAGGCTCAAGGGATAAAATCTTCATAAAGACCCTCATAATGACTTGTAAGAGCAATAAAAGGGCTTGGAAGAGTCATTTATGGCCTAGTGGGCTTCATAAAGTTTTATGGTTGAGATATTTTGAGGGAGATGAGAGAAATTTCGACTTGGGCTTGATTAGGAGGGTTTTAAGCTTGCTTAGGCTTGTGCAAATTATTAGAGGATGGATTAGGATGGTTTAGGATTAGCTTAGGGATAGGTAAGTGGATGGCATTTAATGAGGGTGGGTGAAGGAGGAGATATTTGTTAACTTTGGCTTGGGTTAGTAAGTTTTAACCCATGTTTAGGGAATATGACAAGGTTAGGAGGGGATTAGGATTAGGTTTAAAGACATCTTCTAGAAGAGTCTAGACTTTGGATGAGGATAAAGACTTTCTAGAATAGTCTAGAATTTCCTAGGATGAGGATGAAGACTTTCTAGAAGAGTCTAGAACTTCTTAGTATGAGGATAAATTAGATTTTTAGGAAATAAATAAAGTTTTATTTATTTCAAGGGTTTGGGTTGAGGAGATATTTATTAAAACTTTTTTAATAAACATGAAGATTAATATTTAATCTTAATTAAATATTTTGAGTTGGGATTAGGGGTAGGAAATGATGGGATTAGCCTTTAATTAAAATTAAAGAAGGATTAGAAGATTTTAGAAGAGGTTAGTGGTCTTAAGGAAATTGGCTAAGTTTTGGGCAAAAAATAATTTTTTAATTTATTTTGGGTTTTTTGGTCAATTTATTAATTAAATAATTAATAAACAAGGAAATAATGTTTAAATAAGATTTAAACATTTTTGGGAGGGATTCCTTAATTAAATATTTTTAATTAAGATAAAGGGATTTAATGGCATAAAAATAAATAAATAAATTAAATAAATAATTAATTAATAAATGATGATGTCATCAGGAATTTTTCAGAAAATAAAAATACTTTATTTTCTAAAGGTTTTTAGGTGTCTACAAAAGCTACATGTGTGGGATCGTCACAAGATCAGGCTTGTTGGATCCATCTCGGAGAGAACTTAGATTGCTATAATTTTTGGCTACTTCTGTGGGCTTTTTATTTTATGGTTCAATTTTTTCCCTTTTGGCTGCAAGGTAGGGCTCTCTCATTTTATTGTTTCTGCTCCATTCTAACTTCTATTTTTGGTAGCCATTTGTTAGGAGGCTGAGAACTAGTGTTCCCCTCTATTTTTGTATGCTAGCTCTAATTAGTTTTAATTTTGAAAATTTTGAGTTTCGAGGTTTTTTGCCTCATTTTTCATGCCACCTAGTTTTCTTGGCATGATGTTGGTCATGGACTTGGATCATTCATAGGATGTCAGTCAGACCATTATTTCACTTTTATGTTTGCATTGGGATGCATGCCACATCTGTACTTCTGACATCATGTTTGGTTGAGTGATTTTATACCTATTGTTCTGGTTTCTTTTGGACCTTTATTCTTGCTTTGTGGACACTAGGATTTGCATAGAATCTATACTCTTAGATTAAGGCTAGTTGAGTGAGTTTATGATGTTTAGTCTTCTTGCATCATTGAGATTCGTGTAGAATCCATACTCTCTGATTGAGGCCAGTTGAGTGATTTTATAATGTATGGTTTTATTGTTCTTTAGGGATTCATAGAGAACCCGTCCTCCCGAGTTGTTCTCAGTTGAGTAATATTTTGCTTGTGTTTTCATCCAATCCTTGTTTTATGATCTTTGTGATGGTGGTGCACCACACATGAGTACATACATGTACATTTGTCGAGTAACTTGAGAGGCCTAATCTTCCATGGTACTTTTGGAAGTTATGATCATTGGGGTTGGGTTGAAATTTACATGCCTATAAGAACTCATCATTGGATGAGCATAGGTAGGGTAGGGTAGCATATAAAGTGGGCTTCTATCTCGCAACTTGATAATCATTATGCCCAAAGGGTTGGCGAAAGAAGTTTTAATCAAGTGATAACTAAATAAAATAGTGAGTGGTAATAAAACTTAAGATAATAATCCATGCTAGAGCCTTTTTGTTAAGGGAGTTGAATGTGAACATTCTGAGCTTGGGCTTGTTGATGCCAAATGACTCTCCATGATGTCAGCCCCTACTTAGTAGCCCATTGCGTGTTTGACTAGGACCTATAGTTTATGCATTGTCTATGTCTTGTTTTCAATCATCATACTATCTAGCATGTGTGTTAGCCATGGACGTTGTGCTTTATGTGTGTTTGTGGTTGGATCATTATCTCCATCAAGATGATGAGAGTGAGCCTACACATTCCATGTGATTGGGAGGTATAACTACCTATACCATTATTGGGGACTAGTGTACAGAGACAAGCTTTTCTCCTAGTGTGATCGTAGTTGGATGTTTTCACGTGATACTTTGGGTTCTAGAGAATGATTTCTTGTGATTTATGCTTTCATTAGAATGCTTGGATATCATGTTTAGATGATATTGGTTTATTTGATGCATTCTTGTATTACAATGTTTAGCATATGATTAGGTGATGTTTATTGTTTCATTGGTGTATCTATTGCTTATTGGTTTAGCATGTTAGATTTCCTATTCATATGATGTTTAGCATATGATATATGATGTGGTTGAATTATTGGATTATCGTATGGTTTACTTCTTGCATGTTAGATTTCTTGATTCTTATGTTGCAGTACATTTTAGTAGCGATGTCCTCATAAGATAGCACTGACAATCTAGTCAGCAGTTTGGGATGTTACCTGAGGGGGATGGCTAGGACCCACGATGGTCTTAGGATGCAATTAACAATTGGGAGGAACCACATACTTAGTTTGGTTGTTTAGTTATTGTGATGTTATTTCTATACATTGCGATGTTTCTTATATAAACTATGATGTTTCTTTTAGTACATTCTTTTACTACTGTGGTCTAGATGGATAGGTGTTCCTCTTTCTTATTTCATGACATCTTGTTGTTTATGCACTTGAGTGTTTGTTCCTTGATTTATGTAGATCCAATACTCCCCGGTGTGGAAGAAATTTATTTCCTATCCTTTTACCTTTATATTTTTGTCTTTTTGATTTGTGTCCTTGTGCAAAATTGTACTTTCTCACACGACAATAAAAATGTTTTGTATTGTGTGTTGGGTTTCCTCATGTAGGTTAGGTGAATCCTTGTGTGAAACCCCACACCAATTTGGGCATTTTGGCTATTGGGCCAAGCATGTTCTTGTGTGAGATGGTGTTTCCTCATGTGGCTTAGTGTACTTTCTCACTTGAAGAGGTGCTTCCTCGTGTGAGACTATCAGTTGTTATTCTCTCACACAAGAAATAGTGGGCATCTCCACTATTCTTCAAGGAAAGCAACTTGGACTTATGAGTACCCTTTAGGCTTGCCCATGGTTCCATGTTCCAATAGATCAAATATTTTGTGTTCTCATGTTTTTTTGGTTTTTGTTCTTGAATTGCGTGTGCCAGTTTGCTAGTGGCATTTGAAGATTTTTTGGTTATCAGGATTGTGGTTAAGTCTTTCATTGAAATCTTTGCGATCCTTGTATGATTTTGACATGTGCATTCATACTTGTATAAAAAAATTTCTTGGCAAGAAATGAATCCTTGTTCCAAGGATCTCCAAATGGAGCATTACAGACTGTAATATGCTACCATTATTTGTTTCATCAAGTGAGCATAAATGAATTTTGTTCAAAGTGAGCTTAATAATTACTATGTATATTTGGCCATTTCCCCAAACCATAGTTTATTAGGTAGAGTAACTCAAATTTTGCCAAAACAATTTGTAATAATATTTCATTAAAGAAAAAGGTGAGAAATTTTGCACTAATGAAAATATTTAAACATTTCATGATTATCAAGGGTTAAGCTTCTTATTGTGCAACATGAATGTAAATAATAACCTTAATCAATAATTATTTTTAATTCTCTATCTAACTAAATCTTTTGGTTGTTGGAACTGATTGAAAAGATCATGAATGAAGGATAATGGAACTGGTAAAGAATGTTTTCAGTCATTGTTTTGTCATTGATTTCAAACTTGCTACTTGCAGGAATGACAATTGCTTTAGTGATCCAAGTACTATTAATTGGAATTGATTGACAAGGAGGTGGCAATCAATAAGATGTAACTAGAGTACCTAGAGAAAAGGTTGAAGTTATGATGATGTAATGAAATATAAGGATTAGCTAAGCCATTGATAAAATAGTGTATTGATGACACAGAGGATGAACACATTGAAATACATTGAAGATGTAAGGATTAACTAAGAAAGAGCCGAGCAAGCTAGTTAGAGCCAAAACAGATTCTCAGTTGAAGCCGAGCAAGTTCAACTTCAGTATAAGTTGAGTGATTACTCAGATGCTGAGTAAACACTAAATCCTTCAAGTGCCAAGTAGTAGCAAAAGGTAATGAATGATGAGTAAGTCTTCAAGTGCCAAGCGCCAGTAAAGATAACATTAAGAAACCAAGTAACACAGAAGGTACCGAGTATCAGTAAACCAATAATGCCGAGTTGCTGCATTATTTTGAAAATCAAAGATTCACCAAATCTAAGCTGACATGGTAGTTATCTAGAATTTTGTGAACCAAATAGAAGACAAGTATAATGAGCTGGTTGCACAGAACACTATGTAAAACATTTTTGGAAAATGCAAATGGATTTATCATGAAGTTTCTAGAAGAAACAAATTGGAGGGAAAACAATACCATTTTCTCAAGAGAAAATTAAGATTTGAGAGGGAAATCGAGTACAAAACTTATATATAAGGAGTTACAGGTAAGAGATCGAATGCGCATGCAAGAGAGGGAATTGGTCATAAATGAGATCATGCGAAGAAGCCTAGAGGAGTAAGAACAGAGCATCAAAGACTCTGAGTTGATCAAGTGACCAGAGAGATTACATTGGCATAACGAGTGGAAGAACTCAAGGAGACAGATCTTGAAGGGTGAACAAGCTATTTGCACTACAAAGGAGGAAAGCCAAGCAAATAAGAGAACTGAAGAGGTGATCTTAAATTTGCACAGTAAGGGTTGCAAATCTGTATCAGGTCAAAACCCTTCTAATACTTTCTTACTATTTTATTAGATATTAAAACCCTAAATTGATAGGTTAGCTTAACAACTAGGTGGATAAGCCTCAGGAAGAGAATAGAAGATCCTTAGGAGAAGGACAAAGAGATCCTTAGGAGAAGGATAAGAGATCCTTAGAAGGAGGATAAGAGATCCTTAGAGAGGGATGATTCTTTTGAGAAGGTGACTAAAAATCCCATGGACTTGGGTGAGCCTAGCAGCTCTATATAAATCCTCTAACAGGGTGACATTCCAAGTTGAATGTTCTTAAATCCTTTAACAAGGTCACATTTAACAATGTTTTGTAGCCTTTAACAGGGCAGACCATCAAAAGTGGTTGAAATCAATTGCACAGTTATTTTGTGGGTATCATCCCCACTCTAGTTTTACCTTCTTATTCTTGGAGGGTTTCTGGGTTATCAAATCCTTAGTGTTATGATGTGATGCATGTTTACTTTTCATTCAATTGCATACATGATAATTTCAGTTATGTGCCATTAAGGATTTGTAGAAAATTTTTTAGTGGACATCATTAGGCCATGGATAACTAATTCGGACCCCCCTCTCAGTTATTCTAAATAATTCTAACATTGGTGACCTTTATAAAATACCATTTTGATTGAAATGTAAGTTTTATTTTCCATAGCATGACATTTTTTAGGGATTTGCAAAGGGATGCATATAGTTAATAAAAGCTTATCAATATTATCAGATGCCACTCTTTGACAATAACTAGGCCCAATATTTTCGTTAGTTGATCCACCACCACTATTTTTAATAGACCTCATAGGGGGAGGTTTCCATGCAATTTTCCTCCCATTTTTTATATTTCTTAAACATGGATGGATATGTTCCACTAAAAATCTCATATTTGTACAACTTTGAGATAATAAAAGAGGGCATGACATTGGATCTCTTTACAAGATTCTTGTGGAAAACCACTATGAAAATCTCTTAGATGTATGCCTATATTATGAAAGCTAGTTTATTGGAAAACTAAGAAATGTCCCAAAAAAATTATATTATTTAGCTTTTCTAAAATATTTCAAAAATGTGAGGCATGATGAGAGATCACAAAAAGAGAAGAGGATTAGAGGAGGGAGGTTAATATTCAAGATGAATTTATAAAATGATGAGAAAAAGGCCTCAATAATAGAAGAAATGGTGCCAAATATATCTACAAAAATTGTAATTAAAGAGTATAAAAAACATGTCCTTTGATATGTACAAAATAGACACCTAATAGTGATGGAAAGGCCCCCTTGTAAAGATTAATAATAGTAAAAATCTTATTTTGAACCTAGAGCCTTGAAAAAAGTTTCATCATGGTGATAAATAAGAATTCTAAACCAAATCCTTGTAGAAGTTGCCAATCCAATTTCATGAAGCCAAGATCACTTATGTGAAAAGAGAACATGTCAAAAAAGAAATAAATAATAGAGAAAGGGCTTGGGATCTACATACATGAAATATAATATCATGAGATTAAATGAGTCTCAAATGAATTTGACAAAAAAATAAAGTATACAATGATTGATCCTTGTAATGGGGATCGAGAGTTCTACAATAAGAAATCCTAGAAAGAAATCATATAATAATTAATACAATTATTAAATGAAACTAATGTATAAAGTGATATTTTAAGTGAGAAATAAAGGTAACTTAATGATCAAGTCAAGAAGAATCTTCATGAAATCTTGGAATAATGAGTGGGTCTATGGTTTCAAGTGGTTCTAGAGGTGATTCCTCCACCTCTAATGGTAATTCAGGCAATAAAGGTGATGATTCATAATTTTTTTCTAGTTAGGGGACTATTTTCAACCTTTCATGGGTTTGATATTTCTTGTTCTGGAGATATTGGTGACCCTTAGTAGCTTTTAGGGCCTAGTTTGTGCTAGGCTCTATATGCCCCTTTCTATGCATTTGAGGGAAGGTTTTTCCTATTTCTTATAATCTATAAGGCTTTTTAGTTTTCTTTGGTTTGCAAAGTTTTAATGGCCTTGTATTTTTTGGTCCTATGCTTTTGATGACTATATGGCCCTCATTTTTTGTAGCACTTGGATGCTCTATTTCTTTCATACATGGCTATGTGTGACCTCAATTCAAGTTTATGCAGGCCAAATTCATCATGTTATTTTCAAGTGGTAACCTCATTCTTTTCTTCTAGTTTTATTTTAGAGTTTATTTCATTTTTTAGGGACCACACTTTGTGTCAGGGTTGTGTGGGGGTTCTCTCTTCTTATTGATCACCTCTTTCTTTGTCAACTATTTTTCTATGTGGTGGTGGAGGTCCATTTAGATATTTTTTTATTTTACCCATCTTCCTTCAGAGGTGAATGTTTATTTTGAGGTGTAGGCACATCCTTTGGAGGTGGATTGGGGTTCATGGTGTAATGTGGTCTTTACCTACAAGAGATTTCATCATGTGTTTGTCAAGAGGTTTGTAGGTTGGTTTTTTGTTAAGCGTCAACTTGTGACAACATAGATGTTGGTTTGGTGTGCCTTTCTTGACACTATTGTGTTTATGGGTGTTCATTATAAACCCAACACATTTTCTTGTGAGTTGAGGCTTTTTAATTCTAAGTAGGTTTTATTTCGTGGAGGTTGAGGAAGCTCTTTTTTCACTCAAGTTTTTATTTATTTTTTGGAATACTTTAGAATAACTGAAGGGGGCTGGTGAATCAATTATCCAAGGTCCAAATGTCCCAATAAAAATTTTTAGCACTTAACAAAATTCATACATTTATATCCTTATCATGTATCTTTCATGCATCTAAAAATTTTATCAACTTAGTAGGTCACTATCATAGGTCAAAATCACTTCACAAAAATGTAAACATTAAATGCTACAAAATCATTCACAATATTTCACATAAGGACTTTACGTTGAAACCCAATTTGGGAAAAACCACCAATAAAATGCTACTAATTCTCACTCTTCTGAAGTGATTCTTTGTGAAAGGCCAACCTTGTTAAAGTTTATAATACACACTATTAAATGTGACCTAGTTAAAGAATTTCAATCACCTTGTTAGGAGTGGGCCTTGTCAAAGGACTTTAGAACATTTTATTAGAATGTCACCCAGTTAAAAAATTTACAAATGATTGTTAGCTCAATCTTAATCCAAAGGACTTATCCTAAACTCATACAATGATTAGAAAGTAACAATTGAACTTGATTTGAGAACAAATCACAACTCACTTGCAGATAACAGATCTTTATTTTAGTCCTCATTATTCTTGGATTCATACACTTCATCTCTGACAACTTGTTCACCCTTCAAGCATTCATCCTCTTAAGCCTTCTTTCTTTGCATGCCAATTATAGACTCTCTTATTTGGCCACCATATGAAGAAGCACCTTAGACTTCTTTTCTTCCTTGGGTTCTCACATATGCCAACTGGTTCTTCAAGCCATGTATTCCCGTATAAAGAGAATTTAGGTATTTTTGGTACTCAATAACAATCTTCCATTTTAGGGTTAGGTTAGATTCATTGAATCCTCCCTCTTTTTCATTTTTTTCCTCTAGAAACTTCATCTACAATTCTCTTTGAATTTTCCTCAAAATGATTTATCTTGAATTTCATGCCTCTAGCTCATCAAGCTTGTCTTCCACATGCTTCACACAATCCAAGAAATCAACATTGTCAGAATAGATTCAATGAATCTTTGATTAAACTCAAATTGCTATCACTTGGAAAAAACTAGCCTCTAATGCTTGACACATACTGTGTTTTCTAAAATCCACTAAAATTCACTCATCTCATAGTTTCTTTTTACTCTCAGTCAACACTCACTAGAATTTACATGACACATACTAAATTTACTTGGCATACATTGGATCTTCACTTTTCTCAGGACCAACCAAATTTCTTCTCAACTTGAACTAACTTTTCTTGACTCCTACTGATCACTTGGTCAAGCTTATAAGTCTCATTTTTTCCCTTGTTCTTCAAGACTTAGCTAGTGTATCCATCAACTCCAGATTTAAGTAGATAAATTATAGATTATAACATCCATGTATTACTTGGTTGTAGAGCTCCTTTTATGCACCAAACATCTCAACCTTTCCTCTAGGAGCTCTTGTTATCTCATCTCATGACATCCTCTTCATCAATCAAAAAAATGATAGCATTTAGATCAAGCAAGAAATTGTGTCACCGACAAGTAGCAAGTTTGACATCATTGACAGTATAATGATTTTTCCAAACTCCATACAAAAAATCTTGCTTTCAACAATCTCCCTCTTTGGGATTGATGGTAAACCAATACCAACAAAAATACCAAAAATAAAATTAATAGTTTGTATTACAATCTCTCCCTCTATCTATATGTGTCCTTCCTCTATGTAGGGTAATGTGAGCTTTGTCAATCTCCTTCAATGTAACTCCTTTCTTACATATCTACCTTATATTATAGCTCTAATCTCTCTTTCTAGTCTCTATTGTCTCTAATTTTCTAATTATATCTCCATCTTTTTCTCTTAATGACTATCTCCCTCTTCATTAGGTATTCTTTAAATCTCTACTCTTTAAGTTATTTCTCCCTCTATGGTAACTCTCCCTCTTTCAAGGTAATTTTCTCCCTTTGTATTTCTCTTTATATTTCTCCCTCTTTGTTAAGTATCTAGGTATTTTCTCCCTCTTTGACAACAATTCTAAAGATTTGACATCTCAACATGCAGATATTAACAATTCAAGTTTTCCCTCTATCACCTTACTTGTGACTTATCTTCTATTCCAGATTGTTGATTACTTTAGGAAGCTCTTAAAGTAATATCCAGTGCATCAAATTGTAAAATATGATATTCAACTCAATTGATGTAGAGCACTTCTCATGCTTCTTAAACAACTTTGAATAGGGGTATCACCACTATTTTACCTCTTAGGTAATCATGAGAATCCTTAAGTAAGGATTTTTAGAATATATCAGTTATCTACTCTTGTCTATTCACATATTCCATCTTGACTTCTTTGTCTTGAACTAGTTCTCTCAAGGAATGATACTTGATTGCAATATGCTTTATCTTTGTATGCATCACACGATTCTCAGATATGTTTATAACACTTGTGTTATCACAATAAAGTATCATAGGTTCAGTAATTTACTCCTTCATTCCTTTGAGTAGTTGTGTGATCCATACAATATTTATACAATTTACTACAACAACAACATATTCAACTTCAATAGTAGATTGTGATATACAATTTTGTTTCTTGCTAGTCCATGAAACTAGTCTCTTTCCCAATAAAAATGCTCCACCACTTGTACTCTTTTTGTCAGCAACATTTCTAGCCCAATCAACATTTGTATAGGCTCTTAATTCAAACTTATTATTTTTCTTGTAGTATAGACCAAGGTTCTATGTTCCTTTTAGATATCTTTTAATCCTTTTGACTGCCATCAAATGATTCTTCTTAGGAATTGCATAAAATCTTGCAATAATTCCAACAACTAATGCAATGTTAGGACTACTATGAACTATATATTGCAATTTTCCAATCATAGACCTATACAAATTTTGGTTTACTTCACCAGAATCATCAATCTCTGATAATTTATGTCTTATGACCATAGGCATGCTAATAGGTTTTGGATCCTCCATACTAAAAGTTTTCAATGTTTCCTTCACATACTTGGACAAGGTGATGCAAATACCATACTTCATTTGATATGCTTATAGGCTAACAAATAATTTAATCTCTCCAAACATGGACACCTCAAATTCTTTCATCATCTCATCAACAAATATCTTACACAATGCATTTTGTCCTCCAAATATGATACCATGAACAAAAATTTCAGCTAGTAAAATACCTTTAACACCTTTAGTCTTTAAGTACAAATTAGTGTTGTCATTAGTTCTCTCAAAACCAATCTCCACAGGATAACCATGAAGCACTCACATACCATTCTCTAGGAGCTTTCTTTAAACCATATAAATCTTTTAAATTGAAATCATTGAATCTTGTTGCTATTGATTTACAACTTGGTTCAAAGCTTCATCATCACTCCTGTCATTATAGAAATACACAACAGTATTGTATTCTTCAAGTTCTTTTGTAGGATTATCTTCATGTACCTCTATAATTTCATCAAACTTCATATTTCCACTTTTCGCATCTTCTTAACTTGTACTTTGTTTAGGGTATAGATAGCTATACTTACAAATTCTCTCCAATATTTCAAAGCATCATTCTTCTCCATCATGAATGTTCTAGTACAGTCCATCATATATCTATTCCTCCTTTCCACAATCTCATTTTGTGGAGGGGTTCTAGGTGCAAAAGTCTATCTTTTGGTTCCTCTATCATTATAGACCATCTGAAACTAATCTGATGTAAACTCTCCACCTCTATTGGATCTTAGACATTTCAAGCTCTTGCTAGTTCCCTTTTCAACTCTTGCCAAGTACTGGACATAGACATTTGAAATGCATTCAATTTTTTCTTCACAAAAATAATCATCATCATCCTAGAATAATCATCAAAAAATAGGATAATGTACTTGTCACCTTTGTAGATTTTCATATTAATTAGTCCACATAGATCAGTATGAACTAATTTAAGAATTTATTTTGAAGAGTGAGTCTTACGTTTAAAACTAGATTTTTCCATCTTGCTTAACTAGCATTGTTTTCAAATTACATTATCTGGTTTCTTCATTTTTGGGAAACCTTTGACTCTCTTCATCTTACTGATACTGATCAAATTATGAAAATTTACATGACATAGTCTTTTGTAACATAGCCACACATCATCAAATTGTACAACTAGACAAGCAACATCATTTATGTCAAGACAGAACATATTACCTCTAGTTTGATCACCATTGCCAATTAGTTCTTCATTAGCATCATATATCTTAGTTTTTCTATTTCCAAATTCAACCTTACATCCAACACTATTCAATTGTGACACACTTAAAAAATTATAGTTAAGTCCTTTTCCATAATAAGCATTATCACATATGATCTTGTCTATCAATTTAATTGATCCTTTTCCTTTGATCAAACATGGTGCATCATTTCCAAACCTAAAAATAATGTACAAGGGAATTGAACTTATTTTTATCTCCAGTCATGTGATTAGAACAACAACTATCAATAATCCATCTATCTCTATTGTTCACATAAGACACTAGTGTAGTTGTCTCATCTTCATCAGGATCATCCTTTATTGCAACATAGACAACTTTATCATTATGATCATTAGATTCTTCATTGGATTCTTCATAAAAAATGTAGCAAGATTTCTTTCCTTTTCCTTTATAATATTTATTGTTCTCCTCTCTTTTTCCTCTAAATTTGTCTCCACTTCTATTGTTCTTCTTGTTAGGACACCTTGGAGCAATATGATCGACTTCATTATGGTTGAAACATATGATAGGTAGCTTACCTTTGTATTTTCCTTTGCCTCTATGAAATATCCTAGCCAACAATACTTTAAGCTCTTCAACATCATCTTCATCTATATCACTATCACTAGAAACATGTTTGATCTGTTTCTTTTTCTTTTACTTAGATTCTTTTAGTGACGATTTACCTTTGAAGGTAGATTCAAAATTTTTAGTTTTGAAATTATAAAAATTAGAGAGTTAAAAGGAAGTGAGTCAGTCCATCAATCCTTCAAGGGTTAGATCATTACCAGTTGTGCATCTTAGCTATTGCATGGAAAAAACTATAATAGCATAGATAGGTAACAATGCTCTTAATACTTTGCTAATTATAATCTCATGTTCAATCTTACCAGGTGCTCCTCTGATAGCATTAACAATTTTTTTTACTTTGGCACAGTATTGAACAATATTCTCATCTTTTTCCATTCTCATATCATTAAAATTACCTTGGAGACTTTCAAATTTGGCTCTCAACACATTTTTGTCTACTCCATAGATTCTTTCTATGGCATCCCACATATTCTTAGCAGTTTCACATCCTTTGATGTCATTGAACTCAATGTATCTTAGGGAAGATGTAATCTCCAACATTTCCTACTCTTTCTTCTTTTTCAGATCTTTAGCCATAGGGGCTCCACCAGGGTCAACATACTAAATAGAAATGGTAGATTGTGCATACTCTCTAAGCCATCCTAGATGCAACTTCATCAAAATTTTCTATGCATGAAAGTTCTCCTTGTTAAACTTGGGTACCTCTCTTTTGGGAATTTTGATATTTGGCTTATAGTACCTTCAAATATTCCTCACAAGAAACCTATGCTCTGATACTAATTGTTGGAATAATTTAGAATAACTAAGAGGGGCGGGGTGAATCAGTTACCCAAGGTCCAAATATCCCAATAATTTTTTCAGCACTTAAAAAAACTCATACATATATATCCTTATCATGTATCTTTCATGCATCTAAAAATTCCATCAACTTAGTAGGTCATTGTCCTAGGTTAGAATCACTTTGCAGAAATATAAACATTAAACACTACAAAATCATTAACACATTTGACACAAGGATTTTACTTGGAAACCAAATTTGGCCTTTCACTTGGCATACATTGAATCTTTACTTTTCTGGTCACTAACTAATTTTCTACTCAATTTGAACTAACTTCACTCAACTCCTATTGATCACTCAGGCAAGCTTAGCAAACTTATTTTTTTTCCCTTGTTCTTCAAGACTTAGCTAGTGTATCCATCAACTTCAACTTGAAGAACATAAACAATACATCATAACATCTATGTCTTACTTGGTCTTAATGCTCCTTTTATACACCAAACACCTCAACCTTTCCTCTAGGTGCTCTTGTTATCTCATCTCATGACATCCTCTTCATCAATCAAAAAAATGACAGCATTCAGACCAAACAAGTAGTCGTCTCACCAACAAGTACCAGGTTTGACATCATTGACAATATAATGATTGCTCCAAATTCCATACAAACAATATTTTTTTCAACACTCTTTTGTTATTGATCACCTCTTTCTTTGTCAAGTGTTTGTCTTTGTAGTGGTGGAGGTTCATTTGGACATTTTTTTGTTTTACCTATCTTCGTTAAGAGGTGAATTTTTCTTTTGAGGTAGAGGAACATCCTTTGTAGGTGGATTGGAGTTCATTGTGTAATGTGGTCTTTACCTTTTGGAGATTCAACCACATATTTTTCAAGAGGTCTATAGGTTGGTTTTCTATCAAGTTTCTACTTGTGACAACATATATGCTGGTTTGGTGTGCCTTTCCTGGCACTACTATGTTTATGGGTGTTTACTATAAACCCAACTCATTTTCTTGTGAGTTTAGGCTTTACATTTTGAGTAGTTTTTTTTTTTTTTTTTTTTTGTGGAAGTTGAGGAAGTTCTTTTTTCACTCAGGTTTTTATTTCTCTCCTCTTATAGCTTCAAATAATGGTATCATTTATTTATTCAACTTTTGGAATGGTTTTCTAGTCAGGGTACCATTTAAATGCCCTCTTTTGTTTCTTTTTAGAGCCCATCTTGGATGTTTTTTTGCTTTTTACTAGATGTTGAAAAATTCCAAGGCCCTATTGTGATAGGTGGTTATTCTCAGTTATCCTTTCTTTAGGTTTTTGGGTGCTCCAAAGCTTGGGGGGAGTCTAGTTCTTGTCTCATTAGATGATTTATGGAATTCTCATGGTTCTTTATGATGGCTCTAAGAGCACAACAATTTGGTGTTATGGTTTTGGGATCCTCAAAATTTGTTTTATTTGTCTCCAATAGAGATTTGTTCATTGTAGATGAGACAACCTTGTTTCCTAGTTTTTGTTGGGTAGTTAGTTCTCCTCTTGTCTTCCCTTTCATGTCTGCTATTTGGATACTAATGTTTACAATGTAAATATTGTCAAAAAAAGAAAAAAATACATATTTAGAAAGGTGAGAAGATGGGTGACACTATGGCGGTAGTTTCAGAGATACCCACTTTATCATTTGGAAATCTAATGAAGGTAGAAAAGAGAATTCATCTTAGAAGATGAAAAAATGTCAAAGGATTGAAATTTGAGGTAAAAGGAACTCCCAAGTCTTAGGGTCAATTCCCAAGGATAATTCCAAATCATAACCCAATTGAGTTTTATGTTTTCAAATAACCCGACTAGGTTTTTGGAGCCAAAATGTGTTGTAATGATTAAGAACCCAATCGGGTTTTTTTTTGAGAAATAACATGATTAGGGTTTTATGATACAAAACCCAACCAAGTTATTAATGAGTAAATACAAAATAGATTCCATTCACATAAGCCTTTTGGGTAGCTATGATAGAAATAACTCGATTAGGTTATGTCTATCATAAATAAACTAAACACTTATAATTCAATATTTACAAATATATAAACGATTTATGTTTATAATTTTATATCTATTATTATCTAATTAAATATTTTATATGTATAGATTTATAACTATATATTAATAAGTATACAACTAAATTCATATATAATTAAATATTTTTAGTCTATTATTATATATATAATCACATATATTCATAACCTCCCTTTTACTCTCTCACTAACCCCTTATATGCACTCTCTAACCTATAACCCTTCTCTCTCTAGGCTAACCTCTAACCCTCTCTCTCCTTAAAACCATAACCTCTCTCTCTCTCTCTCTCTCTCTCTCTCTCTCCCTCCCTCTCAAACCCTTAACCCTCATCTCTTTCTATGTAACTCCTAATGCCACATCTATAACCCTAAACTTCCTTCTCTTACTGAACCCTAACCACTCTCTATCCCCACCTTTCTAACCCTTAACATACTCTCCCTTTATTTCCCTCCCTTAAAATCCCATAACCTACCTTTCTATATAACTCTATCCCCTCCTCTCTCTCTCTCTCACACACACACACACACACACACACACACACACAGAGGGAGAGAGAGAGAGAGAGAGAGAGAGAGAGAGAGAGAGAGAGAGATGTGCATGCGCGTGCATGCACACACACACACACACACTCCCACACACATGTGCATGCATGTGTACACACACACACACACATGTACATGAGCATGCATGTGTGTGAATGCTCAAAAAAATCCCTAACCCCTATATCCATCTTTATCAAACTCCTAACCCCCTCTCTCTTATCCCTAAACACCCCTCTCTCTCAATGAACCTAATTCACTAAAAATTGCTCCTTTCTCTCTCTAACTCTAAATCTCACTCTCCTATATCAACCGTAATCCTTGACCCCCCCCCCCTCTCTCTCTCTCTCTCTCTCTCTCTCTCTCTCTCCTCCCCCCCCCCCTCTCTCTCTCCCCCCCTCTCTCTCTCTACCTTTGTGTAGTAGAAATACATAAATCAATCATGTTTTGTAAAGATTGACTGTGTTATTAGTCCATATGGATGATTCAGTTATGACTAAATAACACTATTTGGTTATTAATAATTTGAAGGAGTTATCAAAAATTATAAATAAAAAAAACATGGCAATGGTTATTATGTTGTTTTAGTGCGGACCATGAGATTCTATTGTCATTTCACATGTATTTTAGCACTAGGTATGCAAGTATTTAGTTTTTTTCTTTTTTTTTCTTTGGAATGTTAAATTTGATCTATTTCCTTGCACCAACATCTTATTTTATGTTAGTATCTTGTGATTGAGCATAAAAAAACATGATTTTTTAATTTTTAATTTTTAATTTTTTGTATTTGATCATGTATTTTGTTGAAAGCTATTATTTATAGGGTAATTTTATTGGAAATAATGAATTCGTTATATTTTCTTGTGTCAACATGTTAGTCTATTATTGTACCATGTGATTGAGCATAAAACAATGATGCAAATTTTGTTTAATTTTGTATATTATTATGTATTTTGTTCATGTTATTGATTGTAGAGTACTTTTTATATAGAATCATGGGAAAGAACAAGAGAGGAATTATTAAAAAATGTGAGGCAAAGAATTCACAATCAAGGGAGCATATGAGGATATTATGTGAAGGTATTATTAAAGTTGATGAAAGATCAACCCCACATCTCTCAAGAATCACTTGCATTCAAACACCTATCACAGATAGAGAGAAGCAAAATCTATGGAGGCCAGAATTCCTAGATGCATAGATGAGACATTCTTGATGAGGAAAAAGAAAGATTGATATTATGAAAAAATAATTAATTAACTATTACAAAGAGATCAATCCTTATAAAGGAGATAAAAACCCTAAAAGGTAAAACCTAGGTTGCATGATAATAATTAATAAAATAATTAATTATTATGTGCCCAAAGTTTAGCTTAAGTAAACTAGAGATAATAAGTGACATAATAATTAAATCAATATGATTTAAATAATGAGAAAATACTTTATTACTCTAACGTGCCCCCTAAAGATAAAATTAGGTAGAAGCTAAATGCCTAAAAATTGTTACTGAAAGTAAATTTGGGTCTTGACAACAAGGCCTAGTGAGGGACCCAAGTAGAACCAAATCTATGAAAAAAGGAGAAATAGAGAAAACCACATGGAAAAAAACTCTACTCCAAAAAAAGATGGAAATAATGTTGAAAAGAACTAGTGAAGGACTCAAGAAGTCTCCAAACTAGGGGATGTCTCAGAAGATAGGAATAAAATATGATCATGAAGAAAATCATTTAAGCAAAAGCTGCAAACACTACCAAACTGCTGATTTAAAGAACCTCCAATGTATAGGACATGGCTAGGTAGAGAAGACTAAGTTTGAAGATCTGATCAATCAAAGATGAAAGGTATCTTCATGGCCTCCATGAATAGGAATGAAAGAAATTGTATATGGTAAATGATCCATCCCACCAAAATGCATAGGTATCCAACCGCTACAATTGATTAGTACATATGATCAAATATTGAATACATAGCTCACTCCATCAAACCAAGAAAGAAATCAAACCAACATAACCCTCTTATAATGCAGAGAGGTAAGCCATAAAAAATTGAAATTGAATGCAATATCTCCAGTAGAAAGAACTAGGAGCATCAAGAGCAAAAAAAAAGTACAAACACCTATAATGGCATGTGTCATTGACACATCATGCGACTAATATCATGGAGGCAATACTGACTTGAAAAAGAAATATGGAGAATATGACCAACATGAAACCCCCAAAGGTACTTTATAATGCAGTGCATGTACAAAAAAACAAAAAGATGTGCAAGATCCTGAAATGTAATCAAGTGACACTTTATCTTAGTGTGTTTGCAAAAATACTAGAAAAGGATGTTAACGAAGGTTAAAAGAGAAAAAATCCCAATACAAGAAATAGTACAACCCATGAAAAAAGATTTGAAGAAACAAAATCAATCTTTAGACCTAAAATAACCAAGATATCTACCAGAATGCAAAAAAGGAAAAAATTGAATGGGATGTTCCTAGAGTAGAATCTGGAAAATAGAATGTCTCATAATATGTCTCCTGGAGTGAATAATAGAACATCTATCTTTTATTGAATAAACTAGAAACCAAAAAGTATTAAAAGTCCAAAAAGGCTACACCATCATGATGGGCTTGGAAACAACTTTTTGACGATATCTCATTTGTGAAAAATAGAGTCCAGATGAGCAAGTTACGACCAAAAAATCACATGTAGCTCAAAACAAAGCTAGAAAGGAAAAAGAAAAATATTACCACCTTGGGATCCATGTCAAAAACATATCATGAACTGCACTCACTAGTAACAAAAATTACCTCAAGAAGTGTGCCAAGTTCTACCAAAATTTCCTTGATTTATGTACCAAAAAAGCTCAATTTTTGTGTTGGAAATATGAGGTAGGAAAGGTTACTAAGAGAGGAGGGGTTTATTAGGAACCAATAAAACTTTTATCTTATTCCACCAATTAATCCTTTATTAATATTTTGATCTAATTGCATGCATGAAAGAATGAACGTAAATAAACATTTATAGCAACTTGACACAACATATGGTGACCCAGAATCCTTCCAAATAGAAAGTAAAATTGGGGTGGGGATGACACCCATTGGATTTAGTACTACAACATAAAGTTGGCCTATTAAGTCTTTCAATTGATCACTTCTGATGATCTACACTGTTAGGAGCAATAAGGACTACTACGTACACTTTGTGGAAGGATATACAAAATATACAATGAAGTATGCACTTAGTAAAGAGATTTGTAAAAGACTGTTAATTCTATCTTATTAAAAGATTTAACTAATACACCAGTTAGGATGAACCAGTGGCTGATATCTTATCTACAACTCTAATTTTCTGGTTGAGATTCCTTTGAAGTGTAAAGATCACCTTGCTATGATAGATAAATCTTTGCTACCCCTTACACTACTTGTAGCCTTCTTAATTCACACTTCTTCTCTATATAATCACTTCATACTTATTTGGATATGATACAATTCATTACATATATACCAATCCAAATCATAATTCAACAAAGTTGGCTATAATATAGGTTTCCATCAAAATTACAAAGTTGGCCCAACTACTGATACTTGGGTTTAGAAGAAAAACTCAATGATGTTCTAATGCTCAACAACCATAATCAACACTTGAAATCATCATGCAATCAATAGATGTAGAATCTTAGTTCATACTAATCACTTCCAAGTAGCCTAAGCTTAGTTAGCACTTGTGACTCAGTGAACACTATGAAACTTGGTGTATAAATTGAATCACTTGGTTGACACTACATGGCTTAATCAACACTAACATTGTGAGATCAGTACAAACTAAATCACTTGGTTGACACTTTTTGGCTTGGTTAACACTAGATTCTCATCACTAATACTACAAGTTTAGGAGATATTGGAGACCATGATTGAAATTGTGCAACTCGGTTAATACTATGAAGCTCAGTTAGTATTGTCACTAAACAACTCAATAGATACTACTTGTTATGAACATTATAAAGATTTTGGAACTTGGTAGCAATTGTAGAACTTGGTAGTAACTAGAACACTTGCTTAACACTATGTACTAAAAGATAAGCTTGGTAGTTTCTTAACTAATTGACTAAGTGTGAGTCACTAATAAAAAAACTTTGACCTCAATGTCAACAATCTTAGTGACAAAAACACTTATCAATCAAAAGATGAATACTTAGAATTTCAAGACCCAAAACATTCTTTTATCTCCTTTTTGTGTCTACGACTTGGTAACATACTTTTTTTTTTAGTTTTTTCAAAATTGCTTTTGTAAAAGATGTTTTTTGATTATGTGTACATGTAATTGTATAATACTATGCTGCTCCCCCATACATATTTCTCATCTATACACATATATCATTTTATACTTTTCATCAATACTCTTTCTATATATACAATCATCTTATATTATACTTCTCCCCCTTTTTGACATGAATGCAAAAAGTGTATATTACAAGTTAATGCCAAAATGTGACAATAAATTAGAATGTACCTTTGAAATCAATGCCATAGTCTTGTCCCAATTTTCCTGTAACACCTTTCTTGCATGTAATGCAATCTACACTTCTACTAATAATTCCATCATGTGATCAGCTATGGAGAAGTTATTTTTGTTGGTCTCAAAGTTGTTTTGACAATTGAGTGTCAACACACTTAAGTTAATTGCTAAGTTCATGTCGAGATAGTAATATATGACAAGTATAATATGTATAGATGCCAAGTTAAGACAAGTGCTGAGCCAGATAGAAACATAGTAAGTGCCAAGTCACTCAACTGCCGAGTGAATAGTAGATGCCAAGCAAGTTTAGGTACTGAGCCAAAGATAATTACAATAAGTGCTGAGCATCAGTATTAGCAAGTGCCAAGCAACACAAAATTGGCATAGATGTTTGTGAAGGCACAAACAAATATGTAAACCATTTGCATGCCAGCTAATGGATAGATCTTGAAGCCTTACAGATAAGATTGAATCTATTTGATTACCTATGCAATAAACATGAAACCAATTAGGAAAATGGAATGATAAAGAGGAAAAAATGATGAATCTCAACCATAGATTCATACCTAACCCTAAGTCATGAAATATTTATAAGAAAGTCAAAGCCCCATATTTCTAGAGATTGGATGTGGTGCATATGAGTGAAGAATAGAAGGAGAAAAGGGGTACATTGAGTTGAAGGTATTCAAGGTGACTTAGAAGGAGGACAAAATTGTATAATCAATTGATAGAACAAAGGATTAGCATTACAATAGTTTCATATCAGATTAGTGAGGATTAGATCAGACATAACATGGATCTAAATTTAGCAATATCAAATTGTAAGTTGTCAGATCAAACATTCTACTATACTCTCTAATAATTGTATCAATAGGATGAAATCCTAATGACTTAGGTTGGTTTAATAGCCATTGAGAAATTCTTTAATAGGGTGACATTCCAAGTGAATGTTATGAAAATCCTTTAAATAGGTACACTTCTAGCAGGGTGTTAAAATGCTTTGATAGGGTAGGATTTAATAATCCTTTGTCAGCCTTTAATAGGGCAGGCCTTTTCATAAGGCATACCATGGCTCATGGTCAAAATTTGTAACCTTAACTAGTTACATTATTACTGAAGTAGTAAAAGTTGTGGGCGTAATGTTGGGTGATGCGACGCGCTCCCCTGCCCACAGGTGGTTAATTATGTGGTGTTCCATGTTCACTAACAGTCATGGCTTTTGGTGCAACGGAAAATGGGCCCTACAATTGGTATCAGAGCCTGGTTTTAGCTTGGTCATGGGTTCAAATCTCCCCGGTGCCTTCCTGACCTGCGTAAGCACCTGGTATGTGTGTTGAGGGGGAGATTGTTGGGTGATGCAATGCGCTCCCCTGCCCACAGGTGGTTAACTATGTGGTGTTCCATGTTCACTAACAATCATGGCTTTTGGTGCAACGGCAAATGGGCCCTACACGTCATTCCCACCCTAGTTTTACCTTCTCATTTTGGAGGGTTTCTAAGTTGTCATATTTGTTGTCAAGTGTTTACATGTATGTTTTTACTTTTCATGTTATTTCAATATGTTTCATGCATGTATTGGTTGATATTAAAAGTTTTTATGGTTAAAGTTTAGAACTTTTGATTCACCCCCCCTCTTAGAAGTATATTTTCCATTTGTAAATTCCAATAATTAGTATCAGAGCCTAGTCCTCGTAAGGAGAAGCCTTACAACTTGGAGAAAAGATCTTAAGATGGAGGCTAAAAACTAGGAAATATTATAGAGAATCAAGGAATTGAGATCCATCTCATTCTACACTCGTTGGAAGAAGCCAAAGAAGAATTGAGAAAATTCTTGAAGAGAAGGAAAGACATTTCCATTTTAGAAAATGACACTCAATACAAAGAGATTGACACAACCAAGTTCTTTGTTAATGGAGACTCAAATGAGTTTGATGCAACAATAGCAGATCTAATGGAGAAGAACAAAGCTCAATAAAAATAGATCAAAAATCTCAAGATTGAGAAAG
Source organism: Cupressus sempervirens (assembly GCA_028749045.1). Classification (NCBI taxonomy): domain Eukaryota; kingdom Viridiplantae; phylum Streptophyta; class Pinopsida; order Cupressales; family Cupressaceae; genus Cupressus; species Cupressus sempervirens. Next base: position 291,589,089 of record CM053783.1, on the reverse strand, counting down.
AATCACAAGCCATGATGCTATGTGAAGTGATCAAATAGAAGAAGAGAGCCATTGAAGATAAGGTAATGATAGAGGATGACAAGAGAAACCTAGCCAACAAACTAGAAGAGAAGTCAAATGAGCTTGCTATAATTTCCAACATCCAACTAGATACCCTAAGTCAAATGATGAATGCTCATCATGAGCTAAATGTTAAAGACATTGAGATCACCACACTAAAGTTGCAAAATAAACAACTGCAAAGTGATCTAAGAAGAGATAGATAGTTGAAATCTTCAAAAAACCAAATGAAGCTATCGAGTACTTTGAGAAACTACTAAAATGCCCTAGATCCAACAATGATACAACAAGACTAGGCTATATCAGCACTGAAGAAGGAGAATCATCCAAGACTGCTAAAGAAAGAAATGAAAAAGCTAAGAACTCCAAACCCACTTGTCATTTTTGTGGTAAAAAGGGATATACTACTAATGTGTGTAGGAGAAAGAATGAAAATCAACACGACAAACCTATAAACATGGGTCACTATCAACAAGTGCAAAAAGCAAGGTCATCAGGCACATGAATGCAAGACAAGAACCATGCATGCACCAAGATTTGAAGGTCACTACTACAACTATCAGAAGTATGAACATAGATCTTTTGAATTTAGATCTAAGCCTATGTGGTCACCAAAAAAACCAACAAAGGCAAGAAGTAATGGAAACTTCTACAATTGGGACTATAATACTAGGCAGAGTTGTCACTACTGTTAAGAGTATGGACATATCCCTGAGAACTGCATAAGAACACATTTTAGTGGAAACTACAAAAGATGGTTAAGTTGAACCACATGGTTTAGTTGTTTGAATACTAGCCATGTTAGCAAGCATTGTTCAACAAGGTCAAAGGCACCCAATTTTGAGTTCAACAAAGGAAAAGGGAAAGTAGATGTTGAATACATCAGAGGAGAGATGAATAAGACATGGAAGAGAAGATATGGAAGAAGCACATCAAATAGAGGGATCACTTCACCTAAAAGGTCAAGTGGTCACACCTCATCAAACTAAGCAAAAGAGAGGTATGTGGGATTGATATTGAAATGCTTTATCATACATAAGTTCCTAGATAAGTTAGTGTTGAAAAGGATAAACTAGCATGAATAAAGATGCAAGTCAATAAAAGAAAACCAAGGTCAAACTCTTAAGTTTTAATCTTACTGCTAAGTGTGAAATGTCCTCTTTAGATGCTGAGTAAATGCTAGTTAGCGTTGAGTTATCAGAAAAAGTTAGTTGAAAATGAGTAAGTAATGGTTGCTGAGTAAGGGTAATTCTAATAGCTACCAAGTGAAGGAAAACCAATGGATGCCAAGTGAAACATAAATTGCATAGAAGTTAAGTTTAGAAAGAACCATGCATTAAACGTGATATTTTGAAAGGGTGTAAGGCAGATTTTTGCTCATTTTTTCATCATTACAAACATAGAGCAAGAGCAAGTAGAGAAAAGAAGCAATTTTCAAGCAATAATGAAGCATTTGTGCAGATTCCAACAATAATCGAATGTCATTTCATCAATCTAAGGTATTCTTCAAGTGTCAAGTTACGTAGTTTTAAATTTTTTAAAACCCTAGTTTGAAAAATGGCCTCAAGCTCTAAGAATCCTAAGGAAAAGGAACCATTTGAAGTTCAACTAGTTAGTAATGAGGTAAAGAAACCAAATTTTAGAGCTATTCCAGAGGTTGGATACAAAAATGACCCAGTAGGCACATTATCAATTATTCCACCCAAGGTCGTGATGGTACAAGATGTAAGGAAGTGTTATAATTGCAAGATTGGAGGAATAAGAGAAATGGAAATTCATCAAGCATATGAAAAATTATGTGAGAATGGAGTGTTGAAAGAAGAATTCAAAATTATAGAAAGAAAGGGACTAACTTGTGCCCTAGATTTCCCCACTATCTTCAAAAAAAAATGGATAAGAATCATCTTAAGCAGAATCCATGATGGATGCCTATGGCTGGAAGGAGGGCCTATCAAATCATCAAAGAGAATTGTGCATAGGGTTATAGGATATCCAACTCTAGATTGGCCCAAGACCCTAAGGAGCGACTCAAAAAAAGAAATTGAGAAAAATATAGGGGCAAAGTGGAACAAGAGAGGAAGGACAATTGATATTATAAAGGATCCACTTCATGAATTTGCAGTAAGGGTCATATCAAAAAATTCTATCAATCAAGCTGACTAAATAGTGTTCCATGTATTGTAGTTGATGTAGGATACAAGATTGTGAAGAAAGATCATACTTATGATCTGGTAGAGCTACAATCACAGAAAAATAATGGAGAACATAGGAACAATAAGGAGATCTAAAAGTGCTCAATGTAAGCTTGGTTCCATATTGATATGAATATTTTTCTATGTTTAAGATGAATTCCCATTTTTTGGTAAGGTAGAATGGAAGACCAATAGATCTATAGCTATGAAAATAAATGAGCACATTGAGAAAATGGGAGACAATTTTGAGTCAGTTGTGACTAGTTACTTTGAAGATTTCAAGCAGTCAATGAAAGAGAGGTTAAGAATTCCTGTTTCCCTAATAGAATAGTATTACAATGACATTTTCTTCTTAGTTGACATTGATTATACATACAACTAGGCTACAGTGCCAAGAGTCAGATGGCTAAGGCCATTAGGTTATGAGATAAATATTGATGAAGCATCAAAAACTATCACTACACTACTTGTAGAAGAAGTTGACAAGGCAGAAATTTTTTTTGGTAATTATGATGTTGTTAAACCAAAGGTACAAATGGAGTTGAAAATAACATCAACTCTGAACAAGAAAGAAAAATTGGTGAGGAAACTAAAAGAAAAATTTGGTGAGGGAGCTGAAGGAAATGATGAAGATGATGAAGAAGAAGAAGAAGAAGAAAAAGAACAAGGCCAGGAATCACTTGCTTTAACCCAAGGCATGGGTGAATATGCAAAGGAAGAAGGTGCTAAGGAGGAACAAGTTGAGGAAGCACCAGCCAAACCTGATCCTAAAAAGAGGAAGGCTAAGACACATCCTACAACTCAACCAAAGGGAAAGAAAATTGCAAAACCAAGCCTTGCAAAACCTACTGCTCCAGTCATAAGAGCACCACAAGGGCCACCACTCAAAAGGTTAAGGAGCAAGTAAAAGAGAAGAAGAAGGCTACTAAACAACAAGGTCCTATGAAGAATAAACCTAGTAAAAAATATATTGCACAACCTGAGAATGATGATGAAAGGACTGAGTTAGAAGACACAAGCTAGTTTAGAGTGGTAAGTCATGCTTCCAAGTTTAATATTGAAAAAATTTGTGATAATGTTACGGAAAATGAAGACTTAACTGGTTTGAAAAATGTTGAATTCAATAAATTGACTAGAGAAGATCAAAATAAGGTTGAAGAATTAGTGTATGAAATGATGAAAAAATTCAAGAATACCCCTCTTGAATTTGATAATACAATGCCCAAAGACTTATATTCAATTATTGAAAATAAATAGCATTATTGCCTAAATAAAGAGAAGGAAATAAGAGAATCTACATTGGCACAAGTGATGCCAAAATTGTCAAAAGGACAAATAACCAATGCTAATAGGAAATATGGTAGCAAATTTACACCCAAGTATAGAGCCTTCAACATACTTCAAAACAAGATTGAAGATGTTGTGAAGAAATCAACTCAAATGTGGAAGTTGATATATGGCTTGACTACTGTCAAGGAAGGTGAAGGGGATTCCTTTGAGGGAAGAAACAATGGAGAAGATGAGGATGATAAGGAAGGTAACATTGAGAAAGAAAAGGAATGAAACATAGTGGAGGAGACACAACAAAAGGGAGATGAAATGGAAATAGCTGAGGAGCAGCAAACAAATCAAAGTGTGCAAGACACACAATTTCCACCATTAGGCCGTCTACATGACACAACAACACCTAGAGACATAGTAATAGTGAAGGATTTTCCTGATAGTTCAACTCATAACATCAACCCACTTACTACAAAGGATCTAAAGAAGATCCTTGACCAATAAACACTACAATCTCAATTGTGTAATAACCCAGTTTTGGTCAGTGTAGATGAGTTAAAAAATGTAGTAGCTAACATAACTAGGGACAAGGTGAATACACAAGAACCACCTTCTACCATCCCTACAACTACTAGTGGATAGCCTCAAGAGAAAACATTAGTAAAGATTGATACCATAGTCAAAGTTGTTATGATTGAACAATAGACTAAGACTACAGAGGAGACTACAAAGGAACAAGTAGGATAGATAGATGCTTGTGTACCAACTGCATAAATACAAGGTGCATCATAGATAATTGTAATTGATCAAGAAAAATCAAAAGATAAGGACATTCCAAAGGAGGAGGAAGAAGCCATTTAGACTTTGGTAAATCTACCAACTACTGGCACTCCTACTGGAGTCTTTTAGAAGCTGAGCATTGATGCTATGTCACTCCAAATTTTTGCACCAGGCTCAAGCTCAATAAAGGTTGCAAGGGTACCTCACTATGGAGACCCTACATTAGATGAGGAAATAGTTATACCAAAATATGACTATGCAACCATGAACCTAGAACAAATCTATATCATGTAGGAGGCATTGGAAAGAAAGAAGAAGAAAGAGATATTTAGGAATGAGTATAAACAAAAGAAAGCACTTCATGAGATTAAAGACATCTTTCTACATGCATTCAACTTGCACACAACTAATGAAACCAAGCCCATATTGGAGAAACTATCAGAAATAATGGACCAGGTGACAAATGAAGACCAAGATGCCAATGCTAAACTCATGGAATGGTTTGAGAAAAATTTTCAAGCCAGGGTCAATGAGAAAATATCAAGTGAGATAACACTATCTCAAGTAGAGCTAGCTACAAAAATTTAAAAAGTGAAGAAGATACTTGAGAATATATTCTCACTATACACCAAATTGTGTGTCCCCACAATCTTCACACAAGAAACAAGCCAGGAGATTCTAAGTCTGGAAAGAAACTTGAAACTATTTGGTATGCAATTACCACAAAACTAATTCAAAGTGAGAAGTACTTTCATTCAACACTTCACACACAAAAGAGGCTAACACAAGAGCCAAGCTAGTCTAGATTCAAGTCTCCCTAACCCATCACATGTAAATTCTCCAAAAAGAACTAGCCTATGCAAAAATTGTATTAAAAAAAGATCCCAATCTTTCAACATTAGACAACTTAGTTCACCTTACAATAGAGACAACAATTCAAATCAAATCCCTAGATTTTGCAATAGAAAATTGGGATACTGCTCTAAAAATTTTGATGGAAGTCAACAAGACCTTTTTGGATAAATCACAATTAGTGTATAGACCCTTTGAAATAAGTGTCAAAAAGGGGGAGCAATTATAAACAGGGGGAGATAAAAGCCAACGGGAGGCATGTGAAAGGGGAGATAAAGAAAACAGAGAAAAGATCACACAAAGGGAGAGAAAACAACACAAAGAGTAGAAATATAGTACATCAGATAAGTAAAGAGTATCAGATTAAAGACAAAGAGTATAGCACGAGGAAAATCTACTCTTATAGATCTTGGATATAGAAAAGACACATAAACTCAAGGGGAGTCACAAAATTTTGAACAATTTTGAAGTTGTGTATATACCAAATTATAACTACATTATACTCAAGGGAGATTAGATTCATCATGTATAGTTAAGTGTTTTGAAATTCATGTCAAAGGGGGAGATTGTTGGTCTCAGAATGGTTTTGACAATTGAGTGTCAACATGCTTTAGTTAATTGCTAAGTTCATACTGAGCTAGTAATATATGCCAAATATAATATGTATAGATGCTGAGTTGCAACAAGTTTCGAGCTAGATAAAAACATAGTAAGTGCTGTGTCAGTCAAGGGTTGAGTGAATAGTGGATGCTAAGAAAGTTCAAGTGTTGAGCTAGATAGAATTATAGTAAGTACAAGGCATTAGTATTAGCAAGTTCCAAGCAACACATAATTGAAATAGAAGTTTGTGAAGGCACAGAAAAAAATGTAAACCATTTCCATCCTAGCTAATGGATAGATCTTGAAGCCTTAGAGATAAGATCAAATCTATTTTATTCCCTATGCAATCAACATGCAACCAATTAGGAAAATTGAATGGTAAAGAGGCAAAAAGGATGAATCTCAGCCACATATTCATACCTAACCCTAGGTCACAAAATATTTATAAGAAAGTCGAAGCTCGATAATTCTAGAGATTGGATGTGATGAATATGAGTGAAGAATAGAAGGAGAAAAGGGGTACATTGAGTTGAAGTTATTCAAGGTGACTTAGAAGGAGGATAGAATTGTAGAATCAGTTGATAGAATAGAGGATCAACATTACAACAATTCCATATCAGATTAGTGAGGATCAGATTAGATAGAATAGGGATCTAAATTCAAAAATATCAAATTGTAAGTTGTTAGATCAAACATTCTACCATACTCTCTAATAATTGTATTAGTAGGATGAATTCCTGTGGACTTAGGTTGGTTTAACAACCATTGAGAAATCCTTTAACAGGATGACATTCCAAGTGAATGTTCTAAAAATCCTTTAAAGAGGTACACTTCTAGTAGGTTGTTAAAATCATTTAATAGGGTAGGCCCTTCATAGGGAGGACCATGGGTCATGGTAAAACTTTGTAACCTTAACCAGTTACATTATTGCTGTAGTAGTCAAAGTTATGGGTGTCATCCCCACCGCAGTTTTACCTTCTCATTTTGGAGGGTTTTTGGGTGATCATATCTGGTGTCAAGTGTCTATATGCATGCTTTTACTTTTCATGTTATTTCAATATGTTTCATACATGTATTAATTGATATTAAAAGTTGTTATGGTTGAAGTTTAGAATTTTTGATTCACTCCACTCTTAGAAGTATATTTTCCACTTGTAAATTCCAAAAATTGTCATGGACGAGTGTCTTAGCATGTGCAATACATTTTTGCAATGCATCCATGTTTGGAAGAATCATGCCTTGGATGTCTACAAGTGTGGCCCTAATCCTAAATTCTTTCCTTAATAATTTAGCTTGCAAATTTGTTAGAAATTTGATATTTGAATAGTGAGAAAAGCCATAGCTTGGGTCAAGTGACAATAGGTGTGCACTTGCCTTCAAGTCTTCATCTATCTTAGATATTTTTTCCTTGATTCCTTGGGTGAAAATGTATGACACAACTTACTAAATAATTAAGTTACACTATTTGTAGATGTTTCCAATGAACTAAGAATAGTAGACAACTCTACTTGATTTATTGCAGTTTTCTATGTCACTTGTTCCAATACCTTGTTCTCAAATTTTATCTCCACTCTTTGTAGCAACTTTTCTTGTCCATTCAGATCTTCATTTAATTTCTAGAAAAAATTATACTAATTGATTCAAAATAGGTTTTTTACTATCAACCTCAATACTTAGTGCACTTACAAATATGTCCGTCACATCTTCTAGCACTTGGGTTTCCTTCTTTTTCTTATCTCTAAGCATCTATTACTTAGCTCTCTTCTACAATAATTTCCCTATGATTTTCATCTTATTAGTAGTGAGGGTAGCGATATCCCAGTTTGGAATAACAATATCCTCATCTAAATCTATTTCCTCTTCTTCATCCTTTTCTTTTAGAGTAGGAGTAACAATTTTCTTACCCTTGTCTAATACTTTAGTACTCAGTTGAGACTAGTTCTTAACTATCATTGTACTTTCTATTAACACATTTAGAATTGTAACAATTGTAGAAATTAACGGGCTAGCAAAAAAAGTAGATATGGAACTAGTAGTAGAAATACCTTGTTGTTGCATTGTCAAATTTGATGATGGAGGCACTTGCTACTTGGTAGATGAAGGGTTGATCACTTTAGTCAATTGTACTCAGCTGAACAAGTGCAAAGATTGGTTGGGTGCTTGGTGTTGGAGTGGTTTCCACAACTAATTTGATAAAATATTTCTTAGAGATTGATGACATTAAAGCTTTTCTCAGAGAGTGAGGAAATGAGGCTATTACTATTGCTATAATCTTTTAAGAGTCAGTTTCCTCAATACTATGAATCTCATGGAGACTCTCCTCTATATATTCCTATTCATTCTCCTTATCATCCAGATTTACATCATCTTCATCATTATTGAAATCATCTTCCTTGTTATCTTCATTATCTTTGTCACTAACATGAATAACAATATTACTAGGTTGATGCAATTTGTAAATATTTTTCCATTTATTTTTGGCTGCCTTTACTACATATTCAATATCCTTTATTAATATCATTCATGTGTTGAATTTAAGAGTGAACTTTTATTCATTTTTCTTCAAATATTCTTTCACCTCTTTTTCACTAAGACTCAACATGAGTTTCCTTAGAGTCTATTCAAATATATCTTTTGCAATCATCTTTGCATGCTCCCATCTAGGTTTTATTGCTTGCATAAGCTCATTGGGAATTTTCTATGCAAGATAATCAGGTGAGTACTTCCATTTTCCCAATTTTGTCATTACAATGTCCTTAATATTCTTTTTCTCATATGGATTCCTAGTTTAATATCTGAGATATTTTAAAGTTTCCATTCCAACTCCTCCTATTTCCTTTAATTTTTCTTGGAATTTAGGTGGAGGGCTTTTGAAAATAATTTTCTCGGCATCCTCTTCACCTAACTTTAATTTCTTCCTATATTTTGATGTCCTTCTTATGAATATAGTAGTGGATGACTTAGTAGGTTTGGTTATGATAACCTTACCTGTCTTCCTAATAGGCTCTTCTTCCTCAGACTTGGTTTCTTTTTCTTCATCTTCTACTTCATCTTCTTCCACATCATCTCCTTTTTCTTCTGTTAGCAGGAGAGTAGAAATTTCCTACTTCAATTTTGCTATCTTGTTTATTTCTTTGTTAACTACTTGAGAAGGCTTAATTTCAAGTCCTATCCTTCCCTTGGCTTCTTCATAAGTTCTAAAATATGGTGCCTTAGGATCCACAAGATCATTTAGCAGAGCATTAATGATATCTTTTTTATCATCAATGTTAACCTCATATTTAAGAGGCTTAACACTTGCCACCCTTGGTCTGACTGCCTGAATGTATAGTATATCATAGTATACCATGAAATAGATACCATATTTTTAGTCTTCTACAAGTTTCTTTGGTATACTATATCTGTTATTCATCTTTTTGTTGAATCTATCAAAGTAGTTATCCATTATACTATCAAAATTTTCACCCATCTCTGCTATGTATTCATTAATTTGATATAAACTAGGTACATCTTTTCTCCATACAACTATACCTTTAAAAGTGAATAATTTTTGTACAAAGAAAAATAAACAAGTTATTAGTGAACAAAACTTACATAGATTGTTCTTGGAACCTCTAATGCTTTCCATGTTCTTATTGAACTAATTCAATAACAACTCAGCAAGGTCAAATGACATATTATTTTTCACCACCTTGAGAGCCAAATCTACTACCTCACATGATATACTACTAAGACAATTGGAGTTGTAGATTTTATGGGCAATCACTTGAATTCAAAATTTTAATTCCATGTCAGTGATTCCATTTATCTTTATTCCTCTGCCATCCCACGTGGCATGAGTTTTCTTCACCAGTTTAGCCCGACCTAGGGTTTTGGTTGCCTTGGATTTTTTTAACATTAGAAGGCTAGTGATTCTATGAATCATCTTACTTGTGATCAAAATGGGCTGTTCCAACCATAATTTCCCATTGTGAACTTAGCTTAGTATGAACCTTATGCATTTTGCCTAAACATCCCTTGGCATATGCAAAATATGCATCACACCCTTTTCTTCCAAATGTTGATGCTCAGGTTTTAGAGCACTATTCACACTCAACTCATTTAATGCCTCATACATTTAATGTGTACCAAGCTTTTGAATAGAATAGTGAAAATATGAGCATATATCATGCATGAGTAATATCTAAGAAGGAATTTAAGATTATGCACCTACTGGGTCTAGTGATTCTACAATTGTTGGACTGATTTTGAATACAAGAAGCTCACATTCTTCTCCTTAAATCTATATTTAGGATCCTTTCTTCATTTTGTTGCTAGAAGAAGCCATGTTTAGTAGGGTCTTGAAGGGTTTCAAAAAACATTGAGAATTATTCCAACAACAAACACATAGATCTCTTGGAAGCATAGATTTCTCTCTTCACAAATAGATCTAAGAAATTCATAGTGAAAAATGAATTCAATTTACTTCCTTTTAACAAATTTTTACCTTTCAATTCCCATAAATTATTTGGTATGATCACTCATTCATTGACAGACTATTTTCCACTAAGTTATGTCTTTCAATACTCAGTAAACATTTGTAGCTTGGTAGTCTCAACATTACTCGGTAGAGTCTTCAACAACTTGCTGTCAACACAAAATACTTCATTATCTCTTGACCTTGCTAGAAAGGGTCTTATAACCCAGCCTAGCTCAGTAAATGTCTTGAATTTTACAACCACTTAGTAATCCTTGACATCTTGATTGGTAATATGGATCTTTTCTTCTTGCTTGCTAGAATTGACGAGAGATGTCTTCTTTAGAGTCTCATTTCTAGTTATTTCAAGTTGAGATGATTGAGTCAACCAATTCTTGAGTGACATCTACATCATGACTCAAACTTCTATTCTCAAAAGATTTTGGGATCCATTTCTGCTTTATCTACTTTTTGATATTGACTATTTTGGCTTTTCTTGCATCTTTAATTCTTCCAATGTTCATATAGTTCTTGGCAAGGTGTCCAAGTTCTATACAAATGAAACATATTCTAGTGGTGTGTCTCTTCCTAATGTGATGTTTTACATAGTTTACTCCAATGTGCCCATATTCTCCATAGTAGTGGCATCTACACCATGTGTTGTAGTTCCATCCAAATATTGCTTTCACAATCTATTTTACTAGGTTCAATATCTTGGTTTTGCATTCAGAAGATTTGTGTCCTTGTTTCTCGCAATTGTGACATTTACCTTCAAACTTAGGTTTCTCCTTGCATTTATTTTCTCTATGACCATGCTTATTGCAATTGCAACACTTTCCATTGAATTTTGATTTACCATTGCTCCAACATTTGTTTGATGTATGACCCATCCTACCACAATGATTGTAAGTAGGCCTTTAATTCTTTTGAGCTACTTGCTTGGATGATTTACCTTATTCTATGTATCCTACTCCTACTTTTCCTTTGTGTTTGTACTAACTTTTCTCATTCAACTAATTCATATTTTCTTGAGATTTCAACATTCTTTTATTGGTTTGTTATTCAGTGTTTAGATCATCGTGCAATATTTCATTCTTAGATTTTAGAGTCACAAGTTCTTCATTTTCATTAGTAGGTTGACCTTGATGAAGTCTTCTTGCTGAAGGGATAGATGTTGAGTTTCAATGTTCTTTTCTTCTATCTCTTCTTTTTCTTTGTCTTTTTCTTCCATGACTTCACATATTCTCACTGACTGGATTTCTTGTTCTCTTTTTAGCTTTCTAACTTCTTATTGAATATTGGAATTCTTTTCTAATGGGTCTTTGATTTCTTCATTAGCTTCATCTAAATTTATTTTTGGGAAGATTTCTTTAGTTCTTTCTTCAGTGTAGAGATTGCCATTCATTTGTATTACAAGATCTTTCCTTCTGTTCAATGATTGAGAGAGTTTCTCCTTTGCTTTCTTTAGATGCCCAATAACCAATTCAAGATCCAAATTTTTATTGTCAATAGCCTTATGTAGCCTATATACCTCAATTGCTTATGATATTTGTTCAAGCTATTAAATTTCTTTTGTGAGAACCAAAATGCTCTAATACCAATTTTTGGAAATATGAGGTAGACAAGGTTACTAGGAGGGGAGGGGTGAATCAAGAACTAATCAAAGTTTTATCTTCTTCCATCAATTAATATTTTATTAATAGTCCGATCTAATTGCATGCATGAAAGAATGAAAAACAAAAACATTCATAGAAACTTGACACAATATATGGTGAGACAGAAACCTTCCAAATAGAAAGTAAAATTGGGGTGGGGATGATACGCATGAGATTTAGTACTACAATATAAAGTTGGCTTGTTAAGGCTTACAATTGATCACTTTCGATGATCTACCCTGTTAGGAGCAATAAGGACTACTAGGCCCACCTTGTGGAAGGACATACAAAACATACAATGAAGTATGCACTTAGTAAAGAGATTTTTCAAAGACTATTAATTCTATCTTGTTAAAGGATTTAATTGATACACCTGTTAGGATGAACTAGTGGCTGATCTCTGATTTGCAAATCTGATTTTCTGGTTGAGATTCGTTTGAAGTGTAAAGATCACATTGCTATGATAGATAAATCTTTCTTGCCCCTTATACTAACTATAGCCTTCTTAATGCACACTTATTCTCTTTATAATCACTTCATACTTACTTATTTGTATATGATATAATTCATTACATATATACCAATCTAAATCACAATTCAACAAAGTTGGCTACAACATAGGTTTCTATCAAAATTATGAAGTTGGCCCAACTACTAATACTCAAGTTCAAAAGTCAAACTCGATGATGCTCTGGTACTCGACAATCATAGTCAACACATGACATCATCATGCACTTGGTAGACATAGAATCTCAGTTCATACTAATCACTTTGAAGTAGCTTGAGCTTAGTTAACACTTGTGACTCAGTAAACATTGTGAAACTCAATATATTAACTAAATCACTTGGTTGACATTGCATGGCTTGGTCAACACTAACACTACAGGCTTAGTATAAATTGAATCACTTGGTTGACACTGCTTGGCCTAGTCAACACTAGATTCTCATCACTAATATTGTGATTTTGATAGATACTGGTGACCACGGTTGACATGATGCAACTTGGTTAATACTATGAAGCTCAATTATAACTATCCTTGAACAAATCGATAGATATTTCTCATCATGGACTGTATAAAGATTCTGGAACTTGGTAGCGACTGTAAAACTTGGTAGTAACTAGAACACTTGGCTAACACTAGAAACTAAAAGATAATCTTAGTAGTAGCTAAACCAATTGACTAAGTGTGAGTCACTAATAAACAAACATTGACATCAATATCAACATTTGTGCAAAAAATCTTGATTTACGTACAAAAAAATCTTTATTTTCATACCAAAAAATCTAAATTTCTGTGCCAAAAATCTCGATTTTCATTCCAAAAATCTTGATATTTGGGAGCAATATATTTTTGCCTCATATTCTAATTGTGTCCAAATCAGGCAAGTTTTGTATGAAAATATGGGTTTTTGGTTGCTCTAATCTTAATTGTGAGGTCTATTTGGGCTCAAAGTTCACCATAAAAAGGTGACCCCCAATATCCAATACAAAAAAAAATCTAGAAAAATTGAAACCCTCTAAAACAAGGCACAAATATTATTTCTCATAAATAGAATATGGGCACAAAGATCTAGAGCTTTGGTACCATATTGAAGTTGATGAAACCTCAACCCCACAGCTGCCAAGAATCACCTATATGAAAACACCTATGAAAGAAAGAGAGAATGTATCATCTTTGGATCTGGTTATTCCAATCTATGAATATGGGAATTCCAACCTCCATAAGTTTTTTCTTCTCCCTTTTTGTGATAGGTGTTTGCATGTAGGTGATTCCTGGTAGTTGTGCAGTTGAACTTTCATCAACTTCAGTAGGTACATCATCAAATGCCTCCAATGTAAGTGATGAAGATCTAGCTATTGATATTGATTCCACAAATATACCTAATTTGACAAAAAAAAATATTCAACATACCCTAATTAAAATGATTATGAAAAATACAATTATGTCACCTAATGCCCCTAATACGACATCTCAAGTTAAAATGATGAATGCACATAATTTAAGTAATGAAAATATAAAGAATGTATGTACATCAACATCTCCTAGAATAATTTGTAGAAAATGAAAGATTCTAATTGACATTGATGAAAATATTTTGAATCCAATGCAAGATAAAGTTTATTAGAAAGAAATTTTAGAAGAATTTTTCAAAAGATTTGGAATAACTATTTTGAAAAATTAAATCAAAGTGGAAGATGCCAACTTTTTGTTGAAATGGTTCAAAATTTTAAATTTAAAGAGATGGTGAGAATTTTGGGGCTAAGAAGATCTGAAAAATAGTAGTGAAAGAAGAATTATTAGAAATCTCTTTTATGCATACCAATCCATTGGTTCAAAAACATATAGTAAAGATGCTAATACAAGTCAATGTTTTCTCACATCAACCATAATTGGAAAGTATATGGAAAAATTTCATATGATAAGAAAAAGAAGTCATTAAGGATAAGTAGAACAATGTTAGTCAAAGCCTTAGTGAGGTGAGAGAAAGTTGAGAATCCTAATGACACTTCTTTTTGGTCATTCCAAGGTAGACTTCCACATAAGGATAAAGTTAATGTTGATGCACCTAGAACATTTATTGAAAATTTTAATGTGACAAAACAAGGGCTTCACCAAACAAAAAAGATATTGCCAAAAGACAAATTGGAAAAATAAACTTTGAGCCATATGCAATTTTTTTTGGATATGACTCAAATCCAATTTTATGAAATGTTTCTTGAAAGATTTCCTCAAATTAAAATCATACATGAACTACATGATGTTGTAGGGTTCATGTTGATTTTTCTATGCATTATGATGTTTATCATTATATATGTTGTACTTTGCATACTAACAATATATTTCAAGAATTTAGTACGAGTACCTCCTACGTTATCAAGGTACTATGTAAATGAGATGATGGCTGTATTTATTATAAGACCATCTATTTGAAAGGTTGTTTCTCTTAATGTGATGGCTTGAAAAAGTTTCATATATGCCTACATCTAGATAGTATAGATGAAATATGTAAGACATTAGTTTCTCTTGGAAAGTACAAGTCAATTACATATGGTGTTAGATATGGAAAAAATTTAGAGAGGTGTAAATTAGTAAAAAAGTGATGTATGTGTAGCTGATTGTATGAAATTTTTTCAAGAGAAAATATTTATGAGTACATAGGTCATACACATAGAGCTAGGTGGTTAGCTAGGAAATTCAAGTTGTGTAAGGACACCTTTCCCTTGGGTATGATTGTGTTAGTTGTTGAATTTGTTGAAAACTATACCCTAAAACCTCAAAATCAAGTGCAACCTGTAATGCTACACTAAACAAAAACAATAACTAGGAAACCATGAACAAGCATAATGAACCATAGAATTTTTTTAATATTTAATCATCTATTACAAGAATAAGAACAATGATTGAGAAACTCTATCCAAATAAATTTCCATAATGATGTTAACACATAAAGAGTTCAGTACAATAATGAAGTATGATATCATTCTTAGATGCCTATGTCCAACATTTGGACTCTACAAGTATCATATTCTGTTTCAAGAAGTAACTTCAACAGTCTTGCTTAGCTACTTGTTAATCAACTTGTAACACTTGAAACACACACAAAAATGCAACACAAAACAAAGAGGGCTCAGTACATACTGAGTTAAAAAGTGTAGTCCACCTGCATACATGTTAGAATAAACATATACAAAACCATAATGCAGATATCTAAACCACATAACATAGTGCAATTCTAAAATTAATATGCAAGAAGTAACCATCTTCTTAACAATGCAAAATTAAACTCGAACTAAGAATAACCAGTAAATGAATCATATATATACTAAGGTGTCATCACTGTGGTGCTAAGATACTGCATCCATATATGGTAAGCTCATAGACAACACATAGTGGAATTCTCTATGGTACTTGTGAAATGACAAAATAGAGACTTGCCTTGTTCTCCATACTTAACCTTACTAGTTTAAGTCATAGGTAAGGCCAATTATCTTTTGTATGTAATTAACCCACCCAATTTATCTTAAAATTATCACTAAATTAATTAACAGAATAGGATAAATCGATATTCAACCACTTCGATATACATTCATTACAGCTATCCTTAAAATATACATCAAATAGATATTCTAAGAATGCACATGCAATGAATAACAATCAGTTTTCACATGATATTACATTGGTCATCTTTTAAAAATCTCATCTTCTACTGCCAGATTTGAAAGTAAACTTAGGTTATTTTAACAACAAAAATAAATATTACAATATTACGATCTCGTAAATATAACTAAACTGTTACATCAGTTTAATGATATTTACCAGTCGTTGTACTATACTACTTATTCCTACTATTATAATAAACTAAACTTATCCTTCGAAATGATGAAGATAATAAAACAATGCACATATGATATTCTTGCTTTGAGTGACATATCATCAAACACATATATCATAAATCTATCTTTTCCATTGAACACAATTTCCAATTCAATACTGGATAGAAAACATCAATAGAATAATAGATTCTAATTCACACACATATAATTTTCATCATAATATAAATACTATTGGCATATCTAAAATGCTTCAAAACAAATCAAATAAAATCATGTCTAACAATTCCCACTAGCGTATAGTTAACTAAATTTTTTGAGCTCTATTGTTGTTTTAAAACAAAAAGAACATAATTGATGATACCGAGTGTTCATACAAACTCATTTCCAAATTGCCAATTGCAAGTTCTGACCCATGGACAACATATCTAGTATTTAGAATCTCTAATATACTAACAGACAAGATGCAACACAAAATAACCTAATACCAGTTTACGCAACCTCATGTAACTGTTATAAAGGAATTCAAACCATACTACAATGTTCAGACATTGTATTGGCTATTATACATTGAAATTTTCAAACATTTCAACAACCATAAAAGATGCTATGCTAATAACATGTAAATTCAACATTGTTTTGGTTTTATACTAACTATTCGACAAAATGCCTCTGCCCTCGACTACGGTCATGAGCCCGTAATTTAAATCAAACTCATGACTGAGGCCGAACCTCTTACCTATTTGCTACAAAAAACTAAGTGAACTTTGAGATATGGGTTCTCACAGAGCTCATCTCTTTGGGAGCGCAAAAACATATTTTTTATTTCACAATAGCCAGCAAGCTAACTGCTGCAACCATGTGTTTCTCATAGGCTTAACTCAGTCTAAAACACATGTTTGGGGCAAAGCCCAATTAAATATACATATAACAATGCCCAAAACAATATCTCCATAACTCCCATTCAAAGGTGGATATATATATGGCTAAGCATTGCACATAGTGCCATGCTCTGCATATACCCATCCTTGAGTGTAAAATTCACATTAAGAAAAAAAAAAACAAACAGATAACCATTTGCAGCATGCTAATTGATATCAAAATGCAATTGTAAATAGAAAGAGAGTAGGGTAAGAAATTTCCCTTACATGAATACTGAAGATGGAGAATGCTCTACAATTTAACTCGATGCCAAAGCCCCAAAAGCTGAGTCAAAATTGGTAACAATCTTCACACAACTTACACATATAACTCACAAATGACTTCACAATGGAGTGAAGTAGAAGGACTCATTAATAACAACACACAAATTTTGATGAGTAACTCCATCGAGCTTAACCAAATATGCAAGTTTCCCTTCCAACCAACACCCTTCATTATGTCGATACCTCAACAAAAAGATCACAGATGTTAAGCCAAATAGAGCAATGTAGCCAAATTTTTGGCCCAAATTCTGCAAAAAACCCAACTTGCAACAAGAAATGGCCAACCAAACCTAAGTACCATAACTCCTCATAACAAGCATTCAATACACATCAAGTATCACAGAGCCGTGTATTCAGCAGTGTCAAAACCACCACCATGAATTTGGCTTTCAACACAATGAATAAGTTTCCTCTTTCATGGCATTCGATACCTGTTTAGGGTTACATAATACTTAAGAGGTAATTAATCCCTCTTTAAAATAGAAAATGTTTATGCCCATCTCAACTTAGGGTATTTAGCCCTTTTTAATAACAAGTATATATATATGCAATGCAAATTGCAGTTCTTTTTAAATAACAAGTTAATATGAGTCATGTAAACAAAACCATCTTAAGGTTATAAGAATTTAGAAGAATCTAATCCCTTTATAGCATATGCCTATATGCTATACTAAAAAAAATCCAATGAAATAATTCAATCCCTTCTCAGTCACACATACATAAATACAATGACAAGATCTCAATACATACAATATATTAACATTCAAATCATTTGAAATGTCAAGTTAAACATACAATATATTTACTTTCTTTCCAAAGCATACAAACACAGAATGCAGTTTACAATGAGTTAAAACATAATAAACATAATTGTTACCCAATCAACATGAAATTATTTATATACTAGTTTCAAATCTTAAAATCCTAAATCACCTTCACTGCTAACAACATAGTTCAAAACAAAAAATACATTTAGCATAAGTCTCATGTTTCAAAGGACAGTAATATAACCAAGTTCTACAGAAAATAAAAACATAACAACTAAAAGGAACTTATAACAACAAGATCCTAATATGAAAAAAAAACTGAAGTAGTGGTCAGGCATGACACAACCAATGTATTACAACTCTATGCAAGTGTCTAATTTTGTACATATGGCATTTATTCATGCACATGATAGCACAGAGGAGGATAAAAAGTTATTAAGACACTATCACTTCTATATTAGTGATAATCAAACTCATTCATTAGAGTTTATACAAGGATTTTTTAGAGTTTTCAATGACAATTTAAAGGAAATAGATGTAAGATACAATCAACACATTATGTAGTTAGACAATTGTACTGCACAATTCAAGAATAAAAGAATGTTCTATTGGTTAAGTAGGATGCATGTGACAAGTAAAGCACAAAATTTTTGGAATTTCACCAAGGTGGGACATTGAAAGGGAGGGCATTACGGTGCAAGAGCATGTGTGAAAATAACCCTTAGAAGAGAGGAATTAAAGTACAAAGGTGGTGCAATATTAGAAAATATTCAAAAAATTGTCTAATGGTGAAATTCTATAATGGGAAAAGGTAATACAAGTAGGTTTATGGTTTCCAAATATTTTTGGTTGACATGTGAAGCTAACATTGAAAATTTGCAAGATTGTTTTACACTTACATGATCAAGTTAATGGAAATATTCAAGATATAACAGTTTACTGAGAGGGGAGGGGTGAATCAGTAAACATAAAATCTTAAATCAATTCATATTAACCAGTAAAATATTTAATCACCTAATCTGCAGTATGTAGACATTCATAACACATAAGCACAGAGATTTTGGTGACCCAGAAACCTTCCAAAATAGAAAGTAAAACTGGGGTGGGGATGAAACCCACAAATCTTCTTTACTGCAGTAGGAAGTTAGCCGGTTAAGGCATACAATGATCACTTCTGGTGATCTGCCCTGTTAGGAGCATAAAGGATTGTTATATCCACCTTGTTAAAGGATTTGAAACATACTTCATAAGTATGCACTCTGTTAGGAGATTTAGTACAAAGACTGTTAAGTCTACCCTGTTAAAGGATTTATAAAAATTGATTCACCTATTAGAATGAAACAGTGGATCTGAATACAACTGATTGCTGATAAGATCCGCTATGCTCTGATTGTCCTTGATATGACAGATAAAACATTTCTGCTCCAATGCTGACCTTGCTGAAAACCTTCAAAATTTAGCTTACATGCTTTCGCACACATTCTTCACATATTCTTCACATTCATTTAGAATGATACAATACATTACATATATATACCATCCAAGTTAAAATTACATGCAATGGTCGGCTGAATAAAAGTAGACAAAATTTAACTGAGTCGGCCAAATAGCAAAACAAACTCGGTAGAACAAACTTCTTTGTTTACCGACTGAGCTCGGTTAACACTGAGTCCTATGTTAACCGATCAAACTCGGTTAACACTGCATCCGTCTTTACTCGGTTAATATTGAGTTCTTTAATTAACCGACCGAACTCGGTTAATGCTGAGTTCTTAGTTAACCGACTGAACTCGGTTAATACTAAGTTCTATGTTAACCGACTGAACTCGGTTGATACTAAGTTCTATGTTAACCGACTGAACTCGGTTAACACTGAGTTCTTCTTTACTCGATTAATACTGTGAGAAAAGTGTTGTCACTAATGGCAAATAACTTTATGCCAACAATCTCCCCCTTTGGCATTAGTGACAAAAACACTTATGTATCAAAGTTTATGTACAGAAATTGACATACATTTCAAAAAGTTTCCAAAATTGTAGATCTAATTAGATGTATGTCTCCCCCATACAATATGCACAGTATTTATAGATCAATACATATATCTTTGCATGGATAGCTCTGAAGTTCTGAAGTTCTGTCTCCCCCTTTTTGACAATAATGCCAAATAACATATATTTACACTGAAATTTCAAAATGAGAGAGAAATTCTGAATGTACCTTGAGAATAAGAGCCAAAGTCTTATCCCAATTTTCTTGCAAAATTTTTCTGGAGGAGAGTGCAATTTGAATTTCTGCAGAAAGTTCAATCATATGATCTGCAACTGAGAAATTGTTGTCATGAATCAATGTTCTGGAATGAGCAATATGCTTTTGCATTGAAGTCATGACAAGAAGAATCATATTCTGGATATCTATGAGAGTAGACCTGATTCTTGCTTCCTCTCTCAGCAATTCTGCTTGTTTCTCCGACAAAAATCTTATTTTATGATGATGTGATGAACTTGTACTGAGGTCAGATTGCAGCACTTGGGCACTGACCTTCATATCCTCATCAATTTTATTCAACTTTTCTTTTATATCTTTGGTATACTTAGTAACATCACAGAGTTTTCCAAAAAGTGAAGTTACATTATTAAAAGAATTCTCAAAATTATTCAAAATTGTAGACAATTCTACCTGATTTAATGCAATATGCTAAGCAATGTGCTCAAGCACCTTATTGTCAAATTTCTTCTCTGCCTTTTCAATCAACTTTTCTTGGCCGGAGGTATCCTCATTGAATTTGTTTACAGCCTCTTCCAACTGAATCAAAATGTGTTGAGTAGAATCTACTTCAACACCTATAGCCTCTGTTATAATATTTTTAGCACTCTCAATGATGCTCTATTCCAGATCTCTTTCATGCCGTAGCTATTTCTGCCTAGCCTTCTGCTCTAATAGCTGACTGAGCATTCTCATTTCATCAACTGATGCTGTATCAAGATCTATTTTAGGAAGGATAATGTCCTTATCCAAATCAATTTCCTCATCCAGTGTCTTGCTGGAAAACATGTATCTTTTTGCTTTTCCAGCAAAGACTTCATCTTGACCCTTGTGAACTGAGACTATAGTTGATGAGGCAGGGCTGGCTGATAAGACTGGAATAGGACTATGTAAAGGAAGACTAAGAGATGTGCAAATGGTATCAAAAATTGATGTTTCTGTATAGGATGGAGTGGAAGAGCTAATAGTTGCCAAAATTTGATTAAGAGAAGTCAAAATTGTAGTATCTGTAGGTACACTTATTATACATTCTGCAGTAGAGATTGATGTGCATGATGAACTTATTGCAGAGACTGATGGAGACTCGGTTAATGAAGGTGGCTGCAGCTTGGTTAATGAAGTGATTGGAACTTGCATAGATGGTACACAGAGCTGAGAGGACTTACCAGTAGAAGCTATTTCCATAGTTGATGTAACTGTTTCAGATGGAGAGTGTGGAAGAGATGCAATGACTTCAGCTACAATTTGTACTGGATCTTCTTCCACCTTTGCTTGTTCATCTTCTTTCTCCTCCATTTCTTTTTCAGCTTCTTCTTCCTCTAATTCTTTCTTAGCCTCTTCTTCCACTTCTAACATGATTGAATGAAGATCCCCTGGAATATCTTCAATATCATCATCATCTTCTTTCTCCTCCATTTCTTTTCAGCTTCTTCTTCCTCTAATTCTTTCTCAGCCTCTTCTTCCACTTCTAACATGATTGAATGAAGATCTCCTGGAATATCTTCAATATCATCATCATCTTCATCATCATCACTGTTGTCAATGTCCTTGATTTCAATAGTATCATCACTGGATTTGTGTAGATGATAGATGTTTTTCCACATGTTTGTTGCATCATTTACCACATGCTCAATGTCTTTGACAAGTATCAAACAGGTGTGGAATCTAATCATCATATTCCCTTTGTGATCTTTCAGTGATGCTTTCACTTCAGCATTAGTGAAACTCGGTAGGAGATTCTTCAGTGTCTGCTCATAGATGTCTTTTACAGTCTTGGTTGCAGCTTCCCATCTGATTTGCAACCTCTCCAATAGTTCTTTGGAGATCTGGGAGGCTATCTGGTCCGGTGAGTATTTCCATTTACCCATCTTGTTCAGTACCAGTTCCTCAATCTGCATCTTTTCTTGTTCTGTTCTGGTTTCAAACTTCAATGCTTTGAAGTTTGTGAAGCTAGCACCTGCTTCTAATTGCTTCAATCTATCCTCAAATGTGAGTGGAGGCTTAACAAGTACAGGTTCTTTCTTTCCTTGTCTTGTTCTCCTGGAGAAGACTGCAGAGGCTTGCCTTTTAGGTTTGGTGATGATCACCTTGCCTTTCTTTTGTTGAGGCTCCTTTTCCTTGTCTGACTTGGTTTCCTCTTCTTCTTCTTCGTCTTCTCCTTTTCCTTCTGTTACCATAAGAGAGCCAACTTCCGTCTTCAGTTGGGTTATCCTTCTCTTTCCTTTGCTAATGGCCTGAGGGATTTTAATTTGGAGCTCAATTCTGGCCTTAGCTTGACCATATGTTCCAAAAATTGGTTGCCTTGGGTCTACTGGTTCATTCACCAGTGCTTCTATGATATCCTTGGCTTCGTCAATTTTTACCTCATAGGGAAGAGGTTTCACCCATGCTACTCGAGGCCTGGCTGCCTAAATGTATACCTTGTCGCAATCTACCATGAAGCATATGTCTTCCTTGTATTCTTCAACCAGTTTGGGTGGAATTCGGAACCTATGATTCATCTTTTCCTTAAATTCTTCAAAATAGTTATCCAAAATACTATCAAAATTTTCACCTAGTTCTGCAATGAACTCGTTTATCTGATAAAGAATTGGTATATCTTTTCTCCATACTACTGATCCCTTTGATGCAAAAGATTTCTGAATATAGAAGAATAAACAAATCAAAAGCAAACTGAATTTGTAGGGATTGTTCTTGGAGGTTCTAATGCTTTCCATATTCTTATTGAATTGGGATAAAAGTAATTCTGATAAATCAAATTCTAAATTCTTCTTCACTATTTTGTACGCCAGATCCACAGCTTCATAGGGTACACTGTTTGGACGGCTTGAACTATAGATTTTGTGAGCAATGACGTGAATGCCAAATCTCAATTCGACGTCAGCTACAGTATTCAGCTTAAGTCCCCTACCATCCCATTCTGCTTGGGTCAGTTTCTGCAATTCCTCCCGACCTAGGGTTTTGGTAGACTTGGCTTTGCTCAGCATGGGAAGTCTAGTAATTTTGTTAATCATTTTCTTTGTGATGAGCACTGGTTGCTCTGACCACAATTGGCCATTGTGAACTCGACTGAGTACATACCTAACCCATTTAACTTGAAATTTCCTTGGCAAGTGCGAAATGTGGGTTAACCCTTTTGTTTCAATATGCTTATGTTCGAGTTTTAGGTTTCCATCTATGCTCATTTCACCTAGGGCATTATCAATTTCTAGGTTTCCAAGTTCTTGAATAGAGCATTTAAAATGAGATCTTATATCATTGACAAGAAGTACCTTTGAAGGAATTTGAGATTGGGCACCATTATGGTCCAGTGATTCTGCAATAGCTGGTGCTAATTTGAAGTTCGGTGTCTTCCATTCCTCTCCTCTAACCAGCATTTCTGAGCCTTTCTTAGTCTTAGAGCTTCCACTTCCGGATGCCATTGTTACTTGGTAGGTGTAGAAAAATTCTGAATTGATTCTTTCGCTCTTTTGAAAAATTCGCTCGGAAATGTCTTAAGCTCGCTCTAAAATTGCAAAAAATACCTTAGCTCTTTGTTCGCAATAAAAATTTAGATCAAATTTTGCCCCTTTTGATAACAAATTTTCCATAAATGTTTGGGTACGATGGCAGAAGAAATGACAGGTTGTCATCCACTAGCTCGGTAGATATTATCAACTCGGCAATCGAAAGAAAGTATTGAAGTACCGACCTTACTCAGTTAGGTCACGAACCAACCTTGCTCGGTTGACACAACATGGTCAATGAAACTTAGTTGTGATCGACCGAACTCAGCAAAGTCTCTTACCGAATCAACTCGGTAACTGCTACTCGGTTAATGAAGCTTTGTTACATCCAACCAAACTTGGTAAAGTATTGAACCGTCCTGGAGTCAGAGTGTATCTACACTACTAATTTGATCCATCTTCTTCCTTTGGAGCTGCATAGGATAAATATTGGAAGATGCAGTTCCAATGTTTCTTATATGAATACTAATTGGAAATGGTAGAGTCACCCACCTCTTGAGTGACACTCCTATCTGACTTATCTTGTTCGGTAGATTTTGGAATCCATTGCTACTTCATTTGCTTTCGAATGTTATCTGCTTTGATTTTCTTTTCATCTTCAATTCTTTTGATATTCATGCAATTTTTGGCTATATGACCAAGTTCTGTACATGTATAGCACCTTACAGTTGTGTCCTTTTTCCTTAGGTGATGTCTGGCACAATTCATGCCAGTATGTCCATACTCTCCATAATAGTGACATCTGCACCAGGTGTTGTAGTCCCATCCAAATATGGCTTTGACAAGTTGTTCAGCTGGATTGAATGATTTGGATTTGCACTGGAATGCCTTGTGACCATGCTTTTTGCATTTGTAACAATTGCCTTCAAATTTTGGTTTTTCTTTACACTCATTTGCCTTGTGACCATGCTGATTGCAGTTGAAGCACTTACCATTGAATTTTGCTTTCCCATTGCTCCAGCATTTGTTTGATGTATGACCTATCTTGCCACAATGATTACAAGTGGATCTTTTATTCCTTTGTTCACCTTGCTTGGAGGATTCACCAGCTTCCTTGTATCCAAGACCAGCTTTGCTTGTTTGTTTTTGAAGATTCTGCTCATTCAATTGATTTACGTCTACCTGAGATTTCATCATCCTTTCATTGACTTGCCTTTCAGAGATTAGGTCATTTTCCAAGCTTTCATTGATTTGTCTTTTTGATCTCAAGTCATTCTGTAGACTTTCATTGATTTGCTTTTCAATGTTCAAATCATTCCTTATTCTTTCATTTTGTGCTCTGAGAATCCTGATTTCTTCATTTGCATTGGTGAGTTGGTCTATGAGATCTTCATACTGATGAGTTTGATTGCGGATTTCATGACTTCTATCTTCCAGTTCTTCTTGTGCTTTGTTTCTTTGATCCAAAGCTTCACATAGCCTGCTTGACTGTATTTCTTGTTCTCTCTTAAGCTTTCTTACCTCTTCTTGCAGAGATCCATTCTTTTCTAGAAGTTCTTTGATTACTTGGTCAACTTCTTCTGAATTGCTTGATGGTAACAGGTCTTCAATCTTCACTTCAACATACTGATGATCATTCATTTGTTTTGCAAGATCCTTTCTTCTTTTTAGGGATTGAGAAAGATGTTCCTTTGCTTCTTTAAGTTGAACCATGGCCATTTCAAGATCTAACTTTTCATTTTCTATAACTTTCTCCAATCTGAATATCTCCATTGACTTTGATCTTTGCTCAAGCTGTCAAGCTTTGTCCTGAGAACCAAGTTAGCTCTGATACCAATTGTTGGAAATATTCAAGATATAACAGTTTACTGAGAGGGGAGGGGTGAATCAGTAAACATAAAATCTTAAATCAATTCATATTAACTAGTAAAATATTTAATCACCTAATCTGCAGTATGTAGACATTCATAACACATAAGCACAGAGATTTTGGTGACCCAGAAACCTTCCAAAATAGAAAGTAAAACTGGGGTGGGGATGAAACCCACAAATCTTCTTTACTGTAGTAGGAAGTTAGCCGGTTAAGGCATACAATGATCACTTCTGGTGATCTGCCCTGTTAGGAGCATAAAGGATTGTTATATCCACCTTGTTAAAGGATTTGAAACATACTTCATAAGTATGCACTCTGTTAGGAGATTTAGTACAAAGACTGTTAAGTCTACCCTGTTAAAGGATTTATAAAAACTGATTCACCTGTTAGAATGAAACAGTGGATCTGAATACAACTGATTGCTGATAAGATCTACTATGCTCTGATTGTCCTTGATATGACAGATAAAACATTTCTGCTCCAATGCTGACCTTGTTGAAAACCTTCAAAATTCAGCTTACATGCTTTCGCACACATTCTTCACATATTCTTCACATTCATTTAGAATGATACAATACATTACATATATATACCATCCAAGTTAAAATTACATGCAATGGTCAGCTGAATAAAAGTAGACAAAATTTAACTGAGTCGGCCAAATAGCAAAACAAACTCGGTAGAACAAACTTCTTTGTTTACCGACTGAGCTCGGTTAACACTAAGTCCTATGTTAACCGAGCAAACTCGGTTAACACTGCATCCGTCTTTACTCGGTTAATATTGAGTTCTTTAATTAACTGACCGAACTCGGTTAATGTTGAGTTCTTAGTTAACCGACTGAACTCGGTTAATACTAAGTTCTATGTTAACCGACTGAACTCGGTTGATACTAAGTTCTATGTTAACCGACTAAACTTGGTTAACACTGAGTTCTTCTTTACTCGGTTAATACTGTGAGAAAAGTGTTGTCACTAATGGCAAATAACTTTATGCCAACACAAGTGAGGTAAATTCATTTTGAAGTTCAAATTCAATGTCGCTAGCTATTCATACTAGAAAGCTTACGTGCTTTTGCTCTTGTTATATATATACATTATGTGATGAATGTGAATCAAAAGGGTGGGTTTACCTATGGTCTTGTAGACCTTTGCATCCAATTGATTCATATCAACTTCTTACAACACTATAGCTCAAATAGGTTGAAACATCAATAGATTTTGATAATGTATTTGACCTAGTTGAGCTAGGTCTTAAGTTATGAATTTAATACATGGTTAAAATATATTACTTTCAATTTTTCCATTAACTTATGCTCCTATATAATGCAGGTAATGTATATGTAGTTATTACACATGAGAATAATTATGAAGGAAAATATTACTTTCTATGTTAGTGTATTGAGGCTGAAAAGAAATTGATAGCTATAGTCATTAATGGTGAGGGTATTGAGTACCCAATAGGATCCATCATTATGATAGGAACATGGTTTAGAAGGTAGTTTATTTTTGTGCTCTGCCATGAAGATTTCTTGAAATCAATTTGTCATATATAATGTATCAATTTTGACTTTAGGTTATTTTTACAATTAAATGTCGGTACCCTATCAAGAATTCTACTATGTGGTTGACTGAGGATTTTGAGACACACAAACATATTCTTCATTAATCTAAACTTATTGTTACAAAATTATTCAATTGATACCATATCATGGTAGGCCTGTTAACAAGAAGTTATGGAAAGTACACAAATCTGATCACAATGAAATACTTAATGCAATAAGGGTTAAGGCTGATCCATAATGTTTCCTTTATGGATTGTGTGGTATAGTTGAATCATAGAATAAATTTGAAATTTGTGTATATATGTTACACACAATGTTGCAACTTTGCAGTGATGTGCATATGTAGATGTCAAATTTTGTATAAAGATGAGAAGACATGTAACATGTGCATATTTATATGCCATATTTTGTATATAAAACCAATAAGAGATATGAATTTTGTGCATTTTTATATGTTGTTATTGTTATAAATTGGTTCTTGAACTATTTTTCATAGGTTTGATGACAAATTCTTCTTCAAAGAATATTTAATTATCTTCAACTTATATGGATTTCAAGGGTAATACAAAGTTTAGCTAAAAGGCATAGTGGCACCTAAATGGTTGCCCTCTTGTATTTTTCTCTCAACTTTTCCAAAAAATCAATAAAATAAATTATAGATCTTCATACCCATTTGGATTCTCTACAAGACATAAAAAACTTGGATGGGATTGTTTCTGGACCCTATCCTTGCTGTCACACTATGGCACCCATTTTTAGGCTAAATATAGGCCACTTTTACAAAGAAACTACTCTTTATCCTTAGCCCTTGATTCCAAATTTGTACAATACCTTCTTAGGTGTAAAAACCATATATTTAGTAGGTTTAAAGTCCACTTGGCCTTATTTACATTCCCAAACATCAAATCCTCACCACTTGCTCCTAAAAACTAGGACCTTGAAATTCACTCTCCAATCACTTCAAAAACTAATAATTTCAATGCACACCTTCAATTCAACATATATAATCAACATCAACTAAAAAACTTACCCCTTGTTAAGGCAGATCACTTGTGACAATACCCTTGCATCAAATTTATACCCTCCAACAATGATTTCTCATAGTGTACACCCCTCAATCCTTCTTTCTTGTACCTTATTTGATCAATTTTGTATAATACATGTTATAGTGGAACTTCACTCATCTATACTACACCAAACAAATGCCCCTCAAATGCTATAAAACACACTAAATAGAAACATCCCTAAAGGTCTCTAAACACTATTGGGCTATAATCTTTGTGCAGGTATATCTCTGAGCTCGAGTGAGGTATTGATGAATTTTTAGGTGCTACATGATCACATTGTCTAGGACTACATAAATCCATCTTAGTTTTAAGAGGTTCAAATTTTTTTGGATTTGGCATCCTTTTCTCATCTAATGCAAAAAGTTACAATGTTTCTCTATTCTAATGAGCAATGTTTTGTATTTTTCAAACCATTTCTCCTATGATTAGATTGTTTACTCTATTAGCTCCAACTAGGTGGTTATAGGATAGGGCTAACCTCATTTCAGCCACAAAATCTCTTAGGCACTATCAAATACACTAAACAAAAGCATCCCTAAGGGTTTCTAAGAACCATCGGGTTACGATCTTTGAATGGACATATCTCTAAGCTCATACAAGGTATTGAAAAACTATCAGATGCTACATGATCACACTTTCTAGGCCTAAAAAAGGTTTCTCAATTTTAATAGATTTAACTTTTTTTGGATTTGGTGTCCCATTCTCTTCTAATGCCAAAAGTTACAGTGTTGCTTAGTTCAAATGAGTAAGGTTGTGTAAATTCCAAACAATTGGTCCTAAAATCAAATCATCTTCTCCATTATCTTTGGTTGGACAAGTTTAGGCTAGGGCTAATCTTGTTTCAGCTATGACATCCTACAACATCCCTTAGATACTATCTACCACACTAAGAAGAAGCATCCTTAAGGGGCTCTAAGCATCATTTAGCTATGATCTTTGAGTGGGCATATCTCTGAGCTTATGTGAGGTATTGAAAAAATATTAGGTGCTACAAGTGTTGGAATTTACAAGTGGGAAGGTTTACTTCTAAGAGGGGGGGTGAATCAGAAGTAACTAGCTTTAACCTTTTAAAATTTTTAGCTAAGATCATTCACATGAATTTAACATAAATACTTGACATGAAAAAAAAAGACATGCATGAAAATAGATAACACAAGATTTTGGTCACCCAAAAACCCTCCAAAATGAGAAGGTAAAATTTGGGTGGGGATGACATCCACAAATTATCACTGCAATAATATGTAACTATTTAGGGTTACAAAGTTTGACCACTTCCAATGGTCTGCTCTATGAAAGGCTTATCATGTTAAAGAATTTACACCCTGTTAAAGTGACCTGGCTAAAGGATTTACAAACACTCACTTGGAAGGTTACCCTGTTAAAGGATTTAACACCTTGTTGAAAGGCTTACAACATGGTTATTAAACCAACCTATCATCATAAGATTTTCATTCCTAATACAATGGCTAGAGAGTATTAGAAAGTCTTGACCTGATGACTTGCAATCTTCAATTGCTGATTCCAGATCCTCATTCTGCTATGTCTGTTCTGATCCTTCCTTGTTCTGATATGACTCTCCTCAAAATGTGATGCTCTATTCTAATAAACTAAATTTTGTAATGCTATTCTTCCTTTTCTAAGTCTTTACACCATTTTAAACTTCACTAGCATTCTCCCATACAATACTTTCACAGACACAAATCACGAATAATGGGGTTTCATCCTCTTTTTAAAGGCTTCAAAGACTTAGATTTAGGTATGAATCTACGATCAATATTCATTCTTCTTTTCCCTCTCAATTCTTTAACTTTTCCTATTGGTTGCATGCTTTCTCCATTTTTCTTATTGGCTGCATGTTTATTACATAGGGAATGTAAAAGATTCGATCTCATCTTCAAGATCCTTTGAGATTCATCCTAAGTCATCTAAAAAATGGTTTACATCTAAGTTTTTGAAGGCACAAACTCATATGCTAATTCTTTGTTACTCAACACTTACTAATTGCTGATGCTTGACACATATAGGAATTTTGTCTCACTTGGCTCCTATAGTAATTTTGTTTAGCTCAACATTTATACTTTGCTTGGACCTATAGTGACTTGGCATCAATTATCACTTGACACTTGAATCTTTCTTGGCACCTAAAGTTCACTCGACACCTATAGTATCTCTGGCTCAACACATACTATAGCTCAACATTTGTATTATACTCAGCATAATTTTGAGAATTGGTTAAGTGTGTTGTCACTCAATTTTCATAACCATTATGAGACCAACAACAAGATCTTGTTGTCTAGGCCTACACCAACCTATCTTAGTTTTAAGAGATTCAACTTTGTTTGGATTTGGAACTCCTTCTCACCTAATGCCAAAAGTTATAGTGTTGCTTAGTTCAAATGACCAAGGTTGTGTACATTTCAAACTGTTGGTCCTAGGATCAAATCAGCTACTCTATTAGCTCTAGCTAGGGCCAACCTCTTTTCAGCTACCACATTCTTTAGTTTCTATCAACCACACTAAATGAAAGCATCCTTAAGTGTTTCTAAGCACTATTGGGCTGTGATATTTGACAAAAATACATAAATCATGACATATTTTTACCACTTATGTGTTATTGCATCAAAATAGGTGACATATGAGTTTGATTAGATGATATAAAGAATTTGAGAAACATGATACATTTTCTATATAAAATAATGAATGTTCATGTGTTTGATTAATTTCAAAAAAGTAAGATGAAATACAAGTTTTTATGCACTCACTAAACAAGTTAGATAGAAATTTGAGTTTAATTTATATCAAAATGAACAATATATTTTGCCATATCAACCATAAAGTTATAAAAAGATGTTATGTCTATACACAAATGTCAAATGTGTACAATAGAAATGTCAAATGTACATAGTACAAATCTTGAATATATACAATACAAAAGTTTAACATATGTCATTGTCATATAATGACCATACCTACATATATATATCTCTATCAATATTTATGACTATGCTGGATCATCAAAACTAACCTTTTTTTATGTAGTTTATGGCTTACCAAGTGTTTGCAAAAGAAAAATTAAAACTATATATCAAATATCTTATCTATAAGTAATATAAAAACAACTAAAATTGGGTTCCAAATTGTGGATAGTTGTGCTATTGATTACCTCATCTCTTTGTCCCACACTTGGACTTATTGATAATGGTAATGACATCCTTTTTGGATGGGTAGGAATCTTAACAAAATGATGAGTAAGAGTAATGATGGGAGAAACAACTACCAATGAATCAATGCTCATGGGGGGTACAACTAGTAGTGAGACAGTGCTAGTATGGGGTACAACTTGTATGGAAAGTAATAAAATATTAAATTTGTAGACATAAGTGGTAGGGATTTCTAAATAGAGTAAAAAAATAAGTTTAATACAATCTAAGATGAATCTGTCTTTCTAGAAGAAGACACAACCACTAAAGAATCAATGCTAGTATGAGGCACAACTTGTATGGTAAGTGATAAAGTGTTAGAACTATAGGGTGACATTAGCAGTTCCAAATAGAACGAAAAAAAAAAGAAGTATTGTAGCCTAAGCTAGATCTTCGATGCTAGAAAGAGACACAACCACTAATGAATCAATATTGGTATGAGGTAGGACCTATATGGTAAGCAATAACATGTTAGAATTGTAAAGTGCCATTACTCATTTCAAATAGAGTAAAAGAAAATATGTATTGCAGCTTGAGCTAGATCCCCCATGCTAGTAGGAGGCACAACCACTAAAGAATCAATGCTACTATGAGACACAACCTATATGGTAAGTGATAAAATGTTATTATTGTAGAGTAGGCATTAGGGATTTCTATCATACACACAAGAAATCCAAATTTTGATCACAAGAGGGAGTCAACTAAGAATCTACATGCACACATATGGCCTCTCTCATGTTTGAGCTCATCTTTGATGCTCGGGACTCCTAACAAAATAAAAAGGGAAAGGATTTGTACGAAGTCCCAACTGGTGTTGTA
This sequence comes from Cupressus sempervirens, assembly GCA_028749045.1. NCBI lineage: Eukaryota > Viridiplantae > Streptophyta > Pinopsida > Cupressales > Cupressaceae > Cupressus > Cupressus sempervirens. Next base: position 291,556,677 of record CM053783.1, on the reverse strand, counting down.
ATAGGTAAAAGATAAATAACAAATGTTAGTAAAACAAAATTGTTCATAATTACTATAAAACTAAAAAAAAAACTTGTATTCATTTGTAAATGTAACTATTTAATATGTATATAGAAGAAATTTATACTATAACGTAAAATTCAATAGAAGGAAAATATGAAATTTTACCTCTTCCCTTTCCTGAACATCAATAGTCATAGGTGCATTCATCAACTCTACAAAACTCAATTGCTTCTACATATATTCAACAAACAAGTCAACATATATTAATAAATATTGAGTACATATATATACATTCATTCATAATAAATTTGAAAATATAAAGTTGACTTGTATTTAATACCTCTTTTGTATGGGTGTTCTTGCTGATTTTTGACCCTTTCCTCTTGATCACAAGCTATGTGGAGTACACTAAAGCATAAAAAATATAACATAAGAGGAATCAATAAGACACATCATGAGTAAAACTCAAATTGTAAACTTTATAGGTGTGTAAGCTATGATTTTTCATAGCTATCATGATCAAAATTTATAATAGAAAGTGTGGCATCATCAACTTGAGAAATTTCAGCCCTCGACAAGCCCTATAAAATTGTAAAGAGTATTGTTATATATAATGTTGTAAATGGAAAGAACGAACAATAAAAACAAGAAGATAATAGGAGGGGAAGAAGACACAAGAATTATTGGAAGGATAGTTGAAAGATAGGAAAATTTGGGGCTCAAAAAGGTTACAAGGTTCGAATTGAAAACAAAGAGTTCCAAAAGGAAAGGAGAGATGTGAATGAAATTTTTGTGCATTGTCAAGAAACATAAGTTGAGGTTCATTACCTCCACACTCTAGAAAGACACCCTATATCATATGGAGGTTGATAATTCCTTCAATGGGGATGGGTATATCGAGGATGAACCCATGAGGCTCATTAGACAGGGTTTGGGTAATGATGGGAGAAAGAAATGTGGATAGGAATTGGATAGATTGGATGAATGGGAGAGTTTCAATGATGATAGGAGATAGAAGAGGATTTATAAGAGGGGTTTAAATAATGGTAGGAAATGGAGGAGGATCTATAAGTGGGGTGGATGAAAGAAGGATGATAGTTATGGGACATGGAAGAGAAATGATGGGTGTGGGAGATAGAAAGGTTTTAGCATGCTTGCAACTTCACATGATGTAATTAGATGATATGGCTTGTCAACTTAACTTGGACATGGATATTCTATTAGCTTCCTTGTAGAATTTCTTAGAGACTGGGTGTTCCTTATAAAATGATTAAGAAACAACATTTAGGGAACTTTATATTGTTAGTGTCATAAAAATTAAGAAATAGTATTTCAAAGCCAATGTGTTATTCTAATTTGAAGAATATTTAATTTTTTTTATCTCAAGTGTTCTTACTCCTATCCCTGCACCTCTATTAGAATGAGTACTCTATGGTATTCTCATATCGCTTAGTTCACCTTGCATTGCATATTATTCACATATCAATGTAGAGTGCTCTATAAAATAAAAAATATTTAATTTTATGATATTTAGGTTATTAAATAATATCATTTCAAACCTCAAACAAACAAAGTTGTCTCCTCTCCACCAAAGGCCATCACCATAAAATCATCTGTGATTGTTAATCCCCACTAACATATGCAAAACAAGTCTGTCCACAATGTACACATGGATGAAATGAAACTCCATCCTAACTCACCTTATTATCCATCCCATTACGTACACATAGAAAACTAAAAAAATATACTTAGTGGGCCCTAAAGACTATAATGATGCACATGATGATGATGCAGGTGGCACAAGTGGGGATGACACTAGTGGTGTAGGTAAAGATGATGGAGTTTCCATAGGTTGTAGTGACCCTAAAGGTGCATCTAATATGGTTGAGGTGCCATAGGTGATGATGATGGAGTTGTTATAGGATGTGATAACACTAAAGGTGCATTTGATGATGGTTGAGGTTTAATAGGTAAAGCAATATCACCTAATTGCAAACAATGCTAAATAATGACATTTGATGTGAGGGCATTTGTGTTTCTTGAATATTTTGACATTTTTGGTGGAAGATTAGAAGTGCTCAACCATATTTATGGTATTTCTTGGTTGGAGGCTTGACCAAGTGGGTTTCATGGAGAAGCTTGGTGCTTAGTAAAGAAGAGACATGCTTAGTCATTATTGAGTTGTCATGTGGATTGAGGAGCTCAGTCAGTGAAGGAGTTGGACATATAATATGTTTCTTAACACTCACTACAATACTCAAAATGTGTTGGTTGTTTTACACCTGAGGAACTTGACAATGCTTGTGGGAGCTCATTTATTCTTGTGGTTTCTTTGATGCTTGACAATGTGGTTTGCAGGATGACATTCTTATGGATTTTCTTGGTCAACTTATTGTATTTAATGAATGTGATCATGAGATGAATTGATTGTGGGGATGTGTGTGGATCTATTTGGGTGTTCAATCTTTATCACATGTGTATTTAATGGGTGTTGGAAGCCTTCTAAGGAATTTGGTATTTAATATCTATTATAATATGACTTATGGCTTGGTGATGTATTTAATGAAAGGGTTTATCTAATTTGTAACTTGCTAGGATGAGTTGTGGTTTAGTTACATATAAGTAGAGGGGTCTTCTGGAGTCTTATTGTCATCTATCATGGATAAGGAGTATCTAAGAAGAGTGAAGTCTAGAAAAACTAGTAGCTAAGTGTGGGCTTGGGAAACAAGAAGGTTTGCTTGGTGGCTTGCTAGCATGAGTTTAGATTCTTCTTGGGGTTTTTACTAGAGTGTGGATTTGGGATAGATAGGGTTTGGATCTTGTAAGATCTTGCAAAGATGTTTCTATATTTTCTTATGTATTTGGCTATAACCTAGAAGGCCTTACAACCAAACCCGTTGAATGAAAATCTTATGATTATATTATGAGAATTCACATTGTTTTGGATCTTAATCTCTCTTTTATATTTTGTATTCTAATATGTGGTTATTTATTCAAGGTTAGGACATCTCCCTTAGGGATTCTCATGCCTTGTACTACATCAGGTGGTATTAGAGCTTAAGTTTTCTTGAGTGTGTAGATATATTGCTGAAGTTGAGGCAATTTTCACCAGGACCTAGGTTGAAGATTATTAGAGAAAGGATTGATCTAGTTGGAGATTTTTTGCAAAGGGTTTATGAAGATCTTGGAAGATGCCTCTGAGAAGATTGGACCCTAAGGAAATTTTAAATCTCTATAATGTGGTGGGGACAAGGATAAATGAGGTGATTCCTTAGATGGATAACACTTGGTTGTGGATGATCATGTTTTTATGGGTGACACTTTGTATTTTGTAGAGCATCTTGGTGTTGAGAGTATGTCATATGTTGGTGATGGCTTGCATATTGCCGCTGATGTGGAATTTGATGTACTTATAGATTGTGGTTATAAGTTGCATGCTTATTGGCTAGTGGTGATACATATAATTCTAGTGTTTAGATGGATACCATAGGTATGAATGATTCATGAATTTCTTCTTTTTTCTATCATATATAGGAAACCATTGGTGAAGATGAGCAAGATTTCTAGTTTTCATGAAGAAAAAAATATATGGGACACACTTTTCTTTGTAGCTCAAGAGTCCGAGGCAGGGGCATCTAAGGTTCCTAAAGATTCTAGAATTTTTGATGGAAGAATCAAGGTGTTTATCCATCTTTTTGGCATTTCTCAATTGGAGGGTTGATCAGATGGGTTTGGTGGATAATCTTGGTACTTGGGCAAAGAAGAGGTGTGTTCAGTTGTTATTGAGTTGTTGTGTTGACCAAGGAGCTCATTCACTAAAGGAGTTTGACATGTACTATTTTTATTTGCACTCACTGTTTGTGTTGTTTGTTCAAAACCTAAAGAAATAGACAATACTTTTGGGAGCTCGATGATGCTTGTGGTTTTGTTGACACTCAATAGTGTGGCTTGTAGGATGGAATTCTTGCAAACTATCTCAGTCAACTTAGTATATTGAATGCATGTGATTATGAGGTGGATGGATTGTGGGGATGTGTATGGACCTATTTGGGTCTTAGATCTTTATCCTATGTGTATTTAATGGGTGTTTTAATCCTTCTAAGGAATTTAATATTTAATATATGTTGTAGGCTGACTTGTGGCTTAATTATGTATCTAATGTAATAGTTTATTTAAATTTTAACTTGCTAGGTTGACTTGTGGCTTAGTTGGGTATAAGTAGAGGGGTCTTGTAGAGTCTTGAGTCATTATCATCCAGCATCAAGAAGAAGGAGTACATTAGATGAGTGAAATGTAGCAAAGCTAGTTGCTAATGTGTGCTTGGGAAAGAAGAAGGTTATTTGGTGCTTGGGAAAGAAGAAGGTTATTTGGTGGCTTACGAGAACAATTTTAAATTCTTCTTAGGGTTTCTACTAGGGTGTAGATCTAAGCAAGCTAGGGTTTAGATCTTGCAAGATCTTGTAGAGCTATTGCTATGTTTTCTTATTTATTTTTCCATAACCTGAAAGGCCTTATAGTTGGGCATATTGAATGAAAATATTATTATTCTATTATGATAATTGATATTTTTGTGGATCTTAATCTTTGTGTTATTGTTTGTATTATGCTCTATAGTTATTTGCCAGGGGCTAGGACATCTCCTTTGGAAATTCTCTTGCCTTTGCACTGCATTTGTTAGAAATATAAGAGGAGTAACTAAGAGGGGAAGGGTGAATCAGTTACTACAAAAATAAATCCCAGATACCTTAGATTTCAGTACAAAAATAACTCTGAGAAAACTTAACTTTGCTGATGCTCGGTAAACACACTAAAAATGCCATAACTCAATAAATACTGAAATTGATCGGCAAACACTTAATATGAAAATCATAAGATTTTATTTGTGATTACTTATTACATTAACTTAGCTACAAACATATAAATGAAATAGCATGAACACATTTGTCACCAAGATTTAACATGGAAACCCAATTTGAAAAAACCACCAATTGTAAGTAGTTACTATTTTTCACTCTTCTCAAGTGAGCCCTAGTAGGAGCCAACCCTATTAAAGGTTACAAAACACACTATTAGGTGTGACCTTGTTAAAAGATATAGTCACCCTATTAGGAGTGGCCTTCTTAGAGGTCTTTAGATAATTCAATAGAACTGCCATCTTGTTAGAGGATTTACAAATAACTATTAAACCAACTCTATTAAGAAATTTAGATCATTGCTAAAATGGTTAGAGAGTAACAATGACATGACCTGATTCAAATGCAACTAAATTGCTGATTATAGATCTCAATTCTAGCTTGTGTATTTGATTCTTTTTGATCAAATAAATTTTTTCAGCTCCACAAGGATATTCTGCTTATCCTTATGATTTGCTTCCTCTTAGCATCGTCAAATCTTCAAATGCACTCACACAGTTCTAATCCTCAAGTTGACCTTCTTTTTATATCTTTCATATTGTCAAGTTGACTCAAATATAACTTAGAATAATTAATATTCATCTTCTTAGTTGGATAGAACCAAAAATCAAATCAATTAAACTCATTATGGAAAAATAAGAAAATCCTTCATTAGCCAGCCCTGCTCGGTAGATATTAAATCAAAAATGGTTTTCCTATGTTAACCAAGTGAACTTGGTCAACACTGCATACTCATAAAGTTCCTTTGGTAACTGAGTGAGCTCGGTTAGTGCTAGTTCCATCCAACATTTCCTTCATTAACTGAGTGAGCTTAGTTAATACTTATCTTTCACAGACTCTCCTTTGGCACTCAATTGAATTTGATAGATATTGTCTTTTGAACTGAACAAACTCTAGAATGCTCAATAGCCATAGAAAACTATTTTCAATGCCTGAGTGAATTTGGCATACACTGACTGCTAATGATATGAAATTTTGTGTAACATCAAATACAATACATAATTAATCAATTTTTTTTAATAATCTCCCTCTTTGGTATTGATGGAAACACAACATGTCATAACACATTGGAGTTTTGGAGCAAGAATAAAGTAAGGAACATAGCCTTAGTTTCATTCTAATTCTCATCCATGAGAACTCCCTTTATCAAAAAAATTTTCTCTGCTACAACTCTTGCCAAGTTCATTCTCCCTCTTTGGCATATCTTCTCTTCCTCGTTGACATCTCTTTATAAAATTTCTATGACAATAAACCTCTCCCTCTTTTCATAAAAATATTATATGAGATATGATAGTAAAATTCTTCCTCTTTTTCAGCTCATGCCAAAGATAATTCTCAATGAATATCAATGTACCTCAAGTATAGGTTCATTTTCAATATGCCCTTGTCAATACTGCACCAACTAATTGATCTTCAACATGCTCTGGTTGATGCATCACTAAACTTCATTTAGTGAGCTTCAAATAGGGGAATGTCCCCTATCTTACCTCTTGGATACAAAAATGCATCCTTAGTTAATGGCTTGGTGAATATGTCTACAATTTGTTCTTTTGCATTTACATATTCCAATCCAACTTCTTTATCTTGCACCAATTCTCTTAAGAAATAATATTTTATAGCAAAGTGCTTTGTTTTGGTATGCACTACTAGATTCTTTGATATATTGACTACACTGGTGTTATCCCAAGATATGAAAACTAGATCCTTGATATCTATCTTCATACCTGTCATTAGTTTTTTGAATCAGATAATATTAGAACAATTGGCTACTTCTACTACATATTCTACGTCTTTTATGGACTGAGAGATACAATTCTATTTCTTGCTTGTCCAAGACACTAGTCTTTTACCAAGAAAGAATTCTCCACCACTAGTGCTTTTTCTCTCATCAATACTCCCATCCCAATCATCATCTATAAATACTTTTAAGTCCTTGTTGCCCCTTATTTTGTACCGTAAGCCATATTCTTCAGTGCCTTTCATATATCTCATGATTCTTTTAACTGCCATCGTATGATTTTCTTTGGGATTTGTTGAGAATCTTGCCACCATACTGACTATTAATGCAATATCAGGCCTTATATGTACTACATACTGCATTTTTCCAATCATTGATCTGTATGTGGTCTGAACTACCTCTTTGGAATCATCAATTTCGGAAAGCTTATGTCCAGTAGACATAGAGGTTCCAACTGGTCTTGAATCTTCCATTCCAAATTTCTTTAGTATCTCCTTGATATATTTAGATTGAGTAATGTAGATACCAACTTTCTTCTACTGAATCTATAATCCAACAAAGAATTTTATCTCACCAAATATAAAAATCTCAAATTATTTACTCATTTCTTCCAAAAATATCTTTTACAAGTCATGATTTCCTATGTATAAAGTATCATCAAAAAATATTTCCACCAACACAATCTTCTTATCTAGTCCTTCTTTGATATCTAGACTATTGTTATGATTGGTTCTTTAAAAACTAATCTGTATTAAGTAGTTATAAAGTCTTTCATACCAAGCTCTTGGAGCTTACTTGAGTCCATATAATGCCTTGTGTAATTTTCAAACCATGTCCTTTTTTCTAGGATCTACAAAACTTTTAAGTGTTCAATGTAGACTTCCTCATCAAGAATTCCATTCAAGAATGCATATTTTACATCCATTTGATAAAATTTGAATCCTCTATGAGCCGCATATGCTAGTAAAGTTCTAACACCTTCTAGTCTTGCAAGAGGAGAAAAAGTTTCACCATAATCAATACCTTCTTCTTGAGAATAGCCTTTACATACCAACCTTGCTTTGTTTCTGGAAACTTTTCTATCTTCATTTATCTTGCTTGTAAATACCCACTTTGTGCCAATTACATTTTTATCCTTGGGTGTAGGAACAAGAGTCTAAGTTTTATTCTTCTCCATCCATTCTATTTCTTCAATCCAACTTTCATTATCCAATGCATCTTTAACATTTATAGGTTCAATTTTAGTAAGTAAACATGTACCTTTCATTTTTCTTCTTGTCATTGTCCCATCTAATTTCTCTCCAAGTATCTGATCAAGTGCATGATTCCTTCTGACATATCTTGCTAACATAGGTTCTTTGGATTTGGAATGAGTTTCATTGATTTCATCATGAACTTTAGTATCAAGCTCGGGTTCCACTGTCTGTGACTCAGGTTCTTAAGGCTTAGTTTGAACTAGCCCAGTAGCCTCTGAATGTGACTTGGATCCTTTAGACTGTGACTTAGGTTGCAACTCAACAACTATTGGAGATTTTGAAGACTTGGAGGGTGAAGCTTCCTTTCTTTTAGATAGGTTTTGTAGGGTATCAGGTCCATAGTAAATAAATCCTCTATAATCCTTTGGTTCTTTTCTACTTTCATCTTCACTCTTTTTTGCAAACTCATCAATTCTCACATGTGTACTTTCTATGATTTTATGAGAAGACAAATTCAAACACTTATATGTTTTACTTCTATAGGAATATGCCTTCATCACCTTTGACATCAAATTTTATTTTTCTAGATTCTTTAAAGACATAACATTTGCTACCAAATTCTTTAAAGTAACTTACATTATGTTTATAGCCATACCATAGTTCATAAGGAGTTTGGTTTGAGTCTTTCTTCAATTGTACTCTATTCAAGGTATGAATTGCAGTGCTGATTGCTTCTTTCTCTTATTCAATTTCAATATTCTTTTCTATCATCAATGTTCTTGCACAATCCATGATGGATTTGTTCCTTCTTTCAGCTATCCCATTCTATTGAGGTGTACCAAGAGTTGATACTTGTCTTTTAATTCCCTTTTCTATGCAAAATTCATTGAATTCATTGGAGATGAATTGACCACCTTTGTTTGATCTCAAGCATTTTGAATTCTTTCCAATTTCTTTTTCTACTCTTTCCAAATACCATTTAAATTTTTGAAAAGCTTCTAAGTTTTCTTTTAGATACATTACAGTAATCATTCTAGAATAGTCATCAACAAAAAGAATGAAAAAATTATCTCTATTGTAACTCTCTTTTCCAATAGGTCTACATAAGTTTGTATACACAAGTTCTAAGACTTCTTTAGATTGATAGTTCTTTCTTTTGAAACTAGTCTTTTCCATCTTACCAATTTCACATTTTTTGCATAGACCCATATCAGGTTTCCTCAAGCTAGGAATACCTCTTACTCTTTTATGTTTTCTTATCTTAACTAGATTATCAAAGCTTACATGACATAATCTTTTGTGCCATAACCAAATTTCTTCTACTTGAGAAATAAAACATGAACTTCCACAAAGATCAAGATAGAATAAGTTACCTTTTGTTTGTTTTCCAAATCCAACTAGATTTCCTTTTCCATCCACACTTTGGCCTTTCCATCCATGAATTCTATCTTAAGTCTAATGTTATTCAATTGTTCCTCACTCAATAGATTGTGCTTTAGTCCTTCAATCCAATAAGCATTATCACATATAAGTTCTTTAGTCAAAGAAAGGCATCCTTTTCCTTTTATACAACAAAGTTCACTATTTCCAAATCTCACACTACCACCATCATTATATTCCATGTGCTCAAAATATGTTTTGTCTCTAGACATATAATGTGAGCAGCCACTATCAATAATCCATGTATTATTTTTCCTAATATGAGAGATAAGTGCCATCTCATCTCTTTCATCATCAAATTCATCTTTTACAACAATATATACCATTTCATCTTCACTATTACCAAAATCTTTAGCCATAAAACAAGATTTCTTACCTTTTTCATTGTATTCCTTGTATTTTTTGAATTCCTTCTTTCCTTTGTGCTTATTTCTTTTCTTTTCATCCTTATTTTCTCTATTTGGGCACCTAGCAGCAATGTGACCAACTTCTTCACAAGAAAAAAAAATTAGAGGAATTTTACCTTTGTACTTTCCTCTGCCTTTAGAATATTTCCTTGGAACTAGGGCTTCAACAACTTCAAGATCACTGTCAAAACTTTCTTCTATTTTTCCTTCACTTCCTAATTAATTGGCCTTTGATTTCTTACTCTTTTTCTTGAGTGAGAGTTTTTCTTCAAATGCAAACTCAATACCTTTTGAACTAGGAACATAGTTATCATAGTTATCCAATTCAAAGCCTGCCAGCCTTCTAACTAGAGCATCCAAAGTTATTTTGTTATTTGGATCACATCTCATCTCTTGATTAGCTAGCACTCTAATTACATAATAGGAAGAATGGTTCTACGTACCTTTCTTACAACTATTTTGTGAAATCAATGTCTCCTCCAGATGCTTTGATTGTTCTCACACTTGCTTTGATTCTTTCCACATATCTTGCAATGTTTTCATCTTCTCTCATTTTCATCTAATCAAAATGACCTCTAAGAATTTCTTCTTTAGCTCTCCATACATTTTAATCACCTCCATAAATGTCTTTTAGTTTGGTCCACATTTCATGAGCTATTTTGTAGTCTTTTACTTCATCAAATTTAGCATAACTAAGAGCAAATGCTATATGAATCATCATGATGTTATGATTCTTCTTTTCAACAATATCTTCAATTGATAATGGAATCATCATGATGTTATGATTCTTCTTTTCAACAATATCTTCAATTGATAATGTTCCATTGGGAGTCTTGTATTGATTATCAAGGTACTTACAACCTATATCACTGATAGTTGTGAGATGTAATCTCATAAGTCCTTTCCATGTTGCAAAATTGTCTCAGTTCAGCTTGGGAATCTCTCTTTTGTAAGACATTTTAATCTTTAGCTTACGTCCTTAAAACCTTCACTACAAGCACCAAAATATTTGATACCAATTGTTGGAAACATAAGAGGAGTAACTATGAGGGGAGGGATGAATCATTAACTACAAAAATAAATCCCAAATCTCTTAGATGTCAGTACAAAATAAACTCTGAGAAAAGTTAACTCCACTGATGTTCGGTAAACACACTAAAAATGATGTAATTTAGTAAATACTGAAATTTCTCAACAAATACTTAATATGAAACTCTGAAGATGTTATCTGTGATTATTTATTACTTTAACTTAGTTGCAAACACATAAAAGAAATAGCATGAAAACATTTTCCACCAATATTAAATGTGGAAACCCATTTTCAGAAATGACCAATTGCAACTAGTTACTATTTTTCACTCTTCTGAAGTGAGTCTTGTTAGGAGATAACCTTGTTAAGGGTTACAAAACACACTGTTAGGTGTGATCTTTTTAGAGGATTTAATCACCTTGTTAGGAGTGGCCTTGGTAGAGGTCTTTAGACATTTCAATAGAACTGCCACCTTGTTAGAAGATTTACAAATAGCTATTAAGCTAACTCTGTTAACAGATTTAGATCATTGCTATAATGGTTAGAGAGTAACAATTACAAGACTTGATTTGGATGCAACTAAATTGCTGATTATAGATCTCAATTTTGTCTTGTATACTTGATCCTTCCTAATCAAATATATCTTTTCATCTCCACAAGGATATTCTACTTACCCTTTTGATTTTCTTCCTCATAGCATCATTAAATCTTCAAATGCACTCACATAGTTCTAATCCTTAAATTGATCTTTTATTTATATCTTTCATATTGTTAAGTCAGCTCAAATATAACTTAGAATAATTAATATTCATTTTCTCAGTTAGCTAGAACCATCAAAAAAATCAATTGAACTCAATATACCAAAACAAGAAAATCCTTTGTTAGCCAACCTTGCTCCGTAGATACTAACTTAGAAATAATATTCTTATGTTAACTAAGTTAACTCGGTCAATAGTACATACTTGAAAAATTCTTTTGGTACCTAAGTGAGCTCAGTTAGCACTAGTTCCATCCAACATTTCCTTCATTAACCAAGTGAGCTCGGTTAACACTTGTCTTTTGTAGACTTTCATTTGGCCCTCAAGTGAATTTGGTAGATATTGTCTTCTAAATTGAACAAACTCTAGAACACTTGATAGCCATAGAAAATTGTGTTCAATGCTTGAGTGACCTCGACATACACTAACTAATAATGATATGACATTTTGTGTAACATCAAAGATAATACACAATCAATCAATTATTTCAATAACATCAACTATCATTAATGATGCAGCTACATGAAGAGTCTATAAATCAATAGACTCCTTTATGATTTCTAGGGGAACAACATGAGGCATTTTTTTTCATGTTTTATGTCTCCTCGCATATTTTAATACCACCCTAAAAGCCCCATGTCTATCCTATACAAAGCCTCTCCCTCTACCTTGAAACTTGTGAATGTCAAAGTAATTTGGCTTCTTGCCAAGGATGAACTCACAATATAGCTTTCTCAAAAAATATTGAGGCACCTCATAATTATTAGATGGTGGTAGGTCAAATACTACATATGACCTACCCCAAAAACATGATCTCATCTTAGCATGACTACACCAATGAATATGATTTATTTTGGTTGTGTGTAATATTGAGTTGCCAAATATAGGATCAATAAAAAAGAGAACATATACTATCTTCTTTATGTCCTTATCTTTCACTTGCTGATATGATAATCCATCAACATAAAATGCATGACACATATCCCTCTATGAACCCTATTTCGTAACCTCTCTAGACATCTCATTCACACTTTGGACCATTTGTTCGAATGCATTTGATAGGGTTGAGTGGTTAGAAAGTTTAGATGACTACAAATTATTGACCATTTGGGTAATGTGAGCACTATTTTGTGCCATTTGGTTTATGGGGTCCTCTTGCATGGTATTTAAAAGATGTAATGGTATGCGTGAAGGGTTTATAAGTGATGATGGTTGTTGAACAAAAACATTGAGTGTAGGGTTTTGTGCCTGTGTTGCAGTGGGTGGAGGTTTTCATGTTTTTACCACAATGGGTTTAGTATTTTGTGGTCGTGTCATTGCAAGTGGAGGGTTTGATTGTGGTGTTTGTGCTAGAGGTGGTCTTTCAGCTCTACCTTGTTTTCTTGAATTCGTTAATGCATATGATATTAAATTTTTTAGAAAATAATTACAAATCTTACAAATTACAAAAAAAAATTACAAATTATGTTGAAAAAATATAAAAATTACAAAAAAATGAGCACATAGCTTGTTTTCTAGGTTCCATGGAATGAAAATGCAAAAATAAAATAAAAAAATCTAATTTCTTTGCACAACTAATCAAGTTTTCCCCTCTCACTATCACCTCCATGATCCTATTGTCATTTGAGGGTATAAAAATGCCCTCAAACATGGACAAAAAAAAGTATTTATACTTCTTAAAAGTTGTTCAAGTTGTCAAACATTTTTTGGTTGATGCAAGGAAAAGGACCATGTGGCTTGGAAAATAGTTTTTTCTAGTGTCAGGACTCAAAACTGCAATATAATTTTGAATACCATTTCAATTTTTTGTTAAAGTGAACCCCTATAATTGCTTTTCATGCATATGTACCTGGTTTTTGTGTTGAGGCCTATGAGGTGTTTAAGGTTATCACACATTTCATTCTTTGTATGCATTCATATCATGATAAAAAGTTTCCATTCTCAATCAATTCATAAGGTGTCATTTGGAGCATTTGTCAAATCTTCATTTTTGCCTAAGTGTCATGTAGAGTTCTAAATCCTAGTTTGCATCTGAATATCTTGTGTTTCACAACTTGCCACTTTGGGAGTGTTTCATATCAAATAACATGTTTTACAAATTTAAAGTCATTTTGATATGTTTTGACAAGGTACTAAACTCTCTAAAGTTGGTTATTTATCAATTGTTGTCATGTTGATACACATTGTTTAGAATTCTAGGAATACATGTTTGATAGTGGTTATTTTATGACCCATTAATAATTTTGATGAAATGGTCATACCATTATGTCTAATGAATCCATTTTATGAGCTTTCCAAGATGATTTTGTTTGAAAAAATTGAAAACTACTTAGTTGCCTTTCATGATAGTTTAACAGTAGCCCACTTTGATGCAGTTGACCAAAATGTGAAAATTATTGCACCTTTTCTTTCTAGGGGTTAGAGACATGTTATGTTTCATATTTGAGATTATGAAAAATTGGTTTGAATGATTTCCAAACATGATTCCAAATGCAATTTCTAAAATTTTATTGGTAATTGAACGTGCAATCTTATGAGAAGGCATATTCAAGATGTTGTAACTTTGAAAGCATGATAAATGGAGCCAAATGGATTTCACCACTATGAACTATTGTGAAAATAATTCTAGTATGTCAATTCACAAGTTTTCATGAGTCCATCTACATACTTTCCTAGATTCTTTCTCTAGGCCAAAATCACTATTTTGTTAGTGTGTCAAGTTTTGCAAATCTGAGGGGCTAAATTTGCCTGCTTGCCAAATGGGCCCAATTATTCATCATTAACCCAAATTGCAAATTGATATTCTCCATATGAAATTATACCTATGTCTTAGATTTCATGTTCCCAAGTAACCATTTGACATGTTTTTAAAGCTGATTTCACATGCATTTTCTTGTTTCTAACAAGTTTGCAGGATGAATTAAAATGTGCAACTTTAAAGATTGATATCTTTTGAATGGGAATTCATTATGAGAATTTTTTTTTCAAAATGAGAGTTTGTATACCATAAAAAATAATTGCAAAGTTTCAAGACCTATTTTTTTGACCCTATCAACTTTTAGAGCCAATTTATAGGCCTCTTTGAATTTCTTTTACAATTTGTACAAAAGGTTGAAAATGAGTTTTAGAATGATCAACCACTGATCAATTCAATATCAATCAGCATGAGAAGATCATTCAAAGAAATTTTTCAAAGTGTCAATTTTTTAAAATGATTTTTATTTAAAAGTCAAGCCCACTTTGGGGCCTAATTGATGTCATCAAATTGGTAGAATGTTTTGGAGGATAGAGATGTTTCAACTGGTTATAATAATGACAATGCAAGGGAATTTGAAAATTAATTTAAGGAAGAATAGGGAATATTCATGAATCCAATTCAAAAGTTAGCTCTAACTTGGCATTTAGTATGCAATATCATCATTTGAGATCAATATGAGCTTACAATGACATGTGTGTTATGTATTTCCCAATAGTATGAACACCTAAGTTGGTTAGGGATAGGTTCAAAATATAAGGTAAACTAAATTGAGATGAAGTGTCAAATTTCTTGCTATGGCATGCACAAGGAGGTGTATGGAAGAGATTATGGAGTTTTTATTTGTATTTTCCCATTGAAGCTACTTGAAATTTATGCCAAGGTATTTGGCACATGAATTTCATAATGAATTAGAGCTCAAGAGTGATGTTTTAAGTTACTATACAATGATATAGACAACATGTGAGCTATTTGATAGAATGGTTTGAAGAAGTTGATGGAAATGTATTTGGGATGCAAATATATAAAGAAGAAACATAAGTAGTTGAGCATAATGCTAAGAAGACATGTTGGCCCAAATGCGAAGCAACATATTCCTAGTCTCAAATTCTTGAAGATTAAGGAATGTGTGAGGGCCAAGTTTTTGGTATCTTAGGTGTTATTCTTAGTGTGAAGATTACACACAACAAGAAATAAAGAAGGGAATTGAATTGACAAGAAAGTCTCTAAGGCTTGTATCTGTTGAGTTTTATTATAGTATAGGTTTCTCACAAGGCTACTATTTAAAACTTTTCCCCAGATACATGAATAAGAAAACCAATGCAAAAGGAAAAATATGGGAAATCTTTGATATGAGTTGGTCATTAATTGATCAATTGAATACCACAACTCTTGAATTAGCTATTCAATCTTCTCATCAAGGCATCAAAACACAAGTACAATATTTCAAACACCATTCCCTAATGTACAATGTGCCCATTAAAAAATATTTCAAAGTAGTGTCAAATCAATGGTTAATGGACTTGTGAGATAACTAAAAAGTGCATAATTCATGTCTAAGGTGACCCATACATGTGAAGAATTTTGTGACCATTGTATGACTTAGGGTTTTTTTTAATTCACCATGGGTTCGATTTGAAGAAGCATGTAGTAATGAGGTGTTCTTTTTGGCGAGTTGGGAGTGTTATTTTTCAAGCAAGTGATGGAAAACTATCTCAGCTATATACCATCAAGCATTGCTCATGTATAGAAATAAGCATTGCTAAATTTTTTTTAGATCTATTGGATGTTGAGTAAGCATGGTCCTTATACATTCCAAATGCAAGATACCACTTCTTTGAACAAGGAAGATCATATCAAATAAGACATTTATCTGCATAATTTTGAACAATGATTTTGAGTTAGATTGATAACATTGGTCAAACCTAAATACAAACACTCACATGATCAATCTGCATCATGAAATGGGCTATTTCCTGTATAAAAAAATGGTAGTCAAGTAAAGTTTGAGGTTAATGCATGAAACTAAATGGAGATGGATGATTTGGTAATTAAGATTTGACCTATCTTGAAGAAGGATGTTTGAATACAAAGGATGCATAGATGGATATCCTGGAGAGAGTTCTAATATAGAGGTGGGTTTGGTGTATAATCCCACATGCATAGTGAAGTGAAAATATGGTTGCTTTCTATATTAGAACACGTAGTCACAATGAGTCTTAAGCAATACATGATTATAGACAAGAAGGAGATTGCGCTCATTGGGGCCAAGTTTTGTTAAGTGCATGACCATCTTTGATCAACCAAAGCATCGTGCTAAATTTTTGATCAACCAATGTGTCCTGCTAAATTTTTGATCAACTAACGTGATGACTAATCATTGACATGGACTCCAAAACATGAATGAGAAAGTGCCACATGGCATGATTCCAAAGGTGGTAGTGAGATCCATTGAGTTGACTATACAAGAGACACCACATGGTGAGATCGTACTAATCTACAAGCCATTTGTGCTAGAGATGAGACAAAGCATGATCATGATGCATGGTGTGGTGGGCCTGAGGTGCCCAATAGGTAGGTGATGACATTGTGCACAATTGGAAAATGGTGTATCAAAATCAGTGAATCAAAGGTGACACATGAAAGTCAAGTGAAAAGATGATGACATTAGCAATTGATACATGGTGAAATCTTTCTGACTTGCTAGAAATGATGACATCATCATGATGAAGCATGGTCATGACATGTGGTAGATCACTGAAGTGAAGCCAGGTGACATGGCATTATGACGAGGATCTAAGCACCAACCAGATTGTGACACATAGAACTAATATGGAGGGCCATCTAGAGAAGCTAACAAAGAAGTGACTGGGACCAGAGCAATGAATCATAGGTTGCCACATGTTGGTGGCAATCAACTAGGTTTGACCAAAGGCCAAATTGAAGGAACAATTTAAATTTTAAATGTTTATGCTCAAAATGTAAGCACTCATCAAATTTAGATGAGTTTGAAGGTTTATTAAACGTGCCTCACATTTTCAAATAATAAATACCCTTATTATAAAGTTTTAGACTTTATAATAAATTAGGATTTTGGAGACAGGTCTGCACATCTTTTCCTTCTGGCTTACCTAGTTTGCAATGGAGGGTTATAGGTCTAATTCTTGAGCAAAGGTATGATTATCATTTACCATTGGAAATGTTCTACAGTGTGAATTCTAGATTTTTAGTGTAAATTCATGTAGGTTTTCATGGTAAATATTTATTTAGAGTTTCATTCAAGTGGGTTCTTTTCCAACTATTTTTGCTCCTAGATGTTTGTGGTCCAATGATGACAGTTAGAGATTCTTTCTTGCAAATCTGCCATCTGGGTAGAGGCCAAACTTTGTGAAGTTTCTCCTAGCATCATTATTTTGTTATCTCATGTATTTGGTGGATTTTTTAGTTGTGGTTTTAGCAAAAAAATTGATCTTCATTCAAGAGGGTTTCTGATCATTTGAAGAAATATTTTTTAGTTTTTTGTAGTAATGATGAAGATCATATTTGGGTTTCAGTTGAAGAAAGAAGAGAGAAGTTTTCCTTCATAAAATTATGAAGAATGAAGATAGAAAGTGTCAACAAGAGATAAAATTTGACACAACTCCATTCTTTTACTAATTCTCTTTCTTTCTCATTATTTAGGGTTGGTTCTTGTCTTTTGGACAAGTTTCTATAGCTACTATTCCACCATTTTCTTTACCATTTCTTTCTCTTGTATAAATAATGATAATGAGTTTATAAGTGATAGTTCTGGTCTTTTGTGTGTTTTATGAGTTATTTTCATGCATCTGGAATGTATTTGCCTCAAGGAAATCAATACAATGCAACAAATGAAAATTAGTTTCATTTTGATTCTTGTCTCTTATCTTTTTTATTTGCAATCTTTTGTGATTTGTTAGAAAAGAACATAGATATCAGTTGCATATTGTTTAGGGTTGCATGTCTTGGTGTGTTTTTCCATTGATTCAAAGAGTCAAATAAATGATTGATGTATCTTGATGGGGTTGTATATTTCATGGAAGGATTTTGATAAGCATGAGATTCATTGTAAATATTGACATCTGATTCACAAAGTGAATGGATAGATTTGGATATCTTTTTGTATGTTGTCATTTATGGGATACCCAATGAATTAGGCATTGATCTCAGTTGAAAGTTGTGTAATCCTTTTGTTTATATCTGGTTATGTTGAAATCAATCATTATCAAGATCATTTTTCCCTTTCATGTTGTAGAGCTGAAAAGGATACCCTCACTTAGCTTGTCAATTTCATAGGTCATGTTATTAGTTGTTTCATGCCTTTTTTATTGCATAAAGTATTGAAGGATTTGAGGTTTTCATCTACTTAATATAGATTCAAATTTATGGCTTTTGCATTGGTGTCATGGAATGAATCTAAGGTCTACACACCTAGGCTTTGTAGAGCTTGAAGTGTAGAAGGACTTTAGCCTTATAGTTGGCTTGGGTTCTAAACAAAGTGTATCCATCATAGGAATAAGTCGTCCTTAGATTTTTTTTTTTTCTAATTTGTAATAGTTAAATTTTTTGTTAAATCAGGAGCAGACAACTAGAAAAGTTTAAACCTTGACCAAAAAAATAGGACATGTGGTTGGTTAACAATGGTCTATGTGGTGGGCATTGTGCACTTTAGAGAAATGGAGGGGGAAAACTTAGAGCCAAAGTTGAGCATTTGAGTAGAGGGATTATTGGGGAAACATGAAAGTGAGTCTACTTGGGTGATGCCTTTAATGTGTGTACAATATAAGGGCTGATTAGATCTCTAAAGGCATTGAGTAGTGTAACCAAACATAAGTTTGTAGGTAGGAGAAGGTTGCCAGCTACCTCTTGAATGTCTAGTGTCATATGACTTGTAAGTATAGGACTCTACACCAAAGGTAAGTATGACAAGCACTAGCACATCATAGGTATGAACAAAAAACAAGGGAGGATGAGCCTACATAGTAGGTGCTAACATGTACATATGAGACCTTTGTAAAATTCCCTTCACATTTAAACAAATGAATTCTTTTGTATTTAAAAATAATGCATGCACTCCTTTTTAAAATAACATTCACTTTTTAAATAAAAGTGAATTTTTCATATTATTTCAATAAATAATAAAATTAACTTTGTCTCACTTTGCATGACCATACAACCTTGGGCAAAAATTTGTTTTTGCCCAAGATTGCAACTATGTCCAAATTGGACAAATGTTATGTGCAAATTTCTGCATAAAAAATGAATCGTGGATATAGTTAAAATAAAGATACAAGATAAGTTACATAGAAGGAATCTCTAACATACAAAATGATCAAATCAAATTAACTTTAATCTACACATTATCTAGAGTATTTAAAAGGAAACAAAAGTGTGCAGTGGAGATAATTGTTTAATTTGAAGCTTCTTCAGTTTTAAATAGAAGTTAATCATTAGATTCTTATCTTTAGAAATAGAATCATCATCCAAGACAATGGTATTCAAAATATTTTATTTTAGAATAAACCTAGGGAGATGAAGAGCAAGAAATGCCCTTAATACACCCCAGTATCTAGTATGGTAATGAATTTTCCTTATACATCCACCTTAAGAAAAAAAAGTAATGGGACATGTGATCCCCTATTTGAATACATTAGGAACAATAGCAAAAATTGAGGGAGATCTATTAACAATAAAAATAAATCTCAAGGTTAAATAAAACTAAAAAATAATAGAATTGTTTGAGGGAGATCCATTAATGATAAAAAGAAATCTTAGGGTTAAAGAAAACTAAGTGATCAAATGGATACTGTTGCTAATAAAATCTAAGGTAGATATAACTTTAAGAAGAAATTGTTAGCTAACCTAATCATAAGCCTTATGGAGATCTAAGATGAGCAAGAAGCGAATCTTAGTGTTAAGAAGTAAGGAGTCAACTTTCAAATGAAGAGTAAGGATAGAATCAAGGATTTAATACCTAGGGACAATCCATTTTGTTAACTGTATATTATAATAGGAAGAATCTTCTTTGGGGTAGGGTAATAGAATTTTAGATACAGTCTTATGAAGAAATTTATATAAGATAATTAGTAGAAAATCCTATAAATAATTTTCACAAACCTTCTTAGGAATGAGAACAATAATGTTGTAGTGCCTTTGCCATTTTATTTTTGTAAGTCATCCTGATGGATGCAACCTCTATGATCTTTCTTCATAAGTGATCATGATTGGTGTTAGAATATTTAAAATAACTAAGATTGGGGCAGACTAGTTATCACTAGGTCCAGATGTACCAATTCAACATTTAACAAATTCAAAAAACATATTTGATCTCATAAATCCACTAAGCCAATATAACAACTCATCAACAACTTAACCTATTCAAACATCACTAGTTAATTGTTTAGTAGATGTTGACTAACAAAATTATAAAATAGTAAATAACATGGAACATGAAAAAATCATTCACACAATTGTGACACCAATATTTAATGTGTAAATTTCATTTCAAAAAACCCACCAAGTAACATGCTACCACTTTGCACTCTTTTGAAGTGAGCTTGTTAAGAGCCAACCCTGCTAAAGGTTACAAAACATAGTGTTAGGAGTGACCCTATTAAAGGATTTAAATCACCCTGTTAGGAGTGGCCTGGTTAGAGGTGTTTATATCATTGCATTAGAATTTCACCTTAATTAAAGGATTTTATAAATGACCATTAGCTCAATCTTAATTAAAGTATTTCACTTCCATAATGGTTAGAATGTAATGGCTAGGTTTGATTTGTTAAAATAAAAATCACTTTGCAAATTTAGATATCCATTTGGCTCATTCTAGTTCATTGACTAGACTTTATCATATTCTCCATTTCTCATCTTTTTGGAAACCTTTCAAGAAATCACACTTCACAAACTTCTCACTTTTCTTCTGCTACTCTATGTTTCATAGGTTCTTCACAAATTTGCGAATCAACTTACCAAACTATACATCTCTTGTTGCTCCTTAAATAGATAGTTTTGATCTTTTTCTTCTTAAACATCACCATAGATCTTAGTATTTGATCATATTCAATGAATCTGTTCATTATTTGGCCATTTTACTCCTTTCTTAAAACTTCTAGAAACTTCTCATTAAATCCTTACCTTGATTTCTTAACATACTCAATTATTGCATGAAATACTCCAACTCATAAATCCTTATCATTTACACATGTTGACCAATTCAAAATTTTAACTATGTTAGCCTCAAAACTTGATCCTTCCACAAATTGTCATTTTATTGGCACCTTGTCATCACTATGTAGCTAAGTCTATATTATTCTTTCTTGCTTAGTTTACACTTACTCACTCGTTCTTCACTACACTCGATTGTTTCTCCATTTTATTTTCCTCTTTCTCAGTCACAACTATCACTTGGCTAATACTATTTTCTTGGATAACTTTTAAGTTCCTTAATATTATACTTCATTGACCTAGTACATTGTCACTTGGTCAAGATTAGTGTCAAACTGAACTCTTTGTTTTTCATTAATCAACTCTTCTAGACATCAACTCAATTGTCTTTTTTTAAAAATATAATGATTAAACAACACAGTATCTTGTTAAAGACTAACTAATCAAGTTTCCATTGTATTTCCATCATGCATACCTCCTCTTTACTCAACAACTTGACTATCTGACCTTGCTATCTCTTCTTTTCAAATACTCTTCATCAATCAACTAATATGATAGTTTACTTGTTAGTAAATTTCTCACCAATAAGGTTTGGCATTAGTGACAACATAAAAATTGTTCCAATTGTAGTATCCAGCAGATTGGGACCCATGAGTGGAGCACCCTTGGGTTGATTTGATTTTTTTGCACTAGTTGGTTGTTTATGCTTATGCCTAATTGATGAGATTATGGTTCAAAATTATCAATGAATATTGTTAGATTTATTGTGATGTGCTTATGTTATGGATATTTCAATCATTCTTATAGTAAACTTTATTATGGTGAAAATAAATGATTTAGATAAATCATTTTAATGAAATTAATTAAATGATTACTTATGCAATGTTGTGCATTATTGCTTTGACTATATTATTATTGTGAATCTATACTTGATCAGGTTTCTTATTACGCAATATTTATATCCCAAGAAGTGGCACATGGAGTTAGTGATTCAACTGTTCATACTAAGCTAGTGGTGTCTCTATATGGATGACATATTTGTGTTAATTAAAATAATAAATCCTCTAGTTAATTATTAAATATGGATTTATTATGTATTTTTTATTAGACCTATGAGTGTGTTTGTGCATTAGGAATGCTTAGTGGATGTAGAAATTATGTATTTTTAATAGTTTTATGAGAATTTTAAATTTAATTTAAATTATTTTAATTTTTTGGCTAATTAGTCATAGTTAAATCCCGAGAAATTAGATTTCTAGATTTTTTTGGGTTAATAAATCCAATTAGATTATTTAACTTGATTAATCTAATTTATATTTAACATTGTAAGAAGTGCTTATATTGGCTAAAAGTGAGTCTATTCTCACTTCTTACATTTTAATTCAAGATTTTGGAGCAAATCCTCCAAAACCCCTTGTCATATTTTCAGTGATTTTTTTATTGGGGGACTTGTGCTCGTGCAATTGCCATGAAAAATAGGATTGTTGGATTTAGAGTGGAAAACTACTCCTTTGCCAAGTGCTTCATCAACTTTGGCACCTCTATTATTTTCTAGTGTTGGTTCCTGTTTCTACCCTTTTGGTAGTGAGGCAGGGCTTTTATGTTTTAATAGTTTTGGCTCATTTATGTCTCTATTTTAATTTCTTTAGGGTTGGAGGTTTAGAACTAGTGTTCCCCACCACTTTTGTCTATTTATTTGGCCAGTTGGGCAAATGCAAGAAAATTGGTGCTTGTGGCTTTGAAATTTAGAAGTCTCGAGCTCTTATGCTAGTCATTTTTGCATATGATCTTAGAATTCAATTTTTATTTAGTTTTTGGGATTTCATCAATTTTTGAAAATATTGATTTTTGAGAAATTTTTTACAATGCCTCATTTTGTGTGACACCCAATTTTGTCAGACATTTTTTGACATTTATTTTTCTCATGAATCTAGAATTTGTTTTAGGTCTTTAATCCAACTAGATTTTTACTTTACCATCATTTGGATTATTGTAGAATCCACACTCCAAAATTTAGTTTGATTGAGTGAGTTTGTGGTGCTTGGTGCTTTGTTGTCATAATGGGATTCATGTAGAATTTTAACTCCTAGATATATGTGTTAGAAATATAAAGTCCACCAAGATAACTCAAGGGGTGTGGGGTGAATAAGCTATCCAACTATTAAAATTTTTATCAACCATAATAATCTTTAACCATTTGAGAAATGTAATTAGAAAATATAAGAAGATACACATACATAATAGCACCATATATGTTAACTAAGGAAACCCTTGATCAAAGAAAAAGCCCTAGTGGGGATGGTACCAAAAAAATGATGTACTGATATAAAAGTTCCTCATAAGAGGATAAACACTATTAGAAGTCTATGAAATACATTTAGTACATATTAGTCCTTTTTAGGAGACTTTGAATCCCTATTAGGAGATTCCAACCCTACTAGGAGTTGTGGAAGGCAAATTGAGCCACTTTCCAAATAGATTCAAGGGAAACACTGCTAAAAATTGTTAGCATGAATGTTAATGATACTACATTAGGGGAGTATCCTAAGCATTGGAGAGTATTAGAATGTTTCATTCATGATTGTGTTTGTCATTGATGTCAACATAACATTATTTCTATAAAGACTAGAAGAACAACAGTCAGAGATCTTACTAATATGGAAAATGGTTTGATTTTCTAGTGGTGTGCAGTTGAGGATATGTTCCAGACTATGTCCTAATGGCATGGTTAAGTGCATAGATTCTAATTCAATGATTTATGATAGTTGTACTTTATTTACTAAGAGTAGTAAAAAACAAATTGTTGGATAACAATGTTCTAATTTTTTATTACTATCTTACATCAAGATGTAATGAAGAAGTGTGCAGTCACATAGTTAATGAGGCATATTATTGTCTTAATTTTGATATAGTTTTCATAGTTTGGACTTACTCTTTGTGATTTGTCAAAAAAAATTGTGTAAATATCTTGTAAACTTATGCCAATGACAACTATAACTTTCTAAACCTATGGGTAGTGTCTATGACATACTTTGCTTAATATTATACAAAGAATGTAGTATTTTATATAAATATCTTAAGATATGTTCTAATATTTGAATAAGAATAGGAATGTTATATTGCATATATGTTTCGTATGTTTCTAACTTTTAGAAAAATGAAGAGCAACACAAAGAGTGGTGATTACTATATTAAAGGAAGAGGATGATGGAGATTGATCATGGAAAGGAAAATGCAGTCTAGTTCCTATGGATAAGCCACACCTGCGGAGGAGTTACTGTTCAAGAAAATCTAGGAGACATAACTTGCTATATTTCCCACAAGTTTTTATTCTGATGCTTAGTAAAAAATGTACAATGTCATGGTTGATCTTCTGCCTTCTTTTTTGGTGATATTTGTTCAAGACTTTTATGTCATGTTTTAAATAAGTATCCAATCCTCTATATAATGGATTTGGATCATCTTAGTAAGCTAATGAGAAAATAGACAATGCTAGTTTAAGATCTAGAAGTTATTCTTTTTCTACTCTTCATGAATTATTTAGTTGATGTAATCATAAAAGGATTTTAATGAAAGAGTGATTTTGGAATACTTGTTGTGTTCATAATTATTTGAAACCAACCAAGATGGGCTAGTTGGAAAGTGGAATAGATTTAGGTAGAGTAGATTCATTCTTTGCAATTTCAAGATAGATTTATTGTATTAGTCCTATAGCATTGCCACCGTGAAAGTTCTTGTAGCACTTGTAGAAAATGATCATGGTGGATGTTTTGAGTTGCTAAATAGTCTGAACTCATTTTCTAAAGCTTTCCATTGTTATCTATTGTTATCCCAAGTGTTTTTACTATTTTTTAACAATAGTAAAGATTCTTTCATGCATTTTACTTTCCTATAGTATAGGTGTTAAGACTCTTAAAGGAACTTAGTTCACATACTGTGCTAACCCATTTCAAGTCCTACATCCCTAGATTGATAATTCAAGTGTATTTCATGATGGAATAGGTAGTCTTCAAAATAGATATAGTATCCTTGAGAGAGAAAATGGTGTGATTATCTTCATCTATTATGAACTTGTACATTTTTGGCAACATTGCTAGGGATGGTGTCAAACTAGGAACCTTCATGAGTCCTTTATTTTCAGATTAGTTTATTAGCTAAAAACTGCAAAGTTGTGGGCTTGACCAACAAGTCACAAATTCAATTGCATGAATTGAAGAGGAAGACAAGGAGATGAATATGGAAGATTTCTTCCTTGGGAGTTTATTAATTTTAATGAAGAAATTGAAGAAGAAGAAGTTGAGTTTCCTTTTGAGGATGCAACCCCTGATTTTCTTGTATGATCTTCCTCTATAGTAGAAACCTTAGACACAAGTGGTGTTCAGCCTTTTGCTGAAATTTTGGCCAGCTTTCTTGATAGTTCTGGTTCAAATCCACCTATTGTTAACAATCCTGTAGCCAATGCTGCTTTCCAGTTACAACCCCATAATCAAATACCTCCAGTAATGGAACAACCTACTTTTTTGTTTCCTCTCCTAAGCCTCATAACCAATGCTAATCTAAAAAATATACCTGTAGCTACTCTTCCAAAGTTTTATGGCCTTATAACTAAAGATATCGATACTTTCTCATTTGAGTTTAACATACTCTATCATAGCTTTGACTATAATGCTGATGCCCATAAGCTCAAGTTGTTTCTAGCAACATTGATAGAATCATCCTTATGATGGTTCATGGGCTTAGGAGCCAATGTAGTAGGTACCTGGGATGAAATCCAAAATCTATTTCTAAAGAAATATAAAGAGTATTGCAATGGGAATGATCCAAGAGGAGATGATATCTTTAGAATATCACAAAAGGAGGATGAAACATTACAAGACTATGTTTCTTGTACACACTGTAGAAGAACTCTTAGCATGTACTAGCAGAGGATTCATAGAAATTAATCTTCTTGAGAGGGGTAAATGATAATTTTTTGGAAGCACTAGACCTAATGGATGGTGGTGATGTATATCAATCCTCTTGGGATGACCTCAAGAAAATCTTTCTTAACTACTCAATGTCAACTATGAAGAAAGGCAAAGGATATTGGTCCATAGCCACAAAAGGTATCATTCAGGGTATTTCAGAGCTTGCTATATCTAATCTACTCTCAGATTTCAAGTAGGACATCATAAATGATGTCGTTACACATCTTGACACAATGACTACAAAGAAGAAGTATGGAGAGGTTGAGGTACACTTATCTAAGAACTCTCCACACTACTAGAAGTAGAAGAAAGATTATCAATGCAAATTGGTCACAAGTGTGGAGAACCAACATCTTCCAACTGAGTACCTCAAGATAAAGGAGAGGATGAGCAAGTATTCTTCATTGCTCAACATTGAACATGGGTCCCACATCAAGGTATGCCTCAAGACCCTTTACAAAATTCAAATCTAGGTGGTAATCAATGCAAAAATTGTAGTGTCCAAGGTCCTCCACAATATAGTCAACCTAATTGGAATAGTGCTTAGCAAAATAATCTACAATAGCCTTAGTGGCTATAGTTCCCAAACCAATGGAGACCACCTCAAGGGAATTGCTAGTCTAAAAACCAATGCAGAGGACCTCAAAATGGCCTAACAATGTTGGATACCCACCTTTACCACCTCCAAAAAATATACTTGCACTAATGCCACCACCTGCAAGTTGTGGACCTCAAAAGTAGACTTAGTTTCCTACACAACCTCAGCCAAATCCAAATAATCTTATGCTATAATTTTTGTAGATATACATTTGAGATTTGGTACAACCCTACCAGTGCCTAAACTGCCTCTCATAACTGAAATACCAAATACTCCTACAACATTAGTACCAATAACTTCTCTGCCACAAATGGTTGACCCAACCAATGTAACTAGCTTAGGTCAACTCAAATAGTAGTTGAACCTCTTTTTCCACAAAATCTCATACAAAGTAAACTTTCACAAATAGAGGAACATTCCTTTGACATCATTGATCAGATAAAGAACATGCATATCCAAATTCCTTTGTCCCAAGCTATGAAAGATGTTCCTATTTATGGCAAAGCCATTAGAGAAGCTTGTCTAAAAAAGATGGAAGAAAGAAAAAGGACCCAACCATAGTCCATGGTATAAGAAAATTGGCTGATATTATGTTAGGAAAATTGGTTATTACTAAATAGTCTGATATAGGAAGTCTAGTTGTGGATGTGATTATAAATGGTCAGTCTGTTAAAAATACCTTGATTGATCTTGGTGCTGTTATAAATATTATGACCAAGGATACTATGAAAAAGATGAATATAGAAAGATTAAGGGCTACTCCAAAAATTATGCAACTTGCAGATAGTTCTACTTTCATTCCTGATGGTATGATAGAAGACATAGTAGTAACCCTAGACTCTCAAGAGTACCCTACAAAATTTGTGATTGTGTCCCCAAAAGTCAACTTAGCTGGTTACCTTGTCACTTTAAGATGACCATGGTTAGCTATAGCCAATGCAAATATAAGTTGTAGCTTAGGGAGTATGACCATATCAAATGGACAAGAAATAAAGAAATTTGTCTTGTATCCTCCAACACAACCCCAACTAGATTTAGGCACACCTATATGGCCAGAATTAGGGGATGGAGAGGACAAGTTAAAATCTATAGTACAACTTATGATGTTACATAGATAGTCTTTTCTAAAGTTGTAGGAGGAGGAATCAATAATTATGAGTATTCTTAATAATACTTGCGTGGTAGAAAAGGATGTATTTGATAGTTCTATGTTGGAACTAACTACATATGAGGAATGTAAGGAGAATTGGTTTTTGCCCAAGTTTCTAGACATTATCCATTAGCTTTTACCATGTGAACTAGATACAAGTCTAATATTTGAAGCTACTATGATTGATCTCACTATTGAGATATAATTGATTAATTTTGTGTTGTCTTTGATATTACAAAAATGTCATATCATTATCAATCAGATAGTGAAGATAGTTTTCTATGTGTACAAACCTATTTAGAAGACAATGTCTACCAAGTTCACTCAGGCATCAAAGGAGAGTTTGCAGAAGATGAGTGTTAACCAAGATCACTTGGTTACCAAAGGATCATTGTGAGTTTGAAGTGTTAACCAAGCTTCTATTGGTTAATATAGAGAAATCATTTCTTAGTTAGTGTCTACTAAGTTGGGTCGGCTAATGAAGGAATTTTCTATTTTGGCATATTGAGCTTAATTAATTTATCTATTGATTCCAATTGACTAGGATGATAAATTTTAATTATTCTAAGTTGTATTCTAGCTAACTTAACAATAGTAAGGATATAAGTATAAGGTCAAGTTGTGAGATAATAAGTGCTTGTGTGTGAAAAAAAAGGATCATTATTGAAGAATTGAAGATTTCTCTAAGGAAGCAAATCTAGAAATGAGAAGGATATGTTTGAGGAGCTAAAAGGATACATTCGATCAAGAAGGATCATGTATAAGATAGATTAGAGGTCTATAATATTAAATTTAGTTACATCTAAATTAAGTCATCTCATTGTTACTCTCTAACCATTGTAGTAGTGATCTAAATCTGTTAATAGAGTTGGCTTAACAACCATTTATAAATCCTCTAACAAGGTGGTAGTTCTATTGAATTGTCTAAGGACCTCTAACAAGGCCACTCTTAATAGGGTGATTAAATCCTTCAAAAGGGTCATACCTAATAGTGTGTTTTTTAATCTTTAACAGGGTTGGCTAATAATAGGGCTCACTTTAGAAGAGTGAAAAATAGTAAGTAGTTAAAATTGTTGGTTTTTCCAAATTGGGTTTCCATGTTAAATCTTGGTGTCAGGTGTGTTCATGCTATTATTTTATGCTTGCAACTAAGATTAAGTAATGATAATCACTGATAAAATCTTAAGATCTCCAAATTTAATTCATTTTTGAGTTACAATAGTAACTGAGTGTATGCCGAGCATTAGAATTTTAGTTTTCAAAGTTTTTTTATACTGACATCTAAAGGGATCTTGGATTTATTTTTATAATAACTAATTCACCCCTCCACTCTTAGTTACTCCTTTATATTTTCAACAATTGGTATTAGAGCTTTTGGTTCTTCTAGAGAAGGTTTCAAGGACCTAAACTAAAGATCAAGATGTCCTATAAAAGAGACATTCTAAAGTTGAACTAAGACAATCTTTTAGCATGACAAGGACTTATGAGGTTACATCTAGCTATTATCAATAATTCAAGTTGCAAATATCTTGATAGTGAATAAAAAACTTCCATTGGAACATTATTAGTTCAAGATATTGTTGAGAAGAAGAATCATAAGATCATTATGATTGATATTATATTTGCTCTCAGTTATGCTATATTTGATGAGGTTAAGGATTGCAAAAATGCTCATGAAAAGTGGACCAAACTGAAATATATCTATGGAGGTGATGACAATATAAGAAGAGCCAGAGAAGAAAGTCTTAGAGGTTAATTTGATCAAATGAAGATGAGAGAAGATGAGAATATTGTAAAATATGTGGAAAGAATCAAGGCCAGTGTAAGTGCAATCAAAGCATATGGGGGAGACATTAAGGAGACAACTATTGTAAGAAAGGTATTAAAAAATATTCTCCCTATCTGTGCAATTATAGTGTCTACCATTGAAGAAATGAGATGTGATCCTAATAAAAAATTAACCTTGGATGCTCTAGTTGGAAGATTGATAGCTTTTGAACTAGACAAATATGATCAC
This sequence comes from Cupressus sempervirens, assembly GCA_028749045.1. Taxonomy (NCBI): domain Eukaryota; kingdom Viridiplantae; phylum Streptophyta; class Pinopsida; order Cupressales; family Cupressaceae; genus Cupressus; species Cupressus sempervirens. The sequence goes on along the minus strand of CM053783.1, from coordinate 291,526,520 downwards.
TATGTTCCTATTTCCAAAAATATTGAGTTTGCATTTGAAGCCAAACTCTCACTTAAGGAAAAGAGCAAGAAATCAAAAGAAAATTAATAAGGAAGTGAGGAAGAAATTGAAGAAATTTGTAACAGTTCTTGAAATTGTTGAAGCCCTACTTGCAAAGAAATATTCCAAAGGTAGAGGAAAGTACAAAGATAAAATCCCTCTAATTTTTTTTTCTTGTGAAGAAATTGGTCACATTGTTGCTAGGTGTCCAAGTAGAGAAAGCATGGATGAGAATAAAAGCTACAAGCACAAAGGAAAGAAGGAATTCAAAAGTCACAAGAAGTACAAGGACGAAGGTAAGAAAACTTGTTCTATGGCTAAAGATTCTGAAAATAGTGAAGATAAAATGGTGTATATTTCTATAAAAGATGAATCTGATGATGAAGGAGATAAGATGACACTTATCTATCATGTTAGCAAAAATGATACATTGATTATAGATAATGCATGTTCACACCATATGACTAGAGACAACTCAAAGTTTGGACATTTTCAACATTATGATGGAGGAAGTGTAAGATTTGGTAATGATGAACCTTAGCAAAAATGATACATGGATTATAGAAAGTGGATGTTCACACCATATGACTAGAGATAAATCAAAGTTTGAACATTTTGAACATTATGATGGAGGAAGTGTAAGATTTGGTAACAATGAACCTTGTTGCATAAAGGGAAAAGGTTGTATCTCATTAATCAATGAACTTATTTGTGATAATGCCTACTGGGTTGAAGGACTAAAGCATAATATATTCAGTGTGGCAAAATTGAACAACATTGGATTCAAGGTAGAATTCATGAATGGCAAGGCAAAACTAATGAATGATAAAAGAAATCTGGTTGGTACAGGAGACTATGTCATGTCAACTTCGATAATCTAGTCAAGATAAGCAAACATATAAGAGTAAGAGGCATTTTTAGTTTGAAGAAACCTAATATGGGTTTATGTAAGAATTTCAAAATCTATAAAATGGGAAATATTAGTTTTAAGAGAAAAAACTATCAATCAAAAGAAGTCTTGGAAATTGTACATACTGACTTATGTAAACCCATTGGAATAGAAAGTTACAGTGGAGAAAAGTTTTTCATTCTTTTTGTTGATGATTATTCTAGAATGATGACTATGATGTATCTAAAAGAAAAATTAGAAGCTTTTGAGAAATTTAAATGGTATCTAGAAAGAGTAGAAAAAGAAATTGTAAAGAAATTGAAATGTTTAAGATCAAATAGAGGAGGTGAATTAATCTCCAATGAATTCAATAATTTTTGCATTGAAAGAGTAATCAAAATAAAAATATCAGCCCTTGGTACACCTCGGTAGAATGATATAATTAAAAGAAGAAATAGATCCACCATGGATTGTGCAAGGACACTAATAACAAAAAAGAATTATGCCATCAAATACTAGAAGGAAGCTATCAACACAGCAGTTCATACTTTGAACCAAGTTTAGTTGAAGAAAGACTCAAACCAAAATCCCTATGAACTATGGTATGACTAAAAATCTAATGTCAGTTACTTGAAAGTATTTGGCATCAAATGTTATATCATGAAAGAGTCTAGAAAAGGAAAATTTGATGTGAAAGGTGATCAAAGAATATTTCTAGGATACTCCTGCAAAAGTAAAGCATACAAATATTTGAATTTGTCAACTCATAAGATAATTGAAAGTACACATGTGAGAATTGATGAGTTTGTAGAAAAGAGTGAAGAAGAAAGAAACAAAGAGCCAGAGGATTATAGAAGATTTGTTTACTATGATCTTGATACCCTACCAAATCTATCTAAAATAAAGGAGACCTCACCTCTCGAGTCCCAAAAATCTCCAATAGTTACTAAGTTGCAAGAAGTGAAAATTGAGTCACATTTTGAAGGACCTAACTCACTGTCAGAAGCTACCAAGCTAGTTGAACTATTTTAGCAAGATATGTTAGAAGGCATCATGCACCTGATTAGATCATTAGAGACAAATTTGATGGAACACTGAGAAGAAAAAAATTGAAAGGTACATGTTTATTTGCTGAATTTGAACCAGAAAAATGTTAAAGATGCATTAGATAATGAAATTTGGGTTGAAGAAATCAATGAAGAAATAGAACAAATAGAGAAGAACAAAACTTGGACTCTTGTTCCTAGACCCAAAGATAAAAATGTAATTGGCACTAAGTGGGTATTCATAAACAAGCTAAATGAAGATGGAAAAGTGTTTAGAAACAAAGCAAGACTAGTATGTAAAGGTTACTCTCAAGAAAAATGTATTGATTATGGTGAAACTTTTTCCCCTATTCCAAGATTAGAAGGTGTTAGAACTCTACTTTCATATGTAACTCACAGAGTATGTAAATTATATCAAATGAATGTCAAATCTACATTCTTGATGAGGAAGTCTACGTTGAAAAATTAGAAGGTTTTGTAGATCCTAACAAAAGGGACACAGTCTGCAAATTACACAAAGCACTATATGGTCTCAAGTAAACTCCTAGAGCCTGGTATGAAAGACTACATAACTATTTGATACAGATTGATTTTTAAAGAAAAAATAATAACACTAGCCTGCATATCAAAGAAGGACCAAACAAAAAGATTATTATGGCAGAAATATTTGTTGATGACAGTTTATTCATAGGGAATGAAGACTTGTGCAAAATATTTCTAGAAGAAATGAGCAAGGAATTTGAAATGTCTATGTTTGGAGAAATAAAATTCTTTTTTGGATTACAAATTTGATAGAAGAAAGATGGTATCTACATCACTCAATCCAAATACATCAAGGAGATACTAAAAAGAATTGGAATGGAAGATTCAACACCAGTTGAAACCCCTATGTCTATTGGACATAAGCTTTTCAATAATGATGATTCCAAAGAAGTAGATCAGACCACATATAGATCAATGATTGGAAAATTGTAGTATGTAGTACATAAAAGGCTTGACATTGCATTAGCAGTTGCTATGGTGGCAAGATTCTTAGAAAATCCTAGAGAAAACCATATGATGGCAATCAAAAGAATCATGAGATATCTAAAAGTTACTAAAGACTATGGCTTATGGTACAAACTTAGAGGCAATCTGGACTTAAAAGTATTTATTGATGTTGATTGAGTAGGAAGTCTTGATGATAGAAAAAACACTAGTGGTGGAGCATTCTTTCTTGGCAAAAGACTAGTGTCTTGGACAAGTAAGAAACAAAATTGTATCTCTCAATCCACAACAAAAGCATAATATGTGGTAGTGGCAGTCAATTGTTCTAACATTGTTTGGTTCAAACAATTGTTGGAAGGAATAAAAGTAGAGATCAAAGATCCAATAGTCATATATTTTGATAACACCAGTGCAATCAATATATCAAAGAACCTAGTGATGCATAACAAAGCAAAGCACATTGATATAAAATATCACTTCTTAAGACAATTGGTGCAGGATAAAGAAGTTAGATTGGAATATATAAATACAAAAGAGAAAATTACAAACATATTGACCAAGCCATTACCTAAGGATGCATTTTTGTATTTAAGAGGTAAGCTAAGGGTCATTCCCCTATCTAAAGCCCACTAAATGAAGTTTAGTGATGCATCAAATAGAAAAAATTGAAGATCAATCAGTTGATGCAGTATAGACAAGGGCATATTGAAAATAAATTAGTACTTAAGGTACATTGATATTGTTGTCATTGGCATGTGTTTTCAAAGAGGGAGAAGTTTATACCTCACAAAAATTTTTATTATTACAAAGAGGGAGGGAGAATGAACTTGGTAGAAGATTGTTGCAAATACAAGTTTTTTGACATAGGGAGTGTTGTTCTCAAAATTTCATTATCTTATGAAAAGTTTTGTTGCCATCAATGCCAAAGAGGGAGATTGTTGGGATACAATTGATTAATTTTTTGTTGTCTTTGATGTTACATAGATGTCATATAATTATCATTCAGTGCATGCTAAGCTCACTCAAACAATGAAGACAATTTTTTGTGTCTACTGAGCATTCCTTTTTAGAAGATAGTGTCTACTGAGTTCACTGAGGAATCAAAGGAAAGTCTACAAAAGATGAGTGTTAACCGAGCTCTCTTGGTTAATAAACGAAAGGTTGGATAGAATACGTATTTACTGAGTTCACTTAGTTACCAAAGGATCATTATGAGTTCATAGTATTAACCAAGCTTTCATTGGTTAACATAGGGAAATAATTTCTAAGTTAGTGGCTACCAAGATGGGTTGGCTAATGAAGGAAGTTCCTATTTTAACATATTGAGCTTAATTAATTTATCTATTGATTCCAACCAACTAAGATGATAAATGTTAATTATTCTAAGTTGTATTGTAGTTGACTTGACAATAGGAAGGATATAAGTATAAGGTCAATTTGTTAGATAATAAGTGTGTGTGTGTGTGTGTGTGTGTGTGTGTGTGTGTGTGTGTGTGTGTGTGTGTGTGTGTGTGTATGTGTGTGTGTGTGTGCGTGCGTGCACGTGTGCACAAAAAAAGGATCATTATGGAAGAATTGAAGTTTTCTCTAAGGAACTGAATCTGGAAATGAGAAGAATATGTTTGAGGAGCTAAAAGGATACATTCAATCAGGAAGGATCATGTAAAAGCCAAATTAGAGATCTGTAATTTGTAATTTAGTTGCATCTAAATCAGGTAATCTCATTGTTACTCTCTAGCCATTATAGTAGTGATCTAAATCTCTTAACAGAGTTGTTTTAACAACTATTTGTAAATCCTCTAACAAGGTGGCAATTCTATTGAATTATCTAAAGACCTCTAACAAGGCCAATCCTAATAGGGTGATTAAATCCTTTAACAAGGTCACACCTAACAATGTTTTTTGTAACCTTTAACAAGGTTGGCTCCTAACAGGGATCACTTTAGAAGAGTGAAAATAGTAACTAGTTATGATTGGTAGTTTTTTGAAATTGGGTTTCTATGTTAAATCTTGGTGTCATGTGTGTTCATGCTATTCTTTTTATGCTTGCAATTAAGATAAAATAATGATAATCACTAATAAAATCTTAATATCTCCAAAGTTAATTTATTACCAAGTACATTCAGTATTTAGCGAGTTACAACTTTAACTGTGTATATGTCGAGCATTAGAATTTTAGTTTTCAAAGTTTGTTTTATACTGACATCTATAGGGATCTTGAATTTATTTTTGTAATAATTGATTTATCCCTCCCCTTTGAGTTAATCCTTTATATTTCCAACACTCACAACTACTATTGAGTTTTCAAAAGGTTATAATCTCCATGTCAATAATAAACTACCTCCCAAGTAGATGAAACAATTAATAGAACTTGTTTAAAAACATGAAAATGCTTTTGCATGGGACTATGGTGATATGAAAGGGTTAAATCCTACATTATGCACTCATATAATATATCAATGAAGGGTGCTTACCACTCTATCAACCCCATAAGATGATTAATATAACACTTAGAGAAATAGTTAAAAACTGAACTACAAAAGTTGCTTGATGCTGGTTTTATATACCCTATATCTGATAGCAGATAGGTCTCACCTTTGGTTATAGTACCTAAAAAGGGAGGGAAATGGAAGATTTGTGTATATTATAGAGAATTGAATAAGGCAACCAAGAAGGATCACTTTTCTTTACCCATTATTGATCAAGTTCTAGATACTCTGGCTGGTAAGAATTTTTTTTTTTTTTTTTTGATGGGTACAATGGTTATAATAAGGTAAGTATATGTCCAGAAGATCAGCATAAAACCACATTTACATGTCTGTGGGGTATTTTTGCATATTTTGTCTTGCCATTGGGCCTGTGTAATGCTCCCACAACATTTCACAGAGTTGGAATCAACATTTTTTTTGATATATCACATAACTGCATGGAAATATACATGGATGATTTCACAACATTTGGAGTCACCTTTGAGGAAGCCTTGATGAATCTTGAAAAGGTTCTTGTCTGATATAAATAACTTAATATATCTCTCAATAGTGAGAAATGTTTCATGCTCATGTAGGAAGGATTGGTGCTTCATCATTTTATATCAGTTATAGGGATACAAGTGGACCTGGCTAAGATAGAGGTAATTATAACATTGCCCATACTTTATGTCATGCTGGCTATTATAGGCAGTTCACAAAAGATTTTAGTAAAATAGCTAGTCCTTTATATACATTGTTTATTAAAGAAGCTGAATTCATTTAGACACCCACATGTAATGAAGCCTTCTTGCAACCTAAAAAAATCCTCACTACAACACCAATTTTGAAGGGACTAGATTGTTCAATTCCATTTCATATCCATGCAGATGCATCATACTATGTTGTAGGTGTTGTATTAGGACAAAACCATGCTAACCTTGAAAATGCAATCTACTATATTAGTAAAAGCCTCCATTGTCTTGAACTAAACTACACAGTAATTGAGAAAGAACTTTTAGTTGTAGTTCATGGATTGAACAAATTTAGACATTATGTAACTAGATATCCTATTTTTGTTCCTATTGACCACTCAACAATAAAGTAGGTAATGAAAAAAGACCACCTATAACTGGTAGATTGGAAAGATGGCCCTTGTTGTTGCAAGAGTTTAGTATTACCATTGTGGATAAGTGAGGCAAGTCCAATGTAGTTGTTAATTATTTGTCCAGATTACACATTGCTAATGAAAATCTGACTCTAATTGAAGATACCTTTCTAGATGAGCATTTGTTCCGCATAGCAACTCATACACCATGGTATGCAAACATAGCAAACTATCTTGCTACAAATAGAATGCCTCCACACTTCTCTCACAAAGATAGGAGGAAGTTAGCAAAGAAAAGTTTTCATTATTCATGGATAGATAACAATCTCTTCTATACTGGACTAGATCAGATCATGAGGATATGTGTTAGGGAGGATGAGATATATAGAATGCTACATGCCTATCATGAGGAAACATGTGGAGGCCATTTTGTAGGAAAAATAACAACACTGAAGGTACTTATAGCTAGATATTATAGGAAAAAATTACATAAGGATGCAACAATTTATAGAACCAAGTGTGACAAATTCCAAAAGATGGGCCAACCAACCAAGTCATATGAGATGCCACTCAATCCATAAATTGTTGTAACACCCTTTGACAAGTGGAGTATGGAATTTATATGTCCAATTGAACCACCATCAAATGGAAAATCCTACATCATAGTATGCATGAATTATGTAATTAAATGGGTGGAAATTAGGGAAATAAAAATTGAGAGAGATGAGAAAGTAGCTAAATTCTTATATGAGGAAATATTCACATGCTATGGAGTTCTCAAAGAACTTGTCATAGATCAAGGCACCCAGTTCACATCAAAATTGATCACTGAACTTATGAAAGAATACAACATAAGGCACTAGAAATCTAGTCCTTATCACCCTTAGGAAAATGGGAAAGTAGAGGTCACCAACAAATAAATTGAGGCCATTCTAACCAAGACAGTGCAAATACACAGGAAGGATTGGAGTAGTAGGTTAACTAAAGTTGTTTGGGCATACAAAACTACATGGAAGATAACAATTGGATTCATTCCATTTGATCTTGTCTATGGAAAAAAGATAATATTTCCTATTGAATTTGAACATAAAATACATCACACTGCCTTGTAATTGAACATCAGTCTTCCTACAGAACAAGAATAGAGACTTCTCCACTTGAACTCTCTAGATGAAATAAGAAAGATAGCTTTGGAAATAACAAAGATCATTTAGTGTCAGTAAAAGAAGTGGCATGATGTATGTATCAATAATAAACAATTCCAAGTGGGATATTGGGCTCTCCTATACGATTCTCATTTCAAAGAGAATCTAGGAAAGTTGTAGACTTGGTGGCTAGGGCCTAATGAAATTCAGTATGTATTTGACAATGGAGTAGTCAAACTAACAACCATTGATCCTATCTAGTTCAAACTACTTGTAAATGGCCATAGATTATGCCTCTATCATAAACCATAGACCAAATATGAGTTCCTACAAGAGTTCCAACCAAATAGTTTACCAGCTCCTATGAACACAATTCCTACAGTGGAGGGTGCAAACCTTCTTCTTGCAACCATACCAATAACCTTTAATGAGCACTCATTATAAAACCTCATTTAATTTGAGCTCCATTAGTTCATTCAATTTTCTTTTTCTTCATATCAAATCTTCTCATTTCTTTATCTATCATCCACTCACACTCCACATCACCCAAAAATTCTATTTTTCCTACTTTTAATGTAACATACCATCAACAACTATTCTGTGGTCACCAAACTTCACCACCTAATTGAGTTGCATGTAGAAGAACACTATACAATTTTTAGGTACAAAATTTTTACTCTTTATTCATTTTAAGTGCATAGGTTTCGATATTTATATATCATATTGCATTAAATGTATCGTATAAGCCTTAAGCCAATTTCTCATTCATATGCCAAAATTTTTGAGCATGGACACTTTTCAAAATTTAGTGGGGGGCCGAGAAAGTGTATTAATTTAAAAATTTCATATCCATGTCACCCTAGTCATGTCCACATTATAGGTTGTACTTTAGTGGTAGTTTGATTTTAATTTTAAAATATTTTTGTATTTTTCGTAGCTTTTTATTGCCATTTTTGGAAAGATCTCCTATGTTTGACATGACTAAAAAGGACTATGATTTATTATGAGAAAAATTCTAGTCAAATATTGACGTCCTTCATAATTAATTGCATCATTGTTTTACATGCAAAACATAATGGATTCTTGTTAACAGAATGTTGTATCAACATTTCTTAGAAAGATCAATTTGAAATTTTGAGAAGAGGGTATTTGTAGAAGTGTTAAAGGAATAAAGCTTATTAGGGTGGTGAGAATAGAGAAATTTGAGGCTAAGAATTTTTAAGATGGGAGAAAATTTGGTGAGACATGAGCGAGTTGTTCATAGTATTCTACTTGAGGATGTGGATGCAGTTTGACAACTCAATGCCTATGGATGGCTTGGTTACTTCCTGATGTTAACTAAGCTCAATAGAGTAGTAGCAATAGAGTTTATGAGGATATTTGATGAAGGGGAAGCCATAGTATGGGGATTAATAGTAATTACTACTGAGGAATAGATAGCGAAAGCCACATGACTACTAGCTAATGGGCAGCATTATCTGAATGAACAAGATGCTAGGTCATCGTGAACACAATTCTCTCAGCTAGGTGACCCTCTACTAGAAATTTCAAAGAAAGGGTGTAAAAGAATCTCTCTCCTAGCTTTGTATCTAGAATTGATAACCCATATCATCAGGTATTTGACCTATGAAGGAAAGTTTTCAAACTTGCATGCTCATCATTTTAAGCTGCTAAGTTGTATAAGATATAACATTCAAGTTAATGTCCCCAATTTCCTTTATAATATGATGTGTATTAGCATTGAAGAAAATTAGAAAGGAAATAAAAATTCTATTTCTCATCATGCACTTGTCAAACTTTTAGTTGAAAGGTCTCTTATGGATTCCTCCCCTATATCATCAAAAAAATTTGTTGAATTTAAAACCTCACAGCCTCAAGCCAACCCTATTCCATGAAATTTAGGGAATGAGGAAGAAATTGAAAATCCTAGTCAAGATCCAACTGAAATAGAAAAAGAACCAACATTACTCTCTCCTGATAAATATTTTGAGCCTATCTCAAAGGGTGATATATCTAGCTCTTCTAGAGACAAATGCAAACATAAGGTTGGTAAAGAGAGCCCTACTCTTGAAAAGGAAGCCCAAAACCATTTTGTTAAAGTGACAAAGAGAAAAAGGTCTATTCCTACAACAACCACTACTATAGAATTGACCCTAGTGGAACCTAAACCAAATAAAACCTACAAAATAGTAGAAGTTAAAGAGGTTCATGTAAATTGAAGCCCTTGTATGTGAGGTCAAGTATCCCTAGTTTCCATTAAAAACCTAAATGCTTCAATTTTAAAATGTCATACATAATTAGTAGTTGAGAATATTCTAGATAACTCTCCTGTATAATTGGAATCCTAAAATGTGGAAACAAATGAAAATGAACTTGTTAATGAAATGCAATAGGGAAATTAGGAAATGTGTGAGTTGAACCCTCCTGTTGTCTCAAGAAAAGCCCCTAAAAATGATCAACCTACTTCGCCACTAGTTCCTGTATATTCTAATTTTTCTATCATGCCTTATAGATCATCCTAGTATACCCATTACTTCCAGCAAGTTGCTAAGGAACAAAAGAAGAAATTTATGGCTCATGAATTCCCTTAATCTACAATTCAATTTATATTATTTGGTCTATACAATCACTTAATTTTTCAAAAGGTCTTGTAGAGGCAAGAAAGTGACCAAATGCAGAAAATAATATTTGACAAAGATGAGGAAATTGAATTAGTAAAAGAGCAACCTGAGAAATAGAAAAAATGAATGAATAGGGCTTTAAAGTTAGCTAACTAAGGTAATGGCCTATAGGCCACTGCCAAGGGCGTATTTGATTTTTCTAAAGGAAAATGTTTTTCTATTTTAACTGATGATGACAATAAGGGATGTTGATTGTGAATTTAAAAATGCTCAAGATTTCTACAATGTGTATCACATTTTTCCTTCATGATATAATTTTTTTTTGTGTGAACTTTATTTACATAATTTCATAATTCCACATGAGACAAAGTGTAACTCTCTACTTTACATAGGGGATGTTCACCTCAGAGCTTTAATGTCCTAGATGCATAATGTGAAAAACTATTATAGGAAACTAAATGCCTATACAGATCTTGAGAAATTTGAACTAGAACCACTATGGGCTAAATGACACAAGCTAGGTGACCTTTTAAAAGATTGGTTTAGACTAACCTATGGGAAACCAAAAATAGAGATCAGGGAGAAAGTGTTTACAGAAATAGAAAAGGTTTATAAAGATTACTAGACACTTCCAAACTTTACACAACAAAAAGCTATTGTAGGGCTTAGGAACCAATGTAATTGACTACTAGAATCTTTTAAAAAGGTAGAACGACATATCCTTTTTAATCATGAGGCAACTATTAATATGGTGGCATAATATATACAACTACGAAGATAATAAAAAAGGAACTATGGATGCCATTGACTATTCAACCTCCTACCCTTCTTTGGCCTCTTTATGGTAACAATGCTACCAAACTAGATCCATTGGTTGAGGAACACATGGGTGAACATTGGAAGTGCACCAAAGGATTCTTCTATACTTTCAAAAGTGGGAAGAAAGGGAAAACTATAGTGGGAGACTTTAGAGCTATGGAAAGGAAGTATAATGCTTGAGGAAAAGCATTTGAATAGTGGGGGCCAGATGATGAGGCATATTAATTTCTTAATTTTGATATAGTTTCCATAGTTTGGACTTACTCTTTGTGCTTTGTCAAAAAAAAAAACCAAAAAATTTGTGTAAATATCTTGTGAACTTATGCCAGAGACAACTAGAACTTACTAAACCTATGGGTAGTGTGTATGGAATACTTGGCTTAATATTATACATAGAATGCAATATTTCATATAAATATCTTAAGTTATATTCTAATACCTGAATAAGAGTAGGAATGTTATCTTGCATATATGTTCTGGATGTTTCTAACTTTTAGGAAAATGAAGAGGAATGCAAAGGATGGTGATTACTGCATTAAAGGAAGAGGATGATGGAGACCAATCATGGCAAGGAAAGCATAGTTTAGTTCCTATGGATAAGCTATTCTTGTAGAGGAATTACTATTCCAAAAAATCTAGGAGACACAACTTGCTATATATCCTGCAAGTTGTTATTCTATTGCTTAGTAATAAATGTATTATGTCATGATTGATCTTTTGCCTTCTTTTCTAGTAATTGTTCTTCAAGACTTTTATGCCATGTTTTTAATAAGTGTCCAATCCTCTATATAATGAATTTAGATCATCTTAGTAAGCTAATGAGAAAATAGATAGTGCTAGTTTAAGATTCAAAAAGTTACTCTATTTTTGCTCTTCATGAATTATTCAATTGATGTTCAAAGAAGGATTTTAATGAAAGAGTGATTTTGAAATACTTGTGTCCATAGTTATTTGAAACCAACCAAGAGAGCCCAGTTGGGAAGTGGAATATATTTAGGTAGAGTAGATCATTCTTTGCAATTTTTTATTTTCAAGATAGATTTATTGTATTAGTCCTGCAACATTGTTACTATAAAAGTTTCTGCAACACTTATAGAAAATGATCATGGTAGATGTTTTGAGTTGTTAGCTAGTTTAGGTTCATTTTCCAAAGCTTTCTATAGTTCTCTATTTTTTTTTTATTAGATAAATAGGTTTTATAGGGACCTTGAAACCCAAGTGTTAAAACATAAACAAGGCTAATAATAAGCATTAAAAGCCCAGCCAAAAAAGAACAAGTCTAAAGGCTGATAATAAGCACTAGGCCCAGCTGAATCCACAAAGGCCAAAGGAAAGGAAAAATATTAATATTAAAAAACAAAATAGGAAATAGCTAGGATAAAAAGCTAGACAAAAAGGAATAGCTAGAACCAAAGAAAAGAACTAATCCTTGTTCTTTCTTTTGAGCTCCTGCATGACCTGGGCAACCTCATATGCCATTTGGTTCTCCTCAACCTCCTACTAATGAGCCTTGTGTACATCCTAGTCCAGACTAGTGTAAGTGATACCCATGGTAGTTTCATCATCAAATCTAGTTTTTCCCCTATATTTTCATTTCTCATCCCCCTACATACCTCTATCTTTAAGCCAATCAATTAATGATAGAATGTTGTCATTAATTGAGTTGAACAATGAGATCATCTGGCTTAATAGATTGTGATTGTAATTTTCTAGGTTGTGGATCCTCCTTTTCACTAGGCTAATTCTATCATCTTGGTCTATCCCCTTTTCAAGACTCGTTAAATTCTTGGCTCCTTCCATTTGACCCACCTTCTCCTTGACCTCTTCCAGCTCATGAAAAAGCCACTTGATTGACTTGAAATTGTCAATCATGCTATTGTGGGTATTGCTCAAAAGGTTCATCCTAGTTTCCCTAGCATTGTCAAAGATTGCCACAATCATAGGGTTAATTAGCTCTTCAAGCTGTAACTCCTCCTAGTTGTCCACTAGAATCCAGAGATTCATCACTTCTCTGAAAATGCCCATTTTCATTGTCCTCACATTAAAATTCCTCTAGGCTTTCCTCCTATCTTTGGCCAGCACTTCCCTCCCTCATCTCCAATATTGTCTTTTATTTTCTCATCTAGATGGGGTTGAGAATGGATAGGGGAGAGAGGCAGTGAAGATATATCCAGTTTTCATTGTGACCTCTCATCCTCCATTCCCACCCGCTTGCATTTCTTCCCACCCTGGTCTTCCTTTTTTTCCTCCCACTTCTCTTTATCCTCATCTTTAGTCTCCATGTACTCCTCTTCATCACTGTAGTCCTTCTCCTCATTCCCAAGCATCTTTTGAGCATGACCCCTAGGGCCTTTTCTACTAGGGGTAGTGGGAGATGGTGACTTCTTATCATGAGGAGTAACATTTTTAACAGAGAAAGTTAACCCCCCTTCCTAAGTGCTAATGCTCTAAATTTCATCTGAGTCAGAGGAGTAGCTTGAGCTTCCGTTATCCTCTTTCCCAACCTGTGAGGGGATTTTACTTATCATCTAAGCTTTAAAGTGCTCATAGATATGCAATAATAGCCCCTCATGTAGACCGGGGTTAGCAGTGGGCTTCTTTATGAAGCTAGACATCACCTTGCTCATGGAAGTCAACAAATAGAAAGTAAATGAAACTTTAGTATCATGTTGAAAATGATTCAAAAGAATGAAATGGTGGGTGTGAACATGATCAAACCTAGGGTCAAGTGTAATGTACTCGATGATGTTGCACATAACATACCTCCATAGTTTCATTATGGAATCTGGATCATATAATGTATCACTCTTTTTTAGGGCATTCAGCTCCTTAGTGTTGTCAATGAAGTCCTTCACTACATTGGCCAAGGGCTTTTTGTCCCTAAAGAACTTAAAACCCTCCATCAGAATCTCAGTAATAGCCAAAATCACCTCCTTCATTATAAAAACTGAAACCCCATTCACCTTGACTCTACCATCCTTCCACAAGTTGACCATGCTATTTGTCACATTTTTATTAAAACCATGTAGCTTCATGATATATCTTGTAATCCTGCCCAGTTCCAACTTCTCCAACACTTTGTCCCTACTTGTCCATTTTTCCATCTTGCCCACTAGTTCTTTTTTGCACCTTTCACCCACCATTTCAGTGCTTTGCACTCCCACAATTCTCACAAGAATAGCCCTCTATAAATTCACCACTTGATGGAGATATCTATGTTTAAGAAAAAAGCTAAAGAAATTAACCTTACTAATGCACAACTTGCATATGCAAAAAATGACCCATAAAGTGTGCCAAATAAACTATAATAAATTCCACCTCTTACACTTTCCAATACAGCCTTTATGATTTTTACCCTTTCCCCAAAAGCCTTTCCTAGTCATAATTATAAACTAATCTCCTTTTTACTCCCTTGGATCTTATCTAGCTTGATCAAGCTCTTAACATTGACCAAAAAACTCTTTTCCAGTTGCTAGGTCATCTTTTGGTCAAATTTGACTCCTTTATTTGTGAACCAATCTGCCACCGAGTTTGCTTCCTAGAAAATGTGAGTGACATGGACTCTATTAAATTTAGCAAGAGTCTCATGTGTCTCTTCAATTATATTTGCAATCATCCATGAATAATGAGAGTTTTCATTTATACATTTAATAATGTTATTTGAGTCCCCTTCAAGCCAGAGATTAGTAACTCCAACTTCAAAAGCTAGTTTCGCCACATGGCAAGCCACACTTGCTTCCACAAAGTGATTAGTTTGGAAGCCCAATGAGAGAGAGAAGGCTGCAACTCCCTCCCCAAATTCATTCCTTATTATGCCTCCACATCTCGAGGAGCTAGGGTTTCCCTTGGAGGCCCCATCAAAATTGGCTTTATGCCATCCTTTCGAGGGGAGAAGCCACTTGGCTTCCTATATTTTTTATATTCTTTCTTTTTCCTTCTCAATTTTTCTACCACCTACTTCGACATCTCCCCCTTCCTTACTAGGTAGTTTTCCTTTATATTTTTATAAATCTTCTTCCCAAGTACTATGGGCTATTGTTAGCCCAATTGTGTTTACTATTTTAAAACAATACTATAGATTATTTTCATGCATTTTACTTTCCTATAGCATAGGTGTTAAGACTCTTAAAGGAACTTAGTGCACATGTCGTGCTAACCCATTTCAAGTCCTACATCCCTAGGTTGACAATTCAAGTGTACTTAATGATGGAAAAGGTAGTCTATAGAATAGATATAGTATCCTTGAGAGAGACAATGGTGTGTTTATCTTCATGTATTATAAAACTATACAATACTAATAGAGTACATTTGTATGGTGATGTCAGTGAGTATGCAAGCCCTAGTATCCCATGTGTGAATTTTTGTATAATGATCCAAGAGCATTCAGTGGTATAAGGGAAATCTTGTATCACCCAAAAATATGCTTAGTCTTAGTTTCTATTTAATGTGCTTTCATTTCTAGATACCCATTTGGGTCAAATAGAGATTCCAACTCTCATAGTTCCACTATTGGGTTTTTGGATTAGAGCTTTTGAGCACGTTGGGATATGTGCCAATGTAAAAAAGGTTATTTTATAATTGAGAAATATTTATGATGAGTTAGAGGATATAAGTTGGATTGATGATTATAATTATAATTTAAAGTACTCCAAAAAAAGAATTGGGTCAAAAGGCTTTATAGTTTAAAAGTTATGGTAGTTTTACGTTGCTTGGTGACCTCCTAATAGCACTTCAAAGTTAGATTTGAGGCACAAAATGGCCTCATATGGGCCTAAAACATGTAGGACAAGTGCACCTGGTCCATAAGGCTATCAATAACTTGGAGAGATTTTGGAAAATGTAAATAGTTCATCACTCAGAGTCCTAGATCAAAAGTTATGCCTCCTAGAAGTTGGACTACCATTTTTGGATTCTTCCAATTTTACACCAACTTCTGACATATTTTCTACAACCTTCTATTTTGGTGTTGGATGCCAAATGGAATATTTTAAAATTTATTCCTAACCCTAAACCTAATTTAGGTTACTTAAGGACATTTCTGGCATTGAAAAGACTGTCTTTGGTGGAGTTTGGGAGAGGGTATTGTGAGGAGGATTTTTCTCAAGAATTAGACAACATTGTAAGCCCATAGGGCATGTCTTTGAGTCTATTTTCATCATACTGAATGTAATAGTAGATCACTTCTAAAAATAATATTTCCCTTTTCCTATTTTGTTCATTATGGTCTTCGATTGTGCCCTCATCATGCGGTATCGGAGCAGGTTTTCCTGAGTGTGTAGACATAGTGCCGATTGTGAGGTAGTTTACACCAGGACTATGTTGTTGTGGGTTTTGATACAAGAAGATGCCTCCATGAAGTGAGCATGGTGAAAGAGCTAGAGTTTTTACTCCTGAGGTTAGAGCCCTTTAGAGACAAGTCTAGGAATTGTAGGATGAGATTCACAGAGGGATGAATGTTGCTATAAGTGATGAAAGTGAGGAATAAAATGAAGTAGACAGAAATATCAGGCAAGAAGGGGAAGGAGAAAGAGAATTCCTAAACTAGGTGGAGGAGAAGCTTTTTAGGGCCATTTCTAAGCTTGGAAAAAGACCTAAAATTGGTGTCAGCATGTCTTCAAGAAATCTAAACCCAGGTGAGTTGATCAACTGGATCAAAGAACTGGAGGAATATTTTGAGTATAAGGATATTGGGGACCTTGATAGGGTTAAATTTTCAAAGTGCATGCCAAAATTTGGTGGAAAGAGATTTAGTTGGAAAGAGGTAGAAGAGGAAAGGAGAACATTACAAGATGGGATCGCATGGTGGGCAAACTAAAGAAGTAGTTCATTCCTGTTGATTACGAGCTTGATTTGTTCAAGAAGATGCAAGGGTTAAAGCAAGTGGGAAAATCAGTCCAAGAATACATAGAGGAATTTTACCGAGTCCTTATTAGGGTAGGGCATGCAAAAGAAAACAAGGAGAAGGTTGCCCATTATGTTAGTGGGTTAAGACCTAACATTCAAGGAGAGTTAAGTCTGGTAAGAGTGACTAGCATTGAAAGAGGCATACCAATTTTCCTTGTAAGTTGAGGAGATATAGAAGGAAAAGAGGGCACATTCAAGGAAAAAGTGGTAGTATTAGGTCATTTGGAGGGCAAAATGAGAACCAGAAGAAAAATGAAGATGTGGATACCAGCCAAAACCAGAGGAGCAAGGGTTTCAACCACTCCCATGATCAAAACTTTGGAGATCAGAGAGGAAGAGGTAAAGAACATGAACAAGGTTTAGGAAGAGGAGGCTTCCATGGTACCTATTTTCATTACAATGAAGAAGGTCATTGTACCTTCAAACACGCTCAATGCCAAGGAAGGATAGATAAGAGAGATAATGGTCAAGCAAGGGTTACTCTTGTGGATGATGATGCATAGTCATCACATTCAGAGGATGAAGAAAGACTAGAGGTTCTAGTTAATGAAAGGGTCTTACCGAGTGGTGAGACTGAACTTGGACAAAGGAGGAGTTTGTTTCATACTAGGTGCAAGTGCAAGGGTAAATGTTGTGATGTGATTGTTGATGGTGGAAGTACTAACAACTTGCTATCTGAAAGATAGTCTCAAAGCTTAAGGTCAAGAGGGAGAAACACCCCCAACCCTATCAGATTGCTTGGGTGTAGGATGATCACAAGGTCTTGATTAGTGAGCAATGTTTGGTGAAGTTCAAGATTGGGAGTCACCATGATGAGGCTCTTTATGACATGATTCCAATGGATTTCTTCCATTTATTTTTGGGAAGGCCATGGAAGTTTGATAGGCATGCTATACATGATGGTCATGCAAATACATACTCTTTGACAGAGGATGGGGTTTTCCACAAATTGAAGCTCTTGATAAAGGAGGGTGAAAAGATATGTGGTAGTTCTAGGGTATGTCTTATTGATGGAAGAAATTTTTTGGATGGCATGAAACATCAATATATGTGTTATGCTTTGATTCCTAGAATAGATAAGGAAGGTAGTAGTGAAGTTCCACTTGAAGTTTCAAGTTTATCAAGTGAGTATGGAGATGTCTCTAATAATGTTCTAGAAGGGTTTCTACTAGTAAGGAAGATTAGTCATCAAATAGATTTAGTCCCTAGAGCTAGTTTTCCTAACAAGGCTGCACATAGGATGACCCCTACTGAGACTAAGGAGCTAAATAGACAAGTTTAGGAGCTATTGAGGAAAGGTTTAATTCAAGAGAGCCCAAGCCCATGTGTAGTACCTACAGTGTTGGTAGCAAATAAAGATGGAGAGTGGAGAATGTGTATAGACTCTTGGGCTATAAATAGAATAACCATCAATTATTGGTTTCGTTTTCCAAGAATGGATAACCTTATGGACTGTTTTAGTGGAACTCATTACTCCACAAGGATTGATCTAAAGAGTGGCTATCACTAGATATAGATATGAGAGGGAGATGAGTAGAAGACTCCATTCAAGACCAAGGATGGTCTATATGAGTGGTTAGTCATTCCCTTTGGATT
The DNA here is from genome assembly GCA_028749045.1 of Cupressus sempervirens. Classification (NCBI taxonomy): domain Eukaryota; kingdom Viridiplantae; phylum Streptophyta; class Pinopsida; order Cupressales; family Cupressaceae; genus Cupressus; species Cupressus sempervirens. Next base: position 291,507,901 of record CM053783.1, on the reverse strand, counting down.
GATCAATGTGCCAAGCACCTTCATGCAACTTATGAATGAGGTACTAAAGAAAGTTTTGGGAAAATTTTTTATTGTCTATTTGGATGATATTTTGATTTTTAGTAAATATTTAGATGAAAATTTATATTACACATTCATAGTGTCCTTGAAAGGTTGAGGGAAGAGAAATTGTTGATTAATTTGAAGAAGTGTAGCTTTGTGAAAAGGGAGTTAGTCTATTTGGGGTTTGTTGTATTAACTAAGGGCCTCAAAATGGACCTAGAGAAGGTGAAAGTCATATTGGAATGGCCTACTCTAGGGTCTACTAGTAAGGTGTGGTCATTCCATGGTCTGGCTAGTTTTCACAAGAAGTTCATTATGAATTTCAGTAGTATATGTGCACCTCTAACTGAAACAATGAGGGGGGAATGAAAAGAGTTCAAGTGAACTAAATAAGCTACAAGGAGTTTTGAATTACTAAAGATTAAGGCAATAGATAAACCTATGTTAGCACTTCCTAATTTCAAAAAAGTATTCTAGATGGATTACAATGCTAGTGGCAGTGCTATTGGGACTATGTTGAGCCAAGAAGGTAAACCTATTGCCTATTTTAGTGAAAAAAATGAATGATGCAAAGAAGTACTGTGTTTATGATTAGGAGTTCTATGCAATAATTTAGGCCTTAAAGAAATGGAGACATCATTTCCTACCAAAATAATTTTTTTTGTATACTGTGCACCAGGCATTGCAATACCTAAATAGCCAAGGTAAATTGAATCAGAGACATTAGAAATGGGTAGAGTTAATGCAAATCTATACATTTGTATTGAAACATAAAAGTGGAAGGTCTAATAGGATTGAAGATGCATTAATTAGGAGATAGTTGTTGCTGAGAGTAATGTAGGTTGAAGTGGTTGGGTTTGATGAACTTAAGAATCTGTACCCTTAGGATATTGACTTTATAGAGGCTTGTAAGGCTTGTAAGGAACCTATTACTCTAGAAAAGACTAGGTGGCTAGATTACATGATTTAGGATGGCATGTTGTTCAAGGGAAGTCAATTGAGTATTCCAAGGAGTTCCATGAGTGAAAACTTGATCAAAGAGAAGCACAATGGAGGAATGATAGGAAACTTTGGTTGAGATAAGACCATTTCCATTATTAGAGAGCATTATTTTTGACCTCAATTGTTACAAGATGTGAAGGAGTTTGTGTAGAGTTGTCAACTATGTTAAAAAACCAAAGAATTTAGTTAGAATATTGGGCTCTATTAGCCATTTTCTATTACATTGAGGCCTTGGGAGGACATAAGAATGGATTTTGTTCTTGGATTTCCAAGGACAAAAAGGGGCAATGACTCAGTATTTGTGGTGGTTGATAGGTTCTCCAAGATGAAACATATTATTCTATGCCATAAGACTCATGATTCAACACATATTGCAAATTTTTTTTTTTTAGAGAGGTGGTGAGGCTATATGGTCTCCCAAAAAGTATTATTTCTGATAGAGATACTAAATTTTTTGGGTATTTTTAGAGGACTTTGTGGAAGAAGTTGAAGAAAAAATTGAAGTTTAGTTCTACAAATCATTCGTAGATTGATGGACAAACAAAAGTAGTAAATAGAAGTCTATGCAATTTGCTAGGGTGTTTAGTAGGAGATAAGTCCAAGGGATGGGATTTGATACTACCACAAGTAGATTTTTCTAATCAAGAATAAACAAATATTATTGAGATAAAATTTATAACTAAACAAGTACCACATCTGATTATGTAATTCAAATGGGTAAAAGCACAAATCTGTGTCACCTTTTATAAAGGAGAAGTGATATCAAAATTTAAAGTCTTAAACTTTAACGACATAAAAGTGGCATTTGTGCTTAGAATTTGAAGATTATGTAAAATAATGAAATGTGTAAAATTAGATGAAGTTTATGTCTGTAATTTTTTTTAAAAAAATTGAATGAAAATTTTATCTATTTTTTAATTTTTAAAGTCTATTTTTAATTTTTTTTTAAAATGCTGAAAATATAGAGTTTTTTTCCTGTTAAACAAATTTATGAAAATTTTCATATTTTGGTCTGATTTTTGGATATATTAGAATCGACATGTATACCTAGTGCACCGAAAAAGAAAAATTGAAATTTGGCTAATATTTTTCAAGTTATAACTGGTCAAAGTCAAAGTTATTAGAAATTGACAATTTTTTTCTCCCGTCAAACTTTTCTCATCAAATCTACATATTTTTTAAAACAAATTACATATTCTTGAAGAAGATTCTCTCCTCTAGCGTAGCATTAAAAAATAATATTTTTTGGACATGATTTACTATTTTTGTCTTATTTTTGAATAGAGAACTTCCTAAATTTTAAATTACAATAATTCTATGAATAGGAGTACTAGTAGATCACCCTTCCAAATTGTGTATGGGAGTAGTCCAAGGACTATACTAGATTTGAGGAAGATGGAGCAAGGGGAGAGGACAAGTTCTGAGGTAGAAGACTTTGCTAAAGATGTCAAGAACCTACATGAGGAGATGCGAGCACATACTACCAAGATGAACTTGTAGTATAAGCCTAGGGTAGATCAAAAGAGGAGACATAAGAAGTTCTAAAAATGAGATTTGGTTATGGTATACTTGAGGAAGGAATGATTTCTAGTGGGTACCTACAACAAGTTGAAGATGAAGAAATTTGGCCCTACAATATTTTGAAGAAACATGATTCAAGGAATGTATATGAGGTGCAGTTTCGAGATGGGATTCACATTTCTCCTATTTTCAGTACTATAGACTTAACAAAATATCATGATGATAGTGCAGATGAGGAGTTGATGTTGGAGCCATGTCCAATTCCTACTTCTAAGAAGGAAGAGATAAAAGAAATTATGTATATTCATGTGGGCTAGAGTACCAAAAATAGGCAGTATGAAGAATACTTGGTGAAGTGGAAAGGACAACAGGTAGAAGGTTCAACTTGGATATCCATAATGGAGGTTTTCCTTTTGGGTTTTCCTCTACTAGCTATAAAGTGATAGGGTCACTTTCAATCTACCCTGGATGTCTGATGCAAGAGCATCCGATGGTGTAAGGGAAATCTTGTATCACCCAAAAATATTCTTAGTGTTAGTTTCTGTTTAATGTGTTTTCATTTCTAGATTCCTGTTTGGGTTAGATAAAGATTCCAACTCTCATAGTTTGACTATTGGTTTTTTGGGTTAGAGTTTTTGAGCACCTTGGGATACGTGCTAATGTAAAAAATAGGTTATTTTATAATTGAGCAATAATTATGATGAGTTAGATGGTTTATGTTGGAAGGATGATTATAATTATAATTTAAATAATCCAAAAAAAAATGGGTCAAAAGGCTTTACGGTTTGAAAGTTATGGCAGTTTTAAGTTGTCTAGAGACTTCCTAAGAGCACTTCAAAGTCAAATTTGAGGCACCAAATGACCTTGTATGGGATCAAAAAATTGGGGGCACAAAAATCCTATCTACAAGGATAGAGAGCTCTTGAAGATTTTTCCAAAAATATAAACAGTTCGTCAATCAGAGTCCTAGATCAAAAGTTATGCCTCTTGAAAGTTGGACTACCATTTCTAGATTCTTCTAATTTTACACCGACTTTTGTTGTGTTTTCTAAAACCTTCTATTTTGGTTGTGGATTCCAAATGGCATATTATAAAATACATTCTTAACCCTAAACCTAATTTTGGTTACTTAAGAATATTTCTTTTATTGAAATGGCAGTTTTTGGTGGAGTTTGGGAGAGGGTACTGTGAGGAGGATTTTTCTCTAGAATTAGACAACATTGTAAGCCCATAGGGAATGTATTTGAGTCTATTTTCATTTTACTAAATGTAATAGCAAATCACTTCTAATAATAATATTCCTCTTTTCTTGTTGTGTTCATTATGGTCTTGGATTGTGCCCTCATCATAAAGACTATGAGCCAACAATACTATTGTAATTGTAATTAATTAATTATCTAATTATAATTATTGGGAAAGCCTCAAGGCTAACTCAAGGAATTATTATGAAGATATAGTATAAAGGAAGTTTTTTTTTCTTTTTTATAAAGTATCTATTTTTATGTATCAAGTATAACCATTGTGAAGTGCACAGTGGGAAAAGAAGTAGAGTGCTTACTAAATGTGAGTAATTGATCGAAGGGATTATTGGATACAAATTGTGAGATCTGGTTACAATATCTAAAGGAGCAAAATTTTGGTTGACAAGATAGAGATAGAGGAAGAAATTGCACATTTTATTTCTATTATTTTGTAAGGAATAATATAGAGATCATTTGGACAATGGGTTCATTGGTCTTAACCTTGAAGCTGTTTGGGCAGTGGGTACATCTATCTTCCACAATTCCTAATAGCATTGACACAAATCCTAATAGGTTTGTAATATCTTAACATGAAGTCAAAGTCTCCTAACATGGACTCATATGTATTGAATGTTGTAAAAAACTCCTAACAAGGTCTATCCTTTAACAAGGAATATTTATATTGGTACATCATCTTGTTGGTAGCATCCCCATTGGGGATTTCCCTCTTATCAAGGTTTTCCCTAGTTAACATATTTGGTGTTAATTGTGTATGGGTATCATGTTGTGGTTTAAATTTATATTACTTATATGGTTAAGTTTATTTAAGGTTGAAAATTATGATAATAGTTGGATAACTAATTCATAGAGAAGAGCTACATTATCAAGGATAAGGATGGTAAGACAACTAGAACTAGAATTAGATCCATTGGTAATGTATTTTGGTTGAATCCTATTGAAATGACATGTTTGGTTGTGAAAATTAATAACAATTGGTTATGGAATAGAAGAATTTTTCATATAAACTTTGATAATATTATGAAGGTCAGTAGCACATTTTTAGTTAGAGACTTTCCTAAGATAACAAAGACTACTAATGTTGTGTGCAAAGAATATATTTTGGCTGAGTAGAAGAAAGTGTCTTTTCCTAGCAAGAAGTTCACTACCATAGAGAAGCTAGAGATCATTTAGATAGATTTGACTGTTCCTTCAAGAACAAGAGGATTCTATGGTGAAATGTACTTTGTGATTTTTATTAATGATTTCACTAGAATGATTTGGGTAGCATTTCTTCAAGAGAAATCTAAAGCTTTTGAGAAGTTTAAGATATTTAAGAATAATGTTGAGAATGAATCTACTTGTGATATTACTATCAAGATTTAACTATGTGATTTTGAGTCAAACTCATTGACCCATGTTTCACAAGTAGTGATTCAAGATATTTAGGAATAAAGTTGAGAATGAATCTACTTGTGATATTACTATCAGGATTTTACTTTGTGATTTTGAGTCAAACTCATTGATCCATGTTTCACAAGATTACTACTCATGAAACATGGGTCAATGAGTTTGACTCAAAATCACATAGTTAAATTCTGATAGTAATATCACAATTTGACTTGCTATGGAAATTATCTCCTACTAATCAATGAATCTACTATAAAGATAAAGTGTTTGAGATTAGAGAGAGGAGGAGAATTTATCTCTAGAGATTTTAACATATTTCATGAAGAGAATGGAATCCAAAGAAAACTATCCTCACCTAGAACACCTAAGAAAAATGAGATTTCTATAAGAAAAAATAAATCACTAGCAGAGGCATCTAGAGTGATGTTATTTGAGAATGATGTTTCTAAGACATTCTGAAGAGAAGTAGTTAATACAATAGTGTACACTCTTAATAGAGTGCAAATCAGAAAAGGTATGAGTAAGAAACCTTATGGTTTGGTCATTCACTATCATATAAATATTTCAAAATATATGGGAGAAAATATTACAATAAGAGAGAGGATGACATTGATAAGTTCAATCCTAGAAGTGATGAACATATGTTTCTTGGCTAATCATTAAAGATAAATGCATACAGGTGTTCCAACTATAGAACTGAGAAAATATTTGAATGCACAAATGTAAGAATTGATGAAAAATTTGGTACTAAAGAAAAGATGGTAGATTATAATTTTGATGAAGAAGAAGATATTTTTGAAACTATTAGATAGAATGTTGATGTTTTCTTTGAGACTAACAATAATTTGCAGAATGATGTGTTATTTGTTGAGCATAGAGGAGAGAAGAGGTTTGAACCTAGAGATGAGATAAGATTTGAGATGTTAACTCTTACCTCCAATAGAAACATGTAAAAGAATCACCCTCCAGAGAAGATAACTAGAAGTAAAGATAAATGTCTGATGATGAGGAATAGAGAAAACAAGGAATTGTGTCTAATTTATCAAGTGGAGCCTCAAAGCACATATCAAGCTTGTAAGGATGATCATTAGATACAAGCAATGATGGAATAATTGGATCAGATTGAGAAGAATGAGACATGAGAGTTAGTTCCTAGACTTAAAGAAAAGAATATAATAAAAATCAAATGGGTATTCAGGAATAAGATGAATGAATAAGGAGAAGTTGTGAGAAAAAAGGCCAAACTTATTTGTAAAGGTTACTCACAACAAGAAGAAATATATTATGAGGAGACATGTGCACCTATAGCTAGAATGGAAGCAGTATGATTGTTCTTGGCTTGTGTAGCAAGTAAGAAGTTAAAGCATTACATTTGGGGTCAAATTGCAATGATGGTGTAATTTGTAGTCATTTTCATTTTTATTGCAATTTCCCTCGACATCATCACAAGACTAATATTGCCATCATAATTGTGATGCAATTGCAAGAAAAAACCAAAAAAATATGATAATTATTTTCCATTTGATTTTGATTGTGGACAGTTGCATGTGAAAGAGGTGTAGAGGTCCGAATGAGGGTGGACTATTGTGAACGTTGTCATGGCCCTTGTTATCATTGCATTTGGTTGTTGTGCCCTTATTATTTTTGCATTTCATATTTGTTTCCTTGCTCTATGATTTCATTTTTGCACCACCCTTGATCTATGATTTCAATGGCATACTGTGACCTTACTCTATGATATCATTGTTGTGTTGTGCCCTTGCTCCACGATTTTCTTCAAGGGCGAGAACAGGTACATATGTAATTTTTTTTCCCCTTTCCTTGTAAACATGTATGTCTTTATATTTCCTTCTAAACATGTATCTCTTTGTATATCTAGAGAGATATTTTTCAAGGTTCTTATTACATATTATCTCACAATAGAAACAATGATCTAGTTGCATACATATTCTAGAATCCAAATAATAAAACAATAAATCTCACTAAACCCATACTAAGTCACTTATCTCGAGATATTAAAAAAAAAAATGCAAACCATGAAAAATGGGCAGAGTTTGCAAGAAATTTTACAAAAACATATCATAGCAAATATTTTTAGAAAGAAACAAGCCATAAACTAGTTAAATTGGTCTAGTTACTAATTAGTTGGGTTGATTACAAATTCATGTAGAACTACCATTAGAGTAGCTACAATAAAATGAACAATCAATTGTTCCAAGCTAGTAGGATCAAATATAGTTTTTGAAGGTGATACAAATGCATATGTAGATGCATCACTTGCATGTTAGGCATGAAGTGCATTCCCCAAATTATAATGGGTGGATATGAAGGCTCCATATGCTGGCCCAACAAATGGGTACTCTCTTTGTTCACTTCTCTTTTTATAGTTCTTATACATGGCTATATCTTGAGAATTATTGGATGTCATTATTTGTTTGGATATGGCCTATTAGAACCCTTCCTTTTTTAAAATTTTATGCAGGACATAGGTTTTCCAAGTAAGTCTTTTGAGTGAATGGGATACATATAAAACTAATGTAATATTTAAATTAATAGTACGATATTCTCTAGATTCATTTTCATATTATTGATTTTGGTGTGGACTAAAAAAATACATAGAATGATATTACATTGTAAACAGGGTTGTCTTTGATATTATGTTTAATTCATAATTATACTTAGATCCTATATCACACCCTATTTTAATTTTGTCCCCACTATTTTTTGCTGAAATTTTATGTACCAATATCTTACTTTGTGCATACTTTGATTGTTATAAGTATATGATGATTAGCTAGTTTAGTATTTCATTAAATAGCATTAGAAACATAAATTAGTTATTTAATTGAACTTCCTATTGAGTTCTTTATTCATATATTTGCAACCACTTTCCTTAGTGTTATCCTAAGATGATATGGGATTTTCTATGCATAATAAAAACATGGAGAAAGAAATTGAAAATTTATTCTAGAATATATAACAATAGAAAAACAATACACCTAGGAGAAGCAAGGATTTAGGTTACTTGAAGATGGAGAAATAAATAATTTGAATTAACAGTTATTCCTAGCTAGCAAGATCAAATATAGTTTTTCAAGGTGGTAAAATTACATATGTAAATACCATAATCACAAGGATCATTCTCTTGAAAAAGCCACAATGACACAATTACATTACCTCTAAACCATGCAAAGGATGTTGAAGTGGTTCCCAACCTTGAAACACTCTTATAAGAAATGACAAAGAAAATGTGGAAGAAAACAACCTTGAAAAAACTCTTTGAATGTTCTAGAAATAACTCCTTTAATGTTCAAGAAAAAAAGAAGGCCAAAACAAGAAGAAGAATGAAGAGAGTGACAAGGAGTTACAAACAAGAGGAATGAAGAGGAAGGGGATAAAGGAAAAGGGCCCACCTCAAAAGAAGAAAAGATCACCTTTATGTCCAAGTAAGAAAGAAATGGATTCCCCCTCTAATTTAAGTAAAGAAAAACATTTTGAAGATATTTTTTGGTCAAGATTGAGGCCCTTTCAAATGATGATCAAATAGAGCCTTAAGGCACAAATGTCTTGGACATTAATTTGAGCATCCAAGATTACAATTAAGAACTTCAAAGTCATGACAATGAACTATGTGAGATCACTTTCCTAACATGGCTATCAAAGTAAATTTGATGGGGACAAATAATAATAGCCCAATCCATTAGGAGTTATCAAGGTAGATTTAATATCAACACCATATTCTTGCTTCTGAACTAATACTTTTTTAGGTGCACTTTCTTGTAAAACATTAATTTTGTTAAACAATTGTAAACTCTTAGAAAATGCTTCTTGTTTTCTATTGCCATTTATGGGCTTACCTTGAACAAAATCAAAATAAAGAGGCACAAATACATGAATATTTTCTTTCAAAACCATATGTGCAAATATAAACATTTAGTAGACCATGTCCAATATTTTTGTAGATATACACATTAATTACAACAAACTTTTCTTTCAAAATCATATGTGTAGATACAAACATTAAGTAGAACATGTCCAATATTTTTGTAGATATACACATTAATTACAACAATTTTTTCTTTCAAAACCATATGTGTAGATATAAACATTAAGTACAATATGTCCAATATTTTTACAAATATACATATTAATTAAACCAAAATTTTCTTTCAAAACTATATGTTTAGATATAGACATTAAGTACAACATGCCTAATATTATTGTAGATATACACAATAATTACACCAAATATTTCTTTCAAAACCATACATGCATACATAAACATTAAGTACAACCAACTCAATAAGGTACACAAATAAGTTATTCCCATGAAGAAGGATCATTTCAGATAATATAAGGGAGTTTGATCAAAATAGGGAGACAATCACTAGATTATTTTCTAACTTTCAAAGAGTAGATGATGACAAATTTTATTGTCCTTGCAAGCATTGTAATGGCTTAAAGACAAGAAGTATCAAAATTCAAACAACTAAGAGACATTGTAGGGAGAATGGTCATACTGAAGGGGGGTCTAATTATCATCAATTGGTAAGTTGTTTGTTATATTATTTTCAAAATTAATATACATATGAACCATAAATGGGGGTTTGATTATCATTATTTTTATATAGGTCAATATCCCCATGGTAGTATGTGATATGGACCAACACATATCAAGGTGTGCATATGGAAAAACATAGAGGTGTGAATATGAAGGAACATGGATGTGTGAGTATTGAAGGAGAAGATCATGATCCCATGGAAGATGATGGTACAAATGCAATTATACATGACACATTTGGTACTAGTGCTACTTCTCCTACTAATTATGATGATGATGATGATGATGACTATGACATTGAGGTCATCTATTATACACCTCTACTTGAGAAGGCAAACACAGGCCTTTACAAAGGATTCCAATCAACTATTCTCTTTGTTGTATTATTGTTGGTGAATTTGAAGGTTTTGAATGGTTTATCCAACATAACATAACAATTTTACAAATGCTAAGGTTTTTGATATATGTCATTATACTCTATAAAAGGTGAAATATGTACCATTAAGATTATTTATACTAATGAATAATATTTTTTTTCTATAGATTGATTGGTTACTATTTGTTACCACCATTAAATGTTCTCCCTTGCTCATACTGAGAATTATGTGCCACTATGAAACATATCAAAATGAATTATTAATCAATAGATGCTTGTCCTCAAGATCATGTAATTTATCATAAAGAACATGAAAATACAATAGAATGCCTCAAATGCAATATGAACAAATATCGAGATGATCAAGTGACAAAAAGGGTACCTCACAAGTTTCTTCATCACATCTCCATTATTCTACATCTTAAATGATTATTTAGGTGTAGTAGGTTGGTACAATTTATGTTACCATGCACACAATAGAAGTTGAGATGACATTATATTATAAAATTTATATCTCTTGGTTTTAGGAAATGCAGAAGGACACCATAATCAAACTCATTTATTTATGAAATTTAGTTACAGTGTATGAAGTATTCAAAAGAATGGGTTTATATGGGATTGCCTCAAATTATTCCTCTCTAAGGTATTCTATTGTTTCTATTTATCTCCAATCATGTTTTATTGCATTTGATAACTTTTGTTGTAAATTGGGAGACATGAATACAAATTTGAATAGTGGAAACAAATGATATTAGATCAACCTAAAGTATACATTGATTCATGAACAATTCTCATTATTTCTTTTGAGTGTGGTGATATGTTGAATAATATTATAGGGAGGAAGCAGAGGATCCTAAGGTGTAGTCAAAGATTTGTCTTTGGAACATGGTCAAATTAGCAAAGGAGGCCACCAAAATATGTCGCGTACTTGAACCTATGTTTCATTTTTTTGATAGTGGGCAACACTATTCCCTTCAGAATGGAATCACACTACATGTTCTGTATGACATACAATACTTAATGGAGAAAGTAGGTAACATTTATATTTTAGTTACTATTTCCAAATGCCAAGTTCACCTTTCATTTTAATATTTTATGGTATTTCATGCTTTTCTATTGGTCAATTTGCAGACTATTGCAAGGTTTGCACAACTCTTATTTCCTACCAAATAACAACATCACAATGATCACTCTTCAATTATAAATTTGTAGGTTATGTGTTGAGAAAAAAATATAGATCTAATTTGGGGTTTGAAATTCATTTTACATCTTTACAATCTTAATACAATCAAAAGAACAACACATTAGGAAAAGTTAGAATGAAATTTCTTATCCACAATAAATGGCATAATTCTCCATCCACCCTTATAAGACTCTTTCATTTGCACAACAGAATCCTCATAAAGATTGTTGTTACACTTCAATTCATGAAAAAATCATTAATATTCTTATCACAATGCTGGATTAGTGAATGCAATCTGATATATTCATGCAAACTAAATTGTTACACAATCTAATTGAGAAATAACATTGCTCAATCACTACCCATAATTTATATCTGCACATTCTAGAGCAACCACCATTCAACCTTTCAAATTCTAAATTTGGTTGATAGCATTTCTTAATCAACTTATTTGATTGTTATTCTCAAATTATTGCTACTTATTTTGAACATCAAGATCAATGCAACAAAATTGTCTTGTTAGGATTTTGTAAAGAAACATATTTGTACATATAAATAGTTATGATGTTAAAATTCACACACACACACACACACACACACACACACACACACACACACACACACACACACACACACACACACACACACACACACACACATATCAAAATCCACTCCTGTATATATGAACATATTTAAATATATATATTAGAAAAACTATCATGTTGACATCCATTATTGTATATAGAGGCATGAAAGAATAGGTCCATTGGAAGGCCTACATTCGATAAATACTTTGTATGTAGGTGCTTGTCTTTATGTCTTCTCTCTATAGATTAAATTTGTTTTTTTTGTAGGGTTTTTAAAGGATTTGGACTGAATTGTCATATAGATTATGGTGAGCATGGAAGTAAAATCATTTTACTGAAGAAAAATGTTTGGTATCATAGTGTCATGCACGGATATTTTTTTATTAAAATTAATAACTCCGTATGAGAAGCAAAGAAGCTTTAGTTATGTACTATATGATTAATATGCCTTTTTAATATCTTGTAACAGATGATTGATTTTTAGCAAATATTTAACTTTAGTACAACATATACATATAAGCTTGAAGAAGAGATGCACAACATTGTACTTTTTCCCTTTCCATATGATACTTTAGATATTTTTAGTCCTTGGGATACTACTTTCTCCATTGGCCAAGTACTAAAATAAAAATATTACATTTTGATTAATTTTGGTGATTTGATTTTAATTAGCCTCTATTGAATATTAGTTTGATTCATGTTCAATTCAATGACCCTTGTCACAACATACTAATTCATAGATGGAATATACATGCTTGTAGTGTTCAAATCTTAGTAACCATAGGGACAACCACACCAACAAAAGTTGCGATCAAAACCATATGAGAAAGATGAACCTCCAAGCAAGAGATGAACAAGTATGAATTTAAGATCATAGTTGAACTATGATAGAAGCAACTAGAACCATCACACATGGTTCTTGAATCACATGATATGCTACATAATGGTGTGAGTTATTAAGCATGATTTTAAGATCATACTCACAATATGTTAATATACATTATTTAGAGGCAAGTGATTCTTGGAAAACACTACAAAAAATCACATTCATTGCTCATTAATTTTAGGGGATACTTATATAATGCTATGTATTAAATATTTTCTATTGAAATCAGCTATTATAAAAAGAGTTTTTAAAAAGTTCAATATTTAAAATTGGATTTAATCTCTTCTCAATTGAAACATGTATGATGAATACTATTGTACATCTTACATAAAAAGGAAAATATATAGATGGAAAATTATTTTTTATTAACATGATTGTAGGGATTTCTATTAATGCAATTGAATCATATTCTTAGTACATTGATTTTTCAGTACCTCACATATATTTAGTCTTATTTTGGAAAAATAGCATGACTATCTTGTTCATAGACTAGAGTTTATTTAGAACACATTGGAGTTATAATTATAGGTGTTAAAAATTTAGTTGTCAAAATAAAATGCAATAAAATGATGAATGTTGGTGCTAGGAAGCAAAGGGCTATTAGTAAGCTAGATAATGAAAGAAAAATAGATTTAGAAGAAAAAAGTTAAAGTAGACCTTATGCAGTTGAGGACATTTGCAATATTAGGTAGACCTATAGGAGAGAAAATGGAGTGTGCTTTAGAATGGGGAAATTTTTGCTAAGGACATGTCACACTACAAATATTTCACTCAACTCTTGAGGATACACCCATGGCTAAGAAACCAATTAAAACATATCTTTTATAAAAAAAGATGATGAAAAAAAACTACTAAGTGTCCTATACATTGTAGTATACATGTTATGCAGCCCTAAACCTCATGTTTTATAAAAAAAATGATGAAAAAAAAAATACTATCTTGTTTGTTAGTGTAGTGCCTGCCACTAAATCACATTGTTGCTATCATGGACGAACTCTATTATACTAGTTTTGTGTTGATAATTAGTAGAATTGTTTTGAGATTATTAGATATTGTGCTATGGATTCAGTTTATATGTGATGAGATTACTTAGACTCTACATTTCATGGATGCATGATGATTATTACATTACTTCCAGCTATTGATGATGATTAGTTAGATGGTTATTTTCACATGTGTTTTCTTATGGATACTTACCCCATAATTGCATGTGTATGGTGTGCGTGTTTGTTTTCTTATTGTATGGCATTCCTAATATGGTTAAGGAAGGGAGTCATAGTCACCTACTAGTCAGGATCTACACGATGCACCACTTCTTGCCATTGCCGATTTAGCTTAGCATATAGATATATATTGTATGTACATGCATGGATTTTATGTAGGTTGCAAGTACCGGGTATCAACTTCCCTAAATTTTTAGGATGAGTGTACCCTATCGCACTTCTCAATGGTAAGAGAGGGGAGATAAATTCTCAAGTCCAAATCCTAAACCCTTAAACCTTTTGTCCTATAGAGGTATGACAAGTATTTGAGATATTTTACCTTCCGAATGTGTTGGATGACATAATTCGTGATTTTAACTCTTTAGACTAATTTTGTATGGATTGTTCTATGATGGGTTTTTATATTTTATTTTGGAGGTCTTTGGTGAATTTTCTATTAAATAAGTCTTAAATTAAAAGATTTAATTAATAATTTAATTATTTTGGAAAAATTAATATGATATCATGATCTTTAGATATTTTGATTTTAATTAATTAAATGGGGAATTAATTGAGAAAAAGAATTAAATAAAAGAAATTAAAAATAATAATAATAAAAGTAATAAATAAATAATAATAATGGAAATAATAAAAGAATTAAAATAAAAGTTATAAGTCCACCTAGGAGTAAACACGCCTCTTGATTGTACATATGTCAACAACACAGGAGTTAGTGCACAAATTAAGAACATGGTGTCTAGAACCTTGTGACTCATCTAGAAGGTTGGAAAAGACTCATGGTTAGTTGTCAACACCTTCTGGTTGTTTCTAGAGACATTTTAGGTGCTTCCTAAGAGTTCTTTATATTCAGGCACTCCTAGAAGCTTAGAGAGCATTTTTGGAGAACCTGGGAACATTGGAGAAGGAAGGAGCTTGCTCTACAGATTCCAAAGAGAAGTGAATTAGCATTAGTGTCCAAGTAGACACTTGTGATTTTGATTTATGATATTTCACTTCTTGCACTTCCTATCTTCTTCGTGTCTTCTGAATACTTTCTGAGGATTTTCATATCTTGGTTGTATACATTTGTCATAGGAAGTTAAATTTTATATAAGAAATTTTTATATGCGTAGATCTGAAGAAACTATGGGGCTAGGGTTTTCAGATGTGTATGGACAAACCTAGTTAAAAGAATTAATGGGTAAATTTAGAGAAAAATTACTTTCATCGAATTGGAAAGCCCTTTTTTTTAAAAACTAGGTATATGTTCTCTTTTTATATATATATATAAAATCTGCATATACACACACACACACACACACACACACACACACACATATATATATGTTTACTAAAAAATGCAGTAATGATTGATAACAAATTGAGTGTGTATATATATATATACATATATATATACATATATGTATATACATATATATGTATATACATATATGTATATATATACACACATATACATATATACATATATATATGTATATATATACATATATGTATATACATACATATATATATGTATGTATATACATATATGTATATATATATATGTATATACATATATGTATATATCTATATATATATCTATATATATATCTATATATATATATATATATATATATATATATATATATATATATATATATATATATATATATATATATATATATATATATATATATATATATATATATATATATATATATATATTTGTTTAAAAATGTAGTGAAAAATCATATTAAAATCTGAAATGGCAATAGATAAAATGTTTAATGAAAAATGTTATAATAAAAAATATATATATATATATGGATGGGAAGGGGGGGGGAGGGGTTTACCCCCCCATACCCTTTTTAAAGATCGCTGGCAGTCCGTGCTTGCTATCGCAGGTACTATGACTACCGTCGCAGGCCCTGCGACAGAGGCATGACCACACGTCCATATATAATGTGGTAGTGGCTTTAAAGCCTACACCATGCGTTAAATCGTAGAGACAATACTTTTGTAAATATACACCATTTTATTATATGATGCAATTCGGTTATTAAAAGCTTTTTCATAATATTGTAAGTTATATATATATGTATGTGTATATGTATATGTATATATATATATATATAAGTATTAATATATTAAATATGTGATTTAATAATAATTATATATATAATAATTATTATTAAATCACATATTTAATATATTTAATACCTACACACACACACACACACACACACACACACACACACACACACACACACACACACACACACACACACATAGTGTTTGACTTTAACATTGTTACTTTATAGATGTTAAATGTTGATAATTGTTAAATATGAATTATTGATTTAATGATAATTTGTTAATTATTGTTAAATCAAAAAGAGATAATAAATTCATTAAAAATAATGAATCTAGTATTGTAGATTTATTAATAAATTATATATATATATATATATAGTGTTTGACTTTAACATTGTTACTTTATAAATGTTAAATGTTGATAATTGTTAAATATGAATTATCGATTTAATGATAATTTGTTAATTATTGTTAAATCAAAAAGGGATACTAAATTCATTAAAAATAATGAATCTAGTATTGTAGATTTATTAATAAATTTGTTTTAAATTGAACTTGTTAATATTTATCAACAAGTTATTATTAGATTATTAATTTGAATATTAATGGATTAGAAAGTATTTGATTTTTAATTTAAGAAATTATTGCTAGATTATTAATTGACTATTATCCATTGACTTGTTAACATAGTTATGTGATTATTAATTAATTTAATTAATGGTAGAATTAATTAAATTTAATTGATAATTAGGTTATACAACAAAGTTTTAATCGATTTGATTTAATTGAAAGTTGATAAGCCTTATCCTAATAATTTGAATAAGGGGGAACACTTCTTAGAGATAAGGAAGTTTTATCTAATCATTAATAACATTGATTTAAGTAAAACAAAGTGAATTATTTAATAAGTAAATAATTATCTAGGGAATTGTTCTATATCATAATCAAGGGGATAGATGGGTTGACTTGTAGATTAATGAAGAACCTTATACACTTGAAATATATATTTGAAAAAAAAAAACTAAAACCCCACACTTTATTCAACTATGTAATTTTAGTAAACCAAAACATGTGCTTGCATTGTGCTTTCTCTATGCTTCTTGTTTTGGTTTTTTGGGTTGACTAGTGTTGACCAATTTTAAGATTTCTACCAGAGGCTTGGCAGTTATGTGAATGTGATGGCATGTTGATGTTATTTGGTCTCAATTCTTTTAAAACACAACCATGGTAATGTGATGGCATGCTTTATGATGTGTGTGGTTTATTGATTGTTATTGCTTTTCAGTCTTCTTGTGTGAAGCTGAGATGTATGTGTATGCGACACTTGACCTAATCATTTTTGAGTCATCGATCGATTCTCCTTGGACTACTTTCCAATCGCCATGATGGGACTAAAGTGTTGATTTATTTCTTGATGATGTCATGTTGTGATATGTTTTGACTCAACCATTTTGGAGTCTTCGATCAGTATTACTTTGAGATACTTTTTGGTTGCTTGTTAAGAACCAATAATTTTTGTGATTATTAGTGATACCTTCAATTTCCAATAGAGAACTTTTGTGGTCATGATTATCTATGGATGCTTTTCAGTTACTCATGGAGATTTGATGCTCTTATTATGGATTATTCTTTTGGTATTTTTCTAGTTGCTTGTATAGGACTAAGGTGATTTTGTGATTTATGATTCCATGAGTTTAGGGTAGGTTATCTACTTGTAGTGTCGAGAAGTGGCTTGCAATGGGGGTCGAGGCCCTAAGAGGCTACTAGGGTAACTCATTGTAAGTTTTTTTAATAAGTGAAAACATTCACGCCTAATACTAACTTAATGAACCTAAAAAGATAATTGTTTTGTTCTCACCCATGCATTGAGTGCTAGTACAGACTAGGATGAGATTAGAGAGAATGCTTGGTTGTGACCTTGCATGCTGTAGTATGCCTCGTCTGTATGAGAGGATACTAGTGGCCGCATAGGGATCACTAGGGGGCTGGGGTCTATTGAGAGACTACCAGGGTAACTCTAGAATGATCTGTGAGATGAAACTTTCCTGCTTGCATAGTAGGTTTCCTACATGTCTTTGTGTGCCTCTAGGATTAGATGTTAGTTTGTGATTGGAATCTTGTGTTATGTGATTTGATATACTGTTTGGGACTTGAGACTATCTCCTCAGTGCAGTGGGAGTGGACCATTTAGGTTCCATGTGGTCGGATGGTAGTGCTTTTCCATTCTTACCATTTGAGATCCATTTGAGAGACTGTGGCTGATGCATTCTTTGTTCGCATCTATCTTCATTCTATTCATGGATTATGATGGTGGACACATATTCCTTACATTGATGATTTGTATATGTTAGATGATGTTATCTTATGCTTTACTTTGCATGTTAGATTTCTTTTCTGCATATGATGTAGTATGATTTAGGCATGACATTCCTAATATGTTAATACTAATGATCTCTTTAGTAATTTGGGATGTTACGCATAGAGGGATGGCTAGGGCCCATGATGGTCTAATGATGCTATTTATAGTTTGGAGGAACTGTGGACTTAGTTAATTATGTTTGTGATAAATGGTTATTTGTTATGATGGATGTTTATATCTTTTATGATGATGTATCATGTATATTCTTTTAAGCCTTTCATACCTTGTGGCATGTACAGTGGATGATTGAGCATTCAAAAATGTAATTTATGAGCATTGGAATTTTCATTATTATTTAATGTGGATGTAGTATTAGATGAATTCATTAATATTAGTTGATTTAGATGTAATTCAGCATTAAGGGATCCTTAAAGAATGTAACCTGTTATGTACGTTTATGTTTACATTCAGTTAAATGATGTTGTTGCTTTTGCTATGATGTTCTGAATGGTTAACTGTCATGTTTATAAAAAAAAAAAAAATGCTACCAAACTTAGTGAAACTTTAGTTTAATTCTTTGGATCCCTTGGCGGGGCATTACAGTTAGAAATATATTTTACTATGTTGATCATACACACACACACAATTTAGCGTCGATCTTATAGTTTCCTCTTTGGCCCCTCTCATGGAGATTTTTTTTGAAATTCTTCTAAGTTGTATGATTGATACTACTTTTTCTCAAGTGTTTCATAGATAGTGTTGCATTTCCATTTCCTTTTTATATTACTCTAGATAAGAAGCCCAACATTGTGATTATTTCTCCATGCATGAAGTCATGAATTCAACATATATTTTGTGTGCAATATTAGCTTATTGAGGACTTAACATTTAAATAGGTGGAACACCACCAAAAGGCCACTTGGAAACATTTTTCCCTGCTATGAATTTCAAAATTAGATTTCTTGTTCTATCATTACCCTTATAAAGATATATTTTGATGAATATAGGAGGCATGCAAAAATTGTAGAAAGGCATAACTGCCAATTTTAATCCATGTGTACAAAAATTTAATCCTCCTATAGTACAATACATGACTCTCCCTCCATGCCTAATTCCCAATTTCTCCTCCAATAGTGAATTCAACCTCGCTAATATCATACAATAATGTTCCAAATCCATTCCAATTGTAGATAAATTATGTTCCACACATCATGAATTATATTCCAAAAAATCTCTCCATCAAGTTTCCCTCTTATGGGTTTCCTAATTCCTTTTTCTCCTATAAATACTCCCTTTCCTAGTGGAAGAATAGTGGAACCATCTAATTGTCTGCCCAATTTTTTGGTTTGCCTTCGTCATGAGAAGTAAGGTTTGTAGGGTCCTCCTCTACAACATCATTGTCTTCATTTGCATATGTTATGAGATATCACATGTTTGGATTCAATTGAAAGAGATCATAAACATTGGTTCTAAATCCATCCACTGAGATATCCATATTATCATCTTACCTTGCATAATCCATAAAAATTGAAGTGTACTCTCAAAGTATTCTCACACTTTAACTGTAATGAAATTAAAGTAAACATACTGTGATTAAGAATATAATTTCTTCAAAAATTTCTCAAGATAAGAAGTTCTGAAAAGCTTTACAAAATACATTATAGATATAAGCTCTACCTACTACACCATGATTAGACGATGAAAAAGCATGGAAATCAACATCAACAAAAACTAAATCTTTTTTTCTAAAAATAAATATTCTAGCAAGCCATCACAATTGCAACAACTTTGATCTATAGTACACTACCACAACATCAACATTACCATTGACCACCTATTGCAATTGTGATGGATAAATCTAATAGATAGTCATCATAACCACAACACTATTGTCGCATTCCATCATGATTGCAAAAAGTGACTGAAAATAAAATATTTCATAATTGTGACGGTAACCTGTCACAATTATGACAATATGAGGATGAAATCTTGGTCTTTCCACCTAAATTTTGACAACTATTGGTGTTATAATTATGACAAATGATAAAGCCATCATAATCTGTGACTCCAAAAGTTCGATGCCCATCAAACATAAGATAATTATTGGTACTATTTCTTGGGCAATGGTCATCCATCAAAATTGCAATGGCTTTCCATCACAATTCAAGTTCAAATGTAGTAGTGAAGGTATATCTGATGGATGCCAAGTCAACTTTTTTGAATGGAGAACTTGAAGAAGTCTATATTGAGAAGCCTAAAGGATTCCCTCTGATAGAAGAAAAAGAGATGGTATGCAGACTAAAGAAATCATTGTATGGTCTAAAACAAGTACCTAGAACCTGGTATGTAAGGTTGGATAAGTATTTGAAAAAGCTTGGATTTGTTAAAGGTACAACATATGCTAATTTTTATTTGAGAGAAGTTGATAATGAGTTATTTAGCATTGTAATATTTGTGCATGACATAATATTCAGAGGAAATGATGAAGAAAGTGATAATTTTTCTAAAGAGATGAAAAATGAGTTTGAAATAAGCATGATAGGAGAGATGAAGTTCTTCCAAGGATTGTAGATTGTGTAGAATAGTGATGGTATTTTCATTTCACACACTATTTACTTGAAAAAATTGTTGAAGAGATTTGGATTAGAAAGTTGTAAACTTGTTGGTAAAACTATGATAATTGGTTATAAGCTATCTAGCAAAGATGAGACACCTATAATTGGGTAGAAGAAGTATAGATCTATGATTGGAGGATTACAATATATGACTCACAACAAACTAGATATAGAAAATGCAATTAGGATTATAGTTGAAAAGTTGAAGAAGTACATATAACAATTGGTATTTTTTATTTGTTTGAGGCCTTTGAGATTGATGTCAATGGGGGAGAATTTGCATGAAAAACATATCCTAAGAAATGAGGGAGAAGAACACATAATTATGCATGAGGGAGAGATATCTCTTTAGGGAGATTTAAAAAGATTCATGTAAAGAAGTAGGAGTATGCACCTGATGTACATTTGATGTATTGTGATTTTTTTTAGTATGAAGTGAACAATTGATGTCTATCTAGAAGGACGATATGCACCTATTGAGTTGATATTTTTTAGCATGTGAAAAACTAATGACAGTTTTAGAATATAGAGGATTCCAAATTGATGAAGAGGATTTGAGATGACATCAGTAGTGGTAGTATAGTTTGGTATTCTTGGAACCTAAATGTTTTTCATCTTTGTTGCCATCAATACCAAAGGGTGATATTGTTAGCATGAATGCTGATGATACTACATTAGGGGAGTATCCTAAGAATTGGAGAGTATTGGCATGATGCATTCATGACTATTTTTATCATTGATGTCAACATAACATTGTTTTTATAAAGACTAGGAGAACAAAACTTAGAGATCTTACTGGTACAGATAATGGTTTGATTGTCTAGTGATGTAAAATTGAGAATATGTTCTAGTGTATCTCTTGATGATGTGGTTAAGTGCACAGAGTCTAAGTCAATAATGTACAATAGTTGTACCTAATTTACTTAGAGCAGTATAGAAACAAAGTATTGGAGAACAACATTATGATGTTTGATTGCTAACTTACATTTGAGATGTAATGAAAGAAGTGCATAGTCATACATAGATAGTGGATAGTCATATGGTGACATCAATGAGTGCACAAGCCCTAGTATTACATGTGTGAATTATTGTATAGACTATGAGCCAACAATGCTATTATAATTGTAGTTAATTAATTATTTTATTATAATTAATTTGGAAAGCGTCAAGGACGACTCAAGGAATTATTATGAAGATATGGTATCAAGGAATGTTGTTTTCCTTGTTTGTAAAATATCAATTTTTATGTATCAAGTGTAATCATTGTGAAGTATGAAGTGGGAAAAGGAGGAGAGTGCTTACTAAATACAAGTGTGCCATCCAAGATATTATTGGATGGGAATTGTGAGATTAGGCTACAAGATCTGAAGGAGTAGAAGTCTGGTTCACATGATTGAGATAGAGGAAGGAAGTACATTTCATTATTATCATTCTACAAGGAATAATACATAGTTCATTTGCGCTGTGGATTCATTGGTCTTAGCCTTGAAGCTATCTAGGTAATGGGTCCAGTTGTCTTTCACAACTCCTAATGGGGTTGGTGCAACTCCTAATAAGGATTCAAATTTTGCTAATAGGGGCTCATATTTATTGAATCTTG
Source organism: Cupressus sempervirens (assembly GCA_028749045.1). Taxonomy (NCBI): domain Eukaryota; kingdom Viridiplantae; phylum Streptophyta; class Pinopsida; order Cupressales; family Cupressaceae; genus Cupressus; species Cupressus sempervirens. The sequence goes on along the minus strand of CM053783.1, from coordinate 291,485,225 downwards.
TAATAGAATCCTAACTGGGTCTATTCTCTAAAAAGGAATATTTATATTAGTACATAATGTTGTGGGTATCATCCCCAAAGGGGTTTTCCCTCTGATCAAAGGTTTCCCTAGTTAACATATCTGGTGTTAACAATGTATGAGTATCTTGTTGTCATTTCAATTTACATTAGTCATATGGTTAAGTTTATTTAAGGTTTAAAATTGTGATAATAGTTGGATAACTATTTCACCCCCCCTGAGTTATATCAGTAGACTATATATTCTAACTAACTCACTGTCCAACTAATCTTTGTATTATTCTTTGTAGAATAATAGAATGAACTATAATTGTACTTTCCTCTTTATTTGTCATATCAACCAAAATAGTCTTCTATCTTAGTTAGATCACCAATATCACATCCAATAATCCCTTGGATCACTTATTTGCCTTTAACAAATAATCTACTATAGTTTGCACTACTTCACATTCAAATCCATACCTCAGACAAAGAAAATGTTCTTTCTTTATACTGTGTCCTCAAAATAATTACTTTAGTTGGCCATGTGCCTTTCCTAATTAACTAAATAGTACCTCAATAAGATTAATACTTATTTTGACAATAACATATTATTGTTGGCTATCAATAATCAACAATTATTTCACATGTGCAATCTAGAGCTTGTATACTTCATTATGTTACCAAGAAATTATCTTCTTCTCATAGTTAAATTTACATGTCATCCTTATATCCTTGTTAAAATATATAACATGAAGATCATTATCCACTTAGATTACTTTCCCTATTCTTGAACTTTCTTCACCAAACATTGCATAACTCACATCTGTCTTCATAACATTTCTTGCACACTTAAATGCACACTCAAGACTCACTGTAGAACATTTTTGTAACTGTATAATCATTCAATTGATATGAAATGTATGTACTAGATCAATCTCAGAATAGTGCTCTCTTGGCCTTCACAAAAATAATACTACATTGGCATTAATGAAAAACACAATCATGAATGCAACATATGATCTCATCAACTACCTTAGATACTCCCAAAAGAATATCATCAACATTAATTTCTACAAAAATCCCCCTTTGGAATTGATGATAACATAGATGAAAAATGTCTAAGTCCATGAATGCCAAATTAGTCACTGCTATTGTTTTCTTCTTCAATTCAAATCCTCTTCATCAATCAAATATGACACTCATTAGAAAAATTACTCATTTGTATTTATCTTCCCTATAGAGATATTCCATTTTTGTGTTTACATGAATCTTTCCAAATCTCCCTATAAGAGATGTCAAGTTCCCTTATTCAACTATTTCTCTCCCATATAACTAGATCAAGGTATTCATATGCATCTCTCCCCTATACTCAGAGGATGTTTTCCATACTAATTTCTCCCCGATTGACATCAACAACAAAGGTATCAATATGTCAATCTACATCTTCAATCTATCCAATTAGCTCAAGTCTCCAAATACATTGTTCAATTAGCTACCAAGAGTCCTTGTTGACTCTCTCCAACCATAGTTACTCCCCCATATAGGAAGCATCAACATTTAGTCCAATAGTTCTCTATACCAATGGAATGATGCACAATTTGCATCATCTACTCAAATGTAGGTAGGGAAATAACCTAAAGCATACCATACAAATACTCAAATGTGTCCTTAGGTAAAGGCTTATTGGAAATATCTACCCTCTGCTCCTTTGTGATGATATACTCCAATCTGATTTCCTTCTCTCCAACCTTTTCCCTTAGTATATGATTCTTAATAGACATATGCTTAATCTTATAAAGCAATAATTTATTCTTAGACATACTCATTGTACTTATGTTGTCACAATATCCTAAAACATGTGTTTCATCCAAATAACTTGATTACAGTTATTTGCTATTGCAACATACTTTGCTTCTACTATGCTTTGTGAGATACAATTTTGCTTCTTGCGTAACCAAGAAACCAATCTTCCTCCAAGAAAAAATGCTCCACCACTAGTATTTTTCTATCTTCCATATTGCCTACCCAATCTATATTAGTACATGCATACAAATTAAAGTCATTTGATCTATCATATCATAGACCAAAGTCAGGTGTTGCTTTCCAATATCTAAAAATTCTTTTGATTGCTACATAATGTATTGGAATTACTTAATGGAATAGTCAATTTTGGGAGGGGGGGTGTGAATTAACACTTCAAAGCTTTAACAAAAATATGATCACCACACATCCATCTCAAACGCTAATATGTAAATTGAAGTAACTATCCATGCATTTCATACATAACATAAAGTAAATAACACTTGACACAAGATATTGGTTACCCAGAAACCCACCAAAGAGGAGGTAAAACTGGGGTGGGTATGGCACCCACAAATCTTCACTGTTGTAGTTGTAAAGTGTACCCAATGAAGGTTATAGTTGTTTGATCATAAACTATGATATACCCTATGAGAGGTATGGCTTGTTAAAGGCTTATAAAGACTATTAGGTCTCACCTTGTTAAAGGATTTTAACACCCTACTAAAAATTTACCTTGTTAGAGGACTTAAACTCACAATAAAATAATCACTCAATTAAAAGATTTTATAAAAGTTTATTAGAACTTAAAACTTGTTAAGGCTACTCTATGAAGAGATTTTCTATGCATCAATTGTTAAAATGATTCAACACCTTCCTTCAATTTCCACCTCACTGCTAGATGTCAAATCTTCTCTTTCCTGATCTCTACTTGACTCTTCTAGTCATATATGTCTCTTTTTTCCTCTCCCTACTTTGTTCTATTCTCCTTTTACTGATTCTAAAATTTGTTCCTTGTCACAACTTCCTTAGTCACCTTGAATGCCCTCTATGCACTTAACATTCATCTCCTCCTCTTCTCTTCATCACACACACATTACTTAAAAACCATTTAGGGTTTTCCCTCCTTATGAAGACTTGGGGGAACTAGGGTTAGGTTAAAATCAATGACTATGATTGATCCATATTGTCACTTAATACATCCCTTTTTCTTATTTGTTGCATGTACTACATAGGAATTCACAATATACATCCATCTTTATCTTTTGGAATTGTACAACAATTCTTTGGTCAGCCCAAAAATGATTCACATAGAAGTTTGTGCCATTACAAATAACTATGCCAAAAACTATTTACTCAACACCCAAAGGCTCTAATTCTTAACACTCGTTATATCTTCAATTTTGTAACTCAGCTTCTGAATGACTCAACATCTATTGTTTACTTAGCACCTGAATCACTCATCATGTATAAACTTTCTCATCATTGGAGTGACTTGACACATACTATTTTCTTGACACATACTAGTGCTCATAACTAACTAAGTATATTGTTTGGCATGTATTTTCTAACAAATGATGCTTGACATACTTTGATCACTCAGCTTGCATTGATTGCTCATCTTGATCCGAACACTTGGCACACAATATGTTTCTTCTTGACTATGACTTAAGTGTGTTATCACTCATTTGTTTAATATAATGTGCCTCTTTAGGATCTACCTAAAATATTGTAAAAATTCCAACTACATTTGCTATATCTGACCTTGTATGAGTCAGATATTGCAATCCACCTATCATAGATCTAGACTTCTCCTCCATTGTAGGTGTCTCATCTTCGGTAGATAAATTGTGACCTATTATCATGGGTGTACCAATAGGTTTACAATTTTATAATCCAATTATTTTCAACAAATATTTCAAATACTTAGTTTGAGAAATAAAGATATCTTCATTTTTTCACACAATCTACAAACCCAAGAAAAAATTCATTTCACCAATCATGCTCATCTCAAATTCATTCTTCATTTCATTAGAAAATTTATCACTTGCTTCATCTTATCCTCCAAAGATTATGCCATCAAAAATATTACAATGTTCAACATTCCATCTTTTATTTCCTTCAAATAAAGATTACTATCTATAGTATGTTTGATAAATCCCAATTGTGCCAAATACTTGTCCAATCTTGCATACCAAGTTCTAAGTGCTTGCTTCAATCTGTATAATGCCTTCTTAAATTCACATACCATATTCTTTTAATCTTTCAAATGGAAACCTTTAGGTTTTTTAATTTAGACTTCCTCTTCTAATTCTACATTCAAAAATTCTGATTTTACATCCATATGATATACTTTGAATTTCTTGTTTGCTGCATAAGCCAAGAACATTCTTACTACTTCAATTCTTTTAATAGAGGCAAGTGTCTCTTCATAGTCTATGCCTTCTTACTATGAATAAAATTTTCATTCTAGCCTTTCTTTGTTTCTTACTACTTCTCCTCACTCATTCATCTTGTTTCCAAATACCCACTTGGTTCCAATCACATTCTTGTCTCTAGGTCTAGAGATCAACTCCCATGTTTCATTCTTTATAATATGATCCAACTCTTCTTTCATTTCTTGAATACAATTCTCATCTTTGCATTCTTATTCTTCATTGTTAGACACAACTTGAGAAAACAAACATAGTTCACATACTTCTTCATTTACCTAATTTATTGTCTGAACTCCTTTTTTTTATGTCCCCAATGATCTATTTAGGAGGGCGTTTCTTTGATATACCTCTACTAGGAGCTTTCCACTCAAATCTTTCTTCTATTCAATGCTTAGATCTCTATTTTTCAATTTGACTCTCATTCTATCAATTATTGTTAGTCTCAATGATAACTTCCACATTTTCTCTATCAATTCTAGGATTATCTTCTTCCTTATTATCAACAAGAGTTACTAAATCCATCTCTTCAATTATTTCCTCTTTCTTAAAAAATTTAGGATCATTATCTTTCAAGGATATTTCCATACTTTCTTTAAATTCTTCATCTTCATCTGATAGTGAATTATTTCTATATTTTCTTATTCTCTTAGGACATTTGGACAAAGAATGATCAAACTCTATACATGACCAACAAATAAAAAAATTTCATACCTTTTGGCTTTCTTGTCATAAGAAGCTCAATTCCTTCTATGATCTTTTGACTTCTTCAAATTTGGGTCTCTCTTCACTTGTGTTTCTTTTCCTTTGACAACAACAAAAGGATTTTGGATCAAGAAACTCAATGCTTTTTTCTTTACATAAATCTGATAACTCAACAATAAGTTCTAACTTCTGGGTGTCAAAATTTCCTCTAACTTATACAAGACTTTCCTTTCTATAGTTATCCATAGATCTCCTTAAGCTATTAAGTTTTTCATTCAAGGCATTAAAGCACCGATACCAATTTTAGAAATATAAAATCCACTAAGATAATTGGGGGGGTGGGGGTGAATAAATTATCCAACTATTTAAAAATCTATGAACCATAATAATAATTAACCATGTGATCAATGTAATCAACAACCATAAGAATATACACATACACAATAACACCAAATATGTAAACTAGGTAAACCCTTGGTCGAAGGGAATACCTCAGTGGGGATGGTACCTAGAAAATGATATACAAATATAAAAGTTCCTTGTACAAGTATAGATCGTGTTAGAAGTTTGTGAGATATATTCATGACATATCAATCCCTATTGGGAGACTTTGAATCCCTTTTATGAGATTCTAACCCTGTTAGGAGTTGTGCCTACCCTATTAAGAGTTGTGGAAAGTAGATAAACCCACTTTCTAAACATCTTCAAGGGAAAGACCACTAAACTCACTATCCAACTGATCTCTATATTATTCTTTTTAGAATAATATAATAAATTATACTTGTACTTTCCTCTTCCTCTAACCTATCAATTGAACCAATCTTCTATCTTGATCAAATCACCAATATGGCATCTAATAATCACTCAGATCATTACTCACCTTTAAGGAATACTCTACTTTAGTTTGCACTACTCCACATTTGAATCCATACCTCAATCAAAGAAAATTTTCTTCATTTATATTGTGTCCTCAAAATAATTACTTGAGTCAGTTGTGTGCCTTTCCCAATTAATTAAAATGGACCTCAATATGATCAAAATACTTATTTAGACAATTACATATTATTTTTCGCTAATATTAATCAACAATTATTTCACACATGCGATCTAGACCTTGCACACTTCATTATGCTACCAAGTAATTTTCTTCTTCCCATAGCTAACTTCACATGTCATGATTATATCCCTATTAAAAGAGACAACATGATGATCATTAACCACTTCTTACTTTCTCTATTTTAGAATAGTCTTCAATAAACATCACATAACTCACATCTATCTTCATAATTTTTCTTGTGCACTTAATCACATACTCAAGAATCACTATAGAAAATGTCTCTAACCTGACAATTCTCCAACTAATACCAAATGTCTATACTAGCTCAATCTCAGACTGCTTCTCTGCTAGCATTTATAGAAATATTACCTTGTTGACATCAATGATAAGCATAATCATGAGTGCAACATATAATCTCATCAAGTAACTCAAATACTCCCCAAATAATATCATCAATATTCATTGCTAAAAATATGCCAATTTAGTCAAATTTTTATCCTTGTCTTATTAGTTACATTTCTCATATCCAACCCCTGCATTGGTATTATGTGATTATATTCATAAAGTTAGTTTTTCCCACACACAAGCATGTGCCCATGTGTATCTCAAGATCTTGTGAGACTTAAACTCCTAAATTTAGGCTGGTTGAGGATTTCTTATTTGTGGGTTGGGTTGGGAGGTTATATTTCCTATGAGAATTCATCTTGTGGTGACCATGGGTATGTAGGGTAGGAAATGAAGTGGATTCTCCCATATATCCTAACCTAAAAGTGGCCAACAAGGTAACATAAAGGGGTTCTAAAAAGTGATAAATAAAATTAATTAATGGGAATAAAACATAATGATAAGATACAAAAATAATTGTATTGTATGTGGCCTCCCAAGGGAGTTGATTTACCGTACTATATGAGGGCATAGTGTGCGGCCTCCTGAGGGAGTTGATTTACCATAGAGGGTGTGTGGCCTCCCACTGAAATTGATGTTGCCACACTAGGTATGTGGCCTCCTAAGGGAGTTTATTTACCATACCAATTTAGCCCGGGGTTTCCAATGTGAAGCCACTTATGACCCACTTGAGTCCATGTACATAGTTATCCTATAGGGGGTTTGACTACTGACTTGATGTACTACATTTTCTTCATGAGAATATAGATGTTAGTATCATACTTGATTGGCATGTGTATTAGATATGAGTGATTGTCTTATATGATTATAGTCAAGTCATTATCTCCATGATGAGGATGATTGTGGGCTTGTATGAACCTTTTCTAACTCCTAAAAGCCTAAAAGAGAACTCATATAACATCTTAGGAAAACTTGTACTAGTAGGTTGTTTACTCCTATAGAGAATAGTAATTATTTTCATGCACTTTGAGAAGATGTGACTTATAATTTTGGATACTCTTTTGGGTCATGGATCAAAATGGATTAGTTTAAGTTGCATGCTCTTCTTTCTTATTCTAAAGGCATATTTAATATACATGATGATTCATGTGAGATAGGTTCCAACCCTTTAGGAGTTAAGATTATGATTCCAACATTCTAAAGTTGACAGGATTAAAGACCTTTCCCAAGTTCAAGCTTTCAAGATTTAAGTCTTAGCCAAATTTTAGGATTCAACATTTGAGATCGAGTATGGAGTCTAGTAGATGAATGTTTCTAACCTTGAACTCTCATCTTGTGTAGGGCTATTTGAGGGTCTCTTCTTACTATTCTTGATTATGTTTTGGTTAGTTGGAAATGCACTTATATATTTAACCATTCTAGGAACTTTTACATTGTGATTGAAAAGAACATCTTCTTCGGGATTCTTAGTTTATTATTTCTCTCTTGGGATCTATTGATGGTATCTGGATCCCCTTTGGGTATTCTTATACTTCATGTCATATTTGATTTTATGTTATCATTTGGTTCTTGGGGATTTTTGGAATAATTTGTAAGACTTTCACTTGTGTAAGTGAACATGTAAGTTTATCCATGTTCCCTACTCTTGAGCAGTCATTTTTCACGATGCTAACAACAAAAATTATCATGAATATCTCTATTGAAAAGTTGACCAATGACCTATTTTTCAACCTATTGGGTACCTCAATCAAAGATAAATGTGAATTTCGACAAGGAGGCCTTTTCTAGTACCTACCAATTCTGTACAACTTAGATGAAATGTAACAAAAAAACAATATTTTTTTTTTATTCTTTGTTTTATGACAAGAAATTTCTAATCAATTCAATTATATGGATTCTCATGTTAACCACGTGTTTGAAAAGAAAATAACAAAGATAGAGTAACGAGATATTCAAAGAAACTTAGTGAAAGGAAAATTCCTAATGTACATAAACCAAAACAACAATATATCTACAAATTAAGTTATGAAAAGAACCTAATAGGAAACCAATGAAATTAAGAGCAGTTCTTTCTCAACTCCACTAATGCAATCATCATTAGGAAATTTAATGAAAAATGAAAGATTTTTAATGATTCATCAAATCATGTAGGCACAAAAAGTGCACACACATGACACAAGATGTTATGCAAGAACAATAGTGATCCTTTTTCTAAATCTTCATAACAATGGAATTTGTCAACATAGGGTAAACACCAGACTAAAACATTGCAAAATTATCACAATAAAATAAAACAATTATCCCCATTACCATTTGTGAACATGAATTCACAAAAAAAATAGCATGCTTTGAAAAGATCCATTGCACTCAGAATGAGAGCACCAATAGCATTTATTATTGCATCAAACTATCATCTTGCAACACATACTACATCCATGCATTTATAAGAAACTTGTTGAAATAAAAGTCTAAACCCTCTCTTGAGGTATTATCCTCAAGTGACCTTGTCTAACATGGAAACAACCTCCAAGTGTGAGACTTGTGGTTTGAGGTTAAATCTCTAGACAAAGTAGATTTCCTTAAAATTAGTTCATCTAAACTAAAACTTGGGAAGAAAAGGGAGAGAAAATGCAAGAAATTAAATTGCTAAAAGAGAAAGGGGGTGATGCACCAGATTGAAACTTGGCTACAATCTATACATGTAGATGCACATAAGATTAATAAAAGGCCCCAAACTACATAGATCTTAACTCCAACTCACCCTTCAAAGATTCACATGCAGGTTAGAACAGATGAGACATTGCAATGAAAAAAATATTCACAATGAAACACCCATGAGAAGATTAACACAACATACTAATTTAAAGGATACTATAGAAATATTCAACACAAGGAAAAATATGCACAAGACAGTTAAATGGTAATAAGAGGGAACACAAATTTTTATTAATGCAAAGAAAAACAAGAGATTTACAATTATAGATTATAACGGTGTTGTAAAAGAATTAGAGAAGAACCCAAAACAATAATTACTAACTTGCCTTTATATATTTGGCATAACTTAGATGAAGCATGGAGTTAAAATCCCAACCACCATGGAGTTAAGAGTTGTAGAGAATCAATAATGAATATCATAGTAAAATATGATCATGAAATGTAACTTGTTAGTAGAGATGATAGGAAAGAACAAAAGAAAATACACCCAGCTATAAAAGATCAAATCTAATAAATCAGATCCTTGCAAGCAATAAAGAGGAATGGGAATACATTGGCATCTTCATTACAAGGCTCAAGAAGTCACTAAGAATTAAATAAATAGTACTTGTAATGTGTGTTTGACATAAAAGATCAAATCTTGTCACTCTCAAAAAATTCAAGTAGGGATAACATGCACATTTTCCCACTTGTGTAAACTCTAGATTTGAGCCACATGGAAAATATCTAATCTACCTTAAAAATGGTAGACCAATGATGTAAATCTTTTCATTTAGGATGGAAAACTTAGATGCTATAAAAATATTCCATTTAATTACTAAAACACAACCATAGATGAAGAACCCTTTTAATTAGATAGCTGGCAAATTTTCAAATGTATGGTGGAAGAGACAAAAAAATACTTTTTGCTATTTTGTAGACTGCCAAAATGACCTCTACAAAATAGTGCAATGGGATAACACACAATGCCAACTAACATATTAATGCACCAAAGCATCCATCTCATTTAAGACCTCTTAGATTGGTTATCAGTGATGGGCTAAATGGAGGCAAAAATAGCCAACATTTTTTGCAACTCAATGGGATACTTTCTTGCTAAACATAAGATCAGGGCCTTAAGAAATTCATTGGGCATAGAGTCATTAATACGAAATGACAAATTATCCCACCTGCAACTTCACAAAATTTGCAACAAGAAAAAGACAAGAAGACCTCCTGATGGCTTTGGAAAGGTCAGGACAGCTCCAAAAAGCCTAGAACAACATGAGGAGAAGAGAAAAATTATGCATGCACACTTCTTGGAAAGATGAAAACACCTACTCTACTATGTATAAATATTTATAAACAAAAATTAAATAAAGTCACTGACTAGCTTATTTAAGTAGGTGCCCTTTCTTACAAGTTCATTTTTTATTCCATGCATGTGGGAAGTCAAATGGATCAGCAAGTATGAAAAGGATACTACTACACAAAAAACCTTCTCCCCAATGCTAAAAATAAATAATCTGTCCATCATTGGGACATTTTTTCCTTGACCAAGTCTTACTGAATAAGAAAAAAATGGGGCATGTGTTCTGAAAACACAACAAATAGCTCTAACAAAAGGAAGAAATGACAAAGGCATTACTTTATCAGCAAGAAATTTTCAAACCTATATCAAGTTTGCAACTTGATACCAGATGTGACTATTGGCTTCAGAGAACTTCAAACAAGAAGCACAAACTTTTCAATATTCATGCTTAGTGTGTGTTCAATGTCTTAATTCCCTTGACGCTCCTAAGTGCCAACTACCATGAGTGTACAACAATATAGAAATAATATTTCACTGACTAGCAAGACTTTGAGAAATAACCAACAATAAATTTCCAATCACCATGTGACCAGATGTAAGAAACCATTTACAGGTCCCTTAACGAGTCATCAATAACTTGTCTTTTTTTATTTCTAGTGATCCATTTTTCAAGTTCATAGAGCTTGCATGTTTCCACTTGATTCTTCCTTGAAAAATTTGTTCCTTTAAAATGAGCCAATGATTATATTATGCTAGCTCCAATTGATTAGATTATTTTGGTTCATACCAAGTTTTGGAATCCTATTTGATGACAATTTTTTTTTCTCTTGACAATAATTGGACTGTGTGTTCAAGGTCTTGGTGTTCCTTTCTTATAGACCTTTTCTAACCTAATGACTTGTGCATTCCTTTTTTAATGAAATTTGGGAAACTCACATGCCAACAAGTGATTTTGATAAGCCTCTAGATAAATCCTCTCTTCAAACCATAAAATTTTGGACTATCCTTGATCCACTATCCACCTAGGTTGAAAGAAACCTCGATAACTAATTCTTTAAATTTGTAAAGTATTGAGAGTGATTGACCTAGATTATAGGCTAGAGGTTGAAAATCCTTTCATGCATGTAGGTGACCCCTATATTTTGTTTTCACAAGAAAAAAAGTTATTTAAATTCTTTGACAAAGAAATACCTTTTCCAAAAGTTAAAATGTTGGTCTCAGAATGGTTTTGACAATTGACTGTCAACACACTTAAGTTATTTACTAAGCTCATGCTGAGTATAATATATATGTCGAATTGCAACAAGTGCTGAGCTAGATAGAAATATGGTAAGTGTCAAGTCACTCAGGTGCCGAGCACCAATATCAGCAAGTACTGAGCAACACAAAATTGACATAGAAGTTTGTGGAGGCACATAAATATACATAAACTATTTGCATGCCAGCGAATGGATAGATTTTGAAGCCTTAGAGATAAGATAATATCTATTTGATTTCCTATGCAATCAACAGGAAACCAATCATTAAAGTGGAATGGTAGAGAGGCCAAAAGGTTGAATCTTAGCTGTAGATTCATACCTAACCCTAAGTTATGAAATCTTTATAAGAAGATTGAAGCCCCATAATTCAATATGAAAAAGAGATTGAATATGATGCATGTGAGAAAAGAATAGATGGAGAAAAGGGGAGAGTTGATTAGAGAGAAAATAAGGTGACCTAGAAGAAGGAAAAAATTGTAGAACTAGTTAACATAACAAAGGATCAACTTTATAATAGCTTCATATAAGATCAATGAGGATTAGATTGGACAGAACAAGGATATGAAATCAGCAATATTAGATTGCAAGTAGTTAGATCTAACATTCTATTGTACTCTCTATCAGTTGTATCAGCAGGATGAAATCCTATGGACTTAGGTTAGTTTAGCAACCATTGAGAAATCCTTTAACAAGGTGACATTCCAAGTGAATGTTTTGAAAATCCTTTAAAAAGGTACACTTCTAGCAGGGTGTAAAATCATTTAATAGGGTAGGATCCAACCATCCTTTGTAAGCCTTCAACAGGGTAGGCCTTTCACAAGGCAGACCATATCTCATGGTAAAACTTTGTATCCTTGACCAGTTACATTATTGCTACAATAGTAAAAGTTGTGGGTGTCATCCCCACCCCAGTTTTAGGTTCTCATTTTGGAGGGTTTCTAGGTGATCATATCTAGTGTCAAATGTTTATATGCATGCTTCTACTTTTCATGTTATTTCAATATGTTTTATGCATGTATTGATTGATGTTAAAAGTTTTATTGGTTAAAGTTTAATAATTCTAATTCACAAACCCCCCCCGCCTCAAAAGTATATTTCCCATTTGTAAATTCCAACAATTGGTATTAGAGAAAATTTCTCATTAGAACAACCTTATAGCTTGGAGAAAAGATCCAGAGATAGAGGTCTATAAACTGGGAGAGATTATAGAACACCAAGAAATTGAGATTCAACTTATTCTACACTCACTGGAAGAAGCTAGAGAAGAGTTGAGAAAATCCTTAAAGAGAATGAAAGGCATTGCCATTGCATAAAATGATACGTATTACAAAGAGATTGACACCACCAAGTTCTTTGCTAATGGAGACTCAAATGAGTTTGATGTAGCAATAGCAAATCCAATGGAGAAGAATAGAGCTCAAATAGAAGAGAAGAATAGAGCTCAAGTAGAAGAGATCATAAATCTCAAGATTGAGCAAGAATCACAAGCCATGATGCTATGTGAAGTGAAAAAATAGAAGAAAAGAGCCATTGAAGACAAGTTCATGATAGAAGATAACAAGAGGAACCTAGCCAATAGACTAGAAGAGAAGTTAATTAAGCTTGCCAAAATTTCCAACATTTAGTTGGATACTCTAAGTCAAATGATGAATTCTCATCATGAGCTAAATGTCAAAAACATTGAGATCACCACACTGAATTTGTAGAATGAACAACTCCAAAATGATCTAAGAAGAGAGAGAGAGATAGTTGAGAGCTTCAATAAACCAAATGAAGCTATCAAGTACTTTGAGCAACTACTAAAATCCCCTAGATCCAATAATGACACATCAAGACTAGGCTATACTAGCACTAAAGGAGAATCATCCAAGGTTGCTAAACAAAGAAATGACAAAGGTAAGAATTCCAAACCCGCTTGTCATTTTTGTGATAAGAAAGGGAATACTACTAATGTGTGCAAAAGAAAGAATGAAAATCAACAAGACAAACCTAAAAACATGAGTCACTATCATAAGTGCAATAAGAAAGGTCATCTGACACATGAATGCAAGACAAGAACCATGCATGCACCAAGATTTCAAGGTCACTACTACAACTACAAGAAATATGGACATAGAGCCTTTGAATGTAGATCTAATCCTATGTGGTCACCATAAAAACTAGCAAAGGCAAGAAGTCATGGATACTTCTACAATTGGGACTACAACACTAGGTAGAGTTGTCACTACTATCAAGTGTATGGACACATCCTTGAGAATTGCATAAGAACACACTTCAATGGAAACTAAAATAGATGGTTAAGTCAAATGACATGCTTTAGCTATTTGAAGACTAGCCATATTAGCAAGCATTGTCCAACAAGGTCAAAGCCACCCAATTTTGAATTCAACAAAGGAAAAGGAAAAATAGATGTTGAACACATTAGAGGAGAGATGAATAAGACATGGAAGAGAAGAGATGAAAGCAACACATCAAATGGAGGGATCACTTCACCTAAAAGGTCAAGTGGTCACACCTCATCAAACTAAGAAAAAGGAGGTATGTGGGACTAATATTTAAATGGTTTATCATACATCAATTCCAAAATAAGTTAGCGCTAAAAAGAATAGATTAGTATGAATAAAGATACAAGGTCAAAATCTTAAGTTTTCATCTTACTGCCGAGTGTGAAAAGTTCCCTTCAGCTGCTGAGTAAAATTCTAGTGAGTGTCAAGTTGTTAGCAAAAGCCTATTGAAGATGAGTGAGCATTTGTTTTTGAGTAAGGATGATTCTAATAGCTGTTGAGTGATGGAAAATCAATAGATGCCAATTGAAACAGAAATTGCATAGAAGCTGATTTTATAATTGTATATGCACTAAGCATTAAATGTGATGTTTTGATAGGGTATAAGGCAAATTTTTCCCCATTTTTTGCCATTACAAACATAGAGCAAGAGCAAGTAGAGTGAAGAAGCAATTTTCAAGCAAGAACAAAGCATTTGCATCGATTCCAACAACAATTGAGCATCATTTCATTGATCTAAGGTATTCCTCAAGTGTCGAGTTACATAGTTTTGAAATTGTTAAAACACTAGTTTGCAAAACGGCCTCTAGCTCTAAGAATCCTAAGGACAAGGCACCCCTTGAAGTTCAACTAGTTAGTAATGAGGTAAAGTAGCCATATTTTAGGTCTATTCTAGAGGTTGCATAAAAAAATGACCCAGTAGGTGCATTATCAGTCATGCTGCCCAAGGTCGTGATGGTACAGGATGTAAGGAAATGTTATAATTGCAAGGTTGGAGGAATTGGAGATATGGAAATGTGCTAGGCACATGACAAACTATGTGAAAAAAAAGTGCTAAAAGATGAATTTATGATTGTAGAGAGAAAGGGCTTGACTCGGGCCCTAGAATTCTCCACTATCTTTAAGACTGAATGGATAAAGATTGTTCTAAGTAGAATTGATGACGGTTGCCTATGGCTGGAAGGAGGACCTATCAAATTATCAAATAGAATTGTACATAGGGTCATCAAATATCCAACCCTAAATTAGACCAAGACCTTAAGAAGTGACTCAAAGGAAGTTATTGAGAAAAATAAAGGGACATAGTGGAACAAGAGAGGAATGATAATTGAAACTATGAAGGATCCACTTATTGAGTTTTTAGTGAGGGTCATATCTCACTAGTTTTATCAGTCAAGCTAATTGAATAGCATACCATGTATTGTAGTTGATGTTGGATTCAAGATTTTAAAGAAAGATCATACTTATGATTTGGTAGAGCTATAATTACATCAAATAATGGAGAACTTAGGAGCAATAAGGAAATCTAAGAGTGCTCAATGTAAGTTTGGTTCCATATTGATATACATATTTTTCTATGTTCAAAATGAATTCCCTTCTTTTGGTAAGATAGGATGGAAGACCAATAGGTATATGGCCGTGCAAATAAATGAGTACATAGAGCAAATGGGAGACAATTCTGAGTTAGTTATGACTAGTTATTTTGAGGATTTCAAGAAATCCATGAAACCGAGGCTAAGAATTCCTATGTCATTGGTAGAAAAATATTACAATGACATTTTCTTTTTGGTTGAAATTGATTATACATACATATAGGATGCAATACCAAGAGTTAGATGGCTAAGGCCATTAGATTATGAAATAAATATTGATGAAGCATCATTAACTATCATTGCACTACTTGTAGAAGAAGTTGACAAAGGAGAAAATTTTTCTAGTACTTATGATGTTGTCAAATCAAAGGTGGAAATGGAGTTGAAGACAACATCAACTCTAAAGAAGAAAGATGAATTGGTGAGGAAAATAAAGGCCAAATTTGGAGAGGGAACTAAAGGAAATCATGAAGAGGAAGATGATAAAGATGATGAAGAAGAAGAAGAACAAGGCTAGGAACCACTTGCTTTAATGCAAGGCATGGGAGAAGATGCTGAAGAAGAAGGTGTTGAGGAGGAATGAGTTGAAGAAGCACCAGCCAAACCTGAGCCCAAGAAGAGAAAGGCTAAAACATAGCCTGCAACTTAGCCTAAGGGTAAGAAAGTAGCAAAACCAAGCCCTGCAAAGCCTACACTTCTAGCTATAAGAGCTAGCACAAGGACCACCACATAGAAGTCTAAGGAGTAGACCAAAGAAAAAAAGAAGGCTATTGAGAAACAAGGTCTTTTGTAGAAGAAACCCATAAGAAGATATTTTGTACAACTAGAATCTGATGATGAAAGGATTGAGTTAGAAGACACAAGTTAGTTCAGAGTGGTAAGTCATGCTTCTAGTTTTGATTTAGAAAATATTTTTGATAATGTTAAGGAAAATGTAGACTTAATTGGTTTGAAAAATATTAAATTTAATAAATTGAGTAGAGAAGATCAAAATAAGGTTGAAGAGTCAATATATGCCATGATGGAAAAATTCAAGAATACTGCTCTTGAATTTGATAATAAAATGTCCAAACATTTATATTCAATTATTGATAATAAATGACATTATTTCCTAAATATGAAGAAGGAAATAAGGGAATCTACCATAGCTCAAGTAATGCCAAATTTGATAAGGGGAAAAATCACCAAGGAAACTAAGAAGCATGGGAGAAAATTTGCACCCAAATACAGGGCATTTAGTATACTTCAAAACAAAATTGAAGATGTTGTCGATAAATCCACTAAAATGTGGAAGTTAATTTAGGGCATGACTAATGTCAAGAAAGGAGAAGAGGATCCCTTTGAGGGAAGAAACAATGAAGAAGATGAGGATGATAAGGAAGGTGAAACTAAGAAGGATAAATAAGATACTACAAAGAAGGAGGCACAAAAGCAAGATGAAACAACAATAGCTGAGGAGCAACAAAATGAACAAATTGTGCAACACACACAATTTCCACCATTAAGCCCTCCTCATGATGCAACTACACCTACATATATAGTAATAGTGAAGGATGTTCCTGACAGTTCAGCTCAGAACATCAACCCACTTACTATAGAGGATCTAAAGAAGATCCTTGACCAATCAACACTACAAGCCCAACTGTGTAATAACCCAGTATTGGTTAGTGTAGATGAGCTAGAAAGGACAATAGCTAACATAACTAGGGATAAGGTGAACACACAAGAACCACCTTCTAACATTGGTACAACTACTATTGGACAAACTCAAGAGCAAATATATGGAGATACATCAACAAAGGTTGATGCCACAGTCAAAGTTGTTATGATTGAACAACATAGTAAGACTATAGAGGAGATCACAAAGGAACAAACATGATAGACATATGCTTATGTACCTACTACACAAACACAAGGTGCTTCACAAATAATTGGAATTGATTAAGGTAGGACTGATGAAGAAAAGGACATTCCAAAAGAAAAGGAGGAAGAAGCTATTCAAACATTAGTGAATTTTCCAACAACTGGAACTCCTAAAAAAGTCCTTTAGAACCCAAGCACTATTGCTATTCCACTTCAAATTTTTGCCCTTGGCTCAAGCTCAACTAAGGTTGCAAGGGTACTTCACTATGGAGACCCAACATTATATGAGGAAATAGTTATACCAAAATATGATTGTGCAACTATGAACCTAGAACAAATTAATATCATGCAAGAGGCATTAGAAAGAATGAAGAAGCAAGAGATACTCAGCAATCAATATAGACAAAAGCAAGAACTTCATGATATTAAAGACATCTTTTTAGATTCCTTTAGCTTGTAGATACTTGATGAAACCAAACCCATATTGGAGCAACTATCAGAAATAGTGGACTAGGTGACAAGTGAAGACTAGGATGCCAATGTAAAACTCATTGAATGGTTTGAGAATAAGTTTCAAGACAAGGTAAATAGGAAAATGTCTAATGAAATAGTACTATCTCAAATAGAGCTAGCTAATAAAATTGAAAAAGTGAAGAAGGTACTTGAGAATATATTCTCACTATACACCAAATTGCATGACCCCACAATCTTCACAAAAGAGACAAGCCAAAGAATACTGAGTCTGGAAGGAAAATTAAAAATATTTGAAATTCAATTGCCACAAAATCTAGCTTAGAGTGAAAAACACTTCAATATAGTGCTTCACACACAAAAGGAAATAGTTGTACTAATAGTAGAAGAGGCTAATACAAGAGCCAAGTTAGTTCAAATTCAAGCCTCCCTAACCCCCCACATGGAAATTATTCAAAAAAGAACTAGTCTATGTTGGAATAGTACTAAAGGAAGATGAAAATATTTCAAATTTAGATGGCTTAGTTTTCCTTGTAGTAGAGACAATTATTCAAATTAAATCCCTAGATGTTGCAATAGAAAATTGGGATGCTACTCTAAAAATTGTGATGGAAGTAAATAAGACCTTTTTGGCTAAATACACAATCAGTGTATAGACACTTTGACATAAGTGTCAAAAAGGGGGAGAAATTATAAAAAGGAGTAGATGAAAGCTAGGGGGAGACAAATCTTCAAGGGAGAAAAATGTGAAAGGGGAAATAAAACAAAAAACATAAAACAAACTAAGGAGGAGTGAGCAAACAAAACAAAAAGTAGAAACAGAGTATATTAGATAAAGAATATCAGAATGATTGAAGATAAAGAGTATCAACATGAGGAAAATATACTAAAATATATTTTTGGATACAGAAAAGAGGTACATCAACTCAGGGGGAGATGCAAAGTTTTTGAGGTATGTAGTCTATTACAAAAATTTTGAACAATTTTGAAGTTTTGAATATGCGAAATTGTAAATGTATTATACTCAAGGGAGATTAGATTCATCATGTATAGTTAAGTGTTTTTGACACTCATTTCAAAGGGGGAGATTCTTGGTCTTATAATGGTTTTGACAATTGAGTGTCAACACACTTAAGTTATTTACTAAGTTCATGTCAAGTATAATATAGATGCCAAGTTGCAATAAGTGTCAAGCCAGATAGAAATATGGTAAGTGCCAAGTCACTCAGGTGCCAAGAAAATAGATAGTGCCAAAAAAGTTTAAGTACTAAGTGAATAGTAGATGTGGAGCATGTTCAAGTGCTAAGCCAGTCAAAATTATAGTAGGTGCCAAACACGAGTATCAACAAGTTTTGAGCAACACAAAATTGACATAGAATTTTGTGAAGGCACAAACATATCCGTAAACTATTTGCATGCCAGCTAATGGATAGATTTCAAAGCCTTAGAGATAAGATTGAATCTATTTGATTTCCTATGCAATCAACATGTAGCCAATCAGAAAGTAGAATGGTAAAGAGGCAAAAAGGTTGAATCTCAGTCATAGATTCATACCTAACCCTAAGTTACAAAATCTTTATAAGAAGATTGAATATGATGCATGCGAGAGAAGAATATATAGAGAAAAGGGGTGAGTTAATTAGAGATGAAAAAGGTGACTTAGAAATATTAGATTGCAAGTAGTCAGATCAAACATTCTACTATACTCTCTAATAGTTGTATCAGCAGGATGAAATCCTGTGGACTTAGGTTGTTTTAACAGCCATTGAGAAATCATTTAACAAGGTGACATTGCAAGTGAATGTTCTAAAAATAATTTAAATAGGTACACTTCTAGCAATGTATAAAATCCTTTAACAGGGTAGGATCTAACCATCCTTTGTAAGCCTTTAACAAGGTAGGCCTTTCATAGTGTAGGCCATGGCTTATGCTCAAACTTTGTAACCCTAACTAGTTACATTATTGGTGCAGTAGTAAAAGTTATGGGTGTCATCCCCATACCAATTTTACCTTTTCATTTTGGAGGGTTTCTAGGTGATCATATCTGGTGTCAAGTGTTTACATGCATGCTTGTACTTTTCATTTTATTTCAATATTTTTTATGCATGTATTGATTGATGGTAAAAGTTTTATTTGTTAAAGTTTAATACTTCTGATTCACCCCCCTTCTCAAAAATATATTTCCCATTTGTAAATTCCAACATAAAACCGATTGGGATGCACCACATATGCCAAGAGAAACCCTAAAAAAATACATTGACTCGCTAACTCAAGTACTAAAAAAAAAGAATAAAAAAAAATTCAAAATCCTAAACAAAATAGACTTTCAAAAATGAAAATTAACACCTAACTAAAAAGACTAAAAATAAAATGAATATATATTGAAAACCTTGAACAATAAGAACATGGGTTGGTTGTCAGTGGATTTCTCATTATGTGCAATAGTAATAACCCAACCCATATAGTTGTAAAAATTGCTCACTTGTCTTTGTATTCAGAAAAAATAAAATTTGGGAAATCTTGGTTCAAGATGTGGGTAGAAATCACACAAAATCAAAATTTGTGGTATGTCTCCATGGTTATGATTAATCCACAAATAAATTTTTTTACCTTTAGCATCATATTCAAATTGAAAATCATCAAATTGAGATGGATAATGGAAAGATATCATGCAATCCACTAAGCCCTCCACCATAGGAGTACACTAACACATTATAATTTCTTCTTCTGGTGGTCTTATCTAATGGTACACAACTGTACACACACATGGAACCTTTAGCATCAATGATGTAATATAGCTATCAAAATAAGATCCAAAAGATAGAATATTGTATTTTTGGTCCTTATTATCACCATCATTAGCTTTAAGTAAATAATTATCACCTTTAGGCTCCTTTAGACTAGAAAAATCAATCATAAGCCTTCCTTTCAAATTACAAGGTTCATTAATATCATTAATCAAGATATTTTATTCATCATATCACAAAGAAACATGTTCAAAATCATACTTACCTTCCATTTTGATCTCCCAAGCTAAAAATAAATTGGGAAAACTTACTTTTGAATGTCCAAATAGTTGGATTCTACATGACTTGATTATTGCATGGTTTAATATAGGTGTAGAATACCCACAAAATGATATTTCCCCAGTCAAGGTTAAGACCAAAATAAGTACTCTATTGATCTCATCTAATGACATATCTTGTTCCAAGGGAAGTACCTCATCATTATCCAATGGGGGATTGATATCATAGTAGGAAGCATTTGTATCTTCTTTTTGATGAATTCTTAATTCAAAAGTTTCAACAACCTCAATATCTATTGCATTTCCATTATTTTTTGCGAAATTGAGAATTTTCACCAACTCCATAAATATTTGGAACCTCAAAACTTTCTTCCTTCTCAAAATTTTCCATGATATCTATACTCATTTTAACATCAAAAATTGCAATAATTTTAATGTTTCTAGCAATTTTAGTATGTTGATCTATCTAGGCTAACACATTAGATACCACATCTTGGAAACTAGCACATGCCAAGCATTGACACAAAAGCTTACACCCTATCTTGAGGGAATACATCTCAAGAGCTTTGTGTAACATGGGAACAACCTCCAAGCTGTGGGACTTGAACTGTGAGGTTGAGTCTCTGGAGAAGGCTAGTTTCCTTTACTATCAGGACGCACCTAACTACACTTAGAGAGAAAAAGGGGAGAAGGAATGCACAAAACATTAACCTAATCTATTCCTACGGAGCTGATGCACCAAAATAGAGTGTTCAATCCTATCTCTGCCTATATATGCACACTTGGACTATTATAACATCAAAGATATATAGATTAAGACTTGTTTAAATCCAACAATCACATATAGACCAAACAATCAAAATGAATAACACAAGGAAGAGGAGAGTTCACTTATATATCATTCATAGGTCAAAAGAGAAATAATCGTGCAAATTGTAGATAGCCACAAAAAATTGAAGAGAGCCAAATAGATATTGCAAAGTCATCAATTACTAAAAGAGATAAGGCAAAATATCATTAGGTCCAAAGGCAAAGGAGATTTATAGTAAACTTGCAAAGCAATATCAGAGAAATAGAGAAGAGTCAATCATAAGAAATAATGACAACTTTTCTTTTATAGTTCAAGTATAACTGAGATATTTCTCACTAAAGTTACTCTGCAACCACTATCATTAAGTTCTTAGAGAACAATCAAGGTGATATAAACAATAGAGTTAATTTGATACACTTATATAGACATGAAAATCATGGAAACCCTGAATAGAGTAACCTTAAAGTGATATAAATGATGCCAATCAATACAATATTTTCCTTAAAATGGACAATGAGGTAGTGGAAGGAATGCCCCTACATTTTTTTTAGCACAAAATTAACTCTGGAGTGGTTGGGATCGACCAAAAAGATCAAATCACACAAGAAATCCTATCTCTATTCGTCTTTGGCTCGACAAAACAACAAAATTAGTAGGTCAATCTCCCCAAGCAACCAAGATGAGCCATGTGGACCAAGCATGGTTTATTTTTTGCACCTCATAAAGTCTTTACAAGTTGACCATAACATTACTCTAACTACAGCAATCTCTCAAACTTAACCATGGCTGCCTCATGAAACCACCCACTTAACTGATGTTTACTATTGTTGTTACCTTTCATCTAGCCCTGGTGAGACACATGGCCATTTTTCTATTTCTTTTATTGTGTAAAGATTGAGCAAGTCCATAATGTGAGAAAGTGATGATCGTCGATTACCAAATGATCGATGATCATGAGAGACCCTTGTTATTGCGGTGATTTGCCTTCAAGTTTTCGAGCCCACTCAACATTCAACATCCACCTAATTGCATGCATAGATCTCTAACCTATTAGAACCTGCCAACTTTCCATGTTGCTCTGACATACTTTACTTTTATGACCCATAAGGGAGATGACATCATAAAATCCATGTGGTACACTATTTATTTTTCACATTGTTTAAAGTTCATGCATCTTCATAATGCATAAAAGTGAGAATTGTAGATCCTCTTTGATTTGACAATGAAGACAAAAATTAGGAACATGTAAACCACCCAAATAACAAGGTTAGAGACTTAGCCAATAAAATTCCCAACTCACCTGACACTAATCCACCTCACCCATGGCCCACAAAAGGAAATAGGACCCACTTGCCACATGTTAATGCTCATTTTCTCACAATGTTAAAAATCCTCACAACTCCAAAATACAAAAAGTAACAACCCTCAGATGATCTTTGATCTAATGATAGACAAAGGGCTCACCATTGACTATGTTGATTGGAAGAAAAGGGGTCCATGGTGCTACATGAAAACATGTCTCTTTGTTGCTATGACAAAAGGGACTACATTTTTTGACAGTGACAAAGCGATAACCCTTAATCCTTCTATATTAGATGGTTGATAAAACATGGGTTCGAAAAGAAATATTAATCATGCATCAGTTAGGAAAATAAGGAATAACCCAAGGTTAAAAATATTTATTTTGCATGCCCTAATTTGAATATTTAAATAAATGTGACCATTTGCTGAGTTTAAATTCAATTGTTTTCATTTTGACAATAGGGTGAAAATAACCAACAATTCTGGTGACTCAAGGGGGATGCAAGCTTGTTATGCATGGGCTAGTAGCCTACACATCCATTGGGAAACAATGTCATTGAAATCATGAAGATCCACCCAAAAAATCCCTAAATTTACAGAACAACATGCCCAGTAAAACTTTAGAACTACTCTCTACAACCTCTGCGAGACTTCAAAACTTCAAACTTGGCTATCTCACAGAGAGACAACCTATGCCTACCACTTCTTGGAAAATAGGAAAGAACTAAAAGAAAAATAACTTAACCATATAAATGAAACACTCATTTCTATAAAAAAAAGCAAGGCTTGAGGTATATTCCATTAACTGGAATAGACAAGATTTCACCATTAGGCCTACTCAACTTGAAAGCATTGGCCTTCTTGAAACTATCACATAGGGACCACTCTATAGTGCATCAAATTTTGAGTGCCTCCCTAGTTTTTCCCTATCTACATCCCATTTCAACACAAGGTCATCTTCCCTAACATTTTTGAACTTGCCCTTCTTACCAAAGCTTCTATTGACTTGTTGTTGATATGTTTCTAAGGTCTGTATGGCTTGTTGTCTTTTATCTTCTAGATCCATTAGTTTTGCTATTATTACTATCATGTCATCATTCTCAATTAGCTCCAACTGATGGGCCAACTCTAGAGATGGGAATTCTAGTAAAATTGGAAGCCTTGCTTCCTTGACATATACCAACATAAAGGGTAAATTTCCAATTTCCCTTTTAGGTGTTATTCTATCAGCCCATAGTTTTCTCTTCAAATTTTGATGTCAACACCTCTAGTTATCCACTATAGTCCTTTTAATAACCTTTATTAGGTTCTTATTAGATGACTCAACAATCTATTTCCCTAAGGATAGTAGTTTGAGGATGTGCTCAAGTAGACATTATGATCAACTACGCATGCAAAATTCTAATCCCCTACAAAAGATTTTGCATTATCCAAAATAATGGTTAAGGGGCACCAAATCCAGTCACAATTCCATCAAGGAATTCAACAACTAAAAAATCTATGGCATGCTTCAATGCAACTAACTCTTTCCATTTGGTGAACTAATTTGTAGCAGCTAGGATTCATTTATGACCAGAGCTAGAAGGAGGATTGATGGGGCTTATGAAATCTAATCCCCATTGAAAAAAAGGTTGATCAACTTGGATAGAATGAAGGGGGAGAGCTACAAGTCTTTCCTTACCTAAAAAGAAAGAACATTTTTCACATTTTCTAACATACCTATGACAATCATGGAACAAGGATGGCTAGTAATATCTTGCCCTCATTATATTCATGGTAGTGGTCTTTTTCAAAAAGTGGCCACCATCAGGACCATCATGAAGCTCTTTAATAATTCTATTAGCTTAGTGTGTATTAATTCACCTCAATAGGGATCCATTGAAATCCCTCCCAAAAAAGATACCATCAACTATGGCATAAGGAATGGATTGCAATCTAAATTCTCTTCTTTTTTCCTTATCTAATCCCTAAGGATATCCATTTCCTTACAAGAATATCATCCTATCATCCATCCAATTTCTTGGATTCTCATTTCCAACTTTTTTTTTTATCAATACCATAGAAAATTCTTCATCTAATTCCTAAGATGAGACCATCTGCTTGGACAATCCTTTCCCTCTTACCAACTTGGTAATCTGAATGTCCACATCATACTCCATCACCTTAGTGATCCAACCTACTCTTTTCTCATTAACATCTTTTCCCAAAAGGAAATACTTAACAATGGCATGAGGCACTAGCAAATGGATCTTGTTGTATAACAAAAGATGCCTAGACTTCTTTAGAGATTTTATGACTATAAGGGCTTTCTTTTCCACATAACTATACTTTTCTTCATACTCTTTATGCCCTTGACTAAAGAAAGAAATAGGTTACTCTTTATTTTTGTCATTTTATTGAGTCAAAACAATAGAAATGCTTAACTCACCTCCTAAGGTATAAAGAATTAAATCCTTTTCAAAATTTGAACTGATGAAAGTAGGGCTTGAGGCTATGGCTGTCTTGATCTCTTCAAAACTTTCTTTCCCCTCCTTGGTCCATGCAAAGACCATATTCTTATTAAGAATAATTTAAAGAGGTTTCACCATGGTAGCTAAATTAGGAATGAACCTCCTCATAAATTTTATTCTACCAAGAAAACTTTGTAGCCCTTTCTTATGACTAGGAAGGGAGAGAGAACATATTTCTTTTGTTCTCTCTAGATCAATGGTCAAACAATCTTTAGATATAATGTGTCCTAAAATTTTTCCTTGATTAGTTGAAAAGACACACTTTCTTGGATTTAAGGACACGTCAAACTCTCTACATCTTAGGAAAACTTTTCTGAGATGGCCAAAATGATCTGCTACATTCTTAGAATATATTGTAATATCATCAAGATATACTAATATAAAATTTTCAATCATATTCTTGAAGGCCATCTCCATTGCCTTTTGAAAAGTGACATCTACATTTTTTTATCCCAAATGGCATCTTATTGTAAGCATAGGTGCCCCGTTTTGTTCTAAATGCAGTCTTGTATTTGTCAAACTCTTTGACTAATACCTGATTGTAACTAGAGAATCCATCAAGGAAAGAAAACCTCTTTGAACCACTAACTTAGACAATATTTTTTCCATGGAAGGGAGGGGATGATGATCCTTAAGGGAGGCTTGGTTAAGGTCCCTAAAGTCTACACATTATTTGATTTCCCCACTCTTCTTCCTAGTAGGGACATAGTTAGCTACCCATGATGAATGCTTGATGAGAAAAATGATATTGGCCTCAATCAATTTGGATAGCTCCTTTCTCATTAATGATGCAATCTTAGGATTCGTTGGCCTCTATTTTTTCCTAACAAGTTTTACATTATCAACTAAATCTATGATATGTTGAAAAAAAACTTGGGTCAAAGCCCTTTAAATCATCATATGTCCAAGAAAATACATCATTAAATTATTGGCATAGATGAAAAAAATTCATGCTAAGTTTTAGAACATACCTTCCCCATGTTCAAGGTCTTTCCATCAGTAACCATGACTAGTATATTATCATCCCATCTTGCAATGACATTCATGCCTCTATCTCTTGCTTGATCATTAGGATTGAAGACACTCTCTAAGAAAATGAGACCTTTAGAAAACCTATTGGAACTGAGATTGATTATTTGATCCCCATACTGATCATGAAACCTTGACTAATTTCTATCTAAAAATTTAGCTTTATTCTATAAGAAACTTATCATTTGTGCATTAGATTTAAAGACTTTCCAATTAACATTATTATAAGGGATAGCAGGCTTAACTAACACTCTAATATGTTGCTTCTTTTCATCTTCAAGGCTTCTTGACATATCATAAGATCCACCAACTACTAAAAGTCTATCAACATGTCTATTATCTTTCCTAGGGATGCTTTGAATATTAAATGCATTGAAACTTTCAAGGAAATCCCATACTCCATGTTTATTACTTGAGAAAACTATTCTTGGTGACATTCTGGTTTCCCATCTATTCAACAACCAACTTACTATCTCCATATACACTTAAGGCTTGAATTCCTCTTTTTTGAGTAAGTAGAATACCTTGAATCAATGCCTCATACTTGGCCACATTATTGGTACAACTAAATTGAAGCATAAAGGCAAAGTAGTACCTTTTTAGTGTAAGAGAAACAAACATCATACTTGCCCCTAATCCATTTTTATTTCTTGACCCATCAAAATACATGCTTCATGTCACACTTGTGTCCTCTTTGATCTTTATAAGCTTAGGGACAAGAGCATGCTTCTTTGATATATAATAAGTACCAAGGCCTATCTCTAGGGTTTCTAATATATGATCAAACTAATATGCATCTCATCCAAGAGGAAATCAAGTACCTCTTCCAAGGGAGTAGTAGGGTCATTCGCTATGTCACTTTCATCTATCTCTAGGATAGTACAATTCATATTGGTGAGATTAGGAGTGTAGGACTTGATATGATTGAGGGCTAAAGGCTCTACTCTAGTTGAATCTTTAGTTCCATATCTTGTTCTAAAAAAAATGTATGGCCATTCAGAGGATATGTAACCACCTATTTGTGCATTGAAATCTCTTGAGAGACAAAAGGAAAAGCTTGGCTTAACTTTGGCAATTGATAGATCTTGAATTAAATTTCAACTAGATCATGCATGTAGGGACATTTCAACATTCTGAAGGATCCTTAACTCCTTGATAACACTAACATCCAACTGCAATACATCCCTAACAATGGGCTCATATTTTATTTTTAAAGCATCAACAACACATTTGGGCATCACTAAATTGTTAGCCCCTGAATCAGCCATACAATTGGTGACTAGTGTATACATGAAAACCTAAACTATCAAGAGCATGCATAAGCAAGAAAATGTTAGTTTTTCATGTGCATATCAAAAGATTTAAAACAAAAAAAATTACAAGTAAATGTTAAACTTGAGTTTTAAAACTATGCAACTAAAAAGAAAGTCTCCACACAACCTCAAATCATCTTAACAAGGGTTCCCATAAGAGGCCTTGTTGCTATGCTTTAGATTGGAGGGATGTGAGTGTGCTCTCCCCAAACTATGAATCCCAATTATTGATAAATGATATGCAATGATACTATACTTTACTGAGATGAATGGAGAATACTTCAAGCAATGGCTATGGAAGAAACCATGCTTGAAAGCATTCAAACAATATGAATGTGGATGCATGGAATCAAACTAAGTTAACAATGAAAATGAAGTGAAATCTAGCAACTACCAAGGGGTTAGTAATAATGCATAAAATCACTAAAATTCACTAAAATGCTCTAAGTCTAAACTAGAATGATAACACTACAAATGGAGGAGATGGAAAATGCTTGAGACAATGGCTCTATTTATAAGTTTGAGAGAGAAATTGGGCAAGTGACATCTATGTGGCATCCACATAAGTGCCAAAAGAGAGACACATGGACCAAGGGGACAAGCCATGCAAAGGTTAAGATAAGCCTTTTGGAAGAAAGTGATTTCTCAAGGTTTGCTCACACATGTGGTAAGAAATCTTGGATAAAGGAAAGGGGGACAAGTGTGTAAGAGGTGTGAATAAAATAATAAAATGGAAGCTTTAATGGATCTTGAGTTTCTCACACATGTATGAGCAAACACTTAGGAGCTAAAAGGTGTTTAGAAATGTGTTGAATATAATTAAGTGGGATTAATTAATGAGTAGGCTTAGAAGGGTGAGAGTGATGGGTGTAGACTAGTTTTTTAAGATGGGATTATGATTAAATTAAATATGATTTAACTTAATCACAAGACTAAAGAATTTAATAAAGTGGAGGGAACTAAATAAATTGAGATTTATTTAAAATGGGATTTATGGAGCACTATATATTAAATAAATTTAACACATTAGAGGGGATGCATCTAAATTGAATTTAAATACATTAGGGAAGTGAAACTATTTAATGAAATAGATTAAATTAAATAAGTAGAGGAACATGAAAAAATATAATAATTTAATTAATAAATAATTATAGTGTCAAGGGAGATATTAAATAAATTAATATAGTGTTTAGGATAATTTTAAGT
Organism: Cupressus sempervirens; assembly: GCA_028749045.1. Lineage (NCBI taxonomy): Eukaryota > Viridiplantae > Streptophyta > Pinopsida > Cupressales > Cupressaceae > Cupressus > Cupressus sempervirens. The sequence continues at coordinate 291,456,215 of CM053783.1, read as the reverse complement.
GCCTACAACTAGTTTATCCCTTATAATAAGAGAAATATAAAATGGAGGACGTCTAACCTTTTTACTTGTTTCTACCTCCTTTGATAGTTGTACAAAACTTGTGGCACTTTTTTCTCTTGATGGATGATCCTTTGGTTTAATGCTCTCCAATTTTTGCTACAACAAGGTCTCTTTTGCATATTTATAGTAGCAACAACATCCCACATGGAAATATTCATATTTGTCTTCTTCATCTACTCTACCACACTGAATGAGACATTAGGTGCTTTGGTAGAAGACTTGGGAGCTGCATAAGTAGAAGGATGGGATAGAATAACTTGGGGGCCACTCACATCTCCTTTTCTATTATTCTATCTTTTTTGTAGGGGAGCATTTGGTTAATAATTTTCTGCTTGTACATGAAGTGTTGCACTTGATATTGAGGAGGAGAGGAAATATTCTCAATGGCTCTTCTCTTGCTCCTAGTGTTGTGAAAAATGAAATCTTGGTTTAAATTACAATGTTCCTCCACCTGGTGATTCATGAAGGAGCAATCACCTTGTCATTACAAATGTGAGGCATCCTTAGATTGGCTCTCCTTGTATGATTTGCCTACTATAGGGTCTTGAGTGGTCAAAACTAAACAAGATTCAACCTTTTGACACATATAATAGGCATAGGAGTAATTGCAGGAGGGACAAAAACCTTGATCTTGAGTCATATTATTTTGAGGGACCAAAGCCCTACTTTGGTTTACATTTGAAGTAGAAGCATGTATATTTTGTCTATTCTGATCAAAAGAAGTATTTCCATGATTATGATTTGGAGGCCTACCTTTGTTTAGAGTCTGATATTGTAGCTTAGGAGCCTTATTACCCTAAGCTTGTTGTCTCTCCAAAGTCACCACTTTATTGATCACTTTCTACATCATAGAGAAGCTATCTTCCAACTTCTCTCAACCTTGCAATCTCTTATCTATGTTCAACACCATAGACTACATCATCTTCTTGATTTCATCCATTTTATTTTAAGATGTGGAAGCTTGAGGGGTTAGGGAAAGGGGTTATAATGTGGAATGTTAGAGATATAAGAGGAGTAACTGAGAGGGGAGGGGTGAATAAGTTACCACTAAAATAAATCCTAGATCCCTTAGATGTTAGAACAAAATAAACTTTGAAAATTGAACTCTATTGATGCTCGACAAACACACAGAAAGATGTTGTAATTCAATAAACACTAAAAATGCTTAGAAAATACTTAACATGAAAATATTAAGATGTTATCTAAGATTATTATTACTTTAACTTATTTTCAAACACATAAGAGAAATAGAATTAACATATTTGACACCAAGATTAATGTGGAAACCCAATTTGAGAAAAATCACCATTTGCAACTAGTTACTAATTTTCAGTCTTCTCAAGTGAGCCCTATTAGGAGCCAACCCGATTAAAGGTTACAAAAAATACTATTAGGTGTGACCCTATTAGAGGATTTAATCACCCTATTGGGAGTGGCTTTGTTAGAGGTCTTTGGACAATTCAATAGAACTACCACTTTTTTAGAGGATTTACAAATAGATGTTAAGCCAACATTGTTAAGAGATTTAGATCTCTACTACAATGGTTAGAGAGTAACAATGAGATGACCTAATTTTAGATGCAACTAAATTGTTGATTACAGATCTCAATTCTGGCTTGTATACTTATATTTCTTGATAGATTGTATCTTTTCAGCTCTACAAGGATATTTTTCTTATCCTTCTAATTCATTTCTTCGTAGCATCATTGAATATTTAATTATCTTCAGTTATCTTCCATGCATTCATTCATTCTAATTCTAAACTTGATCTTATATTTATATCTTTTATATTGTCAAGTCAGCTAGAATATAAATTAGAATAATTAATATTCATCTCCTTAGTCGGCTAGAATCAATAGACAATTCAATTGAACTTAATATGTCAAAATAAGAAAATTCTTTGTTAGCTGACCCTTCTTGATAGATACTAACTCAAAAATGATTTTCCTATGTTAACTAAGTGAACTTGGTCAAAAATGCATATTCAAAAAGTTCCTTTGGTAATTGAGTGAGCTTAGTAACATTGATTCCATCCAATGTTTACTTCATTAATTGAGTGAGCTTAGTTAACACTCGTCTATCTCAAACTTTCTTTTGATGCCCTAGTGAACTCGGTAGGTACTTTCTTCTTAACTAGAAAAACTTTGGAATGCTCAGTAGACACAAAATTTTTCCTTCAATACCTGAGTGAGCTTGACATACACTGACTAGAAATGATATGACATTTTGTGTAACATCAAAGAAAATACATAATTAATCAATTGTTCCAATAGTGGAAGGTGTGGGAATAGGGGTTATTGTTGGTTGGCAATTTGGGATACCAAGGAAGAAGGGAATATGAGGCCTTAGAGCTACATTACATCTTTGCATCAATATGTTTTCTACCCTTATTGCTATTTCATAAGCATTAGGTAATTTATCTCCACCCATGGTTTGGATTGTAGTGGCAATATCACTGTCAAAGGAACTAAGGTAATGTAAGAAGGCATTAATAGGGTTAGGCTTCACTGTAGTGAGTACTCTATCCCATATCTTTTGAAATCAGTCATATATTCATGGGGGGCTCTTTTTATAGTTGTTAACTCTTCTAAAAGTGAAAGATAGTCACTGCTATCTTCAAAATGTTTGCATAGGGCTGCTCCTAACCCATCCCAATCTATTATAGAGTTATGAATCAACCCTCTATACACATATTTTCAACCTCTTGGATATGTTCTAAGGGGGAAATAGAAGTTTCATTGATAAAACTGGGTATAGTTTTAAGAGATAATATTGGTATTCCATGTCTTTGGCCTAGTAGGAGAGGACTTCCACCATTAAAGGTGGAAAAAGCATGAGCTCTAGCCATATAGGTAAGTGGTCTATTGATATGAGTTGATGATATTCTAGGCTAAGATTTAACAACAAGATCAGTTGAGATAGATCTTTTAGGGGTATGTGTTACTACTGCACTCCTAATTGGTGATAAAGATACTCTAGTCTTTCTTCTTCTAGAATTGGAAAATGAAAGCTCTTGGTATTGAAACTTACCTCTAGAAGATTCCATTGTTTTAGCTTTAGACATGGATCACATAAACTATGGTCTAAAACTATATGTGAACGATGTAGAATCACTAAGTTCTTTGTGGGAATGAGCCCCTTGAAGGCCTAGAATATTGTTAGCATCAACTTTAAAATTCTTCTTGATATGAATCTCTAACTGTGCATGCCAAAAACTATTGACACAAAACCTAGTACCCTAGCCCAAGGTAATACATCTCAAGCATCCTTGTGTAACATTAAACAACCTCCAAGCTATGGGAGTTAAAATGTAAGGTTGAGTCTCTAGAGAAGACCAGTTTCCTCTGTTATCAATATGAACCTAACTACACTTGGAAAGAAAAATGGAGAGAAGGAATGCATAGAACATTAAACTAATCTATTCCTAAGGAGGTGATGCACTAAAATAGAGTGTTCAACCCTATCTCTACCCATACATACACTCTTGAACAATTATGACCTCAAAAATATATAGATTTAGACTTTTTTAAAACCAACAATCACATGCAGATCAGATAGTCAAAATGAATAACACAAGGAAAAGGAGAGTTCACTTCTATATCATTTATAGGTCAAAAGAGAAACAATCATGCAAATTGGAGATAGCCACAAAAAAATGGAGAGCCAAATATATCTTGCACAATCATTAATGGCTGAAAGAGATAAGGAGGAATATCATTAGGTCCAAAGACAAAAGGGATTTATAGTGAACTTGTAAAGCAATATCAGAGAAATAGAGAAGAGTCAACCATAAGAAGAATTACAACTTTTCTTTTATATTTCAATTAAACTAAGATAATTCTTACTGAATTTACTCCAAAAACACTATCATTAAGTGGTAAGAGAAAAATTGAGGCAATCTAAACAATGGATTTGATTTGGTACACTTGTAGAGACATGAAAATCATGGAAACTCTGACTAGAGTAATGCTAAAGTGATAGAAATGATGCCAATCAATACTAAAATTCCTCAAAATGGACAATCAAGTAGTGGAAGGAATGCCCCTACATAATTTTTAGCACAACAATAACTCTAGAGTGGTTGGGATCGACTAGAAAGATCAGATCACACAAGAAACCCTATCTCTCCTTGTCCTTGGCTTGACCAAAAAGAAAAATCAGCAGGTTGACCTAGCCAAGAAACCAAGATGAGCCATGTGGACCAACCATGGTTTCTTTTTTCCACCTCACAAAGTCTTCACAAGTTTACCATCACATTACTTTAACTACACCACCCTCTAAAACTTAACCATGATTGCCTTATGAAACCACCCACTTAACCATCACTTACTACTATTGTTACCTTTTAGTTGGACTTTCCAAGACATGTAGTTGCTTGTTGCTTTCTCACATTTTTTAAATATTGAGAAATTCCATAATGTGAGAAAGAAATGACCGTCAATCACTAAATTATTGATGATCATGAGAAACCCTCATTATTTTTGTGCTTTGCCTTTAAGTTTTCAGGCCCAATGGACATTCAACATCCACCTCATTGAATAGGAAAACCCCTAACCAATCAGAACCTACCAACCTAGAATTTTGCTCTGATATACTTTACTTTTGTTTCCCATAAGGTAGATGACATCATGAAATCCACAAGGTGCATTGTCATTTTTCTACATTGCTTAAAGTTTACGCATCTTTAGAATGCAAAAAAGAAAAAATTGTAGATGCTCTTTGATTTGATGGTGAAGATAAAAATTAGGAACCTGTGGACTAGCCAACTGACTAGGTCAGAGACTCAACCAATGAAATTCCCATCATATGCTAACTCACCCGACACTAATCCACCTCACTAGTGACCCACAAAAGGAAATAGGACGCACCTTCCACATGTCAATCACTCACTTTCTTGCATCGTTAAAAACCTTGCAACTCCAAAATGTGAAAAAGAAACAACCCTTGGATGATCTTGATCTAACAGTGGAGAAAAAGCTCACCATTAACTATACTAACTAGAAGAAAAGAGTCCCACAGTGCTATGTGGTGACATGTCACTTTGTTGCTATGAAAAAAGAGACTACATTTTTTGATAGTGACAAAGTGACAACCCTCAATCCTTCTGTATTGGACGGATGATAAAACATGGTTCCACAAAGAAATATTAATTACACATCACTTAGGTAAATAAGGAATAACCCAAAGTTAAAAAGATTTATTTTGTTTGCTCTAATTCGAAAATTCAAATACATGTGATCATTTGTTGAGTTTAAATTCAAATATTTCTATTTTGGCAGGAGGGAAAAAATAGCCACCACCAACTCAAAATGAATCCTTATATAGTTGGGAAGAAAAGGATGTTTGGATTTTGATATTTACCAAGATAATTTAAATTTCTTGTTATGTTATTCATAAATCCTTTTAAAACCTCATCTTTTACATGTAATTCCTTCTAAACTATTGAGATAATGTTAGTTGGAGCCTCATAATTCATTAAAGTGTTGTAGATCTACATGCCTAGAGGAGCAAGATGTAACCATAGAGAGACATCATCCATTATAAGCTCTTCTATACTTAAAAAATTTGTGTGTTCCTATTATTTCTATAATAAATATGTATCCTAGAGTGTCTATGCTCTTTCTCTTCACATAATGGGAATGCAAACTCTTCTTGATCATCTTCATCATTTTTTCCTCCCATAGATTTATCATATGATTCAAACAATATTGCAGCAAACTACAAAGGTTTCTCCTCCATGATTTGGGGAGGTCGATCTAAAACATCATTATACCCATATCCATTTTCACTAGGACTCACACTTGTTGATATAATGGGTGTTGTACACATTGTATAATATTATTATATTGTATATTTATTTTATTATATATTGTTGCACCTAGGAGAAACTATATGTACATGCAATATGTAAGTATTCCTATGTTATATACTTGATAAGTTATACTGTAACATTGTGATAATGTTTGATGTAATTATCAAATATTGGTGCAAATAACTAAATGTCCAATATTAAATATGGAGTCAATAGGTTAGGTAGCACATAGTTTTAGCACATGGTTTATATAATACCACTTGGTGATTTTGTGGGACTTGCTACTATAGAAGTATCCATAGGGTAGTTGTAGAGACAAGAAAAAAGAAAAAAAAAAGAAAGTCAAGTAAGAGAAGGCTTAACATGTTAGCCAAGACAACATTTGTGAAGGTTGAAAGCATGGCATGGGATATGTGAATTCATTCTTGTTCACATGGATTGCTTGCTGGTGGCTATGGCTTTGAAGGCTTCTATGGTTGTATTAGAATAGTATTTTAACTAAATATTACATGGTAATGGATGCTTTTGGAGGCTAAGTTTTTCCCTCAATGATGGTTTCCTAGGGTAAATTTTGTGTAACATATTTGTAGGTATCTTGTTTATTCTCTTGCATGTGGATTGTAATTGCATATTTATTTTAGATCTATTATGGGTCATGTAGAAATAGTAATATTTTTTCTTGCAAGTTTCCTTACAAGTGGTATTAGAGCTATAGTTCTATTGTTGCAACCTTACATTGAATCCATGGGAATGCATGAGAGGATTAAAAAAATGACAAGATATATAGATTTTGTAGGTTATTTTTTTGTAGATCTAATAGTTTTGGATTTTCCATTATGATGACATGTTGGTAGATTTTGGGTATGTGAAGTTAATGGACAAAAGATTTTTTTGGATATTTCATTTAAATGAGGGTTTTAGGGGGCAGCTTGGGGAAATGGTCTCATGGAAAAAATAGACCTATTGATGTTTCCATAAATATTAATATATAATATGCCCTAGTTTAGCCATGTTGATAGAAAATGCAAAAGGTTTTCATTTTCATCCTATGTTGGCCATCAAATTTAATCCCATCAAAATTCTTGTAACAAAAAAAAGGGAAAAAAATGCAATGAAAATAGTAAAAAGACTATCTTGGTAAAACAACCATAACTTTCACTCAAGATATCATATTTTGGACTTCTTATAGTCATTGGAAAGGTAATTGAGAGAACTAAAACTTGGTATAGGTTTGATTATGTGATCTCGATTTTTTATTAGGTTTTAATAGAAAAAAAAAATAGATGTTTTTTTTTATTTTGAGCATAGATTAGGGCATAACTTGAGCATATAGTTGGATTTCAAAGAGTTAATGAAAAGATCTTTGAGAGCTCTACACATTGGTTTGGATATGGTGTAGGTTTGATATGATTTATTTAGTGATATATTGTTCTGAATGGTTTCTGATATATATTGACTATGGTAATATTGTGAGTTTATGACACTATATATTTTGGAGAATTGGAGCTTGATGTTATTGAATACTCAAGTTATATTTCAAATTGGTCTCACCATGATATGGTTATCAATGTTTGATTTGGATATGTATGTAATGTCCCATTTTATGACATTTTGGATTTTCCTTCTATTTTGTATCCATTTTGTAATAATGTTCTTATCTCCTGCATTTCATTATTTAGTAACCTATATTTATAGGCATATTTCCAAGAGTCATGCCCTTTCATTAATTATATTAATAAACAAATTATATTGTAAATATATATATGTGATTATATATTATATGTATAATTATATATTATATTATTCTAATATTTAACAAAGATATAATATCATTTATTATTGTCCTACGGATATGTACTAATTATCTATGGCATATAAATATCTAATATACAATAATATTCATAGATATATTTATGTGTAATTATAATTTATAATTATATAATATATAATTATAAATTATATAATATAACATATGAATATATCTTAATATAATTATAATACTATCGATTATTAATATTATATACTCTTTATGTATAATACTTATTCATTAGTTGATTTATGTGTCGGAATGGGGATATCACAATGTATGATGACTTGTTAGGTTTACAGGTTGTGTAGTGTTGTAAGTGGTCTATACCTAAGTTGCATTTATGGCTTGGATATGTGTTGTCTATTCCCATTGATCTTTTATTATTGATGCATATTCCAATTGGTGGCTTGAAATTTTAGCTATCTACTCCCTTAGCCATATGATTTACTAATTTGACTTTATGTATAAGGGATGAGATGTTGTTATGAAGTATAGTCATGGTAGAGGATTGTGGTTGACTATTTTATACTGATAGATTTGAAACTTTGAGAGTTAGTTTCTCCATTCATGGATGTAATCATAGTGCCATGGATTTTAGTATGACATGATTAGATATGAAGGTATATCCTTGATGCTCATTTTCTTTGTATTCCTTATTTGGTTGTGGTGGTATATTTGATTTGATTGAGGATTGTGGTTATTTGTCTAATTTTGAGGAGCTCATGATATGCATTTTGATTTCTTTTATGGTTTAATGCCTTGGTTGATTCTCATGGTTAGAGGATCATTTTCATCATGATGTCATGGATAGCTTGGACGTATCATTTAGTGGGAGCTTGTGATAGTGATAAGGTGTTAGTGCATGATTAGTTTCTAATTTGGTTTGTATCTTCTTGGTTTAGACATCTTGGTTTCACTTGGTACTAACACTTTGGTTGTGTGAGTGTAAACCTATGGGATCTTTATGTAGGAGATGGATTTTGTAATTCCATTGGTGACTTAGTACCATGGTTGAGTGTGAGTTATTGGAATTTTGATATATTTATTAATTATTTATAGATGTTGGAGGGTTATCTTAGATCTTGTTGCTACAGAAGCATCTCTGACATTTGCATGATGCACTTTTTATCTTAATGGTGTGTAGAGATGGTTGCATCTTTAGGACTCATGGGGTTCTTGGTAGAGGTGAATTTTGTGATTTTATTTGACATGTTATCCTTAGTGTTAGGATGGTTTCATTATTATGTCATGGTATACTCTTGATATATGTTTAGATTTTTGACATGTTATGGTATGTTCATATGAAACATGTTATCTCTTTGGTTGAGATAGTTTAGATCATGATGTAGGAACATCCTTGGTTAAGAGAAATCTTGCATCACTCAAAAATATTTTTATTTTCAATCTTTTCTATTCTCATCAGGACTAGTAGAAAAAGGGGTTACTATTTCTGGGAGCTTACTATTTTTAGTAATTTTTTCATGCAAGGTCGGAATGTTCTCATTTTCTACATGGAGGTTCATTTTAGAATTATAAGCCTATCATAAAAATCTCATTACTCTAGCTTAAGTAGCATAGTAGTTGTTGAAGATTTTCAGTGGGAAAAAGTCTTCGAACTTAGTTTTAAAGGCCTTAAAGGACTCGGATGAGGTCTAAAAGCTAGACTAAAGGGTGCTTGTGTGGTTCTAAGCCTATAGATTAGGAGAAAGCATTTCCAAAAATCAGTTATAATAGCCAATCAGAACAACTGTTCAAGAGTTATGGCCTTCTGAAGTTGGTCTACACAAAATTTCTCAAATATTTTGTGATAATGGTGATGTCAATTTCTTTTGTGACTAGAGATATAGTTGTTGGGACAATTATCTAGGTTTGAATAGGAACTCCAAGGAGAATTCACCTAATATGGACTTTAGAGGAGATTGTTCTTCGATGAGTCTTGGTTGGAGACTTGGATATCTTGATGAGCATTTTCATTCCCCACTCTTTCTCTACTCGATGATTTACTACTTGAGAGGCATAACCTATTGTTTCTTTTAGATGCATTATATTTATGCTTTTCTTTCATACACATGGATCTTGAGTTGTGATGCATGATTTAAATATGGAGGCTTCATTTAAGAGATGTTTTCTAGAATTGGGTATCTCCTTGTGTATATTTTGTTATGCTAGTTGAGTTTGGGAGATGGTTTTATATTGGAAATATTTATTGGATTAGGAATGGTTATTCCTTGGTTTGGGAATGGTTTATGAGTTTGATCTTCTTGTGATAGTATTACATCCATGATTAGTTATATGGTATGGTTTTCATATTTTTGTGGCTTCTTGGTTGGGGTTTTATGGAGGATATCTTACTTGCATAGGTTACATCTAGAGGTGTGTGTGTGTGTGTGTGTGTGTGTGTAGAAGGACATGATGCATGTTATTATTTGCATGGTTTCTATTTTTTCTTGGTTATCTATTGAGATGTTTGATTTGACTAATATTAGATTTGAGATTGGTTCAAGATTGTGATCACTGGTTTGTGTTCATGTATGTCATGTGAGAGATGACATGGTTATTTCTTTATCACTTTCCTTTTGTTGGTCATGTATAACTTTTGAGAGTAATGGAAACTTGTTATGGGAGTTGTTCTTGTAGACCTTATTGGTTTATGTGTCATGAATTTCCTTGATACTAAATTGACTCACCTTTTTAAGATGTTGTGAGTGGATTGGTTATAGATTTGACATTATATTTTATAGTGGAAACTTCATGTTATATATGTGGTAGGTATTTCTCTTGAGGCTTGTTATTGTAGGTTACATATTGGATATGTTGATGATGTGAGATTCACTTGGTATACCTTTGGATGTATGGATAGTTGGATGGGTTGACACTTTCTATGAGTGATATTTCAGCTAGGGATATCTTGACAATTAAGGATACATGTGATTACCTTTGGATTAGGTTTTTGTGCTTGAAATTTGAGTTGGTACAAAATTTTATGATTCTTCTACAATAGGTTGGGTGGTTTTCTCTTTGGATGACTTCTATGTATGTTTGGTGGTAGTGGCATAATAGGAGGTGGAATCATTCATACTTGAGATGCTAGATACTTTGATTTTGTTGCAGGTACCAGGATAGAACACATGGTGTAATTTCATCCATGATGGTGGATGTGCTAGGAGAGATTATTCCCTTGATCATTTATGTGGCTATAGATTGACCCTATGTAATGTATACAATAATTGGGAGATTGTTGAGATAATGGGTGTTGCACACATTGCATAATATTCTTATATTCTATTATTTATTTTATTATATAATGTTGCACCTGGGAGCAACTAGATGTACGTACAACATGTAAAGATTCCCATGGGATATACTTGAAGATTTTTATTATAGAGATATCATAATATTTGATGTAATAATTTAATATTGGAAAAAATAATTAAATGTCCAATATTAAATGTGGGGTCAATGGGTTAGTAGCACATAGTTTAAGCACATGGTTTATGTAATATCCCTAGGTGGTTTTGTGAAACTTTCTACTATATAAGTAGCTACAAGAGTAGTTTTAGAGATAAGACAAAATGAAAAAATAAATTCAAGAAAGATAAGGTTTTGTTAGAAGCATGGCATGGGATGTATGGATTCATGCTTCACATGGATTTCATGATGGTGGCTATGGCTTTGAAGGATTCCATGGTTGTAATGCAATAGTATTTTTTTCCAAATAATACATGATGATGGATTCTTTTAGAGGCAAGATTTTTTCCACTCATTGAGGGTTTCCCAAGGTATATCTTATGTCACATTTTTGTGGGTATGTTTTCTATCCTCTTGCATGTGGATTTTAAATGCATGTTTATTTCATATCTATTATTCGTTATGTGGAAATGGTAATATTGTTTCTTGAAATTTTCCTTATAATACTTGTAATAACATTATTCTCATTACTAATGTTACTGTAGGGGCCATAATTTATGGTCTAATTTTGAGAATAATTGTTTTACGAAGCAAGTTGTCTTGGAGTATTGCCTTGGTTTCTAGAGGAATTCAAATTTATTATGATGTATTCATTGGATAAAAGAGAAATTGTGTTTTTCATGGCCTCAAACTCAATAGCCATATTATTCTTGAGTTTAGCAGGTGGAGAAATCTTCTTCTCAAAGAATGTAGTCTTTTGGGGCTCATACCCTTAATATGTAATTTTTGGCATTGGAGAAGTAGTAACCTATTGTAGTAAAGATACTTAATTCAACATGGGCATTTGATTGGGCATAGTAGACATTCCTTCTAGAAATTTTGGTATGACTACTGCCTTATTCAAAGTGAAGGAAGACACAATGTTTGCTCTAGGTATCGATGTCTCTAGGTGGGAGCCTTCTTAGAAAAATAGAAGTTAATGAATCCATTATTCCCAAATAGATTTGGATGGTAGCCTCTTGTGGTATGGTGTAAAAAACTATATTATTTGATATATCATATAGAAGCGATGATCAAACTATGAAATAGACTCGTGGGGATCCTTTTAATTGAGATTAACTGATGATGTAGGATGGATGGATCAATATAGACCTTAAATTGTGCCAAAAAAATGCTCTCACAAGAGTTACAATCTCTTATTGATTTTGGTGGTAGATTGAGTTATAATTGAATATCATTTCCTCCAAATTGTATGGGAACAAGCATCAAATCTCATCCATATGTTGAATCTGGTTTTGATTACTAATTTCCTTAAAAAAATTAATATGATCTTATGTTGTTCATGATTCTCAATAGACAAATTGTGGGAAATTTGTTTTTAGGATTTTTGGGTAAGTCCTATAATGGACTAGTTAGGTTCAAGTTTTAACTTTTGGCATTGAATAAAACCATGGTGCATGATGATGGGAATGGGTGAAGTGGAATCTAGAGTAGATGATGGTGAAGGAATTTGCAATGTAAGTGGGTGGAGCCTAGGGATCCCTTTATTGTTAGTCCCAAGAACTCTTTCTTTTTAGGCAAAAACCTCAATGATCCTTGAAAGGGAGAAAGTGAGTCAAGATCTTATAGTTTGTGCACCTTTGAGGAAGCACACTATGGAGCTTGACACACCTCTAAAAAAATGCACCCATAAAAAGTGCACCTTGTGATTGTGAATGGAAGTAGAAAAAGTAGAACTACAAATTTGCACAATTGTCAAACAACAACTTAGTCTTTTCGATAGAATGGTTTTCATGCCCTACCTCCAATGCCACTTCTATTGAGTGTTCATTTTGGACAATTCTAATGAGAGACATTCTCAAAAATCTTTCTCTTGAAAAGTTGATCAATGACCAACTCCAAGATTCTGGATGACTAATTTTCAATTTGTTGGTGTTGAGAAAAGATTGATGCAAGTATGAAAATGTGTTTCAATCATTGTTTTTACTAATGTCAAACCTGCTACCTACCGGTATGGAAATTGCTTAGTTGACTTGAATACTATCATTTGTTTTATTGATGAAGATGATTTGATCAAATGTCATAACAAGAGCACCTAGAGGAAAGGTTGAGTTATGGTATGAAAAAAGAAGTACAATGATCAATTAAGATAGTGATGACATAGTGTATTATTTATCTACTTAAGGTTGCAAAGGTTGGATACACTGATTAAGTTGACAACAACAAGTAAGAAGAATTGTGTTTTCCAAGCTTGACTAAGTGCACAATAGGTGTTGAGAAGAATCAATGCAAGTCAAGAAGAAAATTAGTTGGAGATGAGAAAAGTGAAGACTTGGTGTATGTCAAGTGACATAGTGTAGGTTGAGTAAAGTTTAGTTTGTGGTGAGCATCAGTAAACTTTAGTATGTGTCGAGTGAACTATTAGTAGATGTCAAGCACTAGAGTGTGTGTCAAGCATAAGAAGTTATTTAATGCCAAGAAAAAAAAATTATGAGTTAGATCATGAATTCAATGAATTTGAGTTGACAAGGTTGATTTATTGGATTATGTGAACTATGTGGAAGATAAGCTTGATGAGTTGGTGGCATAGAATTCAAAGTAAACTATTTTGAGGTGAATTCAAGGAGGATTGAGAAGGAAGTTTCTAGAGGGAGATAAATGGAAAAGTGGGAAGATTTAATGAGTCTAACATAACCCTAGAATGGATGATTGTGATTAAGCAACAACATATCTAAATTCTCTTTATAATAGGATAAAAAGCATGAAAAAATAGCTTGCTATCTAGCATGTTTGAGAACCCAAGGAAGATAATGAGTCTAGGGTATTGATTCATATGGAAGCTGAACTATAGAGTCTACAATTGGCATGCAAAGCAAGAAGCCTTAAGGGGATGAATGCAAGAAGGGTGAATAAGCTATCAAAGCTAAAGTGAATGAAGCCAAGTAGAATTGAGGACTAAAAAATAGATTTATAATTTGTAAGTGAGTTGTAATTTGTTATCAGATCAAGCCTTACTATTACTCGCTAATCATTGTATTAGTTTAGGGTAAAATCATTTGGAATAAAGTTGACCTAACATTCATTTGTAAATCCTTTAACTAGGTGGCATTCTAATGGAATGATCTAAAGTCTTCTAGCAAGGCTCACTCCTAATAGGGTGATTGAGATTCTTTAACTAGGTGACATTTAACAATTTGTATTATATTCTTTAATAGGGTATCACTTCAGATAAGTGAGAATTAGTAGCATGTTACTAGTGGTTTTTTCCAAATTGGATTTCCATGTAAAATCGTTCTGTCATGTATGTGTGAATGATTTTGTTATGTTTCATGTTTACATTTTTGCAAAGTGATTTTATCTTGGATAGTAACTTGTAAGTTTAAGTTTTGAATGTCATGATGGATACATGCAAGATATATATATATATATATATATATATATATATATATATATATATGCATTTTATTAAGCATTGAAAACTTTAATGGGGTTTTTTTTGGACCTTGGATAAATGATTCACCCCCCTCTCAGTTATTCTAAACTATTCCAACAATTGGGTAGCTTAATCAAAGATAAATGTGAATATTCATGAGGAGGCCTTTTCTATTATCTAACAATTCTACACAACTTAGATGAAATTTAACAACAAAACCAATAAATTTTTCTATTTTCTATTTTATAATGAATGCAATTTCTAATCATTGCAACTATATGAATTCCTATTTTAACCAAATGTTTGAAAAAAAAGATAGAGTGATAAGATATTTAAAGGAAATTAAATTACTAATGGACATAAGCCAAAGAATCAACATGCCTACAAATTAAATTATTGAAAGGACATGTTAGGAAACTAATAAAATTAGGAGCAACATTTTCTCAACTCCACTGATGCCATCATCAATGATAACTTTAATGAAAATCAAAACATATTTCATGATTCATAAACTTTTTGTAGCCACATAAAATGTGCACACATGAGAGAAAACATTATCCAAGAACAATAGTGATCCTTTCTCCAATTCATCACAATAATGAAATTTGTTAACATAAGGCAACCGCCAAAACTAAAAGACTGCACAATTATCATAACACAATAAAACCATTATCTTCATTATCATTTATGAGCATGAATTAAAAAAAAAAAATACACTCCAACAAGATTTAATACACTCAGAATGAGAGCACCAACAACATTTATTATTGCATCAAACTATCAGCCTAAAGTACATACTACATCCATGTATTTATAAGAAATCTTGTCCTCTTTTTGTGTTAGGAGTGGCAAAATAATACAATAAAGCTAATTATATACTAACTAACTCTCCAAATGGTGCTAAGTAGGTTTCCACCCTTGTTTATATCAATTAATGGGTGCATGAGCCTTTATATGACTTGAAACAATACAAGAATAAGAAGATAAGAAGAGAGAAGCCATGAGATGATCTAGGAGTCACATAGACTTCTAAAAATGCAATCTTGGCCTTCTCTAGGAGTTTCTAGGAGTTGAACTATCATCAAAATGTATTTCCAGTGCATGAAAAGCTCAAAAATAACAACTATTGGTTGACTGATTCATCTTCAAAATTGTTGATGCACCTCTTGTTTTAGGACACCACTGTGAAAAATGCACCTTCCAGAAAGCACACCTCTATGAAAACAAGACCTTCTAAAAAGAACACCTCTATGAAATGACCAAAGTTGATAGAATTTTTTCTAAATCCACAAATTTCCAAGAGTGGGAATTTTTTGAACTCCACAATTTTCCAAGAGTGGGAATTTTTCTAGCTCCATAATTTTCCATGGAGAGAATTTTTTGAACTCCACAATTTTCCAATGTGATAATTTTTCAAACTCCACAATTTTCCAAAGAGAGAATTTTTCAACTCCGCAATTTTTTAAAGTGAGAATTTGTCTAACTCCACAATTTTCCAAGGTGAGAAATTTTCTAGCATTTAGGTCATGTTGACCTTGTACCAAAATGATGTGTTGATGTTCTTCATTTTATTTTTGGATGGAAAAGGTGACTTCTTGAGGATTTAAAAAGTCTAAAGCTTCATACTTTACCCTCACTTCCCTATGGAAATAATGAACTTCTTGCCTTACTAATATAAAATCATCCAATTTAAAGTCCATCTCCTTTAGTGCCTCCTTGGTTTCACAAATGCATCCAACCTCATCCTTAGAGGATACTACTTCAATTGATGCTTGAATTATTGTAGAACTATTTTCACTTAGCATAGTTATGTTATGGATTCATCATGAAAAATCTCTAAGCTAGCTACACTATAGTATTTATCCATTTCTAATAGTGGGTATGTGTAGGATCATGGTGTGCCAAAAAGTGGCAATGTGAAAAAATAAGAGTTTGAAAAAGTCTAAAAATGTTTCAAAATCTACTCTAACATTCTTCCACCCATCCTAATACTAAACCTGGAAAGTAGGCCCCCAACCCTTATCGGGTATCCGATTTGATATCAGATACTTGGATATTCGATAATATTGGGTATCTAATATCAAATCAGATACCCAATAACTATACTATTATTTAAAAAAAACACAACCTGAGGGTTGCTATTTTGACAGTGATATAGCATTTTTCAAGCTCGAATATCTGTTTTGTAATCGGATACATGATAATAGGTATTTAAAAAAAAAAATTAATCAATTTTAGTATAAATTTATCAAATTTTATTATAAATTTGTTTGTTTTAGTTAAATTTGTCAGAATTTAGGTTTCTTTAAAAAGAAATTGTTAAAATTTAGGTCTTTTTTAATATAAATTATGTTTTGTGAATTAATAGGTATGGCTAACCAAAATGACAATATTGAGGCAAGGGATACTGTTAACCTATGACCCCTCTCGATTAAATTTCATGACAACATATGTCCCTAGGGGCTGTAGGATTGGGAATGTATTGAAAGAGGTCATAGGTTAACCTATGACCACTTTCAATGCATTTTATGACAATATTATATTTAATAATAATATAATACTGTATATTTAATATAATAATAATAAATTATTAGATTAAATAACAATAATAATCATATATGTTACTAGATTATAGATTTAATAATAATAATAACCATATATAGTATTATATATAATAATAGTCATATAATATTACTATATATATTTAATAATAATAATTATACATATTACTATATTTAATAATAATTATAATCATATATAATAATAGTTAATAATAATAATAATAATAATCATATGTAATAATAATATTAATGTCCACATTTCCCCCGAATAAATTTCCCTCTAAAACCCTCTAAAGTTTCCCTCTCAAATTTCTCTCCAAAATTGCAATTGGAAAATTTATTTTCTCTCAAATTTCTCTTCCTCCAAAATTGTAGTTGGAAAATCTTTCCTCTCAGATTCCCCTCTAAAATTGCAATTGGAAAACTCACCGTGATTGGATACCCGATTTTATTTTGGGTGTTCGATTAGGCTCGGTATTTACCAAGCCTATTTGGTCAACTAAAAAAATGTGTTTGAGAAGGGTTTCATTAACACTCAGACTTCAGGTAGCCATCTACCAATGTTATTTTCATCAAAATTGAATGAAATGAAAAGGATTTTTTCATAACACTCTTGAGATTCTATTAATATAATTATTGTCAAATTCTAAGTTTGATAACTATTTATTAGTTAATTTTCAATGAAGATGATTGTAAAGTGCTAATTGACTTAGTGATTGAAAAATGGCTATAACTTTCAAACAGTATAACATTTTTTAAATCCAAAAGTTGCATCACATTCTATGCTTCACCTAGTATAATGGAAAAACATTAATTTGGTAAAGTTTTCAATTAATTAAGGTGGTTAGACATGGGAGCTTTTTTTTCTGATAAAGTTTTAGTAGAAAATTTATATTTAATTATTTATTTAGAATAAAAATACTCGAAAATATGTGTCACATTTGAGCATGAGTCTACTTTTTATATCTATAATTATATTAAAAAATATTAACATTTGATTTTGATTAAGGTGGTTAGACATACACCTACTTTTTATTTTTGCCTTGAAATTTTCATAGAACTACATTAAAATCCAAAGTTTTGACCAATCAAATAATTTTTTTCTCCAGATAAGGCCTAGTAGTTTAGAAACTACATTCAATTTCCTATAGATTATTTTCTTACAACTTTTTGATATAAAGTCGAGAACCACTTTAAAACTATGTGTCAAGTTGACATAACCCTAATTTGCTAGTTTTTCACTACCACTTAAGGCCATAGTTTGGTTGACTATGATCTTGCACATACCCTAGTTGGGCATGTGTTCCTCTCTGCATATCTTGGATACCTTTATACATAAATAGCATGACCTTATTATTGACCTATATATTCTTAATCCAATCATTAATCTTATCATATTCTTCTCTTGTCTAAAATCTAGTAACATTTGGTATCTCTCACTTTTGAGCCCAAATATATGAAGTGTGACTTCTTGGGTACTCCTTGGAACTTGAAAGTCATGGGTTTGAGTGTGATCTTAGTTGTTATAGAAGATAAGGAAGTAATGGAAATATTGGGAACTTCAAGGGCCTCTGGATATTTTCAATATGCACACTTGTACACCTTTAGAGATATTTCCTTCAACAAAACTTCAAATTGTGCACTTGTATGTGCGCATCATTAGAGATGTGTGGAAGGTGCTCAAGTCCAAAAATTTCAAAGTTCCCAAATTTGAAAACGATTTATGGGTTTTTCTCAAATGGGATCTTAGACCACTTTGATATACTTATTTCTAATATTTCCAATGATTTAGGCCCATTTTTTTCACCTTGTGTGCCTATACACTTTCCTCACTTATGCACCTTACACTTATGCATCTTCAAAACTTTGTAAAATTGTACACCAATGCATCTTCACATCTTTAGCACCTTGGGCATCTCCAAGACTTTAGAATTGTGCACATGTGCACCTTCACACCTGTGTACCTATACACCTTCTCACTTGCACACCTTCAAACAAGTGTGCAAGGTGCTTATTTCACCCAAAAATCAAAGCTCCTAGTTTTGAAAATGGTTTCTAGGTTTTTCTCAGATACGGTCTAAGAGCACCCATGTGTACTTATTTCTAATCTTTTTGAATTTATTTTGGATACAATTGCCTAATTGTGTGTTGTCTTTGATGTTACACAAATGTCATAGTAGTTGTATGTTAGTGCTTACTGAGCTCACTTGGTCAGCAAGACAATTTTCCTTCTCTATTGAGCATTCCTGAAGTGTACTCTACGAAGACAGTGTCTACCAAGCTCACTTGAGCATTAAAGGAAATTATGGTAGAAAATAGTGTTAACCGAGTTCACATGGTTAATAAAGGAAATTTGGACAGAGTTAGTGCTAACGGAGATCACTTAGTTACCAAAGGATTTTTGCAAGTTCATAGTGTTAACTGAGCTTCTGCTAGTTAACATAGGAAATCATCTCAGAACTAGTGTTTACCAAGCAGGGTCAACTAATAAAGGATTTTATTGTTTTGGCATGAGAAACTTAATTATTTTAAGTATTGGTTCTAGCCAACTATGGTAATGATTAGTAGTCATTCTAATTTGTATTGAGCTGACTTGAAAATATGGAAGGTATATATAAAAGGTCAAGATGAGATTTTCAAGTTTGTATGCAAGTGTGTTGATTGAATTAAGAAGGAAAGAGTGAGAGCAAACTTGAAGGACAAGCAAATATCCTTGTGGAGTAGAAAAGTAAGATTTGATCAAGAAGGATTAAGTTTAAGTAGAATAGAGATCTAGATTTAGCAATTCAGTTGCATTACAATCAGGTCATTTCATTGTTACTCTTTAACCATTGTAGTAGTGATCTAAAATCTCTCAACAGAGTTGGTTTAACAACTAGTTGTAAATCCTCTAACAAGGTGGCAATTCCATTGAATTATTTTAAGAACTCTTTTAAGGACACTCCTAATAGGGTGATTAAATCCTCTAACAAGGTCACATCTAATAGTGTGTTTTGTAACCTTTAATAGGGTTGGATCCTAACATGGCTCACTTCAGAAGAGTGAAAAATACTAAAGGTTACATTGGCAGTTTTTTCCAAATTGGGTTTTCATATTAAATCTTGGTGTCTCATGTGTTCATGTTATTTCTCTCATTTTTTTAAGATTAATTAATTTTAATGTCTTAAGATGAGCTAAAATTAATTCACACTCTGCATTTATTGAGTTACAACATTTTCCATATGTTTACCGAGTAACAACAACAATCAATTTTCCAAGTCTAAATTTTATTGTTGACATCTAAGGGATCTGGGATTTATTTTACGAGTAACTATTTCACACCCCCCCCCCCCCCCCCCCCCCCACCCTATTAGTTACTCCTATATTTCCAACAATCAGTATCAGAGTGTTTGGTGCTTGCAGGAAAGGTTCAAGGAACTAAGCTAAAGATCGAGATGTCTTACAAGAGAGAGATTCCAAAGCTAAATAAAGACAAATTTTCTACATGGAAAGGACTCATGAGACTTCATCTAGCCACCATTAGTGATTCAGGCTACAAATACCTTGATTAAAAAAGAACCATAACATCATGATGATTGATATTGCATCTACTCTCAGCTATGATGAATTTTATGAGATCAAAGACTATACAACTACTTTTGATATGTGAAACAAGCTAAAGGATATCTATGGTGGTGTTGAAAATGTAAGAAGAGCCAAAGTAGAAAGCCTTAGAGGATAGTTTGATTAGATGAGAATGAGAGAAGATGGAAATATTGCCAAATATGTGGAAAGAATCAAAGCTAGTGTTAGTGCAATCAGAGCTTCTAGAGGAGAAATCAAGGAAGAAACTATTGTAAGTAAAGTTCTTAGAACATTACTTCCTATCTATGCAATTAGAGTATCTGCTATTCAAGAAAAGAGGTGTGATCCAAATCAAAAGTTAAGTTTGGATGCCTAAGTAGGAAGATTGACAGCTTTTGAGCTAGATAACTTTGATAATTATGTTTTAGATTCCAAAAATGTTGAGTCTACATTTGAAGCTAAACTTTCACTCAAAGAAAAAGGCAAGAAGATAAAGGAAAATCAGTTTGATAGTGAAGAAGAAACCGAGGAAATCTCAAATAGTGATCTTGAAGTTGTTAAAGCTTTACTTGCAAATAAATATTCTAGAGGTAGAGGAAAATAAAAAGGTAAATTTCCTCTAATCTATTTTTCATGTGAATAGCTTGGTTATATTACTTCTAGGTGCCCAAAAAAAAAGAGCAATGATGAGAAGAAGAGTCACAAGTACAAAGGAAAAAAATATTTCAAAATTCACAAATCATACAAGGAAAAAGGTAAAAAACTTGCTTTATGGTTAAAGATTCTGATAATAGTGAAGACGAGATAGTATACATTGCTGTAAAAGATGAATCTGATGAAGAAGAAGATAAGATGGCACTTATCTCTCATGTTAGTAAAAGTGATACATAGATCATAGATAGTGGATGTTCACATCATATGACTAGAGATAGAACCAAATTTGAACATTTTGAACACTATGATGGAGGTAGTTTAAGGTTTGGAAATAATATACCTTGCTGTACAAAAGGAAAATGCCGAATCTCATCAACCAATGAACTTGTATGTGACAATGCTTATTGGGTTAAAGGACTAAAACATACTCTGCTAAGTGTGGCACAACTAATCAACATTGGATTCAAGGTAGAATTCATGCATGGCAAGGCAAGACTATTGGATCACAAAGGGAATCTGATTGGATCAAGCAAACAAATAAGAGGTAACCCATTTTATCTTAATCTTGGTGATTTCTCATGTTTTATTGCTCAAATGGAAGAAAGTTGCTTATGGTACAAAAGACTATGTCATGTAAAATTTGATATTATGGTCAAGATAAGAAAATTCAAAAAAGTAAGAGGTATCCCTAGTTTGAAGAAACCAGATGTTGGTTTATGTAAAAATTGTTAGATTGGCAAAATGGGAAAGACTAGCTTTAAGAGTAAAAACTATCAATCTAAAGATATCTTTGAAATTGTGCATACTAACCTCTGTGGAACCATTGGAATAGAAAGCTATAGTGGAGAAAAAATCTCTATTATTTTTGTTGATGAATATTCTATAATGATGACTATTATGTATCTTAGAGAAAAGTTAGAAGCATTTGAGAAATTCAAATGGTATCTAGCAAGAGTAGAAAAAGAAACAGGAAAAAGAATAAAATTCTTAAGATCAGACAGAGGTGGTGAATTCATCTCCAATGAATTCAATAACTTTTGAATTGAAAGAGGAATTAAAAGATAGGTATCAGTCTTTGGTACTCCTAAGCAGAATGAAATAGTTGAAAGAAGAAACAAATTCAATCATGGATTGTGCAAGGACTCTGATGATTGAAAAGAATGTTGCTATCAAATACTAGAAGGAAGCCATTAGCACTGCAATCCATACTTTGAATTGAGTTTAGTTGAAGAAGGACTCACAGAGAACTCCCTATGAATTATGGTATGGCTACAAACCCAAAGTAAGTTACCTAAAAGTATTTGGCAGTAAATGTTATATCTTGAAAGAATCTAGAAAAGGAAAATTTGATGTGAAAGGTGATGAAGGTATATTCTTAGGATATTCTTGCAGAAGTAAGGCTTATAGTTGTTTGAATTTGTCTACTCATAAAATCATAGAAAGTGCACATGTGAGAATTGATGAGTTTGCAGAAAAGATTGAAGAAGAAAGAAAAAGGGAACCATAAGATTGCAAACGATTTGTTTATTTCAAACTTGATTCATTGCTAGGCACATCTAACAATAAGGAGACTTCATTTCTTGAATCTTCCTTAGCTAATGAGTTGCAAGAAGTACAAACCGATTCACAAGGACCCAAGTCACATTCTGAAGCTACCAAGCCAACACCTACCGAGTTTGAATGACCCAAGCTTGATGTCAAAACTCAAAATGAAGATAGTGCAATTCATTCAAAAGGAAAAGAACCTATATCGGCCAAGTATGTTAGAAGGTATCATGCACATGATCAGATTATTGGAGATAAATTAGAAGGTACTATGACAAGAAGCAAGCTAAAAGGTACTTTTTACTTGTTGAATTTGAACCTAGAAGTGTTAAAGATGCATTGGAAAATGAAAGTTGGATTAAGGCAATGAACAAAGAAATAGAATAGATAGAGAAGAACAAAAATTGGACCCTTGTACCTAGACCTAAAGATAAAAATGTGATTGGAACAAAATGGGTATTCAAGAATAAGTTGAATGAAGATGGTAAAGTATCAAGAAAAAAAGCAAGACTAGTATGTAAAGGCTACTCTCAAGAAGAAGGAATTGATTATGGTGAGACTTTTGCTCCTATTGCAAGATTAGAAGGTGTTAGGACCCTACTTGCATATGCTACTTACAGAGGATTCAAAGTATATAAGATGGATGCTAAATCTACATTTCTAAATGGTATTCTTGATGAAGAAGTCTACATTAAACAACTAGAAGGTTTTGTTGATCTAGACAAAAAGGACATGGTCTGCAAATTACATAAAGCACTATATGGTCTAAAACAAGCTTCTAGAGCATGTTATGAAAGGTTACATAACTACCTTATATAGATTGGTTTTCAAAGAAATAATGATAATAGTAGTTTGTATATCAAGGAAGAACCAAATAACAAGATTGTATTGATAGAGATATTTGTGGATGATACTCTATTTATAGGGAATGGTGATTTATGCAAAGATTTTTTAGGACAAATGAACAAAGAGTTTTAAATGTCCATGTTTGGTGAGATAAAATTCTTTGTTGGATTACAGATACATCAAAACAAGAATGGTATCTACATTACTCTATTAAAGTATATCAAAGAGATACTCAAGAAGTTTGGAATGGAAGATTCTAAACTAGTTGGAACCCCCATGTGTACTAGACTAAAGCTTACAAAAAATGATGACTCCAAAGAAGTAGATTAGACCTTATACAAATCAATGATTGGAAAATTATAGTATGTAGTTCAGACAAGACCTAACATTTCCTTAACAGTTGGAATAGTGGCAAGATTCTTGGCAAAATCTAGAGAAAATCACATGATGGAAATCAAAAGAATCTTGAGATATCTAAAAGGTACTGAAGACTATGGTTTATGGTACAAACCTAGAGGAAACATAGACCTAAAGGTATTCACTGATACTGATTGGGAAAAAAATCTTGATGATAGAAAAAGAACAAGTGGTGGAGCATTCTTTCTTGATAAAAGGTTGGTATCTTGGACAAAAGTAGAATATGTTGCATTAATAGTAAATTTTTCTAACATTGTTTGGTTTAAATAATTGTTGGAAGGCATGAATATTGAGATCAAAGGACTAGTTGTCATGTTTTGTGATAACACCAACACAATTAACATATCAAAGAACCTAGTGATGCATTCCAAAACTAAGCACATTACTATAAAATATCATTTGGTCAGAGAATTGGTGTAGGAAGAAATAAGATTATAATATGTTCATACAAAAGAACAGATTGCAGACATATTCACCAAGCCATTACCTAAGGATGCATTCCTATATCTAAGAGGTAAGTTAGGGGTCATTCCCCTATCTAAAGCTCACTAAATGAAGTTTTAGTAATGCATCAATAGGAACAAAGCTAAAGATCAATTAGTTGATGCAACATAGTCAAGAGAATATTGCATATGAATCAATACTCAAGGTACATTGATACTAATTTGGCATGTGTTGTCAAAGTGGGAGAAGATTAGTATCATATCTTTCTAAAATTTGTTTCTGTCATTTCAAGAGGGAGAAGTTATGTAATTCCTTCACAAAGGGAGATTACTACATGAAAGAAGAATTTTTTGTGAAAAATCTAAGAGGGAGCAACTTTCTATCAGAGAAAGTCATTTTCTCAAATTTCATTGTGCTATGACATGTTGTGTTGCCATCAATGCCAAAGAGAGAGATTGTTAGATACAATTGTCTAATTGTGTGTTGTCTTTGATGTTGCACAAATGTCATATCAGTTGTTAGTTAGTGTTTATCGAGATCACTTGAACAGCGAGAAAGTTTTCCTTGTCTACCAAGCATTCCTAAAGTTTACTCTGCGAAGACAATGTCTACCGAACTCAGTTGGGCATCGAAGGAAATTATGGCAAAAAATAGTGTTAATCAAGTTCACATGGTTAACAAAGGAAAGTTGGATAGAGTTAGTGCTAACTAAGTTCACTTGATTACCAAAGGATTTTTGCAAGTTCGTAGTGTTAACCGAGCTTCTATTGGTTAACACAAGAAATTGTCTCAGAACCAATGTTTAGGGGGTAGGGTTAGCTAATAAAGGATTTTGTTGTTTTGGCATGAGAAGCTTAATTATTTTAAGTATTGGTTCTAGTTGACTATGGTAATGGTTAGTGGTCATTCTAATTTATATTGAGCTAAATTGTAGTGCTTGCCCCTAGTTCACATTTTTGCTATCATTGTCAAACTCTTTTAGGGCTAGTTTTATATTGATGATTAGTGACATTATTTTGAGATTATCAGATATTGTTTCAAATTCAGTTGATATATGATGGGATTACTTGGTACTTTATATTTCCTGTTTGCATGATGATTACTCAGTGATTTTAGTTATTAATGATGATTAGTTAGATGATTTATTATCATATGTGTTTTCTTATGGATACTTACCCCATACTTGCATGTCTATGGTGTGCGTGTTAGTTTTCTTTATGTATGGCATTTCTGATGTGGTTAAGGAAGGGAGTCGTAGTCACCTGCTAGTCAGGATCTACACGATGCACCACTTCCTACCATTGCATGTTTAGCTTAGTATATATATATATATATGGTGTATGTACATGTGTGAATTTTATGCAGGTTGTAGGTACTGGATATTGACTTCCCTGAATTGCCAGGATGAGTGTACCCTATTGCATTATCTCAATGGTAAGAGAGGGGAGATAAAATTCTTAAACTGTCCAAATCCCAACCCTTTAAGCCATTTGTCCTAATTGAAAATTAGGACAAGTATCTGAGTCAAGTACCCTCCGAATGAGTCCGATGATGTAATTGGTGATATTAACTCTTTTGGTTTGATTTTGTATGTGTTTTGCTATGATGGCTTTTTGTATTTTACTTTATGAGTCTTTAGTGTATTTGCCATTAATTAAGCCTAATTAAAAGATTTAATTAATGTTTTAATTTAATAGAACATTAATATGATTTATTTTACTTAATTAATTGGAAAATTAATTAAATAAAATAATTAAATTTGAAGATAAAAGTTATAAGTTTAAATTTAGAACATGAAAATATTTATTAATTTAATAATAATATATTTAGAGCTCATTTTTATTTTATCAATTAAGTTTGAAAAATAAATTTAAATATGGAAAAGATATTAATATTATTGAAAGATTCTAGATCACGTGATGCGTGCATGTGATTAAAATATATTAAGATAAAACAAGTGGATTTAATAAAGTGAGTGGATGAGATTTAATAATTAATAAATTAATTTAAATAAATAAATAAAGTGAATATTAAATAAATTAATGTGTATTATTTTAATACTTATTCACAAAGGAGTATGCAAACTCTCGTGAGTTGTCATGTTGACAACACATGAGTTTGCACTCTAATTATGCATGTGTTGTCTACACTTAGGAGTTAGCACATTATTTGAGCACATGGTGTCTACAACATTCTAGACACCTCATCATGTTTATCTTCTTATCATGAAAGTTATGTGTGTAGTTGTTATGCTTATCTCCTAGTTCTTTCCAGACACATTCTAGATGCATCTTATAGGCCTTTATATAGAGGCTCTCCTACTGTATATGGACATCCTCATGTGCTTCTACACCTCATATGCTTCTACAAGCACTCCTAGTCACTTGGGGGGTTCGGTTCTTAGAGGAATCGCGAATGTTGGAGAAGGAAGAAATTTTTGGAAAGGAGAAGGTTCTAAGAGGAGGAGCTTCTCTACAATTTTATGAGGTGTAGCGAATTAGCATCAGTGTCTAGGTAGGCCCTCATGATTATTTCACATATTTTATTATGCTCTTTCCCATCCTGTCTTCATCATGTCTATTATTTGTGTCTGAATAATTCTCTATCAATGAATCTTCAATTTTGTAATTTGGGCATGCATATTGTTTCATCCAGTTATGGGAATTAAAAATATTATTACAATCTTCTCTTAGTAGAATCATGATTTGGAAATTGATTCGGGTTTGGGTTCGAATTAAAATAGAATCTTATTATTATGCATTAGTTTTATATGATTTATTAACTAATCTAATTAAATTAAATTTAATTAAGATTAGTTAATAGTAGAAGAAGTGTAATTAATTATTAGTCAATTTAAGTAAATGGATTTTTAATATTCTAAGAATAACTGAGGGATAAATATTTACTTATTAAACCATTAAACTAATCTTTAATTGACACTTAATAAAATCATTCGCCTTATTTTTCTAAGATTAATGTCACTAATTAAATAACTCTTTCTTATCATTAATTCAACTTCTCCAAACATAACCAAAGGTTCATTATTATTTTAAATGATAGAGGGATAATTCTATGTTTTAATTGAGGGGATAAATGGGTTGACTTGTAGTTTAA
This sequence comes from Cupressus sempervirens, assembly GCA_028749045.1. Classification (NCBI taxonomy): domain Eukaryota; kingdom Viridiplantae; phylum Streptophyta; class Pinopsida; order Cupressales; family Cupressaceae; genus Cupressus; species Cupressus sempervirens. The sequence goes on along the minus strand of CM053783.1, from coordinate 291,428,547 downwards.
ATGAAGAATCTTTTACATTTGAAATATACCTGAAATGAAAACTGAAAGTTCATATTTGGCTTAACCATGTGATTGCGAAAGTAAACTAGAATATGTGTTGTATCTTGTTCTTTATGCTATTCATGTTTGGGGCTTGGGTGGCCCTAGAGTGTTGACCAGTTAGGACATCTACCAGAGGCTAGGGAGTTATGCGATTGTGATGGCATGTTGATGTTATTTGGACTCGATCTTTTTAAAACCCAACCATGGTAATGTGATGACATGCTCTATGAGATGTTTGTATTTACTGATTGTTATTTCTTTCTAGTCTTCTTGTGTGAAGCTGAGGTGTATGTATTTGAGACACTTGACTTAACCATTTTTGAGTCATTGATTAGTTATCCTTGGATTACTTTCTAGTCGCCATGATGGGACTGAAGTGTTGATTTATTTTTGAGGTTGTCATGTTGTGACATGTTTTGACTCGACCATTTTGGAGTCTCGATCAGTATTACTTTGAGATATTTCTTGGTTGCTTGTTGAGAACCAATGGATATTGTGATTATCATTGACATTTTTAGTTGCCAATAGAGAACTATTGTGGTCATGATTATCTATGGATGCTTTTCAGTTGCTCATGGAGATTTGATTCTCTTTTGTGGATTATCTTTTGGTATTTTTTTAGTCACTTGTATAGGATTTTGGTGATTTTTTGATTTATGATTCCATAAGCTTAGGGTAGGTTATCTATGTGTAGTGTTAGGAAGTGGCTTGCAATGGGGCCCGAGGCCCTAAGTGGTTGCCAGGGTAACTCATTGTAAGTTTTATTAATAAGTGAAAACATTTACACTAAATGGGGATTAAATGAACCTAATGAGATAATTGTATATTCTCACCCATGCCTCGAGTGCTAGTACAGACTAGGATGGGAGTAGAGAGAACACTTGGTTGTGACCTTGCATTTCGTAGTATGCCTCGTCAATATGAGAGGATACTAGTGGCTGCATAGGGTTCACTAGGGGGTCCGGGTCTATTGAGAGACTACCAAGGTAACTCTAGAATGATCCATGCAATGACACTTTCCTACTTACATAGTAGGTTTCCTACATGTCTTTGTTGTGCCTTTGGGTGTAGATGTCGATCTGTGTGTTGGAACCTTGAGTTAGTATACTTTTACGATTCTTGGACTTAGAGAGTACTTATGTTATGTGATTTGTTATCTTGTGTTATGTGATTTGATATCTTGTCTAGGACTTGAGACTATCTCCTCAGCATGGTGGGAGTGGGCCATTTAGGTTCCACACAGTCAGGTGGTAGTGCTTATTCACTCTTACATTTGAGATCCGTCCATAGACATCGTGGTTGGAACATTCTTGGTTGGTATTTATCTTCATTTTTCTCTTGGATCTTATGATGTATGTTATCTACTGGTACGTTTCTCTATATTGATGATTAGCATGTGATAAATGATGTTATTTACTTACAAAATCATCTTATGCTTTATTCTTACATGTTAGATTTCTTTATGCATATATTGTAGCATGTTAGATTTCCTTCTACATATGTTGTAGTATGTTTTAGGAGTGACATTCCTACTATGATAATACTGATGATATCTTTGGTGACTTGGGATGTTACGCACGGGGGATGGCTAGGGCCCATGATGGTTTAATGATGCTATTGACAGTTGGGAGGAACCACACACTTAGATTAGTTGTGTTTTTATGATGTATGGATATCTTTTATGATGGTTGATATATATTTATTGATGGATGGATATATCATGTATGTTATTAGTTTCATTTAATTTATTGTAATTGTATCATGGATTCGATGAGGATGATGTATCTTTATTTTTATTAAATATATATTCTTTTAAGCCGTTCATACCCTGGAACACGTACAGTGGATGATTGAGCATTCTGAATTTAATTGCCAAGAGGCATTCAGAAAAAATGTGTAATATGGACATTGCACTTTCTATTTATTCTTTTATGTGGATGTCATAGTTGTTAGACTTAGTTTTAATTACATTAAATGTGACTCAACATCTTGGTATCCTTAAGGAATGTAACCTGTTATGTATGCTTACAGTTGATTGTATGTTATTGTTTCTGCTACTATGTGTTTGATATGAATGGTTTATCTTTCATGTTTAAAAATAAAAAAAATTGTTTGGCAAACTTAGTAAAATTTTAGGTTAATTCTTTTGGGTCCCTTGGCGGGGCGTTACATGACTTGACAATATGGAAGGTATATATAAAAGGTCAAGTTGAGATTTTCAAGTTTGTGTGCAATTGTGTTGATTGAATTAAGAAGGAAAGAGTGAGAAAGAACTTGAAGGATAAGCAGATATCCTTGTGGAGCAGAAAAGTAAGATTCGATTAGGAAGGATCATGTTTAAGTAGAATAGAGATCTGGATTCAACTATTCAGTTGCATCACAATTAGGTCATTCCATTGTTACTCTCTAACCTTTTTAACAATGATCTAAAATCTCTTAACAAAGTTGGTTTAGTAGCCAGTTGTAAATCCTCTAACAAGGTGGCAATTCCATTGAATTATTTTAAGACCTCTTGCAAGGCCATTCCTAATAGGGTGATTAAATCCTCCAACAAGGTCACACCTAATAGTGTTTTTTGTAACCTTTAATAGGGTCGGCTCCTAATAGGGCTCACTTTAGAAGAGTGAAAAATAGTAACTACCTACATTGGTGGTTTTTTCCAAATTGGGTTTCCATGTTAAATCCTAGTGTCTCATGTGTTCATGTTATTTCTCTCATGTTTGCAAGATTAATTACTGTTAATGTCTTAAGATTGGCTAAAAGTAATTCACACTCTACATTTACTGAGTTACAATATTTTCTATATGTTTATTGAGTAATAGCAGGAATCAGTTTTCTTAGTCTAAATTTTATTGTTGACATCTAAAGGATCTGGAATTTATTTTAGCAGTAACTAATTCATCCCCTCCCCCCCTCCCTCTTAGCTACTCCTTCTATATTTTCAACAGATTTATGCCCTCTTTATAGTCCATCATTGTCATGGACTTGAACTTCTCCTACTTCTTCTATCTAAAATCCCAAGGTGTGTGTGTTGAATATGCACATGCAATACCACGATAATTTTTTTTGCTATTTATGATGAGGATGCCATGATGACCTACACAAAAGATAAACATTAGTATATTGGCGCTAGGGGTTAAAAGTGATGCTAACTAACTAGAATCCTAAACCCAAAAAACAAAAATTCCAGCTTGCAAGGGACCTTGGAAGATACCATATTTTGAGGACACAAGCTTCTATGAGGAAAAAAAAAAGGGTCTCCATTTTCGAAGTCAAAAAATTGGACATGTGTTGTGGAACCACAAAACCTATTTTATTATCTTGAATAGATATTTCATTCTTTTACTTGGTTACTTTATGTTGTTCTTAAGTAATTTATCTTAAGAATAAAATAATTCAGCACAGATTTTATCATTGTGTTCCAAGGATTTCCAAGTGCGGCATTACAAAAGGTAACATTTAATGCCTCCAATAATTTTCTAAAACCAAATAACTCTATAGTAGTATAGATAACATCTTTTCCCACCATATTACACACAATTTGGAAAAACTATACAAGTAAAACATCAAGGCCCAACACAATATTTTTTTCAAAGGTAAATTCATCCAAATTAGCCTAATCTTGTAAGGGGATTCTAGATAGTACATTATGCAACTCCTCCAAAAGAAGATAAATAATCTTCATCAAATAATCAAATTGATCATCAAGATAAAAATGTTGGTGATTAGAAATGAGGCATGAGACTTCTATGATCTCATATAATATCTTAATTCTTAACAAAATTTCTACCATTTTAAGTGATAGTTTAAATCCAATTAGAAGTTAGGTGATTAAGGATGGAAATATGGAACAACTTTAAATTTTTATCTCCATATTCAATGGCCCATGATCTCTATTTTCAAAATTCCTCTACCACAACAATAATATTGTCAAGATTTTAGAGGATAGAATTTTCCTCACCCATGAAGTTTTGGGGTTCTCCTTGCACTTTAATCTAGAATTAAATATCATCAAAATCCCCATTTTGACAATTTTTTGGTATTAAAGATGTAACTAATAATTGACCTATTCCATTTTAATACTTCAAAAAAACAAATGGTAGCTTCTTCACAACATAATACATAGTTGTACCACTAACATCAACAATCCACCATTCCCTAATTTTGAGTACATATTATCAACTGTGTGTATATCTAGTTATTATTTTCATAAAATTTGATATTTTTCTTTAACCTTTATGCATTTCATAAATGCATGTAAAAAATTAATATTTTGTTTCTTTAATCGTTAATTTTTAAAACTTAAGATTCAAGTATTATTTGATCTATTTTTATAGTACAGTTAACTTATTATGTAATAGAAAAAAAATCTGAAAGTCTACAAAGACAACTACTATGATGCCATATTTAGTTATTAATTTATTTTTTATTTTTAATAATTTAGTAAAACTAATTAGGTAAGCAAATCTAACTATACATATTAATATCTTTTAGAGTTTATATTTCATCTATTTAATTTAAAATATATATATATTCATGCTACTACACTCCACCTCTTGTAATTACACATTTTACAGAAGTAGAGGATATCTTAAAAAGTATTATTTAAAGATCTCTTTAATAAAAAAATTTAATCTAAAATTTTCTTATTTATCTTTTGTTAGGCAATGGCCAGAGCCTCAATTTTCTTTTTAAGGTCAGAATTTTATACTTAACAAGACTTAAACAAAAGATCTACTGACATCTATTTGGAATTTTGAGTTCCATACAAAATCCCTAAACAAATCATGAATGAAAGGACAACATACAAGGATCCTATCAGTGTTTTGTTTTAGGTCAGCCTCTATTCTGACTGCTTCTTAACTTCAAAAACATACAAGGATGTCCACTAGAGGAAGGTTAAAAATATCACTGAGAGTGTACTTTTGACAAGAAAATGACATAAACCAAAGGGCAAAAGTGGGGATGTACAAGAAAAATGAACCCCATTCTTTTCTAAGTGGGCCAAGATGAAAAGCCATTGAATAAATTTCAAGAAACATACAAAATTGGTACTATACGAGGCCACTAAGAAATTCAAGGAATGCAGAAAGACGCATCCACTCAAAAGAAAGACCATATTTTAGTCTAGAATGCTCATTTGACATGCAAAAGTGAGGAAATAGAATGCCAATGTGAAAGAGTGCGAAGCCTAGACCATTATCATCATCAGACGGCAAGGAATTACCTTGGATATAAAGCTAGAAAAATCTATTATAAGATGTAATCATGTTCTCGACAACTGGTCCATGCTAAGTCAAAACCGCAGTGAATAACTCTGAAACTTTATAGATTTTCACAGTTATCTTTGAGAGTTTCTAAATCTGATTGTGTATAATTTGTTTAATATCGAAGTATTGAATCATACATTATTAGTTACTCCTTATATATTTTTAATACTTGATTCCATCTGAACGATGACTCACAGAATGTGAATTCAAACATGGATAATACAAAATTATATACCGTCAAATCCAAAAATTCTTACAAATAATTTTTAAAACAACTACATTGATAAAGGCAGCTCAAAGATTCCTTCTCCACTAAGATTGTTATTGTTTATTGCGATTCCAACTGTAATATAAAGTGGAAGACGCTGTATAATGATTAGGCTTGATACAACGCAGGCCATCAAAATTTAAATTGAACACAACTATTAACCTTGTAACATCCAGAACCAGACATTCCTTTTAACATTGTCAACGCCCATCTTACTGTTTGGCTTTTCTACATTGATCTTCGTCAGTGTCAAGAACATGTTTCTCGAAATCATAATTAAATTTAATCTTTTGTGCGCTGATGGCGGACTGAAAAGTGATATTTTGAGGCGGGAGGTGAAGTGCCTGTCAATAAGAAGACTTTTTATCAAGAAATCGTGAAATAAAGATTGTTTTAAGGAGTTTGGCGATAAGCGTGGGTAACATGCGAATGATTTTTGTTTTCAATTCAAGCACATCATTACTTCTGCGGGCTGGGAAGAACATGGAAATAATGAAACAGAGACTAAGCCGCATGTAAAATAACTTACGCGTGTCTAAAATTTAGAGATGGAAAAGTTCAAAAGAAATATTTGCAGAGCAAATCTTCAAACACATCATATTCAGAAATAATATTCATCCTGAAACATAATATCTACAAATATCATATATATATATAGTCTTTTTCTATTTAAATACATATGTTTAATAAAATAATAATAAAAATATTTAAAATTGCTAAAAAAAAGTCTAAATTATGTTTTAAAAATATTATATATATAAATTCACTATAATATGGTAAACTAGCAAATTTAAATTTATGTGTAGCGGTTTTATAAAAAACTAACATTTCAATTCATGTGGTCCACAAAAAATTATGCTTTTCATATATGACTAGAAAAATGGCCAATATGGTCATCAAATTCCACGCCTAGGGCAGCAATAAGTTTTATTTTTCATTTGTTAAATCATTTCCTTTAGCTATTGTCTATGGAGCAACTAGAACGAAACATAGGCAATGCATTTGTCTAGCTTAATTAGATAGAGTAGTAAAGTTAGAAATTTGATAAAATTTAATAAAATTTTATTATTATTTGATTAATATTATTATTTTTTATTTTTTTTAAATTATACTTTTACATTATAAATCTAATTTTTAATTGAGAAAGATTAAAAAATCATTATTATATTTTGAATATTTAAATATTTAGAAAAAAAATATTTTAATAAAAATATTTATTATTAAAAATAATTTATAATGAAATATAAATGTCATTGTACTATTATAAGTAATTAAGTTGTATAATGAAAATATTAATATTTTATTCAAACTAAAAATATTATTGATAAAATTATTATAAAAGAAAAATATATTAGTAAAATAATTGTGTGGTATAGTAACATATTATTAATTTAATAGTTTTACATAAAAAATATTTTTACATTCTAAAATATTGGGTATTACTTCTCAAAATCCACTCCTATAAGTCCAAATTTATAAGCCAATCAAATTCAAGTAAAATAAATTTTAAAAATTAAAAATAAAAAAATTCATAAATAATCTGAAACTAAAAGTTAAACTTAAAATGAAAAATACTTAGATCTAATTGGTTGAGATAGAAAAGATTAATTACTAGTTAAGTACATTTGCAATGGTATAGATTACAACAAATATACTAACAATAATGAAAATCTAAATATGAAACAATGTATAATCATTTGAAGTTATAGAGTATATAATAATATTTGTAAAGAGTCCAAATTTTGTAATTTTAATTTCTAGAAATTAATAAAATTTAATTAAGAAAAAAATGAAAAAAAAAAAATCTTCATATTGATTAGTCATTTGTATCAATAATTTAAGATTATATTACTTATATAACCCTCAAACAAAATTTAATTAAATATTTGATAAGTAAGACTCAAATATTTGATAAATTATAATCATTCCATATATTAATATAAGAGATTCAGTTCTCATATTCTAACACTTACACAACCTTCTCATGTAACTAAAATTACTACTGATTTAAATCTCCAATATAAAATTCATCCACCATGTCAACCACCCTTGTAACATGTTGTGGGCAACTAGGTAGAAGCAACAATATTCTAATAAACTCTAATAATTGAATAGTGTAATAAAAATTATTTAAATATAATATTACTTCTTATTTCATATTTATGCTTTTCATATTTATATTTAGTAATATTACATATTTCATAGTGAAATATGAAATAGACAAATGTCAATTGAGTGGATAGAGAGACTTTCTCATTATTAGTCCCTGTCGTAATGTAAGAGACTATAGTTTTCACATTGTTCTTTTGAATTAGTATGGCTTTCGGAAATCGTGCACTTGGAATTATTTCCTCTTCTTATCTTTTGTTTGGCAAAGATTATTATATCAAACCACATTTCATGTATTTTTGATAATTTTTAGCTATTTTCTCATTGGCCATTGTAGTTTTTTCTAGTGATCATTTTCAATTTCTATAGAGAAAATAGGCATGTTTTTTGACATCTTTATTGAGGTATTCTTATTTCTACATGTGTTTTCATGTGTTGCTAGCTAGAAACTTTAAGAGATGGTGAATGTCATAAATAGATCTTGACGATGAAGTGTAAATTAGGGTTGCTAGTTGAAAATCAAAGTGTAGAGATATTATAAGCTAAAAATATGCAATAAAACATTGCTCAAGTGTGTTTTTAGGTTGTCTTTATTTTTCTAGAGAGACAATTTCTTTTGTTTAGAGTAAGAATAAGTAGTTTCTATAGTTTCTTTTGACATTTTTTTGACATTTTGTGTTGTTTAAGAATGAGTGGAAAGTTTTGATCACACGAATAGAAAGTTTTGAAAGATGGATCATGGAATTAGAAGTCTTAAAGATAGTTTAACTTTTTTGTTGTAGTTGAAGAAAATATATTTTGTAGAGATTGTTTCCCACAGAGTAGTAGCTTAACCAAATAGGAGTTCTGCATGGTGATAGGTAGTTGAGAGATTTGCTTTGAAATTAAATTAGGGAAACCACTTCACACAAAAAATCTCAAGTTGGGTGAGATGGAATTGTACTGTATAAATTCCTAAAATGTCAAATGTGCATATTTTCTTTGGATTTGTAGGGACCTAATAATCTATCAACTGTTCAAGTTTTCTTATCATTTTAAGAATAGATTTTGAACATTTTCATTTTCCACTTTACATGCATGATATTTTGATCCAAGTCATTGAGATTTATAAAAATGAATTTTGGGCTCTATGATGGCAGATAATAAACAATAGAAGTGCAGAGCTTAGAGAAGTTACATAAATACAAATAAATATAGGATGTCATTCTTTCTTTTCTGATTTATTTCTAACCTTAATTTGACACTCAATCTACTTGGGAACTTTGTTTTCTGAATAGATTTCTTAGACAAGACATATTACTAGTGTTCATATAGCTTCTATACAAAGTTTTCTTATGGATTGTATTGAAATTTGAAGTTTGAATGTATTTCTGAATTTATTTAATCCATATTCTTTGGTGATTTTGGCATTCTTCTTAGCAGTAGTGGAGTGCGGGCTAGGCTGTTGCATGTAATTGAAACTCCAGCCAAAACAAAAATCCTACTTTAGACCCGTTTATTGATAGTCATATAAATTTTTCACAATCTAGATACTTTCTAAATATTATTCTTAAATCTATATTTTTTTTCCTAAATTTCTCATGATGAATCAATGAAGAAGATTTGAATTACCAATTAAAAAAATATGCAAAAAAATTAATTCATTTATTCATACTTTAGATTACAGGCCGAGTTAAACATACTTCACCAATTTGGCAAGAATATTGATCACTTCATCATAGGAATCAGTGGATGACATGACCCGCTCAGTGCAAAAATAGCATAAATGATTCTCAATTATTTCTTAGCATACTCATTTCCAGCACAAACCTTGTAAACTTCTATATCCACTTTACAGGGACTAAAAAAGGCAAGAATCGGGCTCACAGATCCAATTTCTATAGATTAGCATGACTATACAAAAGAAACTACATAATTCAACCTCACAACATCCTCTATAACATATATGAGAAATTTATTGAGAGAAAATTATCATGCAACACGAATTCAAGGGGGGGAAGAGTTCAAATCTACGAGCTTTAGTCCCATTTGTAAATTTTCTTTAGTGTAATGGAACAAATATTAAGTATTGTAAATGAACTTTCTTACTGGTAAGTAGGTAACAATATTTTTATTTTTTTTGTGAGGCCTCACCCCAACCCATCATAGCATGGATATTTAATTTACATTTTGATATTTGGGATCATGATATGTTGACAGTTACTTGGGACTTGATGGATAGTGGATTATTTTATTTATGCATTTTGATGCCTTAGTAGTGTTTAATATTATATGCACTTAGAACCTATTATTGTGTAAGAAATGTTTGAAAAACATATGGATGCAATTTTATGACTTGATACTATTAGATTTTCGATGCAATGCTAAATGTTAATTTAAATATGGATAGATGTTAAATTGATTATGATGCTTTATGAGATGAGTGATTATGATATGCAAAGAAGTGGTTATGATGATCTATGATACATAGAGAAATGATAATGTGATTTTGATGTTTATTCAAAATGCAGGTAGATGTTAATCTAATGGATTATGATATGCAAATTTGATATTCTAACATCTTGGATGATTTAAATGGGAAATTTACCAAAATTATTGTTATCACTATATGCATTTACCTTATATATGTTATGTGACCCCCTTGGACTACTGATGCTCAAGTTTATTGTGTAGGAAGTGGAACCATGGAAATTCTTGGGGGAAACAAATTCCAAACCTTGTGAACACGGTTTAACTAAGGCAAATCTTTGGAAGATTCAAAAGCCTCATTCTGAAAGAATTTTTCTTTGTAATTGTATGATTGTTAGCTTGTGGGTATTTTTAATCATAACCTAGATGCATGAAGGACATGTCAATGAAAATGTAATGTAATTTTTATGTATCACTTGACACTTGTATAGTCTATGTGTTAATGACGTGTCACCTAGAGTGTTGGTCACAAGGTCACTTAATCTTGGTCCTTTTCCTTCCTTTCAATTAATGTTTTAGTACACCCATTTGGAAGAAAGTGTTACGATGGGTCACCATCATGTTGAAATTCGAATTCAAAATTGATAGGGAGTTTAGGGGGTCTAAATGGGATCCTAAGGTGTTATTTTATTGTTAAAAAGCCACCCAAATGGTAGTATAGTATGTTAGGGGCCTAAATTTAATTATTTTAATGTTTTCCTAGCTTTGGGAACCCCTTACAAAAAGCCAACTTGAACCAATTCGAGATTTGAGTTTCCCCATGATAGGATCCTCACAACCCCACTTGGTCAACCTTCTTATTTTGGAGGAGCAACAATGTAAGATAGGGAGGCTTGATGTTCTTACTAAAAAGGGGTAGTGGAGAGTCTTTTCAAGGGGGAGTGACAAGTTAGTGGGTGGTTCACCCACTCTCTAATTTTAGAGACAGCTAAGTTTGGAGGGAGATTAAGGGAGCTCTACTACAACTATCCTTACCCTAGCTTGGACCAAGGTTGGTGACCCAAACATGTTCTTTTATTTCTTTTTTTGTTTTTTTTGCATGGATATGAGAATCTACAAGTGTGAAGAGTTATCAATGGAGTATGTTTTGCATTGTGAATCTTGTGTTATGAGCTTTGTCTTTGTGTTGTGGAAAGGTGAATGTGTCTTGTGCTCTTGGAGATTTTTCATTGGTTTTTTTTTGCTTGTTTTTCATTTGTCTTTTTTGTTGTTGTTGTTGTTGTTGTTGTTGTTTCTTTTTTGAATGTAAGTGTTGATTGTGATTATGGGTGTGAAGGCTTCACTCACCCTTGGAAGGGAAGAGAAGCCTTGGGTGAAGGGCATATGTTGGGCTTGACATTGTAGTATAGAAAGACTGCCTCATGATGAGGGTTTTTTATTTTCAAGGAGTTTGGGCTCCATTAAGACCATGAATCTTGTTGTTTTGGGAGGTACAAGGAGGCTTTAGTGAAAGAGGAGGAGATGATTTTTTTGAAGGCCTTGAGAGGCAAATGTAATGGCAATATGTTGTTTATGTTCATGGTGGCCTTGAGAGGCAAAATGTTAGTTATGTTGGTATAATATCTCCTCTTTGAAGAGCGCACCTTCACCCAATGTTTTATGATTTCGATGGAGAATCATTGTGCAAGCCATGGGAGGGGGTTGATTTCGTTTTGTGTTGTGTTTTCATGCAAGTTTGGTGAAGTATGTGTGTAACCTATTTTTTTCTTGTTTCCCCTACTTGGTGCATGACTTCATAGAAGCCTAGGTTGGGAGGTGAGCCTCCATGGTTTAGAGTTTTGTGTTGTTTTGCAGGATTCATGATCATGCATGCCTGTTAGATTAGGTGAAAAACTAATCTCCCAAGAACACCTGCATGCATAAACCTATGACATGGATGAAGCAAAGAACAGAGGCAAGGAAAAATCAAGGAGGCAGCAACACTAACCAATGAGGAGCAACCATCTATTGGACTAAAGATAGCAAAGTATCTTCCCAAGATAGCTAATGGATGCTCACATGAAGGAAGGTGACACCTCACAACCATTCACCTAATAAGACATGCTTTATTAACCTAAGCGAGATTATTAAAAAGTGTAGGAAAAACCTAGCAAAATAGGAAAAATAAAAAAACTACACTAACAATGCCATGAAGTATTAGGGTTTCACCCTAACAAAAGTGAAGAAGATCCAAATGTGTAATAGGAGTCTCAATATTCATGTTTCTCAATGGTCATGATTTTGAAGGTCTCATGTGTACCGTCAACGTGATGTAAAAAGGGGTTTAGTTTTGTTACAATGTGAGTAGGTGTAAAGATGTATTTGAGAATGATATATATATATATATATATATATATATATATATATATATATATATATATATATATATATATATATATATATATATATTGTTGGATACAATTGTTCAATTGTGTGTTTTCTTTGATGTCACACAAATGTCATATCATCAGATAGATTCTACCAAGCTCAAAAGGTCAGCAAGGTAAATGACAGTGTCTACTAAGCTCAGAAGGTCAGCAAGGCAAAGGAAAGAGTCTACTGAGCTTAGATGGTTAGTGAGGCAAAAGGACAGAAACTGCCGAGCCCAAAAGGTTAGTAAAGAAAAATTGCAGTATCTACTAAGTAAATAGTTCTTATCAAGCTCACTCAGTCATCAAAGGAAATGTGGTAGAAATAGTTCTTACTGAGCTTACTCGATCATCAAAGGAAATGTGGCAGAAGCAGTTCTTACTGAGCGCTCATGAAGGAATTCAGTTCTTACCGAGTAAACTCAGTAGCCAAAGGATTTAATAGATATTGCAATGTTAACCAAGTCAAGAAGGTTAACTTAGGAAATTTTTGGACGTAATATTTATCGAGTAGGATCGTCCAGTAAAAGATTTCATTATTTTATGAAATAACATTTATTTGTTTAGAGTAATATTTGTAGCCGACTAATGTATAGTTTATTGGTAAATGTAACATGTAAATGGGCCGACTTGACAATCTGAATGGTATAATTAAGAGGTCAAGTTGTGAATTCTAAGTGTGAGTGAAGTGGAAGTGGAATTAATGTGATATGAGGACTAATTATTGTGGAAGTGAATTTGAAGGATGATTAGAGATCATTGAGGAGAAGAAAAGACATATTTTATTAAGGAGGATCTAATGATTTTGAACACAGACTTGTAGTCAACAAATTTAGTTGCATCTTGCTTAGGTCAATTCATTGTTGATTCCTAACCATTGTAGCAGTGATTTCAAATCTCTTAATAGAGTTAGTTTAACAACCATTTTTTAAATCCTCTAACAAGGTGACAGTTCAATTGAATTGTTCTAAAGACCTCTAACAAGGCCACTCCTAACAGGATGATTAAATCCTCTAACAAGGTCACACCTAACAGTGTGTATTGTAACCTTTAACAGGGTTGGCTCCTAATAGGGCTCACTTCAAAAGAGTGAAAAATTGGTTACTAGTTACTTGGTGGTTTTTCCCATATTGGGTTTCCATATTAAATCTAGTGTCTCTTATGTTTATTTTATTTTCAGTTACATGCATGAATGCTTGAAGATAAGTAACAGTTTAATTTACCAAGTTACAACATTTTAGTTATGTTTACCGAGTATCAGTAGTAACTAGATCTTTAAGACATATAAGGGATCTGTGATTAAAGTTTTTGTTAGTAACTAATTCACTCCCCCCCTCTTAGTTACTCTATCTTTAATTCCAACAATTGGTATCAAATCTTTTGGTGCTTATAGGAAAAGAGTTCAAGGATTTAAACCAAAGATTAGGATGTCTTACAAAAGGGAAATTCCAAGACTTAACAGGGAGAACTTCTTAGCATGGCAAGGATTGATGAGGGTTCATCTGGCTTCCATTGGTGATACAAGGCTAAAGTACCTTGATGAAAAATATGAAGAACCTTCTAGTACATTATCTATCAATGATATTGCTGAAAAGAAGACTCACAACAACATGATGATAGATACAGCATCTGTTTTGAGTTATGAAGAATTTGATGACATCAAGGATTACAAAATTGCCTTTGAAATGTAGAACAAGCTGAAAGAGATCTATGGAGGAGATGATAATGTGAGAAGAGCCAAAGCAAAAAGTTTGAGAGGTCAATTTGATCAAATGAGGATGAGAGAGGATGAAAACATTGCAAAATATGTTGAAAGAGTTAAAGCATGTGTTAGTGCAATCAAAGCATCTGGAGGAGATATCAATGATGAGACAGTTATAAGTAAAGTTCTTAGAAATCTACTTCCCATTTATGCAATCAGAGTCTTTACAATTCAAGAAAGAAGATGTGAGGCAAATCATAAAATAAATTTAGAGACCATAGTTGGAAGATTGACTGCATTCAAGCTAGACAACTATGATAATTATGTTCCAGCTGCCAAGAACATTGAATTAGCATTTGAAGCCAAGCTTTTACTCAAAGAAAAAGGAAAAAAGTTGAAGGATCCTCAATCAGATAGTGATGAAAAATTATAATAGAGTTTAGATAGTGATCTTGAAGTAATTAAAGCTCTTCTAGCAAGGAAATATTCAAGAGGAAAGGAAAATACAAAGGTAAGGTTCCTCTAATCTATTTTTCTTGTGAAGAAATTGGACATATAGCTACTAGGTGCCCAAATAAGTAGAATAAGTATGAGAAGAAAGGTCGCAAGTACAATGGAAAGAAAGACTTCAAATCTTTCAAGGATAAAGGTAAGAAAACATGTTTCATGGCAAAAGATTCCAATAATTCTGATTATGAAGAAGAAGATGAAATTTTTTACATAGCTATAAAAGATGAGTCTGATAATGATGAAGAAATAGCACTCATTTCTCATATGAGTAGAAATGATAAATGGATTATAGATAGTGATTTTTCTCATCACATGACTGGCAATAAAACTAAGTTTGAACACTTTGAAGACTATGATGGTGAGAGTGTAAGATTTGGTAACAATGAACCTTGTTGTATAAAAGGAAAAGGAAGAATCTCTCTGACCAAGGAACTTGTATGTGATAATGTATATTGGGTAGAAGGACTAAAGCATAATCTGTTGAGTGTGGCACATCTACTTAATAATGGATTTAAAGTAGAATTCATGCAAGGAAAAGCAAGACTGCTGAATGAGAAAGGTACGCTGATTGGATCAAGCACTCAAACAAGAGGTAACTTATTCTATCTTAAAATTGGTTAATATTCATGTCTTATTGCTCAAATTGAAGAAAGTTGGTTATGGTATAGGAGGTTATGTCATGTAAACTTTGACAACTTGATAAAAATCAGTAAATTCAGGAAAGTAGGAGGCATTCCTAACATAAAGAAATCCGAGGTTGGTCTGTGTAAGAATTGTCAAATTGGTAAAATGGTAAAGACAAGTTTTAAAAGCAAGAACTATCAGACTGAAGAAGTTCTAGAAATTGTGCATACCAATTTGCGTGGACCTATTGGCATTGAAAGCTATACTAGTGAGAAAATTTTCATTCTTTTTGTTAATGATTATTCAAGAATGATGACTGTCATGTACCTAAGAGAGAAATCAGAAGCATTTGAAAAGTTCAAGTGGTATTTGGCTAGAGTAGAAAAAGAAACAGGAAAATGACTAAATTTTTTAAGGTCTGACAAAGGTGGAGAATTCATTTCACATGAGTTCAATAAATTTTGCACTGAAAGAGGAATCAAAAGGTAAGTTTTTGCACTTGGAACTCCTGAACAAAATGGAGTCGTAGAAAGAAGGAATAGAATTGTCATGGACTATGTAAGAAACTTAATGATTGAGGAAAACATTGCTATCAAATGTTGGAAGGAAGCTATCAGCACTACAGTTCATACCTTGAACTGAGTACAGCTGAAAAAGGATTCATTCAAAACCCCCTATGAGTTATGGTATGGATACAAACCCAATATAAGTTATCTTAAAGTATTTGGAAGAAAATGTTACATTTTGAAAGAATCTAGAAAATGTAAACTTGATGTCAAAGGTGATGAAGGAATATTTTTTGGATACTCTTGCAAAGGTAAAGCATATAGATGTTTGAACTTATCTACTCAAAAAGTCATAGAAAGTGCACATGTGAAAGTTGATGAGTTTGCAAAAAGAATAGAAGAAGAAAGAAAACAGGAACCTAAAGACTAAAACAGATTTGTTTACATTGAACCTGATACAATATCAAATACATCTATCAATCAAGAATCTTCAACTATCGAGTCTTCATTAACCGAGTCATAAGAAGTTCAAATTGAGTTAGTACCTATCGAGCTGCAAGAACCCAAGTTGCAAACAAAAGCTACTAAGTTAGCATCTACTGAGCCTGAGCAACCAGAATCAGAACCAAAAGTTGAGACACAGAAGGATAACAATGCAATTCATTCAAAAGTCAAGGAGCCTGTGTTAGCCAAGTATGTCAAAAAATATTATGCACTAGATCAGATCATTAGAGATAAATCAAAAGGAACAATGACAAGAAGTAAGTTGAAAGGCACTTGTTTACTTACTGATTTTGAACCTAGAAATGTCAAAGATGCACTAGAAAATGAAAGTTGGATTGAAGCTATGAATGAAGAGATAGAACAGATAGAGAAAAACAAAACATAGACTCTTGTACCTAGACCCAAAGACAAGAATGTGATTGGAACAAAGTGGGTATTCAGAAACAAGTTAAATGAAGATGGTAAGGTATCAAGGAACAAAGCTAGACTGGTATGCAAAGTATACTCACAAGAAGAAGGTGTAGACTATGGAGAAGCTTTTGCTCCTGTTACAAGATTAGAAGTTGTTAGAACCTTTCTTGCATATGCTACATTCAAAGGATTCAAAGTTTATCATATGAATGTCAAGTCAACATTTCTCAATGGCATATTGGATGAAGAGGTTTACATTGAATAGCCTGAAGGTTTTTTTGATACAGACCAGAAAGACATGGTCTGCAAATTGCATAAAGTATTATATGGTCTGAAACAAGACCCTAGAGCATGGTATGAAAGATTGCATAACTATCTTATTCACATTGGTTTTCAAAGAACTAATGAAAACAATACTTTGTACATAAAGGAAGGACCATATAATAAGATTGTTTTGGTAGAAATATTTGTAGATGATACTTTGTTCACAAGAAATGAAGATCTTTGCAAAGAATTTTTAGAACAAATGAATAAAGAATTTGAAATATCTTTGTTGATCTTCAAATTCAACAGAGTAAGAATGACATCTACATCACTTAATCTAAATAGATCAAGGAGATACTGAAATTTTTTTGGTATGGAAGACTCCAAACTAATTGGGACTCCTATGTGTACTAGATTAAAACTTACCAAGGATGATGAATCAAAGGAAGGGGATCAAATTTTGTGTAGATCTATGACTAGAAAGTTGCAATATGTAGTGGACAGAAGACCAAACATTGCCCTTGCAGTAGGAATTGTAGCAAGATTCTCAGCAAAACCAAAAGAAAATCACATGATGGAAATCAAAAGGATCATGAGATACTTAAAAGGAACTAAAGATTATGGATTATGGTATAAACTTGGAGGAAATCTAGATCTAAAGGTGTTCACTGATGCAAATTGGGCAGGGAATATTGCTGATAGAAAGAGCACAAGTGGAGGAGCTTTCTTTCTTGAAAAAAGGTTGGTTTCTTGGACAAGTAAAAAGAAGAATTGTACATCTCAATCCACAGCAAAGGCTGAATATGTTGCAACAGTAGTAAACTACTCAAACATTGTGTGGTTCAAAAAATTATTGCAAGGTATGAAGCAAGAAATCAAAGAACCTGTTGTTATGTTTTGTGATAACACTTGTGCAATTAACATCTCCAAGAATCCAGTGATGCATTCAAAAACCAAGCATATTGCCATAAAGTATCACTTTGTTAGAGAATTGGTACAAGAAAAGGAAATCGGATTGGAATATGTTCATACAAAGGAACAAATTGCTAACATATTCACAAAGCCTTTACCTAGGGATGCATTCTTGTATCTAAGAGGTAAGTTAGGGATCATTCCCCTATCTAAAGCTCACTAAAATACAATTTTAGTGATGCATCAACAAGAACAAAATTGAAGATCTATCAGTTGATGTAGCGAACCAATGAAAACATTGCATATGAATCCATATATCAGGTATAATGCTATTCAATTTTTTTTTGTTGTCTTTGGCATGTGCTATCAAAGAGGGAGAGTATACCATCATATCTTTCTAAAATTTGAAAAATAATAAGAGTTTGTGAAAGAGGGAGAGATTATTATGAAAGAGGGAGTTTGCTATATTTGAAGAAGAAAGTGAAATATTCTGTCAATAAAAGACTTATTTTCAAATTTCATTCTGCTATGACATGTTGTGTTGCCATCAATGCCAAAGAGGGAGATTGTTGGATACAATTTTTTAATTGTGTGTTGTCTTTGATGTCACTAAAATGTCATATTGGTCATTAGATAGAGTCTACCAAGCTCAAAAGGTCAGCCAGGCAAAGGACAATGTGTAACGCCCCACTAAGGGATCCAAAGAATTAACCTAAAATTTCACTAAGTTTGGTAGCATTTTCTTTTTCAAATAAGAAAGTAAATCTATTTACAACTTATACATAGTAACGGAAGCAATAGAAATATCCATCTAAAACTAAACATAAACATAACATGTTACATTCTAAAAGGATCCCTTAACGTAGAATTACATCTAAATCAACTAATATTAATGAATCCATCTAATAAAACATCCATATTAAATTATAGTGAAAAGTCCAACATTTATACATTACATTTCTGAATGCTCAATCATCCACTACATATATGAAATAAAGTACATCATGCTATTCTAATTCATGATGCAACAAAGTAAAGGTAATCACATGTCATACATGATACACCATCGTAAAAGATAAAAACATCTTTCATAAAAGATCAAACATAATAAACTAAGTGCACGGTTCCTTTCAATCATAAATAGCATCATTAGACCATCATGGGTCCTAGCCATCCCTCCATGTGTAACATTCCAAATC
Source organism: Cupressus sempervirens (assembly GCA_028749045.1). Lineage (NCBI taxonomy): Eukaryota > Viridiplantae > Streptophyta > Pinopsida > Cupressales > Cupressaceae > Cupressus > Cupressus sempervirens. The sequence continues at coordinate 291,409,409 of CM053783.1, read as the reverse complement.
AGTGAAGAGATCGTCAGTATTAACATAGTAGGAATGTCACTCCGTAACATACTACATCATATGCAGAAGTAATCTAACATGCAAAATAAAGCATAAGATAACATCATCTAACATATGCAATCGTCACTAAAAAGATACATATCCACCATCATAAAGAATGCATCAGCCACAGTGTCTCAAACGGATCTCAAATGATAAGAGTAGAAAAACACTACCACCCGATCACGTGGAGCCTAAGTGGTCCACTCCCACCGTGCTGAGGAGATAATATCAAGTCCCAAAAAAGTTAACAATTACAAAGTAAAAATACTCTCTAAGTCCAAGAATCCTAAAAGTATACTAAATCAAAGGTTCCAATCACAAACTGACATCTAATCCCAGAGGCACAACAATGACTTGTAGGAAACCTACTATGTAAGCAGGAAAGTGTCATCACACAGATCATGCTAGAGTTACCCTAGTAGTCTCCCAATAGACCTTGGCCCCATAGTGATCCTTGTGTGGCCACTAGTATCCTCTCATACAGATGAGGCATACTACAGAATGCAAGGTCGCAACCAAGAATTCTCTCTACTCCCATCCTAGTCTGTACTAGTACTCGAAGCATGGGTGAGAACATAACAATTATCTTATTAGGTTCATTAAGTCAGTATTAGGTGTGAATGTTTTCACTTATTAAGACAACTTACAATGAGTTACCCTGGTAGCTACTTAGGGCCCTGGCCCCCATTGCAATCCACTTCTCGACACTACAAGAAAATAACCTACCCTAAGCTCATGGAATCATAAATCACAAAATACCAAAAGATAATCCATAATATAATCATCAAATCTCCAAGATCAAAAGAAAAGAATCCATAGATAATCATGACCACACCAGTTCTCTATTGGCAACTGAAGGTATCCTGGATAATCACAATAATCATTGGTTCTTAATAAGCAACCAAAAAGCATCTCAAAATAATACTGATCGAAGTCTAAAAAATGGTTGAGTCAAAACATGTCACAACATGACATCATCAAGATCAGATAACAATTTCAATTCCATCAAATGACTAGAAAGTAACCCAAGTATAATTGATCGATGACTCAAAATGGTTAAGTCAAGTGTCTCATACATATGAATCTCAGATTCACACAAGAAGACTGAAAAGCAATAACAATCAGTAAGTACAAACATTTCCTAGAGCATTCCATCAAATAACCATGGTTGGGTTTATAAAGATCAGAATCAAAAGACATCATCATGAAATCACAATTATAGCCCCCGAGCCTCTGGTAGACCTCCTATAATTGGTCAACACAAGTCAACTCAAAAAACTCAAAATGAGAAAATATAGAGAATACACAATGCAAGCACATGTTTTGGTTTGCTAAAATTTTATAATTGAATTAAGTGTGGAGGTCTCAGTTTTCATTTCCAAATTTAGATATTGAATGGAGGAATGTTTTGTACATTTTCATAACCCATGTATTGTTTTGATGGATTTAAGTTTTTCCCTCTAACTCCTAGAATTTCAATTTTCTACACTATAAGTTATTTTGATAATGAGTTGTTGTTTTCAAATAACTTAACTTCTTCTCTTGAAAATTTCAAAAGGATAACTTAATTAGATCAAATTCTAATTAAGTAAATTGATTAATGTAAAACTATATATTTATTATTTATTTAAAACTTTTTAATATTAAAAAAAAATTCAATAATAATTTATATAAATATATGTATATACTTATACATACATACATATACATATATACATACTTTTATACACACACACACACACACACACACACACACACACACACACACACACACACACACACACATAACCTATATACATATATTTATAACACTTTGAATATTTATCTTTATCAATTAATATATGAATTGAATTCACATCATAACTTTTAATCAAAGCAATATTAAACAAGTGCCTTTATCAATGGTACCACCATCTATGCATTGCAGATTGTACCCACACATTAATGATGACGCCATTTTCAACACCCATAATAGTGCCATCGCAGCCATATTACATGGTCGAGCATCCCTTTGTCTAATATCGCAGGCCTGTGACGTTAGTCGCGGTACCTGCGACTGCAGACATGTTGTCACCATTTATAATGTGTGCGAGGGTAGGGATTAGAATACCCGCCCTCAAAAATATATTTTATATTATATATAACATTTTTCATAAAAACGTTAAATGTTGTGCAATTCAAATTTTAAAATGTTTTTTGACTACCATTAATATTCAATTTTTTAATAAATATATATGTATATATGTATACATGTATATATATAATAAATACATAATTTTAAGCACAACAACATTTTAATAATAAACACACACACACACACACACACACACACACACACACACACACACACACACACATGTATACATAAATGTATATATATGTGTGTGTGTGTATGTGTAGATATAAATAGGTACAATTCTTCCAATTTTGAGAATTTTCCTACAATATATTTGTTCTCTAAAAATTTACCTATTAATTCTTTTAATAGGTTTGACTATAAATTTTAACCCTAGCCCCATAATTGCCTCAGATCTACGCATATAAATGTTTCTTATATGGAATTTGACTACCCATGTCAATAGCATGCAAGCAAGATATGCAAAATCCTCAGAAGACAGTTAGAAGACACAAAGAAGATAAGAAGTGCAAGATGTAAAAATAACATAAGAAAAATCACAAGTGTCTATGTGGACACTAATGCTAATTCCCTTCTCCTCAGAATTCCACAGAGCAAGCTCCTTCCTTCTCCTATGTTCCCGGTCCTCCAAAAATGCTCTCCAAAATGCTCCCCCTGAGTCTCCAAGAGTGCCTAAATATAAAGGGCTCTAAAGAAGCACCTAGAATGTCTCTAGAAACAACTAGAAGGTATTAACAACTAAGCACAAGCTTTTTTCAACCTTCTAGATGAGTCATAAGGTTGTAGACACCATGTGCTTAATTTGTGCGCTAACTCTTGTATTGTTGACATATGAGAAATAAAAAAGTGCATTTACTCCTAGGCAAGCTTAAAACCTTTACTTTAATTTTTATAACTTTTATTTTAATCTTTATAACTTTTATTATTATTAGTTATTTATTACTTTATTATTATTTTATTATTATTATTAATTTTGATTTCTAATTTCTTTTATTTAATTCTTTTCTCAATTAATTCTCATTTAATTAATTTTAATCAAAATATCAAAGATCATGATAATATATATTAATTTTTTTTCCAATAATTAATTTATTAATTAAATCTATATATTCAAGACTTAATTAATAGAAAATTGACCATAGACCTCCAAGATAAAATATGAAAACACATCATAGAACAATCCATACAAAATCAGTCTAAAGGGTTAAAAATCATGAATTATGTCATCCAACACATTCAATGGGTAAAATATCCAGATACTTGTCCTATCTCTCTAGGACAAATGGTTTAAAGGTTTGGGATTTGGACTTGAAATTTTATCTCCCTTCTCCTATCATTGAGATAGTGTAATAGGGTACACTCATCCTGGCAATTCAAGGAAATCGATACCTGGTACCTGCAACCTGCATAAAAACCATGCATGTACATACAATATATATCTGCTAAGCTAAACAGGCAATGGTAGGAAGTGGTGCATTGTGTAGATCCCAACTAGCGGGTGACTATGATTCCCTTCTTTAACCACATCAGAAATGCCATACAATAAGAACAAACACAAACACCATACACATGCAAGTATGGGGTAAGTATCCATAATAAAACATATGAGATAATAAACCATCTAACTAATCATCATCAACAATTGAAAGCAATGTAATGATCATCATGCATACATGAAATAATCTCACCATACATTAACTGAATCCATAACATAATGTCTGATAGTCTCAAAACAATACCACTAATCCATCAACATAAAACTAGTCTAACATAGTCTAATAATAATAGCAACAATGTATCCAAAAATATGTGAACGAGGGTAGGCACTACACAGAGTTAGCGAGCTCAGATGGTCAATGAGGCAAAAGGACAGAATCTACCAAGCCTAGAAGTTTAGTAAAGAAAACTTGCAGTATCTACCGAGTAAACAATTCTTACCAAGCTCACTTGGTCATCAAAGGAAATGTGGCAAAAATAGTTCTTACCGAGCTCACTCGGTCATCAAAAGAAATGTAGCAAAAATAGTTCTTATCAAGCTCACTTGATCAACAAAGGAAATGTGGAAGAAGCAGTTCTTATTGAGCTCTCATGAAGGAATTCAATTCTTACCAAGTAAACTCGACAACCAAAGGATTTTATAGATATTACAATGTTAAATGAGTCAAGAAGGTTAACTTAGGAAATTATTGGAAGCAGTATTTACCGAGCAGGGTCAGCCAGTAAAGGATTTCATTGTTTTATGAAATAATGTTTATTTTTTAGAGTAATATTTGTAGCCAAATTATGTATGGTTTATTGGTAAATGTAACATGTAAATGGTTCGACTTGACAATCTGAATGGTATAATTAAGAGGTCAAGTTGCGAATTCTAAGTGTGAGTGAAGTGGAAGTAGAATTAATGTGATATGAGGACTGATTATTGTGGAAGTGAATTTGAAGGATGATCAGAGATCATTGAGGAGTAGAAAAGCCATATTTGATCAAGGAGGATCTAATGATGTTGAACAGAGACTTGTAGTTAGCAAATTTAGTTGCATCATATTTAGGTCAATTCATTGTTGCTTTCTAACCATTGTAGCAGTGATTTCAAATCTCTTAACAAAGTTGGTGTAACAACCATTTTTTAAATCCTCTAACAAGGTGATAGTTTAGTTGAATTGTTTTAAATACCTCTAGCAAGGCCACTCCTAATAGGGTGATTAAATCCTCTAACAAGGTCACACCTAACAATGTGCATTGTAACCTTTAACAGGGTTGGCTCCTAACAGGGCTCACTTCAGAAGAGTGAAAAATTAGTGACTAGTTACTTGGTGGTTTTTCCCATATTGGGTTTCCATGTTAAATCTAGTGTCCCTTGTGTTCATTTTGTTTTTAGCTACATGCATGAATGCTTGAAGATAAGTAACAGTTTAATTTACCGAGTTATAGAATTTTAGTTATGTTTACCAAGTATCAGCAATAACTAGATCTTTAAGACATCTAAGGGATCTGTGATTAAAGTTTTTTTTAGTAATTGATTCACCCCCCAACCCCTGTATTACTCTATCTTTAATTCCAACCATATATATATATACATATATCTATATACATATATGTACATATATATACATATATATATACATATATATACACACACATATATATATGTAGATATACATATATGTATATATATATATATACATATATGTATATATATATATAAATATATATATATATATATATATATATACATACATACATATATATACATACATACATACATACATACATATATATATATATATATATATATATATATATATATATATATATATATATATATATATATATATAGATATATATATATATATATGTATGTATGTATGTATGTATGTATATATATGTATATCTTTATATATATGCCTCCTTGTATAGGAAAGATCATTTGAGGTTTCATGCATTAGGAAAGCTTTAGAATGAGTTGTAGAATGCAATTGGTATTATCATCATCATTTGTAAGTTATGAAGGAAGGTATGGAGGATTGTACACATATATATTTATTTGTATTGAAAATCTTATTGTTAAATTTCATATATTATGAAGTAAGATTGTTGTGAATACTTCTCCTTGATGTAATGGTAGATATGTATTTCATAATGGAATGTAGAAGGAACTTATTGTAAATAGTATATAGTTTCACTTGCAAGATAATTTTAGTTGTGAAAGTTGATGTTTTAGGAGAAGACCATGTATGAAATCTTTCTACTCAATATAATATAGTTGGAAGATGAATGTATTGTGAGAGAAAATGGGTATTGTTTGGTGTATCCATGCCATTGTATTGTTTTAAAATTTATATGTACTTAATAAGATAGAAGAAATCTGTCATGTTGAATGATTCTTGGGTTAATACATAATTAATAATTCCTTGGAATCCAAGCTCAAATAACATCCTAGTAGATTTCACCACTCTTAACATTCTTCATGCTCACTAAAATACTAAGGTGAAGTCCAAAGAGAGTTTGTTAAAGAAAAACTTGATGTAGATGCCTATTTTACTCCTCTAGAAAATATATGAGAAATGAAAAAAAAAAATTTACCCTCATTACAGTCTTATATTTTATTCAAAAAAAGAATATTCCTAGAATCCTTGAAACTAAAATATTAATTGATGAATATCTTATATCATAAAGGGGCTAAAACAAAATAATATAGCTCATCACAAATCATTACCTAGATGAGACTCTAAAACAGAATGAACCCGTGACATTATGTGGAATAAATAATAACAATAAAGGACTTTATAGAAGTCATGAGTCAGACTAGGAAGTCAGGACCTAGGCATCCTCTTCCTAGGTACTTTCCTATGACACCCAACTAAACTAATAAGAAAGAAATAAAAAATAAAATAAAATAAATTAACACATAACAATAAAAATAATTTTAAAAAAAACCTTAAAAGCAATGCCAAAAAAAATACACTAAGCACCTTGGAGGGGAAAGTACCAAGTAGGGCACATGTTCAAATCTGCATCTTTCTTTGGATACCGTGGGCCCCACATGTTTCATACTCAACCTAGCTAGGAAGGGCTTGTAAAGCTAACAAACTGCATCAATTTCCTTGCCTGACACCATTGTAGCAAGTCAATGTCCTTTTGGGAACCTCTTCCTTTGAAAATGCTTTGAAAAGTGGGAAGTGTCTAACATCTAATCCCATGTCTGAATCACCTCACCTTGGGCACCTTACCAAGGAAGTGGGTATGCCAACCTAGGAGGAAATGATTCCTAGAGGAGTAGGAAATAACATAGGATGGTGGTGGGAAGTAGTAAGTCATGTGATTAGTAGGATGTTATAGGGTTGTTAGCTAGGAGTTTAAAAAGCATTAGTGGGTAGTAAAAAGAATGTAGAATAAGATGTGTTAGAAATTGTAATATGGGGGCAAGTAAAGTTAGTATTTAGTTTGTTGTTTTCTAAATTAGTTTGTTAATCACACCAAGGTGGGATGTAATGGTTAAGTGGCAAGTGGTGTGTAACGTAGAGAAATATTCTAGAAATAATATAGTTGTTAGGATTGAGCTAAAATTTTAGGGAGTAGTTACCATTTAAGACATAAGGGAGAGCAAGTTAGATTAAGAGTTAAGGATGGAGAAAATTTGGATGTAGAATTAGGATCATTTCAATAGTCTATACTTAGTAGTTTAAAATGGTTTTGGAATAATAATATTTTAAAAAAAATAAAATTTATTTAAGGAAATATGGATATTCAAATAAACTAAGTACAGAGTGTTACGTACAACAATAAGGAATTTTTTTTTTTAAATTATATAATAAAATAATAATAATAATAATAATAATAATAATGAGGTAACAATGATGATAAATAAAAGTATTGTATCACCATGACTTGATAAGAAATACTTACATGCCTTTGGTACAAACATGGATAATACAAAATTATATACCGTCAAATCCAAAAATTCTTACAAATAATTTTTAAAACAACTACATTGATAAAGGCAGCTCAAAGATTCCTTCTCCACTAAGATTGTTATTGTTTATTGCGATTCCAACTGTAATATAAAGTGGAAGACGCTGTATAATGATTAGGCTTGATACAACGCAGGCCATCAAAATTTAAATTGAACACAACTATTAACCTTGTAACATCCAGAACCAGACATTCCTTTTAACATTGTCAACGCCCATCTTACTGTTTGGCTTTTCTACATTGATCTTCGTCAGTGTCAAGAACATGTTTCTCGAAATCATAATTAAATTTAATCTTTTGTGCGCTGATGGCGGACTGAAAAGTGATATTTTGAGGCGGGAGGTGAAGTGCCTGTCAATAAGAAGACTTTTTATCAAGAAATCGTGAAATAAAGATTGTTTTAAGGAGTTTGGCGATAAGCGTGGGTAACATGCGAATGATTTTTGTTTTCAATTCAAGCACATCATTACTTCTGCGGGCTGGGAAGAACATGGAAATAATGAAACAGAGACTAAGCCGCATGTAAAATAACTTACGCGTGTCTAAAATTTAGAGATGGAAAAGTTCAAAAGAAATATTTGCAGAGCAAATCTTCAAACACATCATATTCAGAAATAATATTCATCCTGAAACATAATATCTACAAATATCATATATATATATAGTCTTTTTCTATTTAAATACATATGTTTAATAAAATAATAATAAAAATATTTAAAATTGCTAAAAAAAAGTCTAAATTATGTTTTAAAAATATTATATATATAAATTCACTATAATATGGTAAACTAGCAAATTTAAATTTATGTGTAGCGGTTTTATAAAAAACTAACATTTCAATTCATGTGGTCCACAAAAAATTATGCTTTTCATATATGACTAGAAAAATGGCCAATATGGTCATCAAATTCCACGCCTAGGGCAGCAATAAGTTTTATTTTTCATTTGTTAAATCATTTCCTTTAGCTATTGTCTATGGAGCAACTAGAACGAAACATAGGCTAGCTTAATTAGATAGAGTAGTAAAGTTAGAAATTTGATAAAATTTAATAAAATTTTATTATTATTTGATTAATATTATTAAATTTTTTTTTAAAAAAAAAATTATACTTTTACATTATAAATCTAATTTTTAATTGAGAAAGATTACAAAATCATTATTATATTTTGAATATTTAAATATTTAGAAAAAAAATATTTTAATAAAAATATTTATTATTAAAAATAATTTATAATGAAATATAAATGTCATTGTACTATTATAAGTAATTAAGTTGTATAATGAAAATATTAATATTTTATTTAAACTAAAAATATTATTCATAAAATTATTATAAAAGAAAAATATATTAGTAAAATAATTGTGTGGTATAGTAACATATTATTAATTTAATAGTTTTACATAAAAAATATTTTTACATTCTAAAATATTGGGTATTACTTCTCAAAATCCACTCCTATAAGACCAAATTTATAAGCCAATCAAATTCAAGTAAAATAAATTTAAAAATTTAAAAAAAAAAAAAATCATAAATAATCAGTACTGAAACTAAAAGTTAAACTTAAAATGAAAAATACTTAGATCTAATTGGTTGAGATAGAAAAGATTAATTACTAGTTAAGTACATTTGCAATGGTATAGATTACAACAAATATACTAACAATAATGAAAATCTAAATATGAAACAAAGTATAATCATTTGAAGTTATAGAGTATATAATAATATTTGTAGAGAGTCAAAATTTTGTAATTTTAATTTCTAGAAATTAATAAAATTTAATTAAGCAAAAAAATGAAAAAATAAATATCTTCATATTGATTAGTCATTTGTATCGATATTTTAAGATTATATTACTTATATAACCCTCAAACAAAATTTAATTAAATATTTGATAAGTAAGACTCAAATATTTGATAAATTATAATCATTCCATATATTAATATAAGAGATTCAGTTCTCGTATTCTAACACTTACACAACCTTCTCATGTAACTAAAATTACTATTGATTTAAATCTCCAATATAAAATTCATCCACCATGTCAACCACCCTTGTAACATGTTGTGGGCAACTAGGTAGAAGCAACAATATTCTAATAAACTCTAATAATTGAATAGTGTAATAAAATTATTTAAATATAATATTACTTCTTATTTCATATTTACACTTTTCATATTTACATTTAGTAATATTACATATTTCATAGTGAAATATGAAATAGACAAATGTCAATTGAGTGTATAGTAGACACTTTCTCATTATTAGTCCCTGTCGTAATGTAGGAGACTATAGTTTTCACATTGTTCTTTTGAATTAGTATGGCTTTTGGAAATCGTGCACTTGGAATTATTTCCTCTTCTTATCTTATGTTTGGCAAAGATTATTATATCAAACCACATTTCATTTATTTTTGATAATTTTTAGCTATTTTCTCATTGGCCATTGTAGTTTTTCTAGTGATCTTTTTCAATTTCTATAGAGAAAATAGGCATGTTTTTTGACATCTTTATTGAGGTATTCTTATTTCTACATGTGTTTTCATGTGTTGCTAGCTGGAAACTTTAAGAGATGGTGAATGTCATAAATAGATCTTGACGATGAAGTGTAAATTAGGGATGCTAGTTGAAAATCAAAGTGCAGAGATATTATAAGATAAAAATATGCAATAAAACATTGCTCAAGTGTGTTTTTAGGTTGTCTGTATTTTTCTAGAGAGACAATTTCTTTTGTTTAGAGTAAGAATATGTAGTTTCTATAGTTTCTTTTGACATTTTTTTGACATTTTGTGTTGTTTAAGCATGAATGGAAAGTTTTGATCACACGAATAGAATGTTTTGAGAGATGGATCATGGAATTGGAAGCCTTAAAGATAGTTTAACTTTTTTGTTGCAGTTGAAGAAAATATATTTTGCAGAGATTGTTTCCCACAGAGTAGTAGCTTCACCAAATAGGAGTTCTGCATGGTGATAGGTAGTTGAGAGATTTGCTTTGAAATTAAATTAGGAAAACCACTTCACACAAAAATTCTCAAGTTGGGTGAGATGGAATTGTACTATATAAATTCCTAAAATGTCAAATGTGCATATTTTCTTTGGATTTGCAGGGACCTAATAATCTATCAATTGTTCAAGTTTTCTTATCATTTTAAGAATAGATTTTGAACATTTTCATTTTCCACTTTACATGCATGATATTTTGATCCAAGTCATTGAGATTTATAAAAATGAATTTTGGGCTCTATGATGGCAGATAATAAACAATAGAAGTGCAGAGCCTAGAGAAGTTACATAAATACAAATAAATATAGGATGTCATTCTTTCTTTTCTGATTTATTTCTAACCTTAATTTGACAGTTAGTCTACTTAGGAACTTTGTTTTCTAAATAGATGTCTTAGACAAGACATATTACTAGTGTTCATATAGCTTCTATACAAAGTTTTCTTATGGATTGTATTGAAATTTGAAGTTTGAATGTATTTATGAATTTATTTAATCCATATTCTTTGGTGATTTTGGCATTCTTTTTGGCGGCAGTGGAGCGCGGGCTAGGCTGTTGCATGTAATTGAAACTCCAGCCAAAACAAAAATCCTACTTTAGACCCGTTTATTGATAGTCATATAAATTTTTCACAATCTAGATACTTTCTAAATATTATTCTTAAATCTATATTTTTTTTCCTAAATTTCTCATGATGAATCAGTGAAGAAGATTTGAATTACCAATTAGAAAAATATGCAAAAAAATAAATTCATTTATTCATACTTTAGATTACAGGCCAAGTTAAACATACTTCACCAATTTGGCAAGAATATTGATCACTTCATCATAGGAATCAGTGGATGACATGACCCACTCAGTGGAACAAAAGCATAAATGATTCTCAATTATTTCTTAGCATACTCATTTCCAGCACAAACCTTGTAAACTTTTATATCCACTTTACAGGGACTAAAAAAGGCAAGAATCGGGCTCACAGATCCAATTTCTATAGATTAGCATGACTATACAAAAGAAACTACATAATTCAACCTCACAACATCATCTATAACATATATGAGAAATTTATTGAGAGAAAATTATCATGCAACACAAATTCAAGGGGGGGAAGAGTTCAAATCTACGAGCTTTAGTCCCATCTGTAAATTTTCTTTAGTGTAATGGAACAAATATTAAGTATTGTAAATGAACTTTCTTACTGGTAAGTAGGTAACAATATTTGTATTTTTTTTGTGAGGCCTCACCCCAACCCATCATAGCATGGATATTTAATTTACATTTTGATGTTTGGGATCATGATATGTTGACAGTTACTTGGGACTTTATGGACAGTGGATTATTTTATTTATGCATTTTGATGCCTTAGTAGTGTTTAATATTATATGCACTTAGAACCTATTATTGTGTAAGAAATGTTTGAAAAACATATGGATGCAATTTTATGACTTGATACTATTAGATTTTCAATGCAATGCTAAATTTTAATTTAATTATGGATAGATGTTAAATTGATTATGATGCTTTATGAGATGAGTGATTATGATATGCAAAGAAGTGGTTATGATGATCTATGATACATAGAGAAATGATAATGTGATTTTGATGTTTATTCAAAATACAGGTAGATGTTAATCTGATGGATTATGATATGCAAATTTGATATTCTAACATCTTGGATGATTTAAATGGGAAATTTACCAAAATTATGGTTATCACTATATGCATTTACCTTATGTATGTTATGTGACCCCCTTGGACTACTGATGCTCAAGTTTATTGTGCAGGAAGTGGAACCATGGAAATTCTTGGGGGAAAAAAATTCCAAACCTTGTGAACATGGTTTAACTAAGGTGAATCTTTGGAAGATTCCAAAGCCTCATTGTGAAAGTATTTTTCTTTGTAATTGTATGATTGTTAGCTTGTGGGTATTTTTAATCATAACCTAGATGCATGAAGGACATGTCAAGGAAAATGTAATGTAATTTTTATGTATCACCTGACACTTGTATAGTCTATGTGTTAATGACGTGTCACCTAGAGTGTTGGTCACAAGGTCACTTAGTCTTGGTCCTTTTCCTTCCTTTCAATTAATGTTTTAGTACACCCATTTGGAAGAAAGTGTTACAATGGGTCACCATCATGTTGAAATTCGAATTCAAAATTGATAGGGAGTTTAGGGGGTCTAAATGGGATCCTAAGGTGTTGTTTTATTGTTAAAAAGCCACCCAAATGGTAGTATAGTATGTTAGGGGCCTAAATTTAATTATTTTAATGTTTTCCTAGTTTTGGGAACCCCTTAAACAAAGCCAACTTGAACCAATTCGAGATTTGAGTTTCCCCAGGATAGGATCCTCACAACCCCACTTGGTTAACCTTCTTATTTTGGAGGAGCAACAATGTAAGATAGGGAGGCTTGATGTTCTTACTAAAAAGGGATAGTGGAGAGTCTTTTCAAGGGGGAGCGACAAGTTAGTGGGTGGTTCACCCACTCTCTAATTTTAGAGACAGCTAAGTTTGGAGGGAGATTAAGGGAGCTCTACTACAACTATCCTTACCCTAGCTTGGACCAAGGTTGGTGACCCAAACATGTTCTTTTATTTCTTTTTTGTTTTTTTTGCATGGATATGAGAATCTACAAGTGTGAAGAGTTATCAATGGAGTATGTTTTGCATTGTGAATCTTGTGTTATGAGCTTTGTCTTTGTGTTGTGGAAAGGTGAATGTGTCTTGTGCTCTTGGAGATTTTTCATTGGTTTTTCTTTGCTTGTTTTTCATTTTTCTTTTTTGTTGTTGTTGTTGTTTCTTGTTTGAATGTAAGTGTTGATTGTGATTATGGTTGTGAAGGCTTCACTCACCCTTGGAAGGGAAGAGAAGCCTTGGGTGAAGGGCATATGTTGGGCTTGACATTGTAGTTGAGAAAGACTACCTCATGATGAGGGTTTGTTATTTTCATGGAGTATGGGCTCCATTAAGACCATGAATCTTGTTGTTTTGGGAGGTACAAGGAGGCTTTGGTGAAAGAGGAGGAGATGATTGTTTTGAAGGCCTTGAGAGGCAAATGTAATGGCAATATGTTGTTTATGTTCATGGTGGCCTTGAGAGGCAAAATGTTAGTTATGTTGGTATAATATCTCCTCTTTGAAGAGCCCACCTTCACCCAATGTTTTATGATTCCAATGGAGAATCATTGTGCAAGCCATGGGAGGGTGTTGATTGTGTTTTGTGTTGTTTTTTCATGCAAGTTTGGTGAAGTATGTGTGTAACCTATTTTTTTCGTGTTTCCCCTACTTGGTGCATGACTTCATAGAAGCCTAGGTTGGGAGGTGAGCCTCCATGGTTTAGAGTTTTGTGTTGTTTTGCAGGATTCATGATCATGCATGCCATGAAGTATTAGGGTTTCACCCTAACAAAAGTGAAGAAGATCCAAATGTGTAATAGGAGTCTCAATATTCATGTTTCTCAATCTTCATGTTTCTCAGTGATCATGTTCCTAAATGTTCATGTTTCTCAATGGTCATGATTTTGAAGGTCTCATGTGTACCCTCAACATGATGTAAAAAGGGGTTTAGTTTTGTTACAATGTGAGTAGGTGTAAAGATGTATTTGAGAATGATGTATATATATATATATATATATGTATATATTGTTGGATACAATTATCAGCAAGGCAAAGGAAAGAGTCTACTGAGCTTAGATGGTCCCTGAGGCAAAAGGACAAAAACTGTCAAGCCCAGATGGTTAGTAAAGAAAAATTGCAGTATCTACTAAGTAAATAGTTCTTATCAAGCTCACTCAGTCATCAAAGGAAATGTGGTAGAAACAGTTCTTACCGAGCTCACTCGGTCATTAAAAGAAATGTGACAGAAGTAGTTCTTACTGAGCTCTCATGAAGGAATTCAGTTCTTACCGAGTAAACTCAGTAGCCAAAGGATTTTATAGATATTGCAATGTTAACCGAGTCAAGAAGGTTAACTTAGAATTTTTTTGGAAGTAATATTTATCGAGTAGGATCGGCCAGTAAAGGATTTCATTATTTTATGAAATAACATTTATTTGTTTAGAGTAATATTTGTAGCCGAATGATGTATAGTTTATTGGTAAATGTAACATGTAAATGGGTCGACTTGACAATCTGAATGGTATAATTAAGAGGTCAAGTTGCGAATTCTAAGTGTGAGTGAAGTGGAAGTGGAATTAATGTGATATGAGGACTGATTATTGTGGAAGTGAATTTGAAGGATGATTAGAGATCATTGAGGAGAAGAAAAGACATATTTGATTAAGGAGGATCTAATGATTTTGAATAGAGACTTGTAGTTAGCAAATTTAGTTGCATCTTGCTTAGGTCAATTCATTGTTGATTTCTAACCATTGTAGCAGTGATTTCAAATCTCTTAACAAAGTTGGTTTAACAGCCATTTTTTAAATCCTCTAACAAGGTGACAGTTCAATTGAATTGTTCTGAAGACCTCTAACAAGGCCACTCCTAACAGGGTGATTAAATCCTCTAACAAGGTCACACCTAATAGTGTTTATTGTAACCTTTAACAGGGTTGGCTCCTAATAGGGCTCACTTCAAAAGAGTGAAAAATTGGTGACTAGTTACTTGGTGGTTTTTCCCATATTGGGTTTCCATATTAAATCTAGTCTGTTATGTTTATTTTATTTTCAGTTACATGCATGAGTGCTTGAAGATAAGTAACAGTTTAATTTACCAAGTTACAACATTTTAGTTATGTTTACCGAGTATCAGTAGTAACTAGATCTTTATGACATATAAGGGATCTGTGATTAAAGTTTTTGTTAGTAACTAATTCACTCCCCCCCTCTTAGTTACTGTATCTTTAATTCCAACAATTGGTATTAGAGCTTTTGGTGCTTATAGGAAAAGATTTCAAGGATTTAAACCAAAGATTAGGATGTCTTACAAAAGGGAAATTCCAAGACTTAACAGGGAGAACTTCTTAGCATGGCAAGGATTGATGAGTCTTCATCTGGCTTCCATTGGTGATACAAGGCTAAAGTACCTTGATGAAAAATATGAAGAACCTTCTAGTACATTATCTATCAATGATATTTTTGAAAAGAAGACTCACAACAACATGATGATAGATATAGCATCTATTTTGAGTTATGAAGAATTTGATGACATCAAGGATTACAAAATTGAATTTGAAATGTGGAACAAGCTGAAAGAGATCTATGGAGGAGATGATAATGTGAGAAGAGCCAAAGCAAAAAGTTTGAGAGGACAATTTGATCAAATGAGGATGAGAGAGGATGAAAACATTGCAAAATATGTTGAAAGAGTTAAAGCATGTGTTAGTGCAATCAAAGCATCTAGAGGAGATATCAATGATGAGATAGTTATAAGTAAAGTTCTTAGAAATCTACTTCCCATTTATGAAATCAGAGTCTTTACAATTCAAGAAAGAAGATGTGAGGCAAATCATAAAATAAATTTAGAGACCATAGTTGGAAGATTGACTGCATTCAAGCTAGACAACTATGATAATTATGTTCCAGCTGCCAAGAACATTGAATTAGCATTTGAAGCCAAGCTTTTACTCAAAGAAAAAGGAAAAAAGTTGAAGGATCCTCAATTAGATAGTGATGAAAAATTAGAATACAGTTTAGATAGTGATCTTGAAGTAGTTAAAGCTCTTCTAGCAAGGAAATATTCAAGAGGAAAGGAAAATACAAAGGTAAGGTTCCTCTAATCTATTTTTCTTGTGAAGAAATTGGACGTATAGCTGCTAGGTGCCCAAATAAGTAGAATAAGGATGAGAAGAAAGGTCGCAAGTACAATGGCAAGAAAGACTTCAAATCTTTCAAGGATAAAGGTAAGAAAATATGTTTCATGGAAAAAGATTCCAATAATTCTGATTATGAAGAAGAAGATGAAATTGTTTACATAGCTATAAAAGATGAGTCTTATAATGATGAAGAAATGGCACTCATTTCTCATATGAGTAGAAATGATACATGGATTATAGATAGTGGTTGTTCTCATCACATGACTGGCAATAAAACTAAGTTTGAACACTTTGAAGACTATGATGGTGAGAGTGTAAGATTTGGTAACAATGAACCTAGTTGTATAAAAGGAAAAGGAAGAATCTCTCTGACCAAGGAACTTGTATGTGATAATGTATATTGGGTATAAGGACTAAAGCATAATCTGTTGAGTGTGGCACATCTACTCAATAATGGATTTAAAGTAGAATTCATGCAAGGAAAAGCAAGACTATTGAATGAGAAAGGTACGCTGATTGGATCAAGCACTCAAACAAGAGGTAACTTATTCTATCTTGAACTTGGTTAATATTCATGTTTTATTGCTCAAATCGAAGAAATTTTGTTATGGAATAGGAGGTTATGTCATGTAAACTTTGACAACTTGATAAAAATCAGTAAATTCAGGAAAGTAGGAGGCATTCCTAACATAAAGAAATCCGAGGTTGGTCTGTGTAAGAATTGTGAAATTGGTAAAATGGTAAAGACTAGTTTTAAAAGAAAGAACTATCAGACTGAAGAAGTTCTAGAAATTGTACATACCAATTTTTGTGGACCTATTGGCATTGAAATCTATACTAGTGAGAAAATTTTCATTCTTTTCGTTGATGATTATTCAAGAATGATGATTGTCATGTACCTAAGAGAGAAATTAGAAGCATTTGAAAAGTTCAAGTGGTATTTGGCTAGAGTAGAAAAAGAAACAGGCAAATGACTAAAATTCTTAAGGTCTGACAGAGGTGGAGAATTCATTTCACATGAGTTCAATAACTTTTGCACTGAAAGAGGAATCAAAAGACAAGTTTGTGCACTTGGAACTCCTAAACAAAATGGAGTAGTAGAAAGAAGGAATAGAACTGTCATAGACTGTGTAAGAAACTTAATGATTGAGAAAAAAATTGCTATCAAATGTTGGAAGGAAGCTATCAGCACTACAGTTCATACCTTGAACCGAGTACAGCTGAAAAAGGATTCATTCAAAACCCCCTATGAGTTATGGTATGGATACAAACCTAATATAAGTTATCTTAAAGTATTTGGAAGCAAATGTTACATTTTGAAAGAATCTAGAAAAGGTAAATTTGATGTAAAAGGTGATGAAGGAATATTTTTTGGATACTCTTGCAAAGGTAAAGCATATAGATGTTTGAACTTATCTACTCACAAAGTCATAGAAAGTGCACATGTGAAAGTTGACGAGTTTGCAAAAAGAATAGAAGAAGAAAGAAAACGGGAACCTAAAGACTAAAAGAGATTTGTTTACATTGAACCTGATACAATATCAAATACATCTATCAATCAGGAATCTTCAACTCTCAAGTCTTCATTAACTGAGTCATAAGAAGTTCAAATTGAGTTAGTACCTATCGAGCTGCAAGAACTCGAGTTGCAAACAAAAGCTACTAAGTTAGCATCTATCGAGCCTAAGCAACCAGAATCAGAACCAAAAGTTGAGACATAGAAGGATAACAATGCAATTCATTCAAAAGGTAAGGAGCTCGTGTTAGCCAAGTATGTCAAAAAATATTATGCACTAGATCAGATCATTAGAGATAAATCAAAAAGAACAATAACAAGAAGTAAGTTGAAAGGCACTTGTTTACTTATTGATTTTGAACCTAGAAATGTCAAAGATGCACTAGACAATCAAAGTTGGATTGAAGCTATGAATGAAGAGATAGAACAGATAGAGAAAAAAAAAGCATGGACTCTTGTACCTAGACCCAATGACAAGAATGTGATTGGAACAAAGTGGGTATTCAAAAACAAGTTAAATGAAGATGGTAAGGTATCAAAGAACAAAGCTAGACTGGTATGCAAAGTATACTCACAAGAAGAAGGTGTAGACTATGGAGAAGCTTTTGCTCCTATTACAAGATTGGAAGCTGTTAGAACCTTTCTTGCATATGCTACATTCAAAGGATTCAAAGTTTATCATATGGATGTCAAGTCAACATTTCTCAATGGCATATTGGATGAAGAGGTTTACATTGAATAGCTTGAAGTTTTTTTTGATACAGACCAGAAAGACATGGTCTGCAAATTGCATAAAGTATTATCTGGTCTGAAACAAGACCCTAGAGCATGGTATGAAAGATTGCATAACTATCTTATTCACATTGGTTTTCAAAGAACTAATGACAACAGTAGTTTGTACATAAAGGAAGGACCATATAATAAGATTGTTTTGGTAGAAATATTTGTAGATGATACTTTGTTCCCAAGAAATGATGATCTTTGCAAAGAATTTTCAGAACAAATGAATAAAGAATTTGAAATCTCTTTGTTGATCTTCAAATTCAACAGAGTAAGAATGGCATCTACATCACTTAATCTAAATACATCAAGGAGATACTAAATTTTTTTTGGTATGGAAGACTCCAAACCAGTTGGGACTCCTATGTGTACTAGATTAAAACTTACCAAGGATGATGAATCAAAGGAAGTGGATCAAACATTGTATAGATCTATGACTAGAAAGTTGCAATATGTAGTGGACAGAAGACCAAACATGCCCTTGCAGTAGGAATTGTAGCAATATTCTCAGCAAAACCAAAAGAAAATCACATGATGGCAATCAAAAGGATCATGAGATACTTAAAAGGAACTCAAGATTATGGATTATGGTATAAACTTGGGGGAAATCTAGATCTAAAGGTGTTCACTGATGCAAATTGGGCAGGGAATATTGATGATAGAAAGAGCACAAGTGGAGGAGCTTTATTTCTTGAAAAAAGGTTGGTTTCTTGGACAAGTAAAAAGAAGAATTGTACATCTCAATCCACAGCAGACGCTGAATATGTTGCAGCAGTAGTAAACTGCTCAAACATTGTGTGGTTCAAAAAATTATTGCAAGGTATGAAGCAAGAAATCAAAGAACCTGTTGTTATGTTTTGTGATAACACAAGTGCAATTAACATCTCCAAGAATCCAATGATGCATTCAAAAACCAAGCATATTTCCATAAAGTATCACTTTGTTAGAGAATTGGTACAAGAAAAGGAAATCGGATTGGAATATGTTCATACAAAGTAACAAATTGCTAACATATTCACAAAGGCTTTACCTAGGGATGCATTCTTGTATCTAAGAGGTAAGTTAGGGGTCATTCCCCTATCTAAAGCTCACTAAAATACAATTTTAGTGATGCATCAACAAGAACAAAAATGAAGATCTATCAGTTGATGTAGCAAACCAATGAAAACATTACATATGAATCCATATATCAGGTACAATGCTATTCAATTTTTTTATGTTGTCTTTGGCATGTGCTATCAAAGAGGGAGAGTATACCATCATATCTTTCTAAAATTTGCAAAATAATAAGAGTTTGTGAAAGAGGGAGAGATTATTATGAAAGAGGGAGTTTGCTATAGTTGAAGAAGAAAGTGAAGTATTATGTCAATAAAAGACTTATTTTCAAATTTCATTCTGCTATGACATGTTGTGTTGCCATCAATGCCAAAGAGGGAGATTGTTGGATACAATTGTTCAATTGTGTGTTGTCTTTGATGTCACTAAAATGTCATAGTGGTCATTAGATAGAGTCTACCGAGCCCAAAAGGTCAGCAAGGCAAAGGACAAAGTGTAATGCCCCACTAAGGGATCCAAAGAATTAACCTAAAATTTCACTAAGTTTGGTAGCATTTTCTTTTTCAAATAAGAAAGTAAATCTATTTACAACTTATACATAGTAACAGAAGCAATAGCAATATCCATCTAAAAGTAAACATAAACATAACAGGTTACATTCTAAAAGGATCCCTTAACATATAATTAAATCTAAATCAACTAATATTAATGAATCCATCTAATACAACATCCATATGAAATAATAGTGAAAAGTCCAATGTTTATACATTACATTTCTGAATGCTCAATCATCCACTACATATAAGAAATAAAGTACATCATCCTATTCTAATCCATGATGCAACAAAGTAAAGGTAATCAGATGTCATTCATGATACACCATCATAAAAGATAAAAACATCCTTCATAAAAGATCAAACATAATAAACTAAGTGCATAGTTCCTCCCAATCATAAATAGAATCATTAGACCATCATGGGTCCTAGCCATCCG
Organism: Cupressus sempervirens; assembly: GCA_028749045.1. NCBI lineage: Eukaryota > Viridiplantae > Streptophyta > Pinopsida > Cupressales > Cupressaceae > Cupressus > Cupressus sempervirens. Next base: position 291,388,660 of record CM053783.1, on the reverse strand, counting down.
TCCATGTGTAACATTCCAAATCACTGAAGAGATCATCAGTATTAACATAGTAGGAATGTCACTCCTAAACATACTACATCATATGCAGAAGTAATCTAACATGAAAAATAAAGCATAAGATAACATCATCTAACATATGCAATCATCACTAAAAAGATACATATCCACCATCATAAAGAATGCATCAGCCACAGTGTCTCAAACGGATCTCAAATGATAAGAGTAGAAAAACACTACCACCCAATCACGTGGAGCTTAAGTGGTCCACTCCCACCGTGCTGAGGAGATAATCTCAAGTCCCAAACAAGTTAACAATTACAAAGTACAAATATTCTCTAAGTCCAAGAATCCTAAAAGTATACTAACTCAAAGGTTCCAATCACAAACTGACATCTAATCCTAGAGGCACAACAATGACTTGTAGGAAACCTACTATGTAAGCGGAAAAGTGTCATCACACAGATCATGCTAGAGTTATCCTGGTAGTCTCCCAATAGACCTTGGCCCCATAGTGATCCTTGTGTGGCCACTAGTATCCTCTCATACAGATGAGGCATACTATAGAATGCAAGGTCGCAACCAAGCATTCTCTCTACTCCCATCCTAGTCTATACTAGCACTCGAAGCATGGGTGAGAACATAACAATTATCTTATTAGGTTCATTAAGTCAATATTAGGTGTGAATGTTTTCACTTATTAAGACAACTTACAATGAGTTACCCTGGCAGCCACTTAGGGCCCTGGCCCCCATTGCAAGCCACTTCCTAACACTACAAAAAAATAACCTACCCTAAGCTCATGGAATCATAAATCACAAAATACCAAAAGATAATCCACAATATAATCATCAAATCTCCAAGATCAAAAGAAAAGCATCCATAGATAATCATGACCACAATAGTTCTCTATTGGCAACTGAAGGTATCCCTGATAATCACAATAATCATTGGTTCTTAATAAGCAACCAAAAAGCATCTCAAAATAATACTGATCAAAGTCTCCAAAATGGTTGAGTCAAAACATGTCACAACATGACATCATCAAGATCAGATAACAATTTCAATTCCATCAAATGACTGGAAAGTAACCCAAGTATAATTGATCGATGACTCAAAATGGTTAAGTCAAGTGTCTCATACATATGAATCTCAGATTCACACAAGAAGACTGAAAAAAAATAACAATCAGTAAGTACAAACATTTCATTGAGCATTCCATCAAATAACCATGGTTGGGTTTATAAAGATCAAAATCAAAAGACATCATCATGAAATCACAATTATAGCCCCCGAGCCTCTGGTAGACCTCCTGTAATTGGTCAACACTAGTCAACTCAAAAAACTCAAAACGAGAAAATATAGAGAATACACAATGGAAGCACATGTTTTGGTTTGCTAAAATTTTATAATTGAATTAAGTGTGGAGGTCTCAGTTTTCATTTCGAAATTTAGATATTGAATGGAGGAATGTTTTGTACATTTTCATAACCCATGTATTGTTTTGATGGATTTAAGTTTTTCCCTCTAACTCCTAGAATTTCAATTTTCTACACTATAAGTTATTTTGATAATGAGTTGCTGTTTTCAAATAACTTAACTTATTCTCTTGAAAATTTCAAAAGGATAACTTAATTAGATCAAATTCTAATTAAGTAAATTGATTAATGTAAAACTATATATTTATTATTTATTTAAAAGCTTTTTAATATTAAAAAAAATTCAATAATAATTTATATAAATATATGTATATACTTATACATACATACATATACATATATACATACTTTTACACACACACACACACACACACACACACACACACACACACACACACACACACACACACATAACCTATATACATATATTTATAACACTTTTAATTTTTATCATTATCAATTCATATATGAATCGAATTCACATCATAAATTTTAATCAAAGCAATATTAAACAAGTGCCTTTATCAATGGTACCACCATCTGTGCATTGCAGACTGTACCCACACATTAATGATGACACCATTTTCAACACCCATAACAGTGCCATCGCAACCATATTACATGGTCAGGCATCCCTTTGTCTAACATCGCACGCCTGTGACCTGCGACTGCAGACATGGTGTCACCATTTATAATGTGTGTGAGGGTAGGGATTAGAATACCCGCCCTCAAAAATATATTTTATATTATATATAACATTTTTCATAAAAACGTTAAATGTTGTGCGATTTGAATTTTAAAATGTTTTTTGACTGCGATTAATATTCAATTTTTCAATAAATATATATGTATACATGTGTATATATATATATATGTATATATACATGTGTGTATATATATATATATATATATATATATATACACACATGTATATATACATATATATATATATATATATGTATGTATAGATATATCTATATCTATACATATATATATATATATACATACATATATATATATATATATGTATATATACATATATATATATATATATATGTATATATACATGTGTGTATATATATATATATATATATATGTATGTATAGATATAGATATATCTATACATACATATATATATATATATATATATATATATGTATGTATATATATATATATATATGTATGTATATATATATATATATATATGTATGTATAGATATAGATATATCTATACATACATATATATATATATATATGTATGTATAGATATATCTATATCTATACATACATATATATATATATATATATATATACATACATATATATATATATATATATACATACATATATATATATATATATATATATATATATATATATATATATATATATATATATATATGTATGTATGTATGTATACATGTATAAATATTTGTATACATAATTTTAAGCACAACAACATATATATATATGTATGTATAGATATATATATATCTATACATATATATATATATATATATATATATATATATATATATATATATATATATATATATATATATATATATATATATGTATGTATGTATGTATACATGTATAAATATTTGTATACATAATTTTAAGCACAACAACATTTTAATAATAAACACACACACACACACACACACACACACACACACACACACATATGTGTGTATACATAAATGTATATATATATGTGTGTGTAGATATAAGTAGGTACAATTCTTCCAATTTTGAGAATTTTGCTACATCATATTTGTTCTCTAAAAATTTTCTTGTTAATTCTTTTAATAGGTTTGACTATAAATTTTAATCCTAGCCCCATAATTGCCTCAAATCTATGCATATAAAGGTTTCTTATATGCAATTTGACTACCCATGTCAATAGCATGCAAGCAAGATATGCAAAATCCTCAGAAGACAGTTAGAAGACATAAAGAAGATAGGAAGTGCAAGATGCGGAAATAACATAAGAAAAATCACAAGTGTCTACGTGGACACTAATGCTAATTCCCTTCTCCTCAGAATTTCGTAGAGCAAGCTCCTTCCTTCTCCTATGTTCCCGGTCCTCCAAAAATGCTCTCCAAAATGCTCCCCCTAAGTCTCCAAGAGTGCCTAAATATAAAGGGCTCTGAAGAAGCACCTAGAATGTCTCTAGAAACAACTAGAAGGTGTTAACAAATAAGCACAAGATTTTTCCAACCTTCTAGATGAGTCATAAGGTTGTAGACACCATGTGCTTAATTTGTGTGCTAACTCTTGTGTTGTTGACATATGAGAAATAAAAAAGTGTGTTTACTCCTAGGCAAGCTTATAACCTTTACTTTGATTTTTATAACTTTTATTTTAATTTTTATAACTTTTATTATTATTAGTTATTTATTACTTTATTATTATTTTATTATTATTATTAATTTTAATTTCTAATTTCTTTTATTTAATTCTTTTCTCAATTAATTCTCATTTAATTAATTATAATCAAAATATCAAAGATCATGATAATATATATTAATTTTTTTCGAATAATTAATTTATTAATTAAATCTATATATTCAAGACTTAATTAATAGAAAATTCACCATAGACCTCCAAGATAGAATATGAAAACACATCATAGAACAATCCATACAAAATTAGTCTAAAGGGTTAAAAATCACGAATTATGTCATCCGACACATTCAATACGTAAAATATCCAGATACTTGTCCTAACTCTCTAAGACAAATGGTTTAAGGGTTTGGGATTTGGACTTGAAAATTTATCTCCCTTCTCTTATCATTGAGATAGTGTAATAGGGTACACTCATCCTGGAAATTCAAGAAAATTGATACCCGGTACCTACAACCTGCATAAAAACCATGCATGTACATACAATATATATGCTAAGCTAAACAGGCAATGGTAGGAAGTGGTGCATTGTGTAGATCCCAATCAGCAGGTGACTATGACTCCCTTCCTTAACCACATCATAAATTCCATACAATAAGAACAAGCACACACACCATACACATGCAAGTATGGGGTAAGTATCCATAATAAAATATATGAGATAATAAACCATCTAACTAATCATCATCAATAATTTAAAGCAATGTAATGATCATCATGCATACATGAAATAATCTCACCATACATCAACTAAATCCATAACATAATGTCTGATAGTCTCAAAACAATACTACTAATCCATCAACATAAAACTAGTCTAACATAGTCTGATAATAATAGCAACAATGTGTCCAAAAAGATGTGAATGAGGGTAGGCACTACACAGAGTCAGTGAGCTCAGATGGTCAGTGAGGCAAAAGGACAGAATCTACCAAGCCTAGAAGTTTAGTAAAGAAAACTTACAGTATCTACCAAGTAAACAATTCTTACCAAGCTCACTTGGTCATCAAAGGAAATGTGGCAAAAATAGTTTTTACTGAGCTCACTCGATCATCAAAGGAAATGTAGCAAAAATAGTTCTTATCGAGCTCACTTGATCATCAAAGGAAATGTGGAAGAAGCAGTTCTTATTGACCTCTCATGAAGGAATTCAATTCTTACTAAGTAAACTCGACAGCCAAAGGATTTTATAGATATTACAACGTTAATCGTGTCAAGAAGGTTAACTGAGAAAATTATTGGAAGCAGTATTTACCGAGCAAGGTCAGCCAGTAAAGGATTTCATTGTTTTATGAAATAACATTTATTTTTTAGAGTAATATTTGTAGCCAACTTATGTATGGTTTATTGGTAAATGTAACATGTAAATGGTTCGACTTGACAATCTGAATGGTATAATTAAGAGGTCAAGTTGCGAATTCTAAGTGTGAGTGAAGTGGAAGTAGAATTAATGTGATATGAGGACTGATTATTGTGGAAGTGAATTTGAAGGATGATCAGAGATCATTGAGGAGTAGAAAAGCCATATTTGATCAAGGAGGACCTAATGATGTTGAACAGAGACATGTAGTCAGCAAATTCAGTTGCATCATATTCAGGTCAATTCATTGTTGCTTTCTAACCATTGTAGTAGTGATTTGAAATCTTTTAACAAAGTTGGTGTAACAACCATTTTTTAAATCCTCTAACAAGGTGATGCAAGGCCACTCCTAATAGGGTGATTAAATCCTCTAACAAGGTCACACCTAACAATGTGTATTGTAACCTTTAACAGGGTTGGCTCCTAACAGGGCTCACTTCAGAAGAGTGAAAAATTGGGGACTAGTTACTTGGTGGTTTTTCCCATATTGGGTTTCCATGTTAAATCTAGTGTCTCTTGTGTTCGTTTTATTTTTAGCTACATGCATGAATGCTTGAAGATAAGTAACAGTTTAATTTACTGAGTTACAGCATTTTAGTTATGTTTACCAAGTATCAGCAATAACTAGATCTTTAAGACATCTAAGGGATCTGTGATTAAAGTTTTTGTTAGTAACTGATTCACCCCCCCTCTATTACTCTATCTTTAATTCCAACCATATATATATATATATATATATACATACATACATACATACATACATATATATATATATATACATATATATATATATACATATATACATATATATACATGTATATATACATATATACATATATATACATGTATATATACATATATACATATATATACATATATGTACATGTACATATATGTATACATATATGTATGTGTACAACATATATATATATATATATATATATATATATATATATATATATGCCTCCTTGTATAGGAAAGATCATTTGAGGTTTCATGCATTAGGAAAGCTTTAGAATGAGTTGTAGAATGCAATTGGTATTATCATCATCATTTGTAAGTTATGAAGGAAGGTACGGAGGATTGTACACCTATATATTTTTTTGTATTGAAAATCTTATTGTTAAATTTCATATATTATGAAGTAAGATTGTTGTGAATACTTCTCCTTGATGTAATGGTAGATATGTATTTCATAATGGCATGTAGAAGGAACTTATTGTAAATAGTATATAGTTTCACTTGCAAGATAATATTAGTTGTGAAATTTGATGTTTTAGGAGAAGACCATGTATGAAATCTTTCTACTCAATATAATATAGTTGGAAGATGAATGTATTGTGAGAGAAAATGTGTATTGTTTGGTGTATCCATGCAATAGTATTGTTTTAAAATTTATATGTACTTAATAAGATAGAAGAAATCTATCATGTTGAATGATTCTTGGGTTAATGCATAATTACTAATTCCTTGGAATCCAAGCTCAAATAACATCCTAGTAGATTTCACCACTCTTAACATTCTTCATGCTCACTAAAATACTAAGGTGAAGTCTAGAGAGAGTTTGTTAAAGAAAAACTTGCTATAGATGCCTATTTTACTCCTTTGGAAAATATATGAGAAATGAAAAAAAAAAAATTACCCTCATTACAGTCTTATATTTTATTCAAAGAAAGAATATTCCTAGAATCCTTGAACCTAAAATATTAATTGATGAATATCTTATATCATAAAGGGGCTAAAACAAAATAATATAGCTCATCACAAATCATTACCTAGATGAGACTCTAAAACACAATGAACCTGTGACATTATGTGGAATAAATAATAACAATAAAGGACTTTATAGAAGTCATGAGTCAAACTAGGAAGTCGAGACCTAGGCATCCTCTTCCTAGGTACTTTCCTATGACACCCAACTAAACTAATAAGAAAGAAATAAAAAATAAAATAAAATAAATTAACACATAACAATAAAAATAATTTTAAAAAAACCTTAAAAGCAATGCCAAAAAAAATACACTAAGCACCTTGGAGGGGAAAGTGCTAAGTAGGGCACATGTTCAAATTTGCATCTTTCTTTGGATACCGTGGGCCCCACATGTTTCATACTCAACCTAGCTAGGAAGGACTTGTAAAGCTAACAAACTGAATCAATTTCCTTGCCTGACACCATTGTAGCAAGTCAATGTCCTTTTGGGAAGCTCTTCCTTTGAAAATGCTTTGAAAAGTGGGAAGTGTCTAACATCTAATCCCATGTCTGAATCACCTCACCTTGGGCACCTTACCAAGGAAGTGGGTATGCCAACCTAGGAGGAAATGATGCCTAGGGGAGTAGGAAATAACATAGGATGGTGGTGGGAAGTAGTAAGTCATGTGATTAGTAGGATGTTATAGGGTTGTTAGCTAGGAGTTTAAAAGGCATTAGTGGGTAGTAAAAAGAATGTAGAATAAGATGTGTTAGAAATTGTAATATGGGGGCAAGTAAAGTTAGTATTTATTTTGTTGTTTTCTAAATTAGTTTGTTAATCACACCAAGGTGGGATGTAATGGTTAAGTGGCAACTGGTGTGTAAGGTGGAGAAATATTCTAGAAATAATATAGTTGTTAGGATTGAGCTAAAATTTTAGGGAGTAGTTACCATTTAAGACATAAGGGAGAGCAAGTTAGATTAAGAGTTAAGGATGGAGAAAATTTGGATGTAGAATTAGGATCATTTCAATAGTCTATACTTAGTAGTTTAAAATGGTTTTGGACTAATAATATTTAATATATATATATATATATTTATTTATTTAAGGAAATATGGATAATTCAAATAAACTAAGTACAGAGTGTTACATAGAAAAATAAGGAAATTTTTTTTTCAAAATTATATATAATAATAATAATAATAATGAGGTAACAATGATGATAAATAAAAGTATTGTATCACCATGACTTGATAAGAAATACTTAAATGCCTTTGGTACATACGTGAAATTAATATATGAAGTAATAATAGTTGTAGGGGGACACATTAAGAGATATGTAGGTCATTAATAATTATGTTAAGAGAAAATGTAGAATTAGTTTAAAATGGCGATGTAATTTATTGAGTTCTAACCAATTGATTATATATATATGAGGTTCAGTATTTTTTAAAAAAAAATTTAAAAATTATTGGTTAATTTTCTACCTTGTAAATTTAGGGCATGACATTTTTTAAAGAATCTATGAAAGGGTAAATTGTAACTCATAAATTACTTGATTGAGAAAAAAATTGTTTACACTTTTTCATTTTTCTTATTATTATTTTTTAATAGAGTTGTGCATTAAGTTTCCCCTTTGTTATCAAAATCTTTCAACAATATTATTGTGTATATGTTTTGGGATTTTCATGAATGGTGTTGCTTATTATAAGAAAGTGTAAAAGATGTATAATGTACAATTAATTGTATTTTAAAACTCTCTTACTCCTTTTTTTGATGTTTTGGGATTTTCATAAATGGTGTTGCTTATTATAAGAAAGTGTAAAAGATGTATAATGTGTAATTAATTCTATTTTAAAACTCTCTTATTCCTTTTTTTTGATGTATTGTTTTTCTAATGTAAAGGAAAATAACTTTATTTTCAAAAAACTTTATCTTGAAGAATCTTTATGTCACTTTTGAAATTTAAGAATTTTGGTAATTTAATTTAATTTAATTTTTGTTCTGTCATAGTTTTTTTCTTATTGGTAAATGGAAAGTACTTTTTAATTAATACATTTTGAAAAATAGACTAGCTTCAGAGACCTATCAACATTTCTAACTTATGACTTGTGTTTTTTCTTGATATACCTTAGAAAGTTTGTTTAGACTTCTAAACGTAAAAGAAGATCAATGTCAAACCTTTAGCAACCACCTCTTCTTTGATTTATCTTAATTTAGAATTCTTTTTTTGGTAATTTAATTTAATTTCATTTTTGTTTTGTCATAGTTTTTTTCTTATTGGTAAATGGAATGTACTTTTTACCTAATACATTTTGAAAAATAGACTAGCTTTAGAGACCTATCAACATTTCTAACTTCATGACTTGTGTTTTTCCTTGATATACCTTAGAAAGTTTGTTTAGACTTCTAAACGTAAAAGAAAATCAATGCCAGACCTTTAACAACCACCTCTTTTTTGATTTATCTTTAATTATATAATTTTGATCCTAAGGACATCATTTTGGCCATGACACTTTCTAGGAATGGGCACTTGGATATTTTAATATCCCCACATATTTTAGTTCATCAAGCTTTCAAAAAAATGATTTAACTATTGTTGGATTATTTTAGTTTGAAAGCTTACAAATTAAACAAATGATTTCATTACTTTTGTTTTGAAATATCTATATAATAACTTTGTGGAAAATTTATATGTGTGTGTGTGTGTGTGTGTGTGTGTGTGTGTGTGTGTGTGTGTGTGTGTGTGTGTGTGTGTGTACATATATACATATGTATATATGTATATATGTACATATATATGTATATATACATATATACATATATGTGTATATATATATCTATATATATACATATATACATATACATGTATATATACATATAGATATATATATATGTATACATATATTGTTGTATATATACAATGTATATGTATATATGCATCTATATATATGTATGTATGTATGTATGTATGTATGTATGTATATACATGTATATACATACATACATACATACATACATACATATATATATATATATATATATGGGGAGGGGCGAGGAGGTTATTAAGATAAGACTAGTGTGAGGTCAAGTTAGCTATACTAGTGTTTTTATGCACTTGTCTAGGTCAACTTAGTATGCAAAGAAATTTAATCTTATAATAAAAATAAAAATAAGCTAATAAAATAATATCATGAATATATATCCTTTAAACAATAATAAACAACATCAATCTAAAGGTAAACAGGTATGAGAATTAAGATTTGAACTTGATGTTAACATTGAACTTTTAAGTGTAAAAAATATTAGCCCTTGACCTTCCAAAAGTCAAAAATATCAAATCTCTAGCTCGTTATTCACTAGTACAAAATATCGCTTACTCTTTATTTCTTCATAAGTCTTTTAACTTGTAAACATCATATAGCAATTGATATTTCTAATGTCTATTGCATTTTTTCCATAACACAATTTGAATGTTAATTATTGTAAAATTTAGAAACAATTTTTTTTTGAAAAATCTTTTCCAAAAGGCAAGGATTGTAGCTCTTTCAAAGCTCTTGTTTAACAAAGAGTTTAATATCTCTCCTAATTTATTCTATCTAGAATATTTTTCAAATATATATGGTACTTGACTTGACATTGGAAGTATTATCCATCATTAAGTTTTATTTGTTGGTAAGGTTCTTTTTACATGTATTTTTAAAATGATTCTTTCTAATGTTGTCTCATTGTCTTAAAAAATATTTAATCAAGTACAACTCTATTTTATTTTTTCAAAGTGATTCATAGGTCAATATTTAATTGGACATTTCCTTTATTCTCACTCCTTAGTATCTTTTAATTTATTTTGATAATGTTTATCCCTATGAATAATTTATTCCAATGAATAATTGTTAATTTTATTTTTTCCTAATTCTTCTATTTGACTAAAGTTCATTTGTTTTAGTGGTGTTTATTCCAATGATTGATTGTTAATTTTATTTTATCTCTAACTTTTATGCTACAATAAAATATCATTTATTTTGCTCATATTTATTCTAATGAATAATTATTAATAGACTCCCTTTGTGTACCATTCATTTACTAAAGAGTCCAAGAAGTGTTGTGATCTCAAATTAAAATATAATAATATGACTTAACAACATAAGAACAATAAAAAAATGTTTATGTTGTTTTGTAGTAATAGTTGTCTCTATCACAAATACATGATGCTCTTAGAGTAAAGGTTTTAAGGACCCCAACATTTGGCTTGAATGCTGATATGATAAGGAGTGGAGGTATATATTAGTGTGGGTAGCCTCACGAAAAACATGCTGCCTTATGGAGCCATCAATTTTCCCTACGAGAAACAGATCTAACAAAGATAGTTGTATACCTAACCTTTGATTTCTAGAATTAGGAACCTTAGTGGACACACATTGCCTTAGGTATTTTCTTCCCTTGTGCCCCTCCCTCTTGTGTATCCCTACTTCTTGTTGTCATATTCCCCCCTCCCTAAGTTTTTCCCCTACTTCTCCCTCCCTTGTTGTTATCCCTTGTTTTTACACCTTGTTGGTATTTATTGGCTCTTTTCCTTCCCCCTCATTGCTGGCTATGTGCACCAAGTTGTGGTGCCAAAAAGGTGACACCATTTTTTTCTAATTTTCAATAGCACGTATGTGATATAGCGCATATGCACTTTTTTAAAAACCTAATTTTTATAAATGGGTCATTTTAACTATTTTTTTCTACTCCTCACTATAGCACATATGCGAATGTCAAAAAAACAAGTTTTTTACCACTCGCCTTGCCAATATGCCTCCTTGCCATTGAAGTTCGAGGTCACGACCACACCATATGTTATCTGACATTCTTTTTGCATTTTTTGATATGTTTTTTATATTATTTTGTAGTATTTTTAAATTTTTTTTTAAAAAAATGTTTACTTATTTAGATTTTAATTGATTTCTTATCAGAAAATGTCAATAATGAACCAAAAAATCCCCAAGAAGGTCAAAACCAAAACCCTCCACAAGAAGAATAACAAATTCTACAACCTGAACCAATTGCAAGACCTCCTCCTAGCACACAAGAAAATATAATAAATGAAATAGAAAGAGGCAAAACTAAATTAGAAGGACTCATTGGTCAGTTGAAACAATGTGGACAAACCAAGCCAATGAGAGCTCAATTGGCATCATCCCTCGAATCCATTAAGACCCACATAACTTTTGTTAGTGGTCAGTTAGATGTTTGGTAGGATAAGAGGGAAGAACAAAATAGATATTATGCAAATAAATTATCATATCAAGATGTTAAAATATATATATATACCAAAAGGTAGAATATGTGCATTATTTAGAAAACATAGTGAACAAGATACTATTAGATAAGGTAATAAACAGTTCTCCATTCATTGGTGCATACACGATGCTATTAGAAATAATTTTTGGGATGGATGGTTTTTGATGCCATTCCTTGCAATAATAATGAGGTCCCCATGTATTTCTTAAGGAAATTGTATTATGACTTTATCCTTGGGGAGATCCCCAATTATTTTGATATATTAGACTCCTAGGGTAGAAGGGGGGGGTCATCATTTGAGAGGTTGAGGGCACGTCGTGATCGTAATGTAGTTAGGGAATCTATGTTCAAGCCACAGGGTGAGCATGTGACTATTCCTTTAGTTGTGAAGGAACATGTAGAGACCAGTGCCCTACAGACTATTAGAGCTTTGACATAGACCCTCATTCATTACACGAGTCTATTAGTTGAGGAGGAGCCTTCTGTACATCATGGTCACATGTGCACATCATGTGGATCCTTATGCACATTTGGTAGTCATGCTGAAGATGGTACGGATGATGGGCTAGTGACTAATTAGTTCCTAAACGAGACATTTGGCATTGACACACAGGTAAATTACAATTATAATAAAATAATTTGATCACATTTCATATGTATAGTGAATGACTAATTAATTAGCATGTATTGACATTGTTCAAAATTTAGGGTCAGAGTGTTGGCGGGCCTAGTAGCGATCCCTCAGCCCCATTTTTTGTCCCCTCGACAATTCCAAAGGTATGTATCAATTTAATCATTTAAATGAATACATATATTTATTAAGTAATCATATGAAGGATTGACAAAAAAAATTATGCATGTGCATCATTTCTCTACAGGACCGTCAACATTCACCATAGACTCTTAGCCTAGATGCGACACGAGCTTCATAGAGGTACATTTGTTTCATGTTAATTTAATTCATCTAATTATATTTGTTTCATGTTTCATGTTACATTTAACATGTATTGTATGACATGTAGTTCTTGACATTGGAGACTCCTCCTCATCTCTGGTAGTCCATCGATTGTGGAGTGGCTACAACTATGGCTAGTTCACAGCGATTAACTGAGGTATGCAAGAATTTTCTTGGTTTTAGTTTTTGTTTATAATAGTTAGTATCAAAATTTCTAATGTTATTTATAATTTATTATATTGATTCAATTGTTGTAGGGTCTTGGCACACCTGATCATCCATGAGCCTTCGAGGTGGACTTGCAGAGTGACTATATGATGGTGGTAAGAAAATAATTAATTTTGTGTGTACATATATTTGTTTTCAATGTATAATAGTTATTGATTCATATCTAATTTATTTTGTATCAGCTTGAGTTAGAGAAGAGCCTCAACTAGAGGACAAGCGAGTGTGTGAGGAGGACTCCATCATCACCACCGTCTCCCTCCACATGATGATCGAAGGCCTCTAGAGTTTTGTTTCCTTCCCCTCATGGGAAGGAGAAGATATATTTGATAGACATGTATATGTATAGGCATTAGCAGACATATATGTTGGATTTTATGTTAGCAGACATATTCAATATACACTTGATGTATATATGACATTTTATACTTGATGTATGACATTTGTTTGATGCATGACATTATTAGACTTATGAAATTATTGGTTAGTGTATGATATGTTTGTTCATGTATGACATTATTGGTTATCATAATATATTATGTGTTTGTTAATGTACATGATATTATTGGTTATCATTTTGTATTATATGTTTGTTCATGTATGACATTGAATTAGATATGTCCATGTATGACATTAAATTAGATATGTCCATGCATGACATTAAATTCAATACCTAATTAGTTCAAAAATTTGATAGAATATTGATTAACAATAAACTTTATCACTATTTAAGCATAATTTTATCATTTCCAATATGTCATTGTCATATGATTTATGATCTTGTTCATGTTTAAAGTTTTCCTTCTCTATCATTTGTTTATCAAGCTTAATTCTGTTAGAGTAAATAATTAATTATTAATTATTTATTCTATTACTTAAGCTTACTTAGGTTAATGCATATTTAGTATTTAATGCATGTAGTGGTTGTTGTTGACAACTCGGGAGTTTTCTCCTTTTTTAGCATATTCCACTTTTTGAGGATATGTGCTGAGTTGTCGTTTTTGTCCTCTACCTCCTTCCATCTTGTTCTACAAGCTTCCATGAGGCCTTTTTAAACGGTCTCTCTCTCATTGTAAATCATTCCATTCACATAGCAATCTCATTTTCCTATTGTGAAATATTTTCTCTTGCATTGTTTGCTTCATGCTCTTGCTCTTTCGGTTTCTCTTCAGCAAGCTATTTGCATGCAGGTGATCTTGGCGACTGCGGAGTTGGATTTCATCAACTCCTACATGGTATCAGAGCCTCCCTGCTGCTTCTTGTTTGAAGGATTTGTGAAGCCGTGATTCGAAGTCACAAACCCTAGTTTGTTTGTGCATTTTTTCTTCAAATCAGGGCTAGAGCGAATTTTTGGAGCACTTTCAGCCCAAACGGGCATCACCATTGGATCCGGAAGGCCATTTACAGTCAAAATTCATATAAAACTTTCCGTTTTTGGAGACAGAGCTCCGGAAGGCAAAAAAATTTTACATCGAAGCTTCCGTACGGACTGTACGGACGATTTGCAATTTTAAAATTTAAAAAAAAAGAGGAGGCGCTCCGCCAGGGCACCACCGGCGGGCCAACCCGACGCCGCCAGCGCTCCGCCACCAGCATAGCACCACCGGCGGGCCAACCTATTTTCGGCCGCCGCAGCGCCTCCGACAGGCCGCTCCGCCAGCGGCCCCCGCCGCGGCGCCACCCCCTCCTGTCCGCCGCCTGGGCGCAACAGCCTCCGTCCCCGCAGACAGTGGCACCGCCGGGTTTTCCTCCCGGGCGCCACCGCCGACGGGTGATATTCCTCCGACGCCGTCTCCAACTTTTCCGACCATGACGTCACTTTTCTGACGCTGACGTCTTTTCCAGTCAGTGACGTCATTTTTCGGACAGTGACATCTTTTTCCGGTAATTGGATTTTTTTTGCCGGCGACTGGTCTGTGACGGGCATACGGCCGTCAAATTTATGCCAGTGTCTGTAATTTTCTAGCAAGTGCATTTTTGGAGCAGCAGTCGATTTTTTGGCTATAACTTGAGCATACGGAGGTCTTTTTCCGATCCGAAAGAAGCGTCGGAAAGCTGACTCAGAGATGGACACATTGGTGCTAGTTTTGCATGATTTTGAGTTCGTTTGAGCTTCTCTTTTTGGTGTCAAAGTAGAGGCTTTTGTTTCCTCTTATTCTGCATCAACAAATCCAGGTTCCCTTCCAGTTTTTTGCTTTCCTTAGTTGTTTTTTTTGGTATTTGGGAGATATTTTTGTACGTTTGTGGGGGGGTGTCTTTCTTTTCTGTAATTTACTTCAGTTAAGACCCTTCTACTTCCGTCTTCTTCTTTCTCTCAATGGCGGATCCATCTATATCCCGTCTCACACCACACAACTACCACACATGGAAGGCACAAATGACTAGACTTCTAATGTCAAGAGGTCTATGGTCTTGTCTGGATGAGCATCAGCCCAATCTCCAACGACCTTTTGAGATTCTACAACACAGGAACAAGATGGATGAAGCCATGGGGCTTATTGCACTCAACATTTCAGACAGTTTGTTGTTTCACTTGGATGGTTTGACTACTCCACGGGCTTATTGGCTAAGATTTCAGACTTTGTTTGGACAAGTAAATGAGTTTCGGGCACTTCAGCTAGATGCAGAATTGACTTCTTTGACACCTGATCACTTTCCCACCATTGAGGACTTCTTGATGAAGTTCAAATCTCTACGTACACTTTTGCAGGGATGTGGGAAGAACAAAACAGATGATGAGTGTATCTTTTTGGTACTCTCAAAGTTAAAGGGACAGTATCAGATCTTCTCTTCCACTTTCTACTCCACTATGGATGCCTTGGGTGATAGACATAGGATGCCTTCATTTGAGATATTTTGTAATCGGTTAACCCGTGAACAATCGAAGATTACTCAAATGGATTCACTTTCAAGTTCTCAGTCACAGGTATTGCTTTCCAAGGTTACACAGGAACAGAAGTTGAAGCAGCTATCAGATCCCTCTTCTACTAGTTCATCATCTAACAAGAAGGAGAAAAAGAAGACCGCAACTCCTACCTGTTCCTATTGTGGGAAAGGATCTCATGATGAGGCACGTTGTTTTCAGAAGAGATGTGATGGCTATGAGAAACAGATTGCTGATTTGCACGCTCTCCTTCAGAAGAGCACTATTTCCTCTCCATCCTCTTCCTCCTCACAAGGGTCTTCTTTTCAGGCTTCTTCCACCTCTTCAACATCTACATCAGATCTTGGAAAGGGTCATGCATTACAGGCTTCTATTGCATCTTCTTCACAGGTTCCTTGGATACTGGATTCAGGTGCTTCTCACCATATGACATCTTCTCAAGGTGTCTTCTCCACTCTTGAGGCTTCTCCTATTCCTCACATTCTCATGGGGAATAACACTGCATTACCAGTTTGTGGGAAAGGTTCAGTTCACATCCAAGATGGTATATTCAATGATGTATTGTATGTTCCATCTTTGTCTGCCAACCTTCTCTCAATTTCTTAGATTACACGCAGTGGATCAGGGAAGACAGTTGAGTTCACTACTGATTCAGTCTTCATTCGAGATCGTGCTACAGGAGATCTTATTGCTACAGGGGCAGTTGATCCTTCCACTCATCTCTATACCTTCTCACACTTTGGTCCACCATCTCCTTCGCAGGAGCATCGTGTGGTGCAGTCAGGACACTTGAACCTTTGTACTGTTCCTGAGATCCCTACTTTGACTGCCACACCACAACCAGATGAGGGCTTTTCCTCTCTACAAGATTCTCCTTCCGCTCTACCTGATCTTCCAGCTTCATTTATTGAGACTCCAGGTACACTTGTTGCCGACACTTCAGTGGACATTCATGACAATGTCATCGCACCTGCCTTGGGGATTCCCTTTTCGGTTCCTCATACATTCTCTTCTGGACATCAACTAGGCTTTCCAATTGCTCCTCTCACGCAGGGATTTCCTTGTTACGTGCCTTTGTTCCTTCCGAATTGGAGTTTCATTGGTTCGATCATTTCTACAAGAGCTCCATCATTATGGGGGGGGGCTTGGTGTCTATTCTCTTGGGGGGGCTGGTTATACTTATGGTTTTGAGAGAGTCTCTTGAAACATTTCTGGCGGAAGTTGTCCTTGGGGGGATTGGTTGAGGCCTTCCTTCCTTCACTTCATGTTTTTTTAGCATGTTGTTTTTACCTCTTTTTTGGAGGAGGGTTTTTCCCACAGGGTTTTCCCTCTTTCTCCGTTTTACAGAGGTTGCATTGTACATGGGTACCTAACATGGCCTCGTTGTCGGGACCCATTATGCATTTCATCTTAGTTTTAGGAGCTTAAGGCATTCCCCTAAGTTGCACTTAAGGGGGGGTGTTAGAGTAAATAATTAATTATTAATTATTTATTCTATTACTTAAGCTTACTTAGGTTAATGCATATTTAGTATTTAATGCATGTAGTGGTTGTTGTTGACAACTCGGGAGTTTTCTCCTTTTTTAGCATATTCCACTTTTTGAGGATATGTGCTGAGTTGTCGTTTTTGTCCTCTACCTCCTTCCAGCTTGTTCTACAAGCTTCCATGAGGCCTTTTTAAACGGTCTCTCTCTCATTGTAAATCATTCCATTCACATAGCAATCTCATTTTCCTATTGTGAAATATTTTCTCTTGCATTGTTTGCTTCATGCTCTTGCTCTTTCGGTTTCTCTTCAGCAAGCTATTTGCATGCAGGTGATCTTGGCGACTGCGGAGTTGGATTTCATCAACTCCTACAAATTCAATACCTAATCAGTTTGAATTTTTGATACAATATTGATCAGCAATAAAATTTATTAGTGTTAAAGCCAAAAATTTATCATTTGTAATTTATGTCATTGTCATATTGATTTATGATCTTCTTGTTCATGTATAAAGTCTGCCTTCTATGTTATGCATCTAAACATTTATCATAGATTATTATTACAAACATATAACAAATCTGAAACTAAAAATAATACATGACATTAATTCCAAGGTTTAGTTGTGATGTAGAGCCTAATAGGATTCTCAAGGTTTCATTAATTCCATATGTTATATCTTCCATAATAGAATACCAATTTTAATGGGCACTCACATGTATTCCAATGCATATATTTCCTTATATGGAAAATTGGTCAATGTTGTACCTTATAGAAGATAGAATTTTATAGGTAGAATCACTCAATCTTGTACTGCACTAGATAAGATGTTATCTATTATGCATAATGTTTAGCTTTGGAATTATTTATAAGTGTGTTTCAAGGTTGGGAACCACTTCAACATGCTTTGCATGGTTTAGAGGTAATGTCATTGTGGCAAAGACTTATGCAAGGGAACGAGCCTCATGATTTTGGCATTTACACAGAAGTAGAAATTGCTTCTTCAACTCCTTACACTCAACTCTTCATTGAAGTTAACCTTATAGTATTGAGAATAGATACTAAAAATTCTTGGGAGCCAAGGGACCCTAAACCTATGCTACATTTTCTAGAGACATAGGAGAAGTTACTACATGCTTCATTACTTCATAACATTCTGGATCATGTAGTGACGCCCAAATTAATAACAACAGTAGATACTTGGGATCCTCATAGGGAGACTTTGCCAATACATGCACAATTACATCCTTTGATTCCATTTTTGGGCCAATGTATGGAGCCTTTGTATCCAACCATTCGTTATAAGTTGGGGAATGTACACATAGGTTTCTTATGGCTCATTAAGTGCATCACTTCTTGAGATTTTACTTCAACCCAAGATCATGTCATATTTTCCATTATTTTCCTTATTTATGAGTTGAGGATGGGAGTGTCAATAATGTCATAAAGTCCTCCAAAAGTATCTCCAACAAACTCTTAACTAGCTTGGTCTCATTTAATGGCTATTGGTCAACAATTGGAAGCTCGACATGAATCCATTAACCAATCCAAACTAATTTGACCAACTAAATATATAAAGTAACACTTTCTTATGATTATAAAATGATTAAAATTACACACAAGTATTATTTTTAGTTTTATTCTATTTAGTATTGATACTAATTTTTTGTACATTATTGCCAGTGAAACAAATAATAAAGCAATCAATTCAACAATATGTGATTTCTAAAACAACTTCTTAGGATTAAACATTAAAGAAAATAATTCCTTTTTGTTAACAAACTAATATATAAAATTTATATGGTAGATCTAGTCATCAATAGTTTTTCATCATTTTTAAAGAATTGTAAAGTATTTATATGTGTTGCCAAATGGTAAGAATTTCCTTTGAAAAAGTTAACCAAAATTTAAATGTGCTACAAAATCAATAGAAACAAATGAAATCAATTTTGACCTACTTAAAGGAAAAATAGAGAAATTTAACTTCTAATTCCCTATCTAAATGCAAAAAGCTATTATCATTCATTCATTATGTTTGGGCATGTCAAAATATTATCCCAGAAACAACAATACGATCCATCCCATAGCAACTTGTGGACCTAGACTTGTTGCAATTAAGGAGAAGAAGCACTTTGAAGAGGAATACTTTTATGGCATTGTGTTGAGACAATTATGATGCAACTAGTTCCTAGTTCTTTGAATCAGGACTATCTTGGCATTTCACCTATGCTAAATACAACCCACCTTTAGCTCTAATGTGAGTGGAAAAAATGACATCACATTTTTTATGAGAATTGGACAAACATGCTCCCAGAAAATTCCCCAACTTCCACTTCAAAATTGGATGAATATTTTTAATGCTAACCTTATGTTGATTCTAGAACTTTGAAAAATAGGGTGTACATAATAAGATTCTCAAGATTTAATGAAACATTAATGAAGCAAAGATCTAACTACTATAAAGGTTTAAAAAGTTGTTCATCACACTCACTATCCTTGCCTTGAATATTTTCCTTTGATCTCATTCCTTTGTAATGTCCTTAACTTATGCATTGATTATCATTAACATTATCTCTATAGTGATACAAAATAGTGATGCATTGATTATAACTTCATAATGATGCAAAATAGTGATCTCTACCATTCCTTTGATAGTTTTGACATAATCTTATAAACCTATGGCACATTAGAATATGTGCCATATTAAGCCTACCTCTAATAAACCCTTAAGATCATGAGTTATGATCAGGAGGAAAAGTTATGACCTCTTTATAATCTTATCCTTCTACACACCACACCATGTTTTCTCCATGATATTATAAATGTGGTGGAGATAAATAGAAACTTGTGAACTCTTGTAAGCCCTTTAATGTGTCATTATCTTTGTCAGGGACATTTTGGTTTGGCATGCCTGAGAATGTTCGAGCACTCAACAAGATGGGAAGAGGTTGGGGCTAGTGTTTACCTAGCCACCCAAAGTTAATAGAATAGACAATTCAATCCCAAGAGGAAAGGTGAGAAAGATTTGGCAGTTGGCAACTTTGTACTAGCCAACACTACAAGTTTTAGCATCACTTGAGATGGTGTCACAAAATCAAAATGGAGTAAGATCTCCAAAAAGTGAGAGAGGTTATTGTAGGTCTCTACAACATGATCCTATAGGAACTAGAATCACATCCATACCTCACACAAGCTCTGAGATATGCCCTATCAAAGATCACAGGCCTATGAAATTTAGTGACCCTTAGGAATGTTTTGGTTCGGTGTGCCCAAGAACATTTGAGCACTGAATGGGATGGGAGAAGGCTAGAGATAGGGTTTACCCAACTACCTAGAGCTAATGGAGTAGACAATTTGATCCCACAATGAAAGGTGAGAGAGATTTGGTAGTTGGCAACTTTGTACTGGCCAACACTACAAGTTTCAGCATCACTTGAGATGCTATTGCAAAATCAAAATGGAGTATGATGTCTAAAAAGTGAGAGAGGTTATTGTAGGTCTCTACAATACAGTCCTATAGGAACTAAAATCACATCCATACCTTGCATGAGCTCCAAGATATACCCTATCAAAGATCACAGCCCTATGGTATTTAGTGACCCTTAGGGATGTTTTAGTTCAACATGCCTAAGAATGTTTGAGCACTGAATGGGATGGGACAAGGTTGGGGATATGGTTTTCCTAGCCACTCAAAGCTAACAGAGTAGACAGTTTGATCCCACAACAAAAGGTAAGAGAGATTTGGCAGTTGGCAACTTTGTACTGGCCAACACTATAAGTTTCAGCATCACTCGAGATGGCATCGCAAAATCAAAATGGAGTATGATCTCTAAAAAAGTGAGAGAGGTTATTGTAGGTCTCTACAACATGGTCCTATAGGAATTAGAATTGCATACATACCTCGCATGAGCTTCGAGATATGCTCTGTCTAATATCGCAGCCTTATGGCATTTAGTGACCCTTAGGGACATTTTGGTTTGGCATGTTCGAGAATGTTTGAGTGCTGAACAAGATGGGAAGAGGTTGGGGATAGGGTTTGCCTAGCCACCTAGAGCTAATGGAGTAGACAATTTGATCCCACTACAAAAGGTGATTGAGATTTGGTAGTTGGCAACTTTGTACTAGCCAACACTACAAGTTTTAGCATCACCTGAGATGGCATTGCAAAATCAAAATGGAGTATGATCTGAAAAAAGTGAGAGAGGTTATTGTATTTCTCCACAACATGGTCCTATAGGAACTAGAATCACATCTATACCTCACATGAGATTTGAGATATGTCTCGTCAAATATTGCAACACTATGGCATGTAGTGACCCTTAGGGACGTTCCATTTCGATGTGCCTGAAAATGTTCGAGCACTAAACAAGATGGGATGAAGTTGGGAATAGGGTTTACCCAGCCACTTGAAGCTAATAGAATAGACAGTTAGATCCCACGACCCTTTTTCCACTAAGTTGCAAATTTGAGCAACTTTTACAACTTTCAACAATGCAACTTTGCATAAAAAGTGCAATTTTTACATTTTCCCCTTGATTCCAATGCTAAAACTTGGAAATGGTTTGGAAATAGTAAAATAAATTATTTTCAAATGCTCAGCCCTTCACCAATTCTCAAACTCTTGTAAAGTTGTCAGCATTTTTGCAATTTTGCTTTGACAATTTTTACATTTTTTTGCAATTTTTGACATCTTAACTCTTAGACACCTAAAACTTAACCTAATGACACTAAGGACTTTTATAACCTTTTAAGAAACATAAAAAAAAAAAATTTCCTTGAAAAATTACCTATATTGCTCATTTTTATGCCTAAAAAGTGGCCCATAGTGTAATAGAAGAGACTTGGTCCAAAACAACCATACCTCATCTTTTGATATGTTATAGAGAAGAAAAATGGGTATCCGAATATTTAATTTATTTTCTTGATGTTATGGAAAAATGTGGATAAAAATGCAAGAGCACAACATTCTATCTCTTTTTACATCATCAGAAATGGATCAAGGTCTACAGCCTCAGATTGCTCCTCCTTAAAGGTATTTCTTCCTCTTTAGTAAGAGACATGGCTCTGATACCACTTTGATGCAATGGAACGGGTAGTAGGAATGGACAATGTTCCTAGAATCCTTGTCACTGAAAGTTAAGGAACAATGGGTGTCATTGTTGATCCAGTCAGCCCCAAAACACCTATCACAAGTGCTTGATAAGATGGTATGGTTATCACAACCCAACCACTTGTAGGAATCCCTAATCATAATTAAAACCTATCACAAAGACAACTAATCACTAGTTGCTATTAAGGGCATCACAAGGCTTATTTGACACAAAACCTCACAAATAAAAATAGGGACTAGGGGTGACTTCCAAGCATGGAAAGGGTCTATTTAGTTCCAAACTAACATGAATCTAACATTAGATTCAAACTATGCAACTTTCATTGGCTAGTTGCTTCACAAACTCAAGACTAGGCTTGTAGCCTTGAACATGGAAAATCACAATCTCCTCACAATCCAAAGAAAATAATAACTGATTTGGATACCCTTTTTGGTTTTATACAACATACTAAAGCCTTGGGATCTCAAGAGAAGTATGCAACAATTGAGTTTTTTTAAGGCTCGCTTAGGAATGTAGGCAATTAGGCATCCATTAACAAAGGAAGTACCCTACATCTTGAGAAAAACTTCAATCTAGAAATTGGAACATGAGGGGGATCATGTAAGATGATCACATACCAATTTTAAAGCCTCAAAACCTTCTCTGTAGCAAGTTATGGAAGATGTTGCTACAACCAATTTCTAGCATGCAAGTAGGGCATCAAGTTTTTCTCTCTAGCCTCATTCTTTTGACCTAAAACCAAAAGAAACATAAAAAAAATTGTCCTAACTTGTATTCCACCAAGGGTCATTAATTTTCTGTGGTGGAATCTCAAGATATGAGGGAAAATAGATGAAACCTTACGTAATGGCACAAAATGTGGACAACAGTTAGTAAAATGGGAATATCTTGAGTTGTAGAGAAAATTAGAACCTCATTCCAAGTGCAACGAAAAGAAGATTCACAAAGCTATCCAACCATAGTAGATATCTATACTTATATGTGATCAACTTGACCAATGAGCTAGTATTTTTCAAGAGTTCGAGTATTATAATCTATCTTTTGTTATGATTGAGTTCAATATTTTAGTGTTCTTGTTGATTAGTTTTGAAAATGATTAGCGTTAGTGTTTATTAGTGTTTATTTGATTCCATTTGCAAACATATTTGCAATAAAATTTGTCTTAGTGCAAAAATTACAAAATTGTAAAAAAGTTGCTTAGCAACTTTTGCAATTTTCTTGACAACTTTTCAAAATACAACTTCCAATAGTTAAAACTAACCAAGGGTTGGTCAAGTTAGTTTTAAATAGCCTATATAGACTCTAAGTATTCGAAGAGAGAGATATATAGAGGTTTCAGTTGTATTTTCTTTCAAGAATCAATAAAATTCATGTTGTTCCAGCATTTTTCTCTAATTTTTCACATGTTGTAAAGAATCCACTAATTGGGGGATGACTCTTCTACACTAAAAAGTTGGAGTTACCTATTTAGAAGGTTTTGGCTTTGATTTGAAGAATTTATCATTTGTTTGGCAAAAGTTATTAGATTTTGTTCCATGTTGGTCTGTGAAATCCTTGTTTTGAGGGTTTGGACAATAAAATTCCCCTAACTTGAGATTCCACCAATGGATTCCTCTCTTCTCTAGTATGGAACAAGTTAGGGTTGTATATTATCTAATTTTTGCAGTTTTTGAGGAGGAGGACAAGTTGGTGAATTTTGGAAGGAAGCCCTAGATTAAATATCTACATGTATTTGACCTTGTTTTGGAGAGATTAGAGTGGATAGAATGATGGAAAGATTTTGAGGACTTGGTGTCAAAATAAAGTGCCCTTGTTTGAGCCTGAAGAACAACTTGGAAGTGGAGATTTGATTTCATGCACCCATTCTTGATCATTTTCCTTGAAAACCAAGCCTAAAGTGGCTAATTAGGCCTGAGCACTTGGTGCTGGTTAGGATATGTTGGACTGGAGTTGGTCTCTGAAAATTTTGAGTTTGTTAGAGCTTGGAAAAAGGGTACTTGAATCAGCATTTTATTCCATAGGTCCTTTGATGATTTTTAAAGTTATTGGTAAAAATCAGTTTTAGGAGACCTAATAGGCTACTAGGTCTAAAATTGCAAGTTGAGTTGTGGGTTGTTGGGAGTAAAATTAGTGGTTGATTTTCCTTATTTGTGTTGAGACTAAGTCTTCACAAGCCCTTGCTGGTGGTGGAAAAGCCTAGAATAGAAAAATCCTCATTTTGCCTATTTTGACTAATCAGTGTGTGTGTGTGATCTCTATGCATGCATGCCTATCTAACACGATCCAACTCTTCACCATGGTGTAGAGCACCTAAATGGTGTAGGGAACCAAGAAAAAGTTGCATAGAAATAGGTTAAATTATGTAATCTTGAAGAGCCAAGACCACATGTAAGGTCAAATGAATCCTTGGTGCCATTATAAGCCAGGATGTCATTTGAACCAAAGATCTTTTTTTGGGTCAATCTAGGTTGTTTTAGGTGGGAATAAGGAATTTTTAGTTCCATAGGAAGTTTTAGGCATGGAAGTAGTCATTTGGCATGATTTAGAAGCATAGGTGGGCAATTGGGAAAAAAATTGTCAAAAGAGCAAAAAATTGCAAAAATGCAAGAAAAGTTGCTAAACAACAATTTTTGCAAAATAAGTTGTCAAACTATAAGGGAGTTGTATGGTCCTCCCAAAAATTTAAAAATTGTTTGTGCCCATTGGAGGAAATATATTTAAGGTTTCCACAAGAGGAGAAACCCATTGTACGGGTGGGTGAATAGCAAACATTGAATAAAACTCAAAATTTCAGCCTTTTTCTCTATTCTTTCAATTTTGTATGGCCTATATATATTGGTAGGAATAAAAGTTTAATATGGTTGGATAGAGGATTGAGTTACTGTTCCATTTCATTTTTTTTGAAGTCTTTATCTTATCTACAACAAAAGTTACATCAGTTTTTGTAGAGGTTGGTCAAATTTACCCTAAATCTGAGGGTTTCTTCAAGATGGCCTCCTAACTTGCAATTCCATTATGGGATTTCAATACCACTTTGGGAAATGAAAGTTAAGAGAGGGAAATTCAAGATGGTGGAGATTTAGAACTATAGGTGTAGGTTACCTATTTTTACCAGCAAGCCCTAGAATGAACATTGTTATATGTCTAGTCTAGATTTGAAGAAGAAAGAAGGTTCAAGCTTCCAAACTAATTGATTTGACCTAGGTGAAGGGTGTAGGAGGATTAATTGGATATAAAGAAGAGTTCAAAGGGGTGGAGTCAGTTCTATGAACCAATTTACTCATACTTCCTTTGTAACCCAACCTAATCTAGCCAATTAGGTATGTGACTCAATGTGGGTATTAGTTGGTGTTGGAACAGAGTTAGAGTTTTATATTTTGGAATCTCTAAGAGGTGGTTAAGGGTGTCTAAAGGGGTGAAAAGATAGTGTGACCCTTTGCAAAGTTTTAGAGTTTGACCAAGAAAGCTAGGATTAGCCCTATTGGAAATGCTGGTAACAATTATGCAAATTAGTTGTTGGGGGTTTGAGAACTTTAAAGTTGGGTGTTTTTGAGAAATTAGGTCCATAGAAACCTTTTCTATCATGAAATTTTAGTTCTAGACCCATCTAGGGAGAGCTTTCCTTTTTAGGTCTATTCGAGAAGGGGAGTCCCTAAGAAGTTGTGAATGATCTAAGTCAGTTGAGAACCCTAGGTTTGAGCGTTGGGCATGTAGAGTGGAGTCCACTTGTAGGGTAGAGTATACCTTTGTTAGAAGCCCTTTGGATCAGTCTACAACCTTTAAGGAAAGTTAAGGTGTTGTTTAGAAATTAGAAGTGCATTTGGTGCTTTTGGTTGCAAGCTCTGCATCACTAACCCTCTTTCTTTTCATGATGTAATAAGGATCTCCCTATGACCCATCTACCTTGTAATGGACATAAGACCCCATGGTACAACTGCAAGCCTTGGGCATCAATTGGTCCAATAAGTGGATTTTTGGTTATTTTTATGTTTTCTAGGTATGTCTAGGTGTTTATAAAATTAATAAGGTTCCTACGAGTGAGTAAAGTCCATTTGCAAACATTCTTGCAATAAAACTTGTCATAAGGGCAAAATTGCTAGAAAGTTGCTTAGCAACTTTTGCATTTTTGTTGACAACTTTTTGAAATGTAACTTCCAATGGTTCAAAACTATCAAAGGGTGGTTAAACCTATTGGAAATGGCCTATTTAGTCTCATAGCACTCAAGGATGGTGAGGGTGTGAAGATTCAATTGTATTTTGCTCCCAAAATCAATAAAATTTGCTGATTTCCTATGCAATTTACTGGTTTTTTTTTCTATACAATATGGAATATAAGGTTTGCAAGATGATCTTTGAACTCTAAGAAGTTGAGGCTATCTTTTTAGAATTGGTGTTGGTTTGGAGTTTTCTACATCTAACTTGCAAATGTTATCAAATTTTTTAGGGTGTTGGTCTGTGAAACCCTTAATTTCAAGGTTTGGTCATAAAAATGACCCTAACTTGAGTTCCTATTGGTGGATATCCTTCTTCCCTAGTATGGAGAAAGTTAGGGATGTACTCTATCATATTTTCATAGCTTGGGAGTAGGAAGTTGTGTTGGTGATTTTTGGGGACGAGCCCTAGGTCAAATATTCCCATGTATTTGACCTTTGTTTTGGAGAAATTTGAGTGGACATAGTGATGGAAAAGTTTTGAGAACCTCATTTTTGAAAAAAGTGCCCTTGTTTTAGCCTGAAGAAAAACCTAGAAGTGGAAACTAGTTTCCATGCACCCATTTTTGACCACTTTCCTTGAAAACCAAGCCTAAAGTAGCTAATTAGGTCTGTGTACTTAGTTTTTGTTAGGATATGCTAGAGTGGATTTGGTCCTTGCAACTTTGGAGTTAGTAAGAACTAGGAAAAGGGTACTTAAATCTATAATTAATTCCTCAAGTCCTTTGGTGATATTTAGAGTTATTTGTCAAAATCAACATTAGGAGACCTAATAGACTTCTAGGCCTAATCTTGCAAATTAATTAATCAAACTTGCATTTCCAAAATTAGTAAGATACTATACATGTTAAATAGATATTGTGTATGTCAATAAGATGTCATTCTATGAGAATCAAAGTGCTACATTCATAGAATGACATTCATAGTGTAGAATCTACATAAAACAGTCTTAAAATAAAATTTTCCAAAGATCGAATAGTACCAAAATGATTAACAGTGACTGTAGTAGGGTTTTTAGAACATGAAAAATTCAAAGAGATTAAATATGAATGATCAAAACATTTTCCAAGGCAATCCAATCAATAAGAACTTTGAATCATACCAAAAAACCCTTTAACTTTGCAAGAAATCAGATTTTTTTATTCAATTTGTTGTAGTAGTTTGTACCGTGGATTCTCTACTTGTAAAATGAATTTGTGAAACATTTAATAAACTCCTATCAACTACCCCAACCAATCCAAATTGGTTGGATGGTTTAATTTGGCTTAAAACAATAAAGAAACTAATTCCCTCCTAAATGTCCATGACCATTATAATTTGAAAATTCAAATTTATAACTTTGTAACTTTTGAATTTTTCAAATTGCTAAGTGATGAAACTTTACCAAATCATTTAAATGGACTTATTAACCTATTAAAAAGACTATTTTATCCTAAGGACCCTAGGACGTAAATTATCCTTATTTAAGATATTTCTACCGATTTCCCTAGATACTAAATGCCCTATAGGTCTTAAGGACTCAAGGTTTATAGAAACACCAATGAGTCTAAAGCCTTTAAAAATGGGTTGATATCAACTTGAATCTTGTCCTAACATTCTAAAACATTATAACCTCCATCATGAGCCACTTAGGAAGTTAGTGTTGTGAAGGATCACCAAAATGTCTTGTGAAATGCCTTGTATTGTCTTTGTAGAAACTATTTTTAAAGTTGATAGGTATGTTAAGGAATCTAAGAAATTTCCAATACCTATGCATGTTCTTCATATATTTTTGAAGTGAAGCCCGATTCCCAAAGTCTACTAATCAGTGCATGCACGTGATTTCCATGCATTCTGCATTTTCAAGATAAATAAGTCAAATGCATACTCAAGTTTAGTTTAAAACCAAAAATGGTATTTTGGAGTTTACATACCAAAGGTTTGTCATTTGAACTCCTTGCACTTGTATCTAATGATATCCCTATTTGGTCCTAATCTGTTATAGTTTTCACTTCCTTAGCTCCCTTAGATTTTCTTGCACTTCCATTTGTAGGTGTGTTCATAGATGCAACTTGATTGCTCTTTTTGCTTTGTCCTCCTTTAGTTACAAAAAAATATTACAATCACATTAAATGTTGGAACAAAATCAAGAAATACATTAAAAGTTGTTAACATAGGAACCATTTTATGGAAGAGTAAATTGATTGTTTGTATACTTTTAATTCTTGTCAAATCCATCAATAAACATTTTATATCCTAAAATATCAAAAGTTCCATTTTTTTTCAGTAGACCTAAATAGTCTTTTGGTTCTCTCAACTTATACATCGGCTAAACAACATTATCCTTAGAGAGAACTATATCCGTAACTGCCCCATTATCATCAGATCAAGACTTGCTTTCCTTCTTACTTTTTGATGATTGTGATCCTTTGCAATCCTAGGCATAAGACAATTAACACACAATGGTACTTGAAAAAAAAGCACCAATAAACATTGAGGATGTGAATTGATAATACCTGGTGCTTCGACTTTATTAGCCCTCTTCTTTGGTGACCTGCAAATGAAGGATTAGCATAGTTTATGTAGAGAGTGAATGATATATATTTTTCAATTATAAGTAGGATGGCACCTTAAGTGATGTAGAGGTTAGTGGTCAACCAATGATTTGATATAGAAACAACTAACTATCCCTTTGCTTTGAAACAATGCCCTTATATCTTCCTCAAGTATAACTAAAACAATGACCCAACCCACTCAATCTTTTATCAGAGGATAATCATTCAAAAGGCTTAACCCATTGAACTCCACACCTTTGGATCTACAAGAATAACTCCACTTACAAACTTCTTCGAGATAGCAAGTTATCCAAGTTGCCAAAAACACCTACAAACTCCATATGACTCAAAATAACTCCAAATTTGCAAAGGCCTTAAACAAGGGTTAAATAAAACTTTTATGAGTTATATAATGTGTATTCAATTGGATTTAACCATCCAATTGGATAGACCCAACTCCCAATGCCTAATTCTTCCAAGGTATCTTAAGAGACCTAATTCACAAATTAGTAGCCCTTTAGTAGGACAAAATTCTAAATAACTTCAACTTTATCCAAAGCACTTGACAAGATAATTACATTTTTGGACACCTTTTTCAAAGTACTAAAACATATCAAAATCTTTCATATGGTCATTTTTGGTGCAGGGCACTCAAGGTCATCATGGGGCATTCCACAAGGATCTTGCACTACACCACCTTCCTAAAGGATTCATGAGAAAGACAGTAAGGTTTTAAGATGTTAGGAATAATTTCATGATGTTATAAACCCATTTGTAAAGCCTTGAGGCTCATTTGGTAATTCTATAAACCATGAGTCCCCAAGGGTCGTAGGGAATTAAGTAATTAGGTAATAGGTGGAAACACCTTAGATGATGTTAATAAGGGTCCTAGAATAGTTTAGAGGTCCTAGGTAGTCAATTTCAATAAAAATTGCAAATGCAATAAAAGGTTTCTATGCAACTTTGAAAAGTTGCTAAGAAATTTTTGCTTAAAAGTTGCTTATTGCTAATGAAGGAGGTTGAAGCAATAATAACTATTCCTTAGGTATTTTATCAGTCAAACATGCTTATAAATGTATGATCCAACATTCCCAGCAGAATAGGTTGGTTGATGTAAGGATGTTTACTGATTTCAATAAAATTTACTAGTGTTTTGGGTCAAAACTACTACATTTTCATTTTCCCCTGTGCTATACAGATTGGGAAGGGTGGTTCAATGGTTTGAGGAGTATCTTGGTTGAGTTCCCTATCAAATTCACTTGGTTTGGACTAGATTGGTGATCTCTATCAAAAGTTACAACATTTTCTTTCAAAATTGCCCAAAAACCCTAGGTTCAACATGATTTTCTGCAAATGGACATATAGATCATGACTGTATGGTTCAAATGGCACAAAACCCAATTAAAATGGAAGCCCCAAGAGTTTACTTTCATATCAAAAAAGTAGGAGCTGAAAAACCAAAGGGAGTTAGTTTTTCTTGCAAGCCCTAGGCCAAATATTTGTATGTATTTGGTTTAAAATTGAAGGAATTTGATTGTTGGAGTTGTATGTGAAGGAAAGTAACCAAATAAAAGGTGGATTGGAAATTTCCTAATTATCCTTGGAGTTTTGAAGACCTAGCTCTTGTCTATGCACTCATTTCGTTATTCTTCCTTTGAAAACCAAGCCTAGAGGGGCCCATTTAGGTCTGTGTACTTAGATAGATTAGTGGAGTTCTCGAATAGATTGGAATTTCATCTTTTGGGATATTGTTGGGGTTGTCAAACACTTCTTGTTTCCACCCTTAGAATAGGTATTGGATGTGTGGTTATGTCAAATGCAACAATTTCTCACCTTTAGCCCTTATAGCCCTATTTGTGAATAGGTGAGAGGAACTTGAATGAAAGTTGGAAAAGTGTGTTTAGGGATTGGATTGATGTTCTTGAGGTTGATATAGGTGTGTTGTAGTTATTAAATGGTGTTTGAAACACTTTGGAGTCATATTTTCATACTTGGTGATTTGAGAGCATTGTCCTTAGACTAAGCCTTCCGTTGTTGCACTCTGCATCAATTTTGGACGTACACCCCTATTTCTGATTGATGCCTTTTTTTAAGCATGAAAATGGCTAATTTAACAAAGCAACTCCTAGTATAATAGACTCCTAGACCTTGTAACTTTCAAAAGTCATCATTCATGGCATAAAACCCCCAATTTCATAAGCAATCTGTCCTAGAACTACTAAAACCCCAGGATCCCAAATTACATTCTTTCAAACCCTCAAATTTAGGGTATCACCAATATCACCCTTCCCCAAACTTCTAGATTAAATTGGTTGATAATACACCTTTTAATTGGTCATATAAGATGCTCCAAATCACAAAATACTCCTTTCACATGGCTAGAGCTCCCGCTGTTGTACCTAACCACCATTTCCATGTTGATGTCTTCACTATTTTAGACTGTGATCACATTCCCATCCATTTCTTTGCATATAAAATGTTAGATTTATATAATACAAGGTTAATCATTTCCATTTCATGGTCTTAGGGCCCTTGATCCCATGAATTGGATCCTCTACATTAAAGAGATCGGTATAACTATTAGGTGAAAGTATTGAAAACTGTGACTATTATGTGGATGTGCAAAATAGTGACTTTAATTAAGTTTTAAAACATTCAAAAGGAATTGGAAATTGCTGCTAGGTCTTACTCAATCCATTTTAAATGCTTCTCAACTTGGAAGATTTGAGAAGACCCCCCCCCAAGAAGTAATTAAAATGATGAAAAATTAGATTTAAATATTTGAATTTTAATCAAAAAAGTAATGATAGTCATTTATTTTTTAATATTTGAATTTTATAAATAAAAAAATGGATTTAATTTGATATTCGACCCTTATTCTAATACCTTGATAATGAGCTACCAAATATTGAAACTACACTCAAATCCAATATTTGTAAGGATAAGGAAGTATTAGTCTTGTAGCCAAGAAAATGAGCTCAATAAACACTTTTGAGATGGTCATCTCATGATGATCATGGATAAATCATTTCTAGGGTTCTCTTGGTTGTTTTAGAATATACTAACTATATTTCATATTGATCAACTCTAGAAAGAAACTGATTTGAAAAGAATTATTTTCTACAATAGTGCATCAATAATTTAAGAAGGGACACATGAGAGTGTCTTATTTTCAAATTTGAACTCAAAACACACAAGGCAATAAAAATTGTAAGAAGGAACATAACCAAATAAATGTAATATCCTTGTTTTTTCTTTGTAGGGCATCTAAAAGATTGATATCCTACTTGGTTACAAGTAAAGCACTTACCACTGAACACACTAGGCCCTCCTCTGCCATTAGATCTTCTACCCCTAAATGTCCCTCTATTAGAAAGCTCGCTTTTAGCATTTGAACCACTAGATTCCTCCTGATTTTTATTAAAAGATAAAAGCATGTTAGTCATATTATTGGTAACAATGTTCCAAACGCAAAGAATTATTTGTTTGAGCTTCTAGCAATGATCAAGCAGCTTATTGAATGGCTTGATGAGTCTTGGAAACTTCTCCCATTCTATCCTTGCTTTTGCTAGTTTGAAGTTTTTGGTTACATGCACACAATCATGACTTAAAATCACAAAAAATTCATATTCTAACAATTTTCATGTTCTTTCATTACATTTTGATCTAAACAACAAATTCTAAACTTTCACTTATTCAAATGACTAATTTGAAAATGGGTCCTATTAATGAATCTAATATAAATTCAAATAATGTATCTAGATTCTAAACAAATCTAAACATAAAATTTATTATTTAAGCTTACCTC
This sequence comes from Cupressus sempervirens, assembly GCA_028749045.1. Classification (NCBI taxonomy): domain Eukaryota; kingdom Viridiplantae; phylum Streptophyta; class Pinopsida; order Cupressales; family Cupressaceae; genus Cupressus; species Cupressus sempervirens. Next base: position 291,355,271 of record CM053783.1, on the reverse strand, counting down.
ATCACTTACACATCATAACAATATGATCCACCTTGTCATGTGGATAGTCTTGGGGGAGAGGTTGCAAAATTGTATTTGGACCGAATTGATCACTCTTTCTCTCTCTTCCTCTCTCCCTATTCAATCTAATGAGCCAACTAGATCTACTCTACATTTTAATATCTCAAGTATTGGCCTGTGGTCTGACTCGTGAACTTTACAAAGAATCTTATTATGTGGTTTTCCACCATATTTTATCAAGTGAACATTTGATGTGACAACAAGGTTTGAATAATGAAGAATCTTTCTCTCTATTTGCCAATCCTTGAATAATTGCAAGTTAGGGTTCTTCATAGAATATCATCTAAGCCATATGCTGGTTACAACCATTGCACCAACATGGTACTCTAAACCTTCACCATCTATAACCGAGTGATCCAATTTTTTTTGGCTTGGACACAACAACACAAATAATAATCCATCCATTCTTCATTGTCTTTAGGTGCAATAATAGCAAAAATATGGCCTAAGTGACAAATGTACAAAATGTAGTCATTAATTTAAAAATACTTAGGTAAAAGTTATAAAGTTACATATTGAAATTAAAAAGATATATAAATATATATATTACCAAGTTGCACTAGATTAGAAAAGTAGTCAAAGTCAATAGACAAATCCATCTCTATCATTTCTAGTGTTTGTGGGGGATGATAGGTGTCAATTGGGTCCAAAACTTGTATATCCCATTTGTCCACCCATTTAGTCGACTCACACTTATCCCAATTTTCCTCTGCACATGATGGACAATGGCATGCCATTTTTCATGTGTGGATAATTCATGAACCAACATCAAAGCTTCTAAAAGAGTGCAACTCATTCGATCCTATTAGTGTGCAACAATCTTCATATGGTGCAATGTTAGTATTATCTATCAACCAAAAATATCTACAAACTATAGACTCACCTTGCTTACCTAGACCCATTTTAGCGATACACCACTAGATGATGGATTTTTTATCTATCAATAGTGCTGCATCTTTTTACTTTAGTTCTTCACGAGCTAAGACTCTTTTGATGCATGTGCCTGCACCATCATGCTCTCCCTTTCCATGACCAACCTCTATGAAATTCCACATATATTGAATTCTACACAACTTGTGCATCTTGCTCAACCAACATAACATCCATGCATTCTTGAATTGAGATGCGTAATTGTCTGACCAAATAATTTTTTGACAATATGTTATGCCCCTGTTAGCCAAATCTCCATAAAATAGTTGAAAACAACGTTATACAAATTCTATATAATGTGATCTATCATCGCTGCTATAAAAATGGTACTCTCTCAAAATCTTCTTGTCATCCTCTATCCTTGTAGGTAAATGCATGAATGTTATGTGAAAAAATATGGAAACCTATTGAGAAGTATAATACTTTTCTTGCACCTCATTTTGTGGTTGTAGTGTGTAGTTCTCTGCAAAGTCTACAACTGAAACAATGGTATCCAATGTAAATGTATCCTTGCACAACTTGAATTGCAAATCTGGCCATTGAGCTCTATGTGTATGCCTTGCATACTCGTAAATAATATTTTCATGAAAAATCTTTATGAACTCATACACTAGAATCTTTTCAATGACTAAACTGAATCTTTTACCCTATTTCCCATCTTTTAGAGCATATGTCATTGTCTTAAATTTTCCATAATCTATTATTTCATTTCCAATTTCATGTGTACTATCCATATGTTCACAAGTTGATAAAAGTTGCAAAGAACCCTAAAATAAGCATGTACTATCCAAACATGATGTCTTGTAAAATTGTTGGTTGTCCCCTATTTCACATAAAATGTAGGATATGAATTCCCTTGAAGATCTTGGTGGCTCATTCATGTCACAATCCTGCAAAACAAACTCAGAATGCAAAAACACACATCTATGCCTAAAAACATCAAAATGGTTAGAAAATTCAAGATGTATCCTACAACAACAAGTTGTGCATGTGTGATTTATCTTCACATAAAAAGGTTTACCCATCTCAAAAATCTTTGACTTATTCAAATTTGAGGATACATACCAATAAATTTTGTAAAAAATTATGTCTGAGTTGAGTCCAAAAAATGTTTTGCATGTGGGTCATGATTTTGGCTACCAATCCTCGTTCTTACAACATCTCTTCGATCAGGGGAAACACGTGTGTTATTTTTCAAGAAATATTTGATCAATGGTTTCAAAGCTTCACTAATTTTTTTATCCTTTTGTGGTAGTCTACCGCTAAATTTCCATAACTCATTTTTTTTGGATCTTCCAATCTCTCACGCCTTAGCATGGCTCTCCTTAGAGTACCTCTACCAATTTTTAATGTTTTTCTTATCTTTCTCATGAGTCAAGTTTTCTTTAGTTGGCTACTTACTATTGTTGATGTAAGTACTCATCTTGTGATATTACTATCTTTGGTGTGTGATTTAAAACCCACTTTGTTATAAGCACTCATTAGAGTCTTTACAATGCTTTTTTCATTTGAATCATCCATCATTCTTAGCCGAAGAATCTTCATGATAGGCCTAAATTTCAAATTTCTCATTATTTCAACAAATAATTGGCATTGACCTGTAATATTTAATTCTTCAAAAAAATAATCTCCACATACAATTAAATTTTCTTTGACAAGTACACTTGCTAATCTTGTCAGGCATTGATTTCAAAATGTTAGTATCGATATCAATCAAATATTTTGGTCTTCTAAAAAAAATTCTAGAAGGTGTTATAATCTCTTCCATTCCCTCAACATTTTGAACATACACATAAGGTTGAGTGTATTGCGTACCTTGAACTAAAGATGATGTGCCTTGGCAATAAGATGCAAAAGATGGAATATCACCTACTTGATGTGTTGATGTTGTGTCTTCAACATGACATGATGGAGTGTGTACATCATCGGATCTACAAATCAGTGTCTCTTCAACATGAGAGGATGATATGACTCCAACATTGGAAGATGGTGTAGCTTCACAATTCAATTGTCTTCTTGAGTGTAATAGTCTCATTTGTTCTCTTTATCTTTTCAATTCTTCCTCTTCATTTCTTTGTATCAGTCGTTCTTGATCCTCTTCGAAATTCAATTCTTCATTATTGCTTTGCAATTTTTTTTGTTCATGTAATAGTTTCATTTTATCTCTTTTAATTGCCAAATCTCTCTCTCCCTATCTTCATTTGTTTAACTTTTTGGTTTCTTCCTTGGCATGATGATGATTTCTACATGTCAAATTATTCAAACATCTAAATTACTTACAATGTATAAATTACAAATCATTCAAATACATATAAGAATTACAATTATTTGAATGAATACATAATATATATCAAACAACTTGTCAAATTTCTAACCATTTCGAAATAACATTTCATTCAAACATACAAATTTCAATGAATTCACTATATATATTAAATAACATGTCAAATTATAATCAAATTTGTATCTATATATCAACAAAAAATATTTAAAAAGATTGTATTAACCTTTTCTATACAAAGAATATTCAAAAAGTCTTCAAATCATGTATCCAATGATTGAATTTGGTGTTTTCTATGTTGAAACCTGTGTTTTCTATTAGAACAATAGAATGCGCAATAGACCACAAGTGGAGATTGGATGAAATGGGACCCAAATGTTGTTTTTTACCATTTTTGGGTGATTTGACATAGTGCATACACACTATGTCAAAACACATCTCTCTTTATACCACCATCCTGCATCTCCTACTCTCTCTCTCTCTCTCTCTCTCTCTCCTCTCTAATCCCCTACTCTCCCTCACACTCTCCCTCTACTACTCTCTCTCCCATCACCTGCTCTCTCTCACTCTCCCTCTTGCATCACCTAATCTCTTTCACTCTCCCTCTCCTACTCCCTCTCCCATCACCTACTCTCTCTCTCCCATCTCCTACTCTCTCACTCTCTATCCTCTCCCATCTCCCTACTCTCTATGTCCTCTCCCATCCCCTATTCTCTTTGTTTCACACACTTCCATCCCCTCTCTCTCTCTTGGGATACTGTCTCCCATTCCCTACTCTCTCTCTCTCTCTCTCTCTCTCTCTCATCCTCTACTCTCTCTCTCTCTCTTGCTGTCCATCTCCCACTACCTACTCTCTCTCTCTCCCTCTCCCACCACCTACTCTCTCTCACCCTCTCTCCTCTCCCATCCCCTACTCTCTAGATCTCTCACACACACTCCCATCCCCCCTCTCTCTACCCCTCTCCCACTCCCTCTCCCACCCTATCTCTCTCTCAAGTTCTCTCTATCTCCCTCTCTACTCTCTCTCTCCCATCCCCCCATCTCTCCCCCTCTCCCACTCCCTCTCCCAGCACCTACTATCTCTCTCTCAAGTTCTCTCTCCCTCTCTCTACTCTCTCTCTCCCATCCCCTACTCTTACTCTCTCTCTTACATCCCAAATGCTTTCTCACACTCTCTCCCATCCCCTACTCTCTCTCACACTCTCTCTCATCCTTTCACTCTATCTCTCCCATCCCGTAATCTCTCTCACTCCCACCCCCTACTCTCTCTCACACTCACACTCGCTCATCCCCTACCCTCTCTCTTTCACAGACACACACACTCTTATCCCCCATCTCTCTTCTCTCCCATCCCCTACTCTCTAGATCTATCACACACACTCCCATCCCCCTATCTCTCTCCCTCTCCCACCACCTACTATCTCTCTCTCTCAAGTTCTCTAACTCTCTCTTCCATCCTCTACTCTCTCTCATGCTCTCTCCAATCCCCTACTCTCACTCTCTCTCTCCCATCCTATATGAGCTCTCTCTAGCACCACCTACTCTCTCTCACACTCTCACACTATCTCCCATCCCCTGCTCTCTCTTGTATACACATTCCCATTCCCCCTCTCTCTCTCCCTCTCCCACCACCTACTCTTTCTCCCCCATCCCCTAATCTCTCTCTCCCATCTCCCATCCCCTACTCTCTCTCTTTCACAAAAAGAAACACTCCCATCCCCCCTCTCTCTCTTCTCTCCCATCCCCCACTCTCTAGATTTGTCACATGCACTCCCATCCCCCTTATCTCTCTCCCTCTCCCACTCCCTCTAGCACTGCTTACTATCTCTCTCTCTCTCTCTCAAGTACTCTCTCTCCCTCTCTACTTTCTCTCTCTCATCCTCTACTCTCACTCTCTCTCTTCCATCCCCTACTCTCTCTTACACTCTCTCCCATCCCCTACTCTCACTCTCTCTCAGCCACCCCTACTCTCTCTCACACTCTCTCACATCCCCCCCTCTCCCTCTCTCCCTCTCCCTCTCCCATAGCCTACTCACTTTCTCTCCCATCCCCTACTCTCTCTCTATCTCTATCTCCCCTCTCCCATTTCCTACTCTCTCTCTTTCACACACACACCCATCCCCTCCTCTCTCCTCTCCCATCCCCTACTCTATATTTCAGTTGTTCTCCCTCTCACACTGCCTACTCTCTCTTTCACTCTCACTCTCACTCTCTCTCTCACTCTCACTCTCTCCCTCTTTACTCTCTCTCTACCACCCCCTACTCTCTTTCACATTTTCACACTCTCTCCCATCCCCTACTCTCTCTCTATTACAAAAATTTCTATTCCCCCTCTCTCTCCCTCTCCCATATCCTATTCTCTCTCTCTCTCCCATCCCTTACTCTCTCTCTTTTACAAACATGCACTGCCATCCTCCTTTCTCTCACTCTCCCTCTCCCACTCCATCTCCCACCACCTTCTTGTTGGAATTATGGTGTATTTTTCATTAGTGCAAACACTTATTCAATTCTGAATGCTTATCTAGCTCATCACTTAGTCTACAGTGTATATCGAGCATTCAATGGTTACCTTATAAGTTTAGCAGGTAAACAGTTCTCACCGAGCATTTCAGAGGATACCGAGTGAATGAGAAGTTCAATAGTGTTCACTGAGAAAAGCAAAGCAAAAAAAGAAGTTAGTTTCTACTAAGTAGAACTATATCTACCAAGTCACCAATGGTTACTGAGTTCCAAACAATGTTGTGTGGTTAGTATGAACCAAGCCTCTACTTCTACTAAGTGCATCATGATGCCGAGTAATATAGTGGATGTTGAGCATCAAAAAGTCACTGAGTCAGCTTGAGGAACCTGAGTTTTCTACTATCTAGCTGACTCAGTAATGTTTTGTTCACTTATGTTTTGGCTGACCTTGCAGTTGTAAATAATGAAATGGTATATATGTAATGTATGATATCATTTGTAGTATGATATATATGAGGTGTGTGAAGAAGATATAAAAAGGAAGAGATTGATGTTCGCATGAGAAGAACGAATTAGAAATCAGCAGCAAAATAAAAGGGATTCAACCAGGTCAACATATGAGCAGAAAAGTTATATCTACCACATTAGGTGATCAATGCAAAAAGGATCTTATTAGCAAACAGTTGTAAGCAGATCCATTGCTTCATCCTAATAGGTGAATCAATTTATAAATCCCTTAACAGGGTAGACTTAAAAATCTTTCTGTAAATCTCCTAATAGAGTTCATACTTTATTGTATGTTTGTAAATCCTCTAACAAGGTGGATCTAGCAGTCCTATTTGCTCCTAATAGGGCAGATCACCAGAAGTGATCACTGTAAGACTTAACAGGCCAACTTTATACTGTAGTATTGAAGTTTTCTAGGCATCATCCCCACCCCTATTTTACTTTCTATTTGGAAGGTTTTTGGGTCACCAAATCTCTGTGTACATGTGCAATAAATGTTTGTTCTTTCAGTTATACAGTAGATTATATGAATGAATGGTGAATGGTTAAAATGCTGAATTGTTTGAAAGTTTTATAAGTTACTGATTCACCCCTCCCCTCTCAGTAACCTGTCTTATCCTAAATATTTCCAACACTTCTATCTCTCCCCCATACCCTACTCTCAATATCTCTCTCCCATCCTACTCTCTCTCTCTCTCTCTCTCTCTCTCTCTCTCTCTCTCTCTCTCTCCCCCATCCCCTACTCTCAATATCTCTCTCTCCCACCCTATACTCTCTCTTTGCCACCCCTACTTTCTCTCACACTTCCTCTCTCTCCCATCCCCTACTCTCTCTCTCATTCCCATTGCCCCCTCTCTCTTCCTCTCCCACTCCCTCTCCCACTGCCTACTCCCTCTCTCCCATCCCCTACTCTCTCTCTCCTCTCCCATCTCCTACTCTCTCTCTTTCACACACACCACACACTCCCATCCCTCCTCTCTCTCTCCTCTCTCATCCCCTACTCTCTAGATCTCTCACACATACTCCCATCCCCCCCTCTCTCTCTCTCATTCTCTCCCTCTCTACTTTCTCTCCCTCATCCCCTACTCTCTATCTCTCTCTCCCATCTACCACCCCTACTCTCCCTCACACTCTTACACTCTCTCCCATGCCCTACTCTCTCTGACACACACTCCCATATTCCTCTCTCTCTCTCCCTCTCTCGCTCCCTCTCCCACTAGCTAATCTCTCTGTACCATCCCCTACTCTCAATCTTTCTCTACCATCCTATACTCTCTCTTCCACCCTTACTGATGCAGGAGCATCCAGAGGTATAAGGGCAATCCAGTGTCACCCAAAAAAAATGTACTTAGACTTAGTTTTTGTTTTATGTCTTTACATTTTTGGATACCCATTTGGCTCAAATAAAGGTTCCAACTCTCATAATTCAACTATCAATGCATTTGAAAATCCTAAAAAAATAGGAGCATGTATTTAGGCCATCATTTCGGTAAACTAGAAGGTGTGAATTGGCCAGATGAATGTAATCATGATTTAGAGCATTCCAGAAAAAGAATCGGGTCAATAGGCTCCACGGTTTGAAAGTTATTGCAGTTTTTCGGGTTTTGGAGACCTCCTAAGAATGCTTCAAAGTCAGGTTTGGGGCATTAAATGACCTCAAAAAGGGTCAAAAAATGGGGGATGAGTGAAGCTGGTCCATAGGGCTATAGAGCGCTTCGAGAGCTTTTCAAAAATGTAAATGGTTCGTTCAAAAGTTATGCCTCCCGAAAGTTCGGCTACCATTTCTGGAATCTTCTAGATTTGCACTGACTTCTAACACAGCTTCTGGAACCTTCTATTTTGTCGGTGGATGCCTACTAGAACTTTCTAGAATGTACTCCTAGTCCTTAACCCTCCGGGGTCTATTTAAGCAGATTTCTGGCATTGTAAAAGGCAGTTCGGATTGGAGCTTGAGAGGAGGTGCTAAAAGGAGAAATATTCTCCAGAGTTATGCTATTGTAAGCCCGTAGGGCATGTTTTGAAGTTTATTTTCTCTGCACTGTTTGTACTAGCTAATATTATCAGTTAATATAATTCCCTTTTTCTATTGTGTCCATTCTGTTGTTGGGTTGTGTACCCATCAAGTGGTATCAGAGCGGGTTTTCCTGAGTGTGTAGACAGAGCACCGACTGTGAGGTAGTTTGCACCAGGACTGTGTGGTTGTGGGTTTGAGTTAGAAGATGCCTCCACGAAGAGAGCGTGGTAGAAGGGCCAGAGCTATTGATCCTGAGGAGGTTAGAGCCCCCCAAAGACAGGTACAAGCATTGCAAGAGGAGCTTCGTAGAGGAGCAAATATTGCCATAGATGACAATACTGAGGATGACAATGAAGAGGAAGTAATGGAAGTTGACAGGGAAGTTCTGAATCCTATAGAGGAAAGGATTTTTAGGGCCATTACTAGGTTTGGGAAAAGACCTACAATTGAAGTGGGTATATTTTTGGGAAATTTGAAACCAGATGAGTTGATTGATTGGATCAATGAACTGGAAGAATACTTTGAGTATGAGGATATAAGGGACCTAGATAGGGTTAAGTTTGCAAAGGCCAAACTGAAAGGCCATGCCAAAATCTGGTGGCAAGAGGTTCAACTGGAAAGACTTAGAAGAGGAAAGGAGAAGATCACAAGATGGGATTGCATGGTGGAAAAATTGAAGAAGCAGTTCATTCCTGTGGACTACGAGCTTGATTTGTTTAAGAAGATGCATGGGTTAAAGCAAGCAGGAAGATCAGTTCAAGAATATACAGAGGAGTTTTACTGACTCCTGATTAGAGTGGGACATGCAGAAGCAAATAAGGAGAAGGTTGCTCGTTATATCAGTGGGTTGCGACCTAGCATCCAGGAGGCATTAAGTCTGGTAAGAATGACCAGCATTGAAGAAGCATACCAGTTTGCCCTACGAGTTGAAGAGAAGCTGAGTAAAAGGTTTCAAGGAAGACAAAGAGGGCACGGTCAAGGAGGAAAGGGAAGCGGTAGATCATCTAGAGGCCGCAATGAAACTCAAAAGAAAAATGAAGATGAGGGTACTAGCAGGAACGAGAGGAATGAGGGTTTCAACCGCTCCCATGATCAAGACTTTGGAAATCAAAGAGGAAGAGGTAGAGGACATGGACAAGGAAGAGGAGGCTTCTGTGGTACCTATTTCCATTGCAATGAAGAAGGTCATCATGCCTTTGAATGCCCTCAACGACAAGGAAGGACAGATAGGAGAGTTGAGGGCCAAGCTAGGGTTTCTCATGTGGATGAGGATGCAGAAAGAGGAGAGACCTTGGTAAATGAAAGAGTCCTACTAAGTGGTGAGAATGAACCAGGGCAACGGAGGAGTTTGTTTCGTACCAGATGCAAGTGTGAGGATAAATATTGTGATGTGATCATTGATGGTGGTAGCACTGATAACCTGGTATCAGAAGAGATGGTCTCTAAGCTGAAGCTTAAGAGGGAGAAACATCCCCAGCCCTATCAAATTTCTTGGGTAAAAGATGATCATAAGGTCCTGGTAAGTGAACAATGTTTAGTAAAATTCAAAATTGGGAGTTACCATGAGGAAGTTCTCTGTGATGTTATTTTCATGGATGTTTGCCATCTATTGTTGGGTAGACCATGGCAGTTTGATAGACATGCAATACATGATGGACATGCAAACACATACTCTCTGACAAAGGATGGAGTTCGCCACAAATTGAAGCCCATGAAAAAGGAAGGTGAAAAGGTATGTAGCAGTGCTAGGATTTGTCTTGTTGAAGGAAGGAAGTTTTTAGATGGCATGAAACATCAACGTATGTGCTATGCCTTGATTCCTAAGAAAGATAAAGAAGGTAGTAGTGAAATACCATTTGAAGTTTCAGATTTACTAGGAGAATTTGGAGATATTATCTCTGATAATGTTCTAGATGGATTGCCACTAGTAAGGCAAATCAGTCATCAAATAGATCTGATTCCAGGAGCTAGTTTGCCTAACAAGGCTGCTCACAGGATGACTCCTACTGAAACAGAGGAGCTAAATAGATAGGTTCAGGAGCTGTTGAGGAAGGGCTTGATTCGAGAGAGCCTGAGTCCATGTGTAGTACCTACAGTACTTGCACCAAAGAAGGATGGAGAGTGGAGGATGTGTATAGATTCTCGAGCTATAAATAGGATAACCATCAAGTACCGATTTCCTTTACCAAGGATGGATGATCTTATGGGCTTCTTGAGTGGAGCTCAGTACTTCACAAAGATAGATCTGAAGAGTGGCTATCATCAGATACGGATTCGAGAAGGAGATGAGTGGAAAATAGCCTTCAAGACCAAGGAGGGTCTTTATGAGTGGTTAGTCATGCCCTTTGGATTGACGAACGCCCCAAGCACCTTCATGTGGCTCATGAATGAGGTACTTAAGAAGTTCTTGGGAAAATTTGTTATTGTCTATTTGGATGACATTTTAATTTTCAGCAAGACTTTGGAAGAACATTTATTGCATATTCGTAGTGTCCTTGAAAGGCTAAGGGAAGAGAAACTGTTAATTAATCTAAAGAAGTGTGTCTTTGCAAAAAGGGAGTTAGTCTATTTGGGATTTGTTATATCACCAGAAGGTCTCAAACTGGATCCAGAGAAGGTAAAAGCCATCTTGGAATGGCCTACTCCAAGGTCTGCTACTGAGGTAAGATCATTTCATGGTTTGGTTAGTTTTTATAGGAAGTTTATTAAGAATTTCAGTGGCATATGTGCACCCCTAACTGATACAATAAGAGGGGATAGAAAAGAGTTCAAATGGACTGCAGTAGCTGCAAGGAGTTTTGAATTGCTGAAGAAGAAGGTGACTGAACAGCCTGTGTTGGCACTTCCAGATTTTAGAAAAGTATTCTAGGTGGATTGTGATGCTAGTGGTAGTGCTATTGGGGCTGTATTAAGCCAAGAAGGTAAGCCTATTGCATATTTTAGTGAAAAATTGAATGATGCAAAGAAGAAGTATTCTGTTTATGATCAAGAGTTCTATGCAATAGTTCAGGCCTTAAAGAAATGGAGGCATTATTTATTGCCAAAGGAATTTGTTTTATATACTGATCATCAGGCATTACAGTACCTAAATAGCCAAGGTAAATTGAATCAGAGGCATATGAAGTGGGTAGAATTCTTGCAGAGTTATACATTTGTGTTGAAGCATAGAAGTGGAAAATCTAACAGGGTTGCAGATGCATTAAGTAGGAGACAGTTGTTGCTTACAACAATGCAGTTTGAAGTAGTTGGGTTTGATGAACTCAAGAATTTGTACCCCAAGGATCTTGATTTTGCTGAAGCATGGAAAGCTTGTAAAGAACTTGTTGCTATAGATAGAACCAAGTGGTTAGACTATTTGATTCAGGATGGCATGTTGTTCAAAGGTAGTCAATTGTGCATTCTAAGGAGTTCCATGAGGGAAAATTTGATTAAGGAGAAACACAGTGGAGGGATGGCAGGACATTTTGGTCAGGATAAGACCATTGCCATTCTTAGAGAACATTATTTTTGGCCTCAAATTACACAGGATGTGAAGAAGTTTGTACAGAGTTGCCAGGTTTGTCAAGTTGCTAAGGGGTTTAGTCAAAATACTGGCCTATATCAGCCATTGCCTATTCCATCAAGGCCATGGGAGGACATAAGTATGGATTTTGTTCTTGGATTGCCAAGGACACAAAGGGGTAATGACTCAGTATTCGTGGTGGTTGATAGGTTCTCCAAAATGGCACATTTCATTCCATGCCACAAAACTCATGATGTTGTCCATATTGCAGACTTGTTTTTCAAAGAGGTGGTAAGACTACATGGTCTTCTAAGGAGTATAGTTTCTAACCAAGATACTAAATTTGTGGGGTATTTCTGGAGGACATTGTGGAAGAAGTTGAGAACAGACTTGAAATTTAGTTCCACGCATCACCCACAGACTGATGGCCAAACAAAAGTGGTAAATAGAAGTCTGGGCAATTTGCTGAGATGTTTAGTTGGAGATAAACCCAAGGGATGGGATTTGATTCTACCACAGGAAGAGTTTTCTTATAATAACTCTATAAATAGGAGTATTGGAAAATCACCATTTCAAATTGTATATGGAAATAGCCCAAGGACTACACCAGAATTGAGGAAGATAGAACAAGGGGAGAGAACACGTGCTGAAGCTGAGGAATTTGCTGAACACATCAAGCGTCTACCTGAGGAGGTTCAAGCACACATTATCAAGATGAATCAAGAGTATAAAGCTAGGGCTGATGCAAGGAGAAGACATAAGGAATTCCAAGTAGGGGATCTTGTCATGGTGCACTTACGAAAAGAAATATTTCCAGTTGGTACTTACAACAAGCTGAAAATGAAGAAATTTGGCCCCTGCAAAATTTTGAAGAAACATAACTCAGGAAATGCATATGAGGTGGAGCTGCCAGATGGTATTCACATTTGTCCCATTTTCAACATTACAGATTTGACAGAGTATCATGATGATGGTGTAGATGAGGAGCTAGTTTTAGAGCCATGTCCAATTCCTGCTTCTAAGAAAGAGGAGATAGAAGACATTCTAGATCATCGTGTGGGTAGGAGTACTAGAAACAGGCAATATGAAGAGTATTTGGTCAAATGGAAAGGACGGCCGATCGAGGACTCAACTTGGATTTCAGCAGCTGAGGTTTCCCATTTGGGATTTCCTCTACCATCCATAAAGTGATAGGGTCACTTTTCAATCTACCCTGGGTGTCTGATGCAGGAGCATCCAGAGGTATAAGGGCAATCCCGTGTCACCCAAAAAAAATGTACTTAGACTTAGTTTTTGTTTTATGTCTTTACATTTTTGGATACCCATTTGGCTCAAATAAAGGTTCCAACTCTCATAATTCAACTATCAATGCATTTGAAAATCCCGAAAAAATAGGAGCATGTATTTAGGCCATCATTTCGGTAAACTAGAAGGTGTGAATTGGCCAGATGAATGTAATCATGATTTAGAGCATTCCAGAAAAAGAATCAGGTCAATAGGCCCCACGGTTTAAAAGTTATTGCAGTTTTTCGGGTTTTGGAGACCTCCTAAGAATGCTTCAAAGTCAGGTTTGGGGCATTAAATGACCTCGAAAAGGGTCAAAAAATGGGGGACGAGCAAAGCTTGTCCATAGGGCTATAGAGCGCTTCGAGAGCTTTTCAAAAATGTAAATGGTTTGTTCAAAAGTTATGCCTCCCGAAAGTTCGGCTACCGTTTCTGGAATCTTCTAGATTTGCACCGACTTCTAACACAGCTTCTGGAACCTTCTATTTTGTCAGTGGATGCCTACTAGCACTTTCTAGAATGTACTCCTAGTCCTTAACCCTCCGAGGTCTATTTAAGCAGATTTCTGGCATTGTAAAAGGCAGTTCGGATTGGAGCTTGAGAGGAGGTGCTAAAAGGAGAAATATTCTCCAGAGCTATGCTATTGTAAGCCCGTAGGGCATGTTTTGAAGTTTATTTTCTTTGCACTGTTTGTACTAGCTAATTTTCTCAGTTAATATAATTCCCTTTTTCTATTGTGTCCATTCTGTTGTTGGGTTGTGTCCCCATCACTTACTCTCTCACACTTCCTCTCTCTCCCTTCCCCTACTATCAATCTCTCTCCCCCATCCCATAATCTCTCTTTGCCACCTCTACTCTCTCTCAAACTTCTTCTTGCTCCCATCCTGTACTCTCTTTGTCACCCCTACTCTCTCTCACTCCCTCTCTCTCCCATCCCCTACTTTCTCTCTATCTCTCTCTCTCACACACACATAGCCATCCCCCCCTCTCTCTTATTCTTGCTTTGCATCTCTTCTTCCTTCATGTGTGCACTATAGTGTGCACACGCTATTGAGACCGAAATTCAAAAGCTTTAAATAGCATGTGCATGCTATAGAATGCATGTGCTATAGGGTGTATGTGCTATTCAAATCTTTCCATTAGAACCAAGCCTAAGGCTTAGTTTTTCCTTGGAGATCCAACCTAGAGGTTTGAAGTTTATAAATAGGTCTAAGATGTGTTTTGCTGCAAACATGAAAAAAATGACTGATTTTTCTTATGTGCTCTCCTTCAAGATTCCTCATGGTTGGGCATCGATAAGATGAAGTTAAATGACATTGTAGGTCTCTATGTTAGCCATATAACCATATAATTTATTTTTAATTTGAACTATTTCAAGCCTTATATCTATAATATATTTTGAATGTATGTCCATTTTTTTGTCAAAAACCACCATGTGTTGATTGGGCTATAAATTTTAGCTTGTTCATTGAATTTTGTAACAACTTAATTTTTTAGAAACTAGACTCCATTCTACACACTTTGAAAAAATAAATTTGATTTTAGATTAGTTTTTAATTATTCTAGGGGGAGCACATAGATATTTCACATTTTTGGGATGTGTCGAGTTAAAAAATTCATTAAAAAAAATAATAAATTATAAAATTACATAAAAAATTTGGGATAAACTACATAGTGTTAACTAACTTTTGACCATAGCGATTAAAGAATTTCAAAAAAAAAGTTAAAATTTTAGGGGGGCTACACTTTGTACTATGTTATGTTTTTCTGGAATAAACAGTACCACTTTCTGTGGCCCCCTTTTTTGAAGACCTAAAACTAAACCATTTTGAAAAAAAATTAGTAGTTTAGAAACTAGATTCAAAAGAATATGACTTTTGTTTTTGTCATATCTTAAAATTTTGAGCGTAACTATCTTCAAATTCTTGTTGAAGTTCAAAAATTAATGATTTCAGGAAAAAGGTGTCCACTTATACCCCCTTTTGGCATCACAACTTGATGCACTTACCTTACTCCTAGTTTGTTTGTTGGTCTTTTGGTGTTTAGTTAATTCTTTTGTTTCATACTTCTTTTTGCTTCTTTTCTTTTTCTTTTTCTTATACACATACATACATATAGAAAAGTACATGTATGTATGCATGTAGGTACATATAGGACCTTGTGTCTATTTTTGTGTGTGTGTACTCTTTTATTCCTATTAATTGATTGTGTCTATATATATATATATAGCGAGAGAGAGAGAGAGAGAGAGAGAGATAAAAAAAAAATGTAATATTTTTTTCTTATTGGCAATAAATATTGAATTTTAAATTTCACTCTTCAACTTCCTATTCTTCTCCTACCTTTAGACTAGTTTCCCTATCCCTATGCCTAGCATTGGCTTAACTACTGGGACCCTTTCCCACACTGCCATCCTTCCCTATATGCGTGATCCTTCCTATGAGCTTCCTAAACCCCAACTTCCACCCCTGTTAGCTTCCCTAATCTTAGCTTTGAGCTCTGGAAATCTCCTTTTTGCCTCTTCCCCCTAGTAGTAGATAGTGACAAGATTCCACTTTCCATTTCTTACCCTTCGAATGCTTCCCTCTAGGTGGGGATATCATTTTCCTCCAAAGTTGTTAGTGCTAAAGTTGTTACAAGGGCCCCTTTGGCATTTGTCAGGTCTTTCTTGGTTGAAGGGAGTGTGGTTAATATTTTTAATGTGGATTCTCAATCTTGCACTTCAAGAGGTCAATCTATAATATGAAACAAAAATAAAATATCCAGCACTTTTCTCCACTCTTTTCCTAATTCTATTCTTATATGATGTCACGATATCTTATTTGAGTGGTCCTAATAACAAAGGCCAAAGGAAATAGTTTTGGTCCTCCCTAGTTAACCAAATTGGAAAAAACCATAACACTTAATGGATGGTAGCTAGGGATTTTAATTCTCCCCTCTAACCTTCGATAATGGTTGGGGGAAATGAGGAATATTTTGATATTGTAACTAACCTTGGGGAGTTCTTGCTTCATCTAAGACTCATTGATTTAGACCTTCTTTGTTCTAATTTTATGTCAATCAATATGAGATAGAGTAGAAGGATGATCAAGGGTAGTAAGTTTATCCAAGTAAGGCTTGATATATTTACCCTTTCTTCTAACTAGAATAATCTGTATCACTCTCTTCTCACTGCAAAAACCATAACTAGTTTTGATCATAATCCTTTACTACTGGGGTTTAAAACATGTAAAAGAGTGATTTCCTCTTTAATATTTGAAGAAATGTGGTTCTCCATAAAATACTTAAAGACCTTATCTAGGATTGGTAGAATGTTAGGGTGGTTGGCTACCCTATGATCAACATTTTCTCCAAACTTAGTGACATAAAAGTTAAAGCCAAAGGTTGAAACAAAAACTCTTTTGGTAATCTATTTCAAAGAAAAAATATCTAACATAAAAAAAGGAGGGAGTTCAAAATTATATGGAAACAATAAAATAATCCTAAGAGAAAAATGGTTAAAGATGTCTAAACAAGAAGAGGTGTTTTGGAAGAAGAAACCTAGGATTCAATGGTTGGCCGAGGGACACAAAAATATGAGATTTTCTAACCAAACTACTTTGAAATACATATGTATAAATAGAATAAGATCTATAATAACTTACTAAGACTTGATATTGATAGAGAAGGATGGTATAGACAAGGAGGAATTTAATTATTTTATGAAAAAAGGATCTTCAAACACTTTGGAAGACCCTCAAAACCTATTTAACTATTTTCCAAAGTTGGTTTCTGAAGAAGATAATAAAAACCTTATGAGAATATTTAGTAAAGAGGAAATTAAATATGTTTCCTTCTATTTTAAAACTTTTAATTCTGGTAGACCATATGGGTTTCCTCTTGCATTCTTCTAGGAGTATTGGGAAATTGTGGGAGAGATGGTTTTCAAGGTTGTTTAATTTTTTTTCAAAATAGGTAAGCTTGCTAAAGCTTTGAATAATACTTATATAGCATTAATTACTATAAAAGGAAAACCAATATTCTCTCTTGGATTATAGGCCTATAAGCCTTTTTAATACTTCTTATAAGATCATCTCTAATGTTATGGTTAATAGACTTAAACTTATCATTGATAAACTAGTATCCAAAGAAGAAAAAGGATATATAATAGGAAGAAATATCATGGATGCAGTCATAACCATTCATGAACTGATTCAAAATATGGAATCAAAAGGTAAACCCTCCATGGCTCTGAAATTGGATATCTCTAAGGGCTATAATAGAGTATGTTGGACCTTTATGGAGAAAGTGTTGAAGAGATTAAGATTTTTAATGGGAAGTTCCTTAAGATGATACTAGTGTCTGTTAAAACTATGACTTGTATATTTTTCTAGTCAATGGGGCTCTTATTGGATTCTTCTCTATGGGAATTAGCATTAGACAGTGTGACATGTTATCTCCTTATCTCTTGATTCTCTAGATTCTAGTTGGTGACATCCTTGGAAGAAATCTTACTAGGCCCAATGATAAACAAGAATTTAAAGGTATCAAAGCTACTCCTACTCTTCCTTTCTCAACACACCAAAATTTTTTGGATGACATGTTTATGTTTTGAGAAGCTCATAAGAGTGAAGCTAAAAACTGGAGAACACTTATAAATTATCATGATATTGTGTCAAGGCAAAAAATTAACCTCCAAAAAAGTAAGCCATTCTCTTTCAATACCAATAGTGCTCTAAAACATGACATATCAAATATCCTTAATTGTGATATATTTTCTATTCTCAACATCTATCTTAGGCTCTCTTTCTTTCCTAAGAAGTCTTCCTTATCCTTTTGGAAAAATATTATTAAGAGATTCAAGAAAAAGCTTGCAAGATGAAAAGGGAAACTCCAAAGATAAGGTGGAGAACTTTAACTTATTAAGTCATTCCTCCAAAGTATTCCTATTTATGGTGGTAATGTAGAATAAAGTCATTGATATCTTGGAAAAAATACAAAAAAACTTCTTGTGGGTAGGAATTGAGGAAAAAAGAAAAATGTCCCTAGTCAAATGGGAAGCGATTTCTAAAACCTTTTCTCAAGGATGGCTAGGAATATGGATATTTATAGAAATTAACATAGCCCTTATAACTAAGAAAAGCTAGCAGCTGTTTGAAGGCAATAAGGAATGGTCAGCAATAAACTAAATAAATTTTAAAAGCTAATTTAAACTAAATTAATTTAGCAACTTAAATTGAAATTTATAATTTTTAAAAGAAAATATATAAATTATATTATGAATGATGACTATTTTGAGCCCTTTTTATTGAGTTCATTATCATTGATGAAGGTTAAAAGCCTTGGTTTTTTCACACATTCTTTCCTCATGAAAAATATCTTGGTAAAAAATATGAGAGAAGCTTATCCCTTGAATCTAAGGAATTGATCTTTGAAAAGCATAAAAATATCATCTCCAATTATGAATGATGACTAGTTTTAGCCCCTTTACCAAGTTTATTGTCTTTGATGAAGGTCATAAGCCTTGGTATTTTAACACATTCTTGGATCACAAAAGATATCTTGGTAAAATAATACATGAGAGAAGTTTATCCCTTGAATAAGAGTAATTGACAGATTTGGAAAAGCATAAAAATATTACCACCAATTATCAATGATGACTACTTTTACCCCTTTTATTGAGTTCATTGTCATTGATGAAGGCAAAAAACCCTTGGTTTGTTTACACATTTTTGCATCATGAAAGATATTTGGTCAAAAGATATGAGATAAGTTTATCCTAGATTCATTTGATTTTTATTTTAATTTCAATTGTTAGTAGAAAATCTATAATTTATTTTTGTATTTTTTGGAGATTAGCTTTGGATGTGATTCACACAAATATGAGGTGTTTCTTTTATGGAATTTGATTAATTGATCGATTATAGGAATCTATATTATAATGAATTATATTATGGTTTCTTAAGGTTTAGCATTGTTAGGTGGTAAAATAGAAGCACTTTAATAATATTTAGACTTCCACTTACAAGATCACTAAGCCATTCAAATGTGTGTGTGAAGGAAAGATGGGAGTTTCCAAGTATGGTTCCACTTATGATTCAAATTAGATTATTTAGGACCCAAATGAAGAAGGGATCTAATACTATATTCAAATTATAAGGAAGAATCCAATAAAAGGAAATGTACTCACTTTGGCTGTTAATGGGATAATGTGAATGGGTAATTGAACTAATTCCTTAAATAAAGTAAATTTAGATTCTATGTAAAGACAATTATCCCAATTAAGATATAGATCTAGGATAGAGATATGAAAATAAATAAAATGTAAGTGTCCCACCTTGAAATGCATAGAGGAAGATATATTTTAGCTCCAAAACTTGTAGATCTAAACTATATCTGAATATCCATCCTTGGATCTTAGAATGAAACAACAAAAGGTAAAAAATGTAGAAATTTTGTTAGAAATGTAGATTAAAAGACAAGGTTGACCTAAAGATAACATCCTACAACCCAATTGACATAGTCAAGATATCTAAAACTAACATATCTAGAATACTCAAGAACAATAGGTCCTAGATCTATAATTGTTTTCACTACCCCCTACAAATGAATATTAAAAATAAAGGTTTTGGGGTTGATGTTTGATGAGGGTTTTCCTTGGTCAAGCCACAAGTTAAGAAATTAACCATAATTGAGAAATTCAAATGCAAATGAATAAAACATAAGATAAATGTTAGGATTCACATTTCTTTAAACCCTTATTTGTAAGGATTTGTATGTAAATATAATGTAGATATTGAATTAGGAATGTATGATTACTCCACTCTTTGCAACAGATCTAACATAATACCATTATGGTACCATGGATATGAAAATGCATCAAAAAAATAAGATGACAAAAGATTCAATGTAGATGTCCTCCATTGATGGCCAACAGTAAGCTAGATCTTGAAGAGGAAATTCTCACAAAATCCTTCAATGCTAGATCTAGAAATCTCCTTTCTTAAATGCTTGAATGTCTTGAATACCTAAAATCTTTGAATGCAAAAGGGAATAAACCTTTACTTGAGAGAAAGAGCTTGAGAATATGATCTTATGTTATGAAAATGAAGCCTTGAAGTCTCCTTATATGTGAGTTTTTAGGCAAGAAAACCATATAGGCCAACTAGATAATGGTAAAAAATAATTAATTCCTAGAGGCCTTTTGGGTCCTGAGCTTCAAAACTTCTAGGAACTAGGTCAACCTAGGTCTTCCTAGTATATAACTATATCAATGTGGGAGGACTAGGTTAACTTGAGTTGAACTAGTCTTGGTGGTCAAGTCACGAGTGACACAAAAAGAGGAGGCAAATAATAGAGAGATAAGGTGGAAATATGGAAGAAGAGGAGGGAAAAAGAGGTTGAGAAAAGACATATCCATGGTCCACAAAGGGAATTATGAAAAGGGAGCTAAAAGCTCATCAAAGGAAAGTGCATCCATCTTAAGATGATACAAAAATTAGTATGAATGGTTATAATAAGGTTTCTTATAGTTTATCATTTCTATAAAAATACTTCTTGTGGGCTAGAGCTAAGAAAAAAAGGAAAATGTCCCTGGTTAAATGGGAAGCAATTTGAAAACCCTTTTCTCTAGAGGGATATGAATAAGGAGATTTAGAGAAATGAATAGAGCCCTTATAACTAAGATAAGTTGGAATCTTATTGAAGTGAATAAGGATTGGAAAAACATCTTACATAACAACTATTTGTGGTAAAAGCACAAACCTATGTCACCTTTTATAAAAAAGGACCACAAAACACAAATTGTTCAACTTTAATGACATTTGTGTTTAGAATTTGGAGATGATGTAAACTGATGAAATATGCAAATTTGGATTAATTTTATGCCTATATTTTTTTTAAAAATAAACTGAGTAAGAATTTATTCACTTTTATTTATTTTAAAGTCCTTTTCATAATTGCCAAAAATATAGGGTATAGTTCTCATCAAACAAGTATATGCAAATCATCCTTTTTTTCTCTAATTTGGAAATATGTTATAGATGGCATGTATAGCTTGGGGAAAGAAAAGTAAATATTGATTTTTGATGTATATTTCCTTTGTTAAAGAACTCAAGGTCAACCTTATAAAAAACCAATAGTTATTTCCTCCCATCAAAACTTATCTATGAAACCTACACCTTTTTGGAAAAAAAATTTACATATTTTTGAAGAGGGTTCTATCCTCTAGGGATAAATATAAATTTTAAACATTTTTTGTATAATTTACTATTTTTTTCATTTTTTGAGGGAGCATCTTTTGAAATGTTAAAATACCTACTTAAAATATTTTGAAATTATAATATATTATAGATAATCGAAACACTATGAAATATATGTAGTGCCTACCCTCGTTCACATCTTTTCTAGACATTGTTGTTCTTATTATTAGACGATGAAATATTTTTTTTATGTTGATGAATTAGTGTTATTGTTTTGAGACTATCAGACATTATGTTATGGATTTCGTGGATATATGATGAGATCGTTTAGACTTTACATTTCATGTATGCATGATGATCATTACATTGCTTTCAGTTATTGTTGATGATTAGTCAGATGGTTTATTATTTCATGTGCTTTATTATGGATACTTACCCCATACTTGCATGTGTATGGTATGCATGTTTTCTTATTGTATGGTATTTCTGATATGGTTAAGGAAGGGAGTCATAGTCACCTACTTAGTCGGGATCTACACGATGCACCACTTCCTGCCATTGTCTGTTTAGCTTAGCATTATATATATTGTATGTACATGCATGGTTTTTCTGCAGGTTGCAGGTATCGGGTATCAACTTCCTTAAATTTTCCAAGATGAGCGTAGCCCATTATACTATCTCAATGATAAGAGAAGGGAGATAAATTCTCAAGTCCAAATCCCAAACCCTTAAACCATTTGTCCTAGTGAGATAGGAGAAGTATCTGGATATTTTACCCACCGAATGTGTCAAATGACATATTTCATGAATTTGAACTCTTTAGACCAATTTGGTGTGAATTGCTCTATAATGGGTTTTCATATTTTATCTTGGAGGTCTATGGTAAATTTTCCATTAATTAAGAATTAATAAATAGATTTAATTAATAAATTAATTATTTGAGAAAATTAATATAAAATATCATGATCTTTGATATTTTGATTATAATTAATTAAATGTGAATTATTTGAGGAAAAAGAATTAAATAAAAGAAAATTAGAGATTAAAATTATTAATAATAATAAAATAATAATAATGTAATAAATAATAATAATAATAAAAGTTATAAAAATTAAAATGAAAGTTATAAAAATTTAAATAGAAATTAAATAAAAAGTAAATTGGAGTTATAAGCTTGCATGGGAATTAACGCACCTTTTCATTTCTTATATGTCAACAACATGGGGGTTAGTGCATCAATTAAGCACATGGTGTCTACAACCCTATGGCTCATCTAGAAGGTTGGAAAAGACCCATGCTTAGTTGGTGACATCTTCTAGCTATTTCTAGAAGTATTCTAGATGTTTCTTGAGAGCTCTTTATATTCAAGCATTCCTAGAAGCTTAGAGATAGCGTTGGAGAGCAATCGGAGCATTGGAGGACTCAAGAACTCTAAAGAAGGGAGGAGCTTGCTCTGCGGGTTTTCAAAGGAAAAGCGAATTAGCATCAGAATTTGGGTAGATTCTTGTGATTTTACTTATGCTATTCTGCATCTTGCATTCCTTGTCTTCTATGTGTCTTCCATATGTCTTCTGAGGATTTTCTTATTTTTAATTGTATGCATTCTCAATATGGGTAGTTAAATTTATTTGAGAATTTTATATGCATAGATCTAAAAAGAACACGGGCTAGAGTTTAGATTCATAGTCAAACCCATTAGATTAATTAATGGAAAAAGTTTGAGATCAAGGATTATAGGAAAATTTTGAGAATTGGAATTTATATTTTGTGTATATAAATGTTTATATTTTAAAATCTGCATATATATACAATTATATATATGTGTGTGTGTGTGTGCCTGTGTGTGTGTGTGTGTCTATATGCTGTGATATTTGATTAAACTCTATATGTATATATATATATATATATATATATATATATATATACACACACACATATATATACTTATATATATATAATTAAAAGTTGAATGACATATATTTTGCAGCGAGCGAATGTTTTAAAAATTGCATCGTGATTCATCTCTGAGAAAAGCATTTTAAAAATGGTATTGAAAAATAATATTAAACATGTCTTTGGGCAGGTATATGACCTATACCCTGTACGTCGAGCAGCAACATCATACCTGTTGTCGCAGGCCTATGACGGTAGGCATGGTGGCCGCACAGCTCTTTTAGCCAGCGATGACTGTTATTAAACAGTAGTATGTGATTAAACTTTTAATATGACATCAATCAAAATTTTGTAATTCAATTTTATATTTAAATTTTTTATATAAAATGAAACAATTATATATATATATATATATATATATATGTATATGTATATATATATATATATATTTATATATTTAAATAATATATATATATATGTATATATGTAAGTATGTAAATATGTTAATTAATAAATTTAAATTATTATTAATTGATAAAGATATATATATTAAAGGTTCATCTTTTATAACGATGAGTTATTTTATAATATTATAATTTAATTATAAGATTTAATTAATTGTTCCAAATTATTAAAGAAAGAATATGCAATTTAATTAATAATTTGGTGGGGGACATTTTCAAACAAAGATTATAATTGAAAGATGGATTTTAAGGGAACCTTTTATTCATCTAAAATAATACATGTATAAAATGTTCCTCCATTTATTCTCTAAACTTGGAAACATAAATTGAGACCTCTACATTTAAATTCAAGTTTGTAAATTTAGCAAAACCAAAACATGTGTTTGCATTGGGTATTCTTTATGCTATTGTTTTGGATTTTGGGTTGACTAGTGTTGACATGTATAGGACATCTACCAGAGGCTTGGGGGTTATGTGATTATGATGTCATGATGATGTTTTAATCTTGATCTTTATAAACCCAACCATGGTTATGTGATGGAATGCTCTATGTAATGTTTGCAAATTACTGATTGTTATAGTTGAGATTCTTATGTATGAGACACTTGACTTAACCATTTTTGGTCATCGATCAATTATCCTTTGTTATTTTTTAGTCGCCATGATGGGACTGAAATATGGATTTATTCTTGATGATGTCATGTTGTGACATGCTTGACTCAACCATTTTGGAGTCTTTGATCACTATGATTGAGATATATTTTGGTTATTAAGAACCATTGGATACTTTTGATTATCAATGAAACTTTAGTTGCCAATAGAGAGCTGTTGTGTTCATGATTTTCTATGGATATTTGCTCATGGAGATTTGATGCTTTTATGCATATTTGATGATTTCATTATGGATTATCTTTTGTGATTTTAAGATTTATGATTCCATGAGCTTAGGGTAGGATATCTGCATGTAGTGTTGGGAAGTGGCTTGCAAAGGGGGTCGGGGCCCTAAGAGGCTGCCAGGATAACTCATTGTAAGTTGGATTAATAAGTGATAACATTCAAACCTAATACTAACTAAATGAACTTAAAAAGATAAGTGTTTTGGTTGTCGCCCATGCCTTGAGTGCTTATACAGGCTAGGATGGGAGTAGTGAGAACACATGGTTGCGACCTTGCATACAATAGTATGCCTCATCAGTATGAGAGGATACTAGTGGCCGCATGAGATCAGTATGGACCCATGGAGTTTAGCTAACTGCCAGGGTAACTTGTACGTGATAAATGCAATGACACTTTCCTTCTTGCATAGTATGTTCCTACATGTCTTTGTGTGCCTCTGGGATTAGATGTCGATTTTTTTGGAACCTTTGAGTTAGTAAACTTTTAGGATTAGATGTCAATTTTTTTGGACTTATAGAGATTTGTGTTATGTGATAGCCTATTTGGGACTTGAGATTATCTCCTTAGCATGGTGGGAGTGGACCACTTAGGTACCTTGCGGTCAGGTGGTAGTGTTTTTTTTCCACTCTTATCATTTGAGATTCATTGAGACATCGTGGCTGATGTGTCCTTATTGATGGTGGATATGTATTCTTTCATTAATGATTAGCATATGTTAGATGATGTTATCTTATGCTTTTATTGCATGTTAGATTACTTTTTGCATATGATATAGTATATATTAGGAGTGACATTCCTACTATGTTAATACCAATGATCTCTTCGGTGATTTGGAATGTTACACATGGAGGGATGGCTAGGGCCCACGATGGTCTAATGATGCTATTAACAGTTGGGAGGAACCCTGCACTTAGTTTATTATGTTTGATTTTTATGATGGATGTATATGTCTTCTATGATGATGTATCATGTATATCATGTGATTATCTTTACTTTGATGTATCATGGATTAGAATAGGATGATGTACCTTATTCTACACATGTATATTCTTTTGAGCTTTTCATACCCTATGACATGTACAGTGGATGATTGAGCATTTGAAATGTAATGTATAAACATTGGACTTATCATTATTATTTTATGTGGATGTTGTACTAGATGGATTCATTAATGTTAGTTGACTTGGATGTAATTCAATGTTAAGGGATCTTAAAGAATGTAATCAGTTGCGTATGTTATGTTTACTTTTAGATGGACATTGCTATTGCTTCCATTATGGTGCATGAGTTATATGTGGTATTTACTTTCATGTTTAAAAAAAAATGCTACCAAGCTTAGTGAAATTCTAGGTTAATTCTTTGGATCCCTTGGTGGGGCATTACATTTAGTATCAAAGCCCGAGTTTCTACATTGGGAGCTCTGGGTATTTTGGAACAAACTAGAACTTTGAACTATAAATTGTATCTCTTCAACTTAAAACTAGGTGAACTAAAATAGAACTTGAACTATTACGTGTATATTTTTTTTCATACTTTGACACTTAGTTTCAAAATTGGAAATTTAACTTAAACCTAAACATAGAATTAAACTTAGTCTATTGCAACATGTGATTATAATAGTACTTTGTACTAGTGTAGGATGGTATCTTGGACTAGGTCTTCTGTTAGAGGCCATGGTAAAGGTCATGGTCGTGGCAGAGTTGTTAGTGTCCATGAGTCTGCCCATGAGGGATTGGCTCATGTAGAGAGCAGGGAAGAGCACACTAGTAGGAAGTAGGAAGAGAGCCATAGAGAGGACCAAGCTGAGTCTGAAGAGGTTGGTTTGAGACAAATGATGCAGAATATTCTAGAACGTCTACCTCTTATTCAAGAACATCCCCAAGTGCATCAGATAGAACAAGAGCATAGACCTAGGTCTAGGAGTCCTCGAAAGGATCATCACAGGTCCATTGTGTCCACTCAGATGAAGGACCTTTCGAGATCCAAGGTCAAGCCTTTCAATGGGCAAGGTTTTGGTTATGTGGCCAAGCAGTGGCTTATTTCCCTTGACAAAATTTTTTCCATGCAAGATTTTGAAGGCAATGTTAAGGAAAGATTTGCAATCACTAATTTAGAGAATCTTGGGGCCACTTGGTGGACAATTGAGGAGAAGAAGCTGGGAATCAATATGAGCAGTGTTACGTGGGAACTATTCTTGGAAAGTTTCTGTGAATGATTCCTACCAGAGGAATGGAAACAGCA
The DNA here is from genome assembly GCA_028749045.1 of Cupressus sempervirens. Classification (NCBI taxonomy): domain Eukaryota; kingdom Viridiplantae; phylum Streptophyta; class Pinopsida; order Cupressales; family Cupressaceae; genus Cupressus; species Cupressus sempervirens. The sequence goes on along the minus strand of CM053783.1, from coordinate 291,328,558 downwards.
AAGGGTAGATGAATTTCATAACCTTAGACAGTACACTATGTCAGTGACTGAGTATGAGTGTAAGTTTTATGAGCTCATGTCTTTTTCAGGGTTCAATGAAAATTCAGCTCAATTAACACAATATTTTATTAGGGGTTTGAATAATCATATAATTGGGGGTGTCAAGGTATTTGAGCCAAAAACCCTCAAGGATGCAGTACATTGAGAAATCCTTGTTGAGAAAAGTGTCAAACTTGGTCAAAGAGGTTTTGTAGGAGCACTAGCAGCATCAAGATCTAAAGGCAACTACAATTCAGGTGGTAACAAGAAGTTTTCTTTCTCTAAGGGGAAGCAGTATTAGCAGCAGTCTCAGTAGGCACATCAACAGAAGGGATTGAATTCTCAGGCTCAAGGTGGTGGCAAAGGTTCTAATTCCAAGAGAAACTACAATGCTCAATGCAATAAACAAAATCAGCCCAATTAGCCAGCTCAAAGTAGCCAGTCTTTTGTTAGCAGGAACAGTCATCAACAATCAAATCTACCACCTATGGGTAGAGGATCTAGTAGAAATATTGAATGTTTTTCATGTGGTCAGATTGGACATTATGTAGCTTAGTGTCCACAACAAACATCTCAGTTTTTAGGACCTAGACCTACAATTTCAGAGCCTACAGTGGATGATGTAGGTAGAGCTCATAGAGTTTTTGCAACAGTTGATCACTGTCAGGTAGATCATCAGGGAACAATGGTTGAGACCACAGGTGCTATTAGAGGTATATCTCTTTCAATATTGTTTGATTTCAAAGCTACAAATTCATTTATTTCACCATCTATAGTTTCTAAGTGTAAGCTGGATGTGGTGAAGCAAGATCATGGTTGGCAAGTGGAACTAGCCTTAGGCATTAAGGTCTCCACAGATTCTATAGTTCATAATTGTGGGCTTAGCTTAGGAAGCTTTGATACTGCAGTGGATCTTTGAGTCATACCCCTCGGTTCCTATGATGTGGTTTTAGGCATGGACTAGCTTGGATCTCATAGAGCCAGTATAGATTGCAGGAAGAAGACTATTATGTGCCAAGATGACCAAGGGAATGAAGTGAAGATAGTTGGGATACCAAAGCCTATATCTTTGCAGATGATTTTTGCTATGCAATTGAAGTGGAGTTTTCGTAAGGGATGTTAGATATTTGTTGTTATGGTAAATGATCTTGATGAGGAAGATCCTGTGAAGAAGACTTTGGATCACCCGATTTTACAAGAGTACGTAGATGTCTTTCCAGGTGAAGTTCCAGGCATGCCTCTGAAGAGGGACATTGACTTTAGCATTGATCTGATTCTTAGAGCAAAGCCTATCTCTAAAGCTTCTTATCACATGACTACATAGGAATTGGGTGAGCTATGTCTTTAGTTTGAGGAATTTCTGGCCAAAGGGAGCATTTGACCTAGCGTATCACCATGGGGAGCTCCAATGCTCTTTGTGAAGAAGAAAGACGGTTCTTTACACCTTTGTATTGACTACAGATAGTTGAATAAGGTGACAATTAAGAACAAGTATTCTCTGCCTAGGATTGATGACTTATTTGATCAGATCAAAGGAGCTACAGTATTATCCAAGATTGACCTTAAGTCAGGATACCACCAAATTCACATCAAGAAAGCAGATATTCACAAGACCACTTTTTGAACTCGCTATGGGCATTATGAGTTCACAGTGGTACCTTTTGGCTTGACTAATGCTCCATCAGTTTTCATGAGTTTGATGAATGGTGAGTTCTAATATTATCTAGACAAGTTTTTACTTGTGTTTCTTGATGATATATTGATATATTCTAAGACTCAGAAGGAGCATGAGGAACACCTGCGGTTGGTATTGCAGTGTTTGATAGATAATCAGCTTTATGCCAATGCAGCTAAGTGTGAATTCTTCAAGTCAAAGATTCAGTATTTAGGACATGTCATTTTAGGCAATGGTATTTTAGTCGATCCTATAAAGATTCAGGCGATTATAGATTGGCTGACACCGACTAATGTGTTAGAGATTTGTAGTTCCTTGGGTTTAGCTGGTTCTTATCGTAGATTTGTCCAAAACTTCTCTAGGATAGCACATCTATCACTTCTCTTCAAAGGAAAGGAAAGAAGTTCGTATGGATAGAAAAATGTGAGGAAGCTTTCCAAAAGCTCAAGGAGCTCTTGACCAGTGCACCGATTTTAACCGTACCTGATCCAGAAGGTGATTTAATGGTGTGTACAGATGCTTCTCTTGAAGGGATTGGGGTAGTGTTGGTGCAAAATGGACGAATGATTGCATATGAATCATGCAAGCTCAAGGGTCATGAGTTAAATTATCCTACGCATGATCTTGAGTTAGCAGCAATAGTTCATGCTTTGACAAGGTGGAGACATTTCTTGTTGGGGCATAGATTTGAGCTACATAGCTATCATCATAGTCTTCAGTACATTTTCACTCAGCCTAATTTGAATGCTTGCCAGAGGCGATGGATGGAATTTTTATGTGAGTATGATTTTGAGGTTAAGTACATTTAGGGGAAGGAGAATGTGGTGGCGGATGCTTTGAGTCATAGGAGACATGTGATATCATCTATGACTCTTAGTGTGGATTTGAGGAGTCAGATTCTTCAAGCACTTCCTACAGATTCTTGGTATCAGGAAGTGTGTAGAGCGATTGATTCAGGAAGACCTTTGGAAGGTAAGTTTTCCAGTTACGTTCAAGAATCAGATGGTCTTTTAAGAAATTTGGGGAGGATTTATGTGCCATTACTAGATGAGCTTTGCACCTTGATTCTAGCAGAAGCCCATCGTACACCTTACTTAGCACATCCAGGTGTCAAGAAGATGCATGTTGATTTGAGACATTTTTTCTTTTGGTCAGGGATGAAGTGAGACATTGCTGATTTTGTGGCTAGGTGTCTTGAGTGTCAGAGAGTTAAGGCAGAACATCAACACCTGGTTGGACTTTTGTAGCCAAATATCATTCCTTCTTGGAAGTGGGATATCATCTCCAGGGATTTCATTGTAGGATTACCTATGAATGTTCGTCGTCATGATGCTATCATGGTCACCGTTGATTGATTGACTAAGGTGACACATTTCTCACCGATCAGGTCTCCTACACATCAGCTTATGTAGCTAATGTCTTCATGCATCACATTGTGAGATTACATGGTATTCCTAGAAAGATCATTTCTGACAGGGATCCTGTATTCACATCCGCATTCTGGACATCACTATAGCATGAGCTTAGAGCGCAGTTAAACTTTAGTTTGACATATCATCTAGAGATTGATGGTCAGATAGAGAGGGTGAATCAGGTTTTGGTGGATATGTTATGGATGTATGTGATGGATAGGCAGACACATTGGGAGGACTATCTCTACCTAGTGGAGTTTGCTTACAACAATGCGTATCATAGTTCTATTGGCATGGCACCATTTTAGGCATTTTATGGACATCCTTGTTATACACCATTGAGTTGAGATAGCCTTGAGGATCACATCCTGTTGGGTCCTGAGATGCTTCATGATATGGAGGAACAAGTAGTGTGTATCTGTGAGCACTTGACTACGACACAAGATAGACAGAAGAAGTATGCTGATGCTCATAGGACTGATAAGTAGTTTGTTGTGGGTGATAAGGTTTTCTTGAGAGTGCGTCCATAAAAGAGTCCAATCCAATACGAAAAGGGTTCTAAGCTAACACCTTGCTTTGTAAGACTTCAAAATTTTGGGGAGGATTGGCCCAGTTGCTTATCGCCTTGCTCTACCACCCAGCCTAGCTCGCATTCATGATGTTTTCCACATTTTAGTGCTTCGACAATATATTCCTAATATTGTACATGTTCTTGATTGGAATGCGTTGCAGGTAGAGGATGGGCAACTGGCTTTGGAGCTGGTTCATATTCTGGAGCAGCGGGAGTTGACCCTCAGGGGTCGAACTATTGAGCAGATAAGGGTCCAATGGGACCCTATTGATGATTCTTTAGCTACTTGAGAGGATGCAGCTAGATTACAGGAGTTATATCCCTACCTATTTGTAGGCTTCCAGGAGTAAGCCTAATCCAAGTGGGGGTGGATGTAGTGCCTACCCTTGTTCACATCTTTTTTGGACATTGTTTTTGTTATTATTAGACTATGATAGATTAGTTTTATGTTGATGGATTAGTGGTATTGTTTTGAGACTATCAAACATTATGTTATGGATTCAGTGGATATATGACGAGATCATTTAGACTTTACATTTCATGTATGCATGATGATCATTACATTGCTTTCAGTTATTGTCGATGATTAGTTAGATGGTTTATTATTTCATGTGCTTTATTATGGATACTTACCCCATACTTGCATGTGTATGGTGTGCATATTTCCTTATTGTATGGAATTTCTGATATGGTTAAGGAAGGGAGTCGTAGTCACCTACTTAGTCGGGATCTACACGATGCACCACTTCCTGCCATTGTCTATTTAGCTTAGCATTATATATATTGTATGTCCATGCATAGTTTTTTTGCAGGTTGCAGGTACCAGATATTGACTTTTTTGAATTTGCCAGGATGAGTGTACCCTATTATACTATCTCAATGATAAGAGAAGGGAGATAAATTCTCAAGTCCAAATCCCAAACCCTTAAACCATTTGTCCTAGTGAGATAGGAGAAGTATCTGGATATTTTACCCACCGAATGTGTCAGATGACATATTCCGTGACTTTGAACCCTTTAGACTGATTTGGTGTGAATTGCTCTATAATGGGTTTTCATATTTTATCTTGGAGGTTTATGGTGAATTTTCTATTAATTAAGTCTTAATAAATAGATTTAATTAATAAATAAATTATTTGAGAAAATTAATATAAAATATCACGATCTTTGATATTTTGATTATAATTAATTAAATGTGAATTAATTGAGGAAAAAAATTAAATAAAAGAAAATTAGAAATTAAAATTAATAATAATAATAAAATAATAATAATGTAAAAAATAAATAATAATAATAATAAAAGTTATAAAAATTAAAATGAAAGTTATAAATTTTTTAATAGAAATTAAATAAAAAGTAAATTGGAGTTATAAGCTTGCATGGGAATTAACACACCTTTTTATTTCTTATATGTCAACAACACGTGGGTTAGTGCATCAATTAAGCAGATGATGTCTACAACCCTATAGCTCATCTAGAAGGTTGGAAAAGACCCATGCTTAGTTGGTGACATCTTCTAGCTATTTCTAGAAGCATTCTAGATGTTTCCTGAGAGCTCTTTATATTCAGGCATTCCTAGAAGCTTAGAGATAGTGTTGGAGAGCAATTGGAGCATTGGAGGACTTGAGAACTCTGAAGAAGGGAGGAGCTTGCTCAGTGAGTTTTCTGAGGAAAAGTGAATTAGCATCATAAATCAGGTAGATTCTTGTGATTTTACTTATGCTATTCTGCATCTTGCATTCCTTGTCTTCTACGTGTCTTCCATATGTCTTCTGAGGATTTTCTTATTTTTAATTGTATGCATTCTCAATATGGGCAGTTAAATTTATTTGAGAATTTTATGTGCATAGATTTGAAAAGAACACGGGCTAGAGTTTAGATTCATAGTCAAACCCATTAGATTAATTAATGGAAAATGTTTGAGATCAAGGATTATAGAAAAAATTTGAGAATTGGAATTTATATTTTTTGTATATAAATGTTTATATTTTTAAATTTGCATACATATATGTGTGTGTGTGTGTGTGTGTGCGTGCGCGCGCGCGTGCACGCGTGTGTGTGTGTGTCTATATGCTGTGATATTTGATTAAACTCTATATGTATATGTATATATATATATATATATATATATATATAGACACACCTATTTATATATACATATATATAATTTTATATATATATATTTAATTAAAAGTCAAATGACATATATTTCGCAGCGAGTGAATGTTTTTAAAGTCACATCGTGATTCATCTCTAAGAAAAGCATTTTAAAAATGCTATTGAACAATATTAAACATGTCTTTGGGCGAGTATATGACCCGTACCCTGTATGTCGGGCAACGACATCATACCTGCGGTCGCAGGTACTGCAACTATTGTCGCAGTCCTGCGACGGTAGGCATGGTGGCCGCATGGCTTTTATAGCCGGCGGTGACTGTTATTAAACAATAGTATGTGATTAAAGTTTTAATATGACATCAATCAAAATTTTGTAATTCGATTTTATATTTCATTTTTTTATATAAAATGAAAGAATTATATATATTTATATATATATGTGTATATATATATGTATATATGTAAGTATGTAAATATGTTAATTAATAAATTTAAATTATTATTAATTGATAAAGATGTATATATTAAAGGTTCATCTTTTATAATGATGAGTTATTTTATAATATTATAATTTAATTATAAGATTTAATTAATTGTTCTAAATTATTAAAGAAAGAATATGCAATTTAATTAATAATTTGGTGGGGGATGTTTCCAAACAAAGATTATAATTGAAAGATGGATTTTAAGGGAAACTTTTATTCATCTAAAATAATACATGTATAAAATGTTCCCCCATTTATTCGCTAAACTTGGAAACATAAACATAGACCTCTACATTTAAATTCAAGTTGGCAAATTTAGCAAAACTAAAACATGTATTTGCATTGGGTATTCTTTACGCTATTGTTTTGGGTTTTGGGTTGACTAGTGTTGACCAGTATATTATGTCTGCTAGAGGCTTGAGGGTTATGTGATTGTGATGTCATGTTAATATTTTAATCTCGATCTTTATAAACCCAACCATGGTTATGTGATTGAATGCTCTATGTAATTTTTGCAAATTATTGATTGTTATAGTTGAGATTCTTATGTATGAGACACTTGACTTAACCATTTTTGGTCATCGATCAATTATCCTTGGTTATTTTCTAGTCGCCATGATGGGACTAAAATGTGGATTTATTCTTGATGATGTCATGTTGTGACATGCTTGACTCAACCATTTTGGAGTCTTCGATCAACATTATTGAGATATATTTTGGTTATTGAGAACCATTGGATACTTTTGATTATCAGTGAAACTTCAGTTGCCAATAGAGAGCTGTTGTGTTTATGATTTTCTATGGATATTTGCTCATGGAGATTTGATGCTTTTATGCATATTTGATGATTTCATTATGGATTATCTTTTGTGATTTTGAGATTTATGGTTCCATGAGCTTAGGGTAAGATATCTGCATGTAGTGTCGAGAAGTGGCTTGCAATGGGGGTCGGGACCCTAAGAGGCTGCCAGGGTAACTCATTGTAAGTTGGATTAATAAGTGATAACATTCACACCTAATACTAACTAAATGAACCTAAAAAGATAAGTGTTTTGGTTGTTGCCCATGCCTTGAGTGCTTGTACAGGCTAGGATGGGAGTAGTGAGAATGCATGGTTGCGACCTTGCATACCATAGTATGCCTCATCAGTATGAGAGGATACTAGTGGCCGCGTAAGATTAGTATGGACCCATGGAGCTTAGCTAACTTCTAGGGTAACTTGTACGTGATAAATGCGATGAAACTTTCTCGCTTGCATAGTAGGTTCCTACATGTCTTTGTGTGCCTCTGGGATTAGATGTCAATTTTTTTGGAACCTTTGAGTTAGTATACTTTTAGGATTCCTGGACTTATAGAGATTTGTGTTATGTGATAGCCTATTTGGGACTTGAGATTATCTCCTTAGCATGGTGGGAGTGGACCACTTAGGTACCATGCGGTCAGGTGGTAGTGTTTTTTTTCCACTCTTATCATTTGAGATTCATTGAGACATCGTGGCTGATGTGTCCTTATTGATGGTGGATATGTATTCTTTCATTAATGATTAGCATATGTTAGATGATGTTATCTTATGCTTTTATTGCATGTTAGATTACTTTTTGCATATGATATAGTATATATTAGGAGTGACATTCCTACTATGTTAATACATTGGAGGGATGGCTAGGGCCCACGATGGTCTAATGATGCTATTAACAGTTGGGAGGAACCCTGCACTTAGTTTATTATGTTTGATTTTTATGATGGATGTATATGTCTTCTATGATGATGTATCATGTATATCATGTGATTATCTTTACTTTGATGTATCATGGATTAGAATAGGATGATGTACCTTATTCTACACATGTATATTCTTTTGAGCTTTTCATATCCTGTGACATGTACAGTGGATGATTGAGCATTGGAAATGTAATGTATAAACATTGGAATTATCATTATTATTTTATGTGGATGTTGTACTAGATGGATTCATTAATGTTAGTTGACTTGGATGTAATTCAACGTTAAGGGATCTTAAAGAATGTAATTAGTTGTGTATGTTATGTTTACTTTTAGATGGACATTGCTATTGCTTCCGTTATGGTGCATGAGTTATATGTGGTATTTACTTTCATGTTATAAAAAAAAATGCTACCAAACTTAGTGAAATTCGAGGTTAATTCTTTGGATCCCTTGGTGGGACAGTAAAATATATACAATGATTAATTTGACTCTAAGATCTACAAGAGGGTATTTTTAGTTTTTCAAAAAAGTTGAGTCTCGATAGAGAAATGAGATTTCATGAAACCAAGTTTAGAGGTCCTAAAAGGTAACATAAATATGTGCTTCAAGTTACATTCCCCTTTTGGAACTATGTTGGAAAAAAGAAATGTAAATGGCTTCTCTTTCCTCTTGAAAGTGATTAAAAAACTAAAAATATCCTAAGAAAGAGAAGAAAACAAATCGTAAGTAATGGAACCAACACCTTTTTCTTTTCAAAATGATGAAAAGATGGCAGAAAACTAAAATGTGTTTTCTCAAATAGCTCTATGTAGGATTGGCGAAAAAGAAATTCAGTGGATAAAGTTGGAGATTATTTTGTCTAGGAAGAAGAAAGAGTCAGTTGGGTGCATCTAATTAAGCATTGGGAGCGACATGGGGAAATAAGTAGAGTATCCAATATTAGGAAACATGTTGAGGAGCTAACTGATATGCCTTTGATTCCTCAATTCTTCTATCCTACTCTTGAAGATAGGTGGATATGGAGATATTCTAGCAATGGTTCCTTTTTGGTTCAAACTACATTCATTTTTGAATAAAGAGAGGGACCTAAAATGGACTCTTGTCTGGATCCCTAATAACTAATTTTGGTGGGTTTGTGACCCGCAAAAAAATTTTGACCTTGGATTTCCTCTCTAAACGTGGGTTTTACCACCATAATAGATGCATTTTGTGTAAAAATGAAGAATGGTCTATTGACCATTTATTTCTAAATTATACCTTTCCCCACAACCTCTAGATTCTAGCATTTCAATCTCTCCAATCCTAATGCATTATTCCTATTGTCAGGCTAATATAACACCTTTTTAGTTGAAGGATTGGACATCCTTTACTACCAAAGTACTTATGCTGGTCTTCATTAAATATCAATCCAAAAGCATGAACTTGAGATTATGTCTATAAGGTATATGCTCTAGCCTCTACTAAAAGTCACTACTACCTTACATAAAATAACCATTATGGAAATCTATTTTATCAAAAAGAAAGACAACTATCTTATGCTTGGAAGGAAACTTAGATAATTACTTAACCATACATCTATACACCTACTACTGTAGGAATAGTAACTGGTTCTGTTTCTAGTGGCTACAGGAACAATAGCTCTAAACTTAACTTAGAAAATTGAATCTAACTCCTAATTGCTAAAGGAAACTCCACCTTTTATGTGGGTCCCCATGGAAGATTAAAGAAAAGACTTACTCAAACTGAAGTGTAGAAACATAGTAAACTCATATATTCATTCAATAGGCAACATTACATTTGCTTGTAAAAAAACAAAATATAACTGATAACTCTCATCTATCTCTATTCATTCATTCACTACTTGACCTTTTAGTTATAGACATGGCCTTATTTAAAAGAAAGGAAAATAACAGATTCCTACAATCATGACTTCCTCATAAAGGATAGTTTGTTACAGCTCAAGATTTTTTCAAACATGAAAGATGATAAGAAACATTAGGTATCTCCTTAAGTTCCTATAGATACAGATTGTAGTGGATGCTAGATCTTCTCTACTACATGACTTTAATGATTTCCAGGAATTCAAGTATCATGCAACAATTCCTTATTAAGAATGTATGTTTAATTAGTTGATCGCCTTGTTCACTTACTCTCTCATACAACCACCTCATTGGGTCCCTTATTATTTCATTGAACAAGTCTTCTCTTGTTTTTCTATTATGTTTCCTACTATAATAGTGCCATAATGCACCTCCTTTACTACTTGCGATTCCACAACACTAGACCTTTGCTTAAGCTATTTTAACTGATTCTAACTTGGTTTGGGTACCTATGGTCATCATTCAATGCACACAAGACTTCCTACAAACATTTATTTATATTTATTAATTTATAAATAAAAAGCATTAGTATTCAATTAACAATCTTTGCAATCTCTTCAGTTGTAGGAAGATCTATCCATGCTAAACATTCATGAAGAAAGATTTTTATCAACAGAATGAACCTTTTGAGACATAATTCTTATTATCACTTTTATGCCATATGTTCATAACTTATACATCAAAAAGTACAAAATATTATACTTAAAGGATAACAAAGTTTAGCATGTTATAAACAAATGTTCATAAAAAGGATTAAAAAGACATCTATTTCTTCATATCATCACCTAATACTGTCAAAGATTTTCTCTTCATTTGGAACAACTCCCCCTATCCACCTTGTGTTGTATAATGTTTGGAAAAACATTCTCCATGTTGTTGTTGGAGCTCATGAAAGAAAAGAAACAACAAAACCTTTAGGGATGCAAGTAAATCTTCACTTGATCTATTTTGTACAATCAAAATATCAGTTAGGGAAAGTTTCAATAATGCATCCATCCCTAAATGCTCTTCTTTCCCAAACCTTTGTGAATCTAGAATCAAATAAATCTTGCATATTAATTAAAACTTCACCAACCTGAACTTCTTCAACATATGGAAAAGGAAGGAACATAAATGGATTCGTCCATATCATAACTAGTAGAAATGCAATGTGGGTGGATGTTTGAAATTCAACCCTTGCATCTCTGATATATGAGGTATAATAAGAAAAAATAAAGGATATTTTATCCAAGGTCTCACTAAAGACATTAGCTTCAACTTTAATAACTATGCAAAAGGTTTTGCAATGTTGTGGGGCAATATGACCATTCAAGAGCTAATAACTATAAATGCCATATTAGAAGTCAACTCTAAACTCATTGTGGATATCCATTTGGATAAGGCTACTAGTCCTTTGAAAATATTGATTCTTATGGAAGACTATAAACATAGGTTATCTATGTTCATGGAAGTCAATATTAGACATACTCTGAGAGAAGGAGATAGGGCCATAGACTTCTAAGTTGATTGGGATCTTGGTAGCATGGAAGTAAAAAAAATTTCAGATTTGGACTTCTTGGAGAAACTCAATATAATATTAATAAATTATGAAACATAAAAATTCTAGTGTTATTTTGATAAAAGATGAGTCTTTAGAGTATTTTTAAATGAAAGGAAATAACATGTATACATTGGCTTATGGATATGTTGATTATAGTATGGACATAACCAATAGGAAAGTTTTCAAATAAGGAGGGAGAGGATGTATCTAAAGTTAGATTAGTGGATTAGTAAGAAGGCAACAGTGAACTTTAAATTTAGAAGGAGAATATCTACAGTTGTCTTGATGGTTAAGATCAACTTGCCTAATTCAAATTTAAAAAACATCAATAAAAAGAGTCATCTTCTTGTTTTTAATGAAAAAATATGAAGATAATTTTATACGTGTAAGGGCAAAGAAACATATAAAGTTTTAAGTAACTTATCAAATCTTCATAAAATTTTGAATGTGTTATAGATGCAAGTGTGCATACAACTACATTTACTAAAACCAAGGACACTCACTTATCAAGGAAATATTTTTTAAGGAATTATTGCAATCATTATTTGTTATGCATTGAAAAATTGAAAGCTAACACCATTCTCATAGTTTCTTAGTTCTCCACTCTAAGAAAAAGGATTTTTTTAATGGAAGAAGTGAAAAAGTGTGAGGATTCTCAAACTGCTATCACCATGGAGGATAACAAATCTATTCAAGAAGTACAATAAAGAGGGTTGTTGAAGAAGGTTGAGCTAAGGGACAATAGAGAACCGACACAAAGTGTGGAAATTTGGAATTATTTTTAGGATGCAAGGCTTACTTGTTTCATTGAGGCTTGGGGGGCTTCAACATGGAACTCTCCTTTATATTTGTTAATTCCTAGCATACAAGAACAATGATTATTGGAAGTATTGAGTTTACTATGACCCCATAATTAATTGTAGAGGCTATTGGTCTAAAGTGCATGGGACATTGGATGGAAATAAAGAGATAGGGAAAGTACAACAACTACATGAAGAAAATATTTAGTGGTAACAAGAAGGAAAAATGAGTGAATTCAAATAATGGGCACAATAGACTTTCTCTTCCTTCCTCTTTTTCTATTATTTTCCTCTGGATTATGAAATTTTTTACATGTGAAGGAATATTTAACCCTTACCTTGCCTATCACTTCCCCCTGGTGAATTTCCTTCATAATGGGGAGAAAGTCAATGTCCCATTCTTTGTAGTTTTGTCTTTAAAAGGTAGTATTGAAAATGAGGAAAACCCACCACTTTATTAGGGGATAATATTTGTGGTGTACCATCATGTGTTTCCTCATTAGTTAACCATTAGCAAAAGTATGACCCATGGGAAAGAGCTGGTAGAGACTATATCAACTATGAAAATTAAAGAAATTAACCCCACCTCTGATTTGAATCCTACCAAAGAAAGTTCTAAAAGTGGCCATAAAAATTCCCTTCAAGAATCCCTATTGTTTGAAACACCTTCTAAAAGGAAGAATTCCCCTTAGAATACCCAAGACCACACCTTAAATGGAGCGAGATAGAAAAAGGCATCATTGATGTCAACACACAAGGTACTAGAGATTAGGAAAGAAAAGAAATGACTACCACAAGGACAGGTAAGTACCAAAAGGAGACCTTGTGAAGAGAAGGTCGAATTAGCTCTGAAGGAAAAAAGAAAAAGATAAAAAAATGATTATAAGAAGGATAAATCAAATTCTATGAAGGAATGCAAATCCCTTGAGGCTGAAATTAAAGTGGAGGATGATACTAAGAATGAGGACACTAAATATGTTCATTATATTGAGAAAGAGGATGAAACCTATGATGGGAAAGAAGAGGATGTGGGAATGGTTGAATAGGAGGTCATAATTGAAGTTGGTCTGGGAAGGTAAATTATTGACCACTCAAAACCTAAGGAGGGAAATAATTTGAAATAGGGAGATTAGGTCCATAATGATGAAGAGAAGGATAAGAACATAGAAATGGAAACCCTCAACAATAGGGTGCAAGAGCTACAAAAAAATTTATCCAGTAGATTAGATGCTATATAAAGAAACACAGACTCACTAGATAAAATTTCAAAGAGACCATCACCAACCTTGAATCGAGGATCTTTGCTGAGAATATCTATAGATTCCAGAAGAAATCATGGAGAAAATGGTCTTAGGTGTGGTTCTTGGCAAAAGAAGGTTGCAAAAGATAAAGGAAGTTGACACTTAAGATAAGGAAATGGACCAAGAACAAGATGCCAAAGATTGTAAAGAAACTTGCAACAAAGAATATAATTGTTTCCACATAACTCATGGGTCAGTACAAGAAGTTGGGTCTCACTTTTGACCAAAAAGTGGAAGTGTTTTTCCTATTTTTGAAATTTTTTGTCAATTGATGTCAAAATTTGAGGTATTTAGATATTGAATATAAAAAAACTCCAAAAATAGAATTTTTAGTGTTCAGAATCTAGTTTTTGAATATGTAATTTATTTGTGTACCCATATGATAGATTATTTTTTTGGCATGGATCTTTAAAAATCACTTTTTCAAAATGCTTGTTTCAAGACCATACCATGCTCATGTATGGACACCATAATTTGACACAAATAAATGAATTTTCAAAAGTCCTTTTAAAGGGAGTTACCTAATACACCTAAGATTGATGACAATATTTTTCCTTAATTTTTTATTGAATAATTTTATTATTATTAATTATTAATTGGCTATAAAGGTAAATTTTAAAACCTCTCGTGTATGGAACACATAATTTGATCAAAATCTCACTATTTTCAATTTTTTTTTTAATATCAAAAGAATTATATGTAGATTGATGACATATAAATTAATTTAAGAAAAATTATAAAATAAAAATGTCATTAAAGTTTTAGTGAATGTCACTTTTTAATGTTTAGGAGGTAGTTTTGATTAACAAATAATGGAAAAATAGCAAATAAACTAATAACACTATAAAATTTACATTTTTTGAATAAGAACAGTAAGACCTATAATGGGTTTTTGTCTCATCAAAAAATTCAATGGGAATGACTATAAAAAAATTACAACAATACTAAAAGTTGTGGATTAAATGCCTTAAAAAACAAAAGGATCATAAAGGCATGGCTTGGTGGGACCAAGCCTATGCCATGCCTTTCCCCAAGGTAAAACCCCATGCAAAAGTTAGGAGCCATAAAAAATTTCTGCTCATGTCTCAAGAATTAGGCACTCGATTTGTAATTCAAAAATTGGGTGCCCGATTGCTTTCAACTATTGTACCTGATTGTTTAAAAATTGGGTACTCAATTCTTTTTGAAATCAGGTACCCGATTTATAAATGGGTACCCAATTTTTAAAGAATTGGGTACCCAATTTTTAAGCAATTAGGTACCCATTTCTATTATACCTATTGGGTCCCAAAAGCAGCCCCAAAGATCAAGTTTCAATGATTGAAATGATTGAATAACAATTTTGATCTGCAACAATGAATTCTATCATGCTTATTCTGTTTTCTTGTCCTCTTATACAATTTGCAAGATACTGATTCAAATTCAAAATTGGTGCAAACATGGGATCAAAACAACAAAGAAAGAAGAAAGAAAAAATTTTGACAAATAAGGAGATTACAGCAAATAAAGAGAATGAAGCACAATGTCAATGAGAAAGAAGAGAGAGAATTAGAGACTTGAACAATGTTTCAAAGGAGAAAGACATTGAGGATACCACGATGGATGAAGAGGTCAAAGAAGTGAACCCAATAAAAAAAAATTTAGGTGCACATTCTAATCATGCATTAAATACATGTGTGTCTCCAAACCCTCAAATTTTCTCTCGTGATAAAATTGGTGATTTTTTAGAAGTAGGTTACGATTTAGAAGATTTAGATTTTCTTCATGAGAAGCAATTGTCAAACGATCATGCACAAAACACTCCAATTGAAATGCATGCCCTGAAAGAAATACCAAGAAAATTTTAAAATGATATTCGAATCCAAAATAACAGTGAAAATAGTAAAGTGTCTAAAAATAAAAATTGCATGAATGTAGACATAAAAACAACAACTATTGAACAAACATGTCAGGATGATAGTAAAGTGTCTGAACATAATTTTAAAATTCCTAATGATGTGTTAGATAATCTTGAGGGATTGGTTTCATGGAGACAAATTAGGGCACATGCTAATAGATTGTATAGGCATTTTTTTATAATAAGAAATTAGGGTTTCAATGTCAGCTAATGTTGCAACTAATTAAAATGTCTAAAATGTGAAAAGTAATGAGAAGGTTGGAAATGTATGCAAAACCCAAGAATAAAAATGAGTCTTTAAAATAAATGTTGGCATTAAGTTATTATTGCCATTAGTGACAACACTTATTTGTATCAGTATAGCTATTGAGCTCATCACTCAGTCTACAATGTATATCGAGCATTCAGTGGTAACCTTGTACATTCATCACTTAAGCAGTTCACACTGAGCATTCTAGTGTTAACCAAGCTAATTATAGCTACCGAGTGAATGTGCTATCTAGCAATGTCTACTGAGTTTACAATGTTTACATCGAGCTTCGCAGTGCCTATTGAGTGATGAAAGCACAACGTCTACCGAGTGATGGAAGCACAGTGCCTACCGAGTGATGGAATAATAGTGCCTACCAAGTGATGAAAGCACAATGCCTATTGAGTGATGAAAGTGCAGTACCTATCGAGTGATGGAAGCATAGTGCCTACCAAGTGATGAAAGCACAGTGCCTATCGAGTGATGCAAGCACAATGTTTACCGAGTGAAAGCACGATAAATGAAGGATTCAATTTTTACTGAGTGATACTATATCCACCGAGTCTCCAATGGTTACCGAGATTAGAACTATGTTAGGTGATTAGTATGGACCAAGCCTTCACTTCTACTGAGTGTATGATGATGTCGAGTAATGCAGTGGACGCCGAGTATCAGAAGGTCACTAAGTCAGTTCAGTGAACCCAAGTTATTTACTGTTTGGTTGACTTAGTAATATTTTGTTCACTAGTGTTTTAGCCAACCTTGAAATTGTATTATTGGAATGGTATATATGTAATGTATTATATCATCTGCAAGACATATGTAATATAGATGAGAGTATCGAGAGAGACATGTAATGTTTTGAAGTATAAATGTGAATCAGTAGAAGAGTAGAATATTCAGCAAGGTCTACAAGGAGAAGTAAAGATTTATCAGTCACAAGAGGTGATCTATACGTCGAGGATCTAATCATAAAATCAAGTTTGTAAGTAGATCCACTATTTGATCCTAATAGGTGAATCAGTTTTATAAATCCTTTAATAGGTTAGACTTAACATTCTTTGTATAACTCTCCAAACAGAGTGCATACTTCAGTGTATGTTTGTAAATCTTCTAACAAGGTGGACCTAGCAGTCCTTTGTGCTCCTAATAGGGTAGATCACCAAAAGTGGTCAATGTAATCCTTAACAGGCCAACTTCATACTGTAGTAAAAAATTTTTGTGGGTATCATCCCCACCCCATTTTTACTTTCTATTTGGAAGGTTTTTGGTCACCAAATCACTATGTTCATGTGTTATGAATGTCTGATTTCTCATATATGCAGTAGATTAGATAAATAAATGATGAATGGTTTAAATGCTCAATTGTTTAAAGTTTTGAAGTTACTTATTCACCCCTCCCCTCTTAGTAACCTATCATATCTTGAATATTTTCAACAATTGGTATCAGAGCATTTTGGTTCTCAAGACAAAGCTTGATAGCTTGAGCAAAGATCAAGGACAATGAAGATATTCAGACTTGACAAAGCTATTGAAAATGAAAAGCTAGATCAAGAAATGGCCATGGCTCAACTCAAAGAAGCTAAGGAGTAGGTTTCCCAATCCCTAAAGAGAAGGAAGGAACTTGCAAGACAAATGAATGATCATCAGTATGTTGAAGAAAATATTGAAGACCTTTTACCATCAAGCAGTTCAAATGAAACTAATGAGGTGATTAAGGAACTCCTAGCAAAGAATGGTTCTTTGTAGGAAGAAGTAAGAAAGCTTAAAAGAGAACAAGAAATCCAATCAATTAGGCTATCTGAAGTCTTGGAATAGAGAGACAAGTCAAATGAAGAATTAGAGGTAAGAAATAATCAATTCTTTCAGCATGAAAATCTTGTAAATGCAAATGAAGAAATTATGAATCTAAGATCTGAAAATGAAAGCTTAAAAAATGACTTGAGATTTGAAAGACAAATCAATGAAAGTTTGGAAAATGACCTAAACACTAAAAATAAAATCAATGAGAGAATGATGAAATCTCAATCAGACATGACACAATTAAATCAACAAAGTGAGCAAAATCTTCATAGACAAAAAGGCAAAGCTGGACTTGGTTACAAGGAAGAAGGTGAAACTTCCAAACAATGTGCCCAAAGGAATCAAAGACCTACTTGCAATCACTGTGGTAAGCTAGGTGATACATCAAAAAAGTGTTGGAGCAATGGAAAAGGTAAATTCAATGGTAAATGCTACAATTGCAATCAGCATGGTCATAAAGCTAATGAATGCAAGGAAAAACCAAAATTTGAAGGCAATTATCACAAGTGCAAGAAGCATGATCACAAGGTATTCCAATGTAGATCCAAATCATTCAATCTAGCTGAACAACTTGTTAAAGCAATATTTGGATGGGATTACAATACCTGGTGCAGATGTCATTATTGTAGAGAATATGGACACATTGGCAAAGACTGCTCAAGGCATCACTTGAGGAAAAGAGACACAATAGTAAGATGTTATACATGCACTGAACTTGGTCATATAGCTAAAAATTGTATGAATATAGGAAGAGTTGAAGATGAAAAGAAAGCTAAAGCTGAAAACATTCAAAAGCAAATGAGGCAACAATGGATTCCAAAATCTACCGAGCAAGATAGTTCAAGTGATGGCAATGTCACTCAAGAAGTGGGTGACTCCATCATTTCCAATTAGATTCATAATGGATCTAGAATTGTATCATCAAGCTATATCCAGAGCAATTTCAAATGCAAGAAAGCAAAATGATCAAATTAGTATTTTAGATACACAATGATCAAAGGAAAGCATATCTTTCACCAAGTTGCATCTATCGAGGAAAGTTGGTTGAAGACCTTACCAAGCTAGGTCAATAATAACTAAAAGTTTTGTCCAATCACCGAGTTACAAGATTCTACTAAGAAAATGAGTCACAACCTATCAAACACTATGTCATCTCATCTACCTTTGTACCAAACATTTATGGCAAAATATTTGTTAAAAGGGCAGAATTTGATTTCATTCTTCATTGTGATTTTAAGAGCTAAGAAATTTCAAGCAAATTCTAAGCAACTCCAAACAATTTCAAGAGATTTTAAAGCGGAAAAAACGTTCAAAATTTTCTTACACTTATTGAAAAACAATGGCATCTAGGAGTAGCAGCAACACCAAGGCAAAAAGAGGTTCATAAATGTTGGTAAAGGGTACAGAATGGAAAGTGCCCAACTTCAAAATTGTTCCAGCCATTGCAGAATCACTTGACCTAAATGGAGCTCAATTGCAAATTCCATCTAAGGTACTTCTTATCAATGATATTTGTACTCATTTCAAGTGTTCTATTCAAGAAATTGGAAACCTAGAGATGGACCATGCCCTAGGAGAAATGAGTGTAGATGGCTCTCTGAAACCCAAATACAAGCATCATGAAAGCAAAGGTTTGAATCATATCTCGCATATGCCTAGAAGCTTCCAAACTAGATGGATTAGGTATATTTTAAGTCAGGTGCACAATGGGAAACTATGGTTAGAGCAGCTAGTGTTAATTACAAAGAATATGATTAATAAAATCATGGGTCTCCCTATGCTTAGCAAAGCAAAAATCACCAAAACCCTAGGTTGGGAAGAGTTATAAAAGCAAACCCTAGCCGAGTGGGATTGTAGAGGTTTGAAGGTTAACATTGTATTAGATATCGAACTAAGGTTTGGCATTCATGTCATTGCCTACAAAATCTATAGCTTTAATTGACTAAACAGTGTACCTTGTGAGGCTATGGATTTGGCCTTTAAAATTGTAAAGAAAAACCTTGAATTTGATCTATCAGAATTATTGTTGAGACAGTTGAATAAAAATATGGATAGTATAAGGACTTCAAAGAATAATCCTTGTAAATTTGGCTCTTGACTAATCTATTTATTTTTCTATGTTCAAAAATTCTTTCCATCAAAGGGAACAGTTGTATGGAGAAAAGACATTCCAATTTTGTATCAGATTAATGAGTTTGTAGCATAAATGGGTGAAAATTTTGATAGAATCATGGACAATTACTTTGAAAATTTCAAGGAGAGAATGAATAATAGGTTTCAGATTCCACCAAAACTGGTTGAAGACTACAGAGATGATGTATGCTTTATGGTTGACTGTGATAAGGTATACATTCAGGCAGTCAAACCTCGAGTTGCATGGGTAAAACCTCTTCCTTATGAGGTAAATATTGATGAGGCCAAGGATATTATTGATGCACTGGTGAATGAGCTAGTAGACCCTACGCAACCAATCTTTGGAACATATGATGAGGCAAAGGCTAGAATTGAACTTGAAATCAAGCTACCCTAGGCCATAAGAAAAGGCAAGAGGAAGATAGCAAAATTGAAAACTGCTACTAGTCCTCTTATGCTTACCAAGGGAAAAGGTGAGGATGAAGAAGATAATGAAGAAGAAGAAGGAGAAGAAGAAAAAAAAAACATGAATCTAAAAAGGAATAACCAAAGAAGAAAGGTCAGGTAACTATTACCAAACCTAAGAAAAAGCCCACTGTAGTGTTCTCTAGAAGAACCAAAAAAGGCAAGCAGGAACCTATACTAGTCAAGCCTCCACTCACATTTGAGGAAAGGCTTAAAAAATTGGAAGAAGGAGCTAGCATCACAAATTTCAAGGCATTGAAATTTGAAACAAGAACTCATGCTAAGAAAATGCAGATTGAGGAACTGGTACTCAATAAGATGGATAAATGGAAATACTCTTCAAACCAGCTTGCCTCTCAAATCTCCAAAGAACTATTGGAGAGATTGCAACTGAGATGAGATTCAGCCACCCAAATGGTTAAAGACATATATGGGCAATCTGTGAAGAATCTTCTACCAAGTCTCACAGGAGTAGAAATAAAGGCAGCAATGAAAAAGCATGAAGGTAAAATGATGATTAGATTTCACACATCTTTGATCTTAATTAAAGACATTGAGCATATTGTAAATGATGCAACAAACATGTGGAAAAACATCTATCATCTGCAAAAGCCTAGTGAAGATCTAGTTGAGTTCAAGGATGATGATAGCAGCAACAGTGATGATTTTGATAGCACTCATCCATCACAGTTACTCCAGGAGAGCTACATGCACTTATGGAAGAAAAAAGGGAAGAAGACAAGGAGGAAGAAGAAAATGAGGAAGAAGATGATCCAGTTAAAATAGTAGCAGAAGTGATTGCATCCCTTCCTCACTCTCCACCAAAAATTGTTACATCCACTATGGAGACAACTTTTGCAAGTGAGATTGTGAGCACAATTACCACATCAATTGTTCAATCTTCACTAGCCACCTCCCAGCTCTGGGTATTTGAAATAAAAGTGCCAAGAACTTCATATACCAAGTTTTTTGTCACTTCTTCAACTATCGAACTGGTCTCCTCAACTCCTTCATCAACAACAAGTATACTAGTAAGTTCCACAAGTTTGTTTTCATCAGTTCTAGCAAGTTCTACAATTTTGTTTCCATTAGCATCAACTATATCCACTTCCACTCCAATCAGTTCTACTATGGGTACTCTACCAAGTATGATACCATTCTTGGGAAGTGTTTCAATTTTTGATCTAGTTACTACTCCTATTGGCATTCAATCCTCAAGTCCTATCCTAGTTTTTACTGCTAGCCCTTCCATCTCCACTATTGTGTCTGTCCCTAAGGTCAAACCAATCATCAAAGAATTCAAACAAAAGCATCCATTAAGACTTCTGATCACTAGAAAGGAAATTGCAGAAGATATTGACTTAGACACATAGATAGTAATTCCCAAGATTGACTATGAAAATGCTACCATTGAAGAGATGAGGTTAGCTAGTCAACTAATAGAGATGAAAGCTACATAGAAGCAATTAAGGTCTAAAAGGGATAAGGAATATAGAATAATTGAGAATGACAAGAATATAATTACAGATGCTATAGGTGTTGATGTAGATTCTACTCAACATATTTTGATTCAGTTAGAAGAGGCTATACAGAAATTCAATGAGGATTCTTTCGGACAAGAGAAACTTATTGAGAAAGCTGAAAAGAAATTTGATAATAAGGTGTTAGAGCACACTGTTCAAAAGATAGCAATAAAGCAAGTTGAATTGTCAACATTTTTGGGAATTTTTTAAAATTCATTTAATAATGTAGCATCACTTTTTGCGAAACTTTGTGATGTTTCTAGCTTCACCAAAGAAATAAATGATAAGTTAAATAAGATTGACATTGATATGCAATCAAGTGCCTCCAAGCTAAAGGTGGACTTCTCCTCCACAACCTCCCATCACACTAAGATCAGATGTTTCGTAGATGTTTAGGCATAATTATTGAGAGAGGAAGCTAGGATTTGGTCACAACTCATAGACATCTAGAACATGATCCTTCCTATCATGGACAAAATGCAAAAATATGTTGTACATTGCAAAACATTGGTCCAAGATCAGAACTTCTCATTAGCTGATCAGTTGATCCAATTATCAGTAGAAGTTCAAATTGCCCTCTCCACTTGTCAAATTTTACAACAGACTTGGGATAGTACTTTTGCAACCATTCTTAAGGTACATCAAGAATTTTTATCTAATTTTGCTATAACCATATAAATTTTATATATACAATCCTTTGGCATTATTGTCAAAAAGGGGGAGAGATTAAAAGAAAATTCATCACTATAAGTGATAGGGGGATTTAGCACATAATAAAGTAAGTTTGCATGTGTACATAAGTATATTTTTATATGCAGCAGTTCTACAAAGATCAATTTTGTAAAACCTAAATTCATTTAGTCAAGCTATGTACGTATGTTTTGGCTTATAAGTGTTTTTGTCACTAATGCCAAAGGCGGAGATTGTTGGCATTAAATTATTATTGCCATTAGTGAAAACACTTATCTATATTAGTATAGCTACCAAGCTCATCACTTAGTCTACAATTTATATTGAGCATTCAGTGGTAACCTTGTACATTCATCACTTAAGCAATTCACACCGAGCATTCTAGTGTTAACCAAGCTGAGTATAGCTACCAAGTGAATGTGCTATCCAGCAGTGCCTACCGAGTTTATAGTGTTTACATTGAGCTTCGTAGTGCCTATCGAGTGATAAAAGCATAGTATCTACCGAGTTATGGAAGCACAGTGCCTACCAAGTGATGGAAGAATAGTGCCTGCACAGTGCTTACCAAGTGATGAAAGCACAATGCCTATCGAGTGATGGAAGCACATTACCTACTAAGTGATTGCCTACTAAGTGATGAAAGCATAGTGCCTACCAAGTGATGCAAGGACAATGTTTACCAAGTGAAAGCAAGGTAAACGAAGGATTTAGTTTTTATCGAGTGATACTATATCCACCAAGTCTCCAATGGTTACCAAGTTCAGAACTATGTCAGGTGATTAGTATGGACTAATCCTTCACTTCTACCAAGTGCATGATGATGTCGAGTAATGCAGTGGACATCGAGCATTAGAAGGTTAACGAGTCAGTTCAATGAACCTGAGTTATTTACTATTTGGCCGACTCAATAATATTTTGTTCACTTGTGTTTTAGCTGACCTTGCAATTGTAATTATTGGAATGGTATATATGTAATGTATTATATGATTTGCAAGACATATGTAATATAGATGAGAGTATCAAGAGAGACATGTAATGTTTTGAAGTATAACTGTGAATCAATGGAAGAGCAGAATATTTTGCATGGTCTACAAGGACTAGTAAAGATTTATCAGTCACAAGAGGTGATCTATACATCAAGGATCTAATCAACAAATCAACTTTGTAAGTAGATCCACTATTTCATCCTAATATGTGAATCAATTTTGTAAATCCTTTAATAGGGTAGACTTAATAGTCTTTGTATAAATCTCCTAACAAAGTGCATACTTTAGTGTATGTTTGTAAATCCTCTAACAAGGTGGACCTAGTAGTACTTTGTGTTCCTAATAGGGTAGATCACCAGAAGTGGTCAATGTAAGCCTTAACAGTCCAACTTCATACTACAGTAATGAAGTTTTATGGGTATCATCCCCACCCCAGTTTTACTTTTTATTTGGAAGGTTTCTGGGTCACCAAATCGCTGTGTTCATGTGTTATGAATGTCTAATTTATCATATATGCATTAGATTAGATAAATGAATGATGAATGGTTAAAATGTTGAATTGTTTAAAGTTTTGAAGTTATTGATTCACCCCTCCCCTCTCAGTAACCTATCATATCTTGAATATTTCCAACAAAAAGTTGTATCCATTTTTGCTATTGCCTTTGATGTTATCGAAAAGAGAAGTCAGTCTAAAGATAAGAATGCAACATGACAAGCAATAACAACAACTTTAGTTAACAAATCAACATCTGACAAAAGATTGATTAGCAACATAAGTGGATATCTTAATGTGAATCATAAGACTTTAGAAAGAGCTATAAAGATAAGGGTTAACTTTGAATGTGATCCAACAAATATTTTATGGACTTCTAGTGGTAAACTCCCGAGATGTGATATGAAACTTATTAGTGAACCCAAAAGTTTGATTGAAAAATTTTGGTATGATAATACAAGATTATCACCTAATTCAAAAGATGTTGTTAAATTGAGAATTGGGTCAAAAATACGCAATCCACATCCTAAACACCTTTTGGACATGACTCAAACTGAATTGTTTAAAAAAAATTTAGATGGTAAGGTATTAAATATTACTATTAGTCAAAGATCTTTTGAAAAGTGTAAACCATGGTATGTAAGGATTAACAAGGAAATAATCACATGTTGTTGTAAAACTCATATTCAATTTCGTTACCATTATAATGTATTTTTATCTATATGTGGTACCATGCATAGTAAAAAAATATTGCAAGAATGTGTTATAAAAATACCACCTCAAGCTATAAAAGATTTCATATTAGGTTTGTTTTGTAAGCCACCTAATGATCAATACTTTCTTTTCAATGCATGTCTTTCTAGTACATGTGATATGTGCGGCAATCTTTCTTTGTTAGATGACTGTTTGTATGAAAATGCTTTGACTACTTTTGGAAAACAATTATTTCAAGTAAAAATATTCAAAACTATTGAATATCCATTGAAGGATGGGAAGATTGGAAGAAGGTGTGATCTAGTTATAGATAAAGTTAGTTGTCATGCATTTATGGATGAATTTAAGAGTGTGATCATACCAAAATATGTTAAACACTCTCAATATTCTAGATGGCTTGATGGACAATTTTGCATATGTAAGAATACATTTCCAATTGGTACTATACTTTCAGTTGTTGACTTTGTAGAGAACTACATGCTTGCACCGCAAGAAGAGGTACAACTGCAATATTACAATTTAGTGCAAGTAACAATTTATGTTCATATAGTTTATAGGCATGCACCTAATAGTACAGAGGAGGATTGAAAAATATTGAGAGAGTGCCATTTTTATATAAGTGTTAATAAAATTCATTCATCTGAGTTTGTCCAATATTGTTTCAAGTTCTTTTATGATAATTTAAAAGAGAGACAAATTCAAATGACACAACATTGGATATCATCAGATAATTGTATAGGACAATTCAAGAATGCTAGAATGTTCTATTGGTTGAGTATGACACATAGGAAAACTAAAATCCAACATGTGTGGAGTTTTTTTGAGGTTAGACATGGTAAAGGAGAACATGATGGTGTTGGTGCATGTGTGAAGAGAGCCCTTAGTAGAGAGCAATTAAAATTTGAGGAAAAAGCTAAATTCAAAAATGCACATGAGATTGTCGAATGGTGCAACAAATATTTATACACAGGATCAAGTTAGAACTCTACAATCAAACATTTCTTCTACCTAGTTGAAGAAAATAATATCCCTTCAAGATATGACTATGATACAATTAGTGGGTCAACTAAATGGCATTCATTTAACAGTTCAAATTCTAAGACTTGGACTATATGGACTAGGGAGCTTGCTTGTTTTTGTCAAATTTTTCTTTTAGGTGAATGGGAAGAATGTGAGAATACAGAATGGGTTGAAGATTGGAAAAAAAGATCATTAGCACCTACTGACATGCATTCTAAAGATGATATAGTAAATGAAGGCTAGAATGTTACTTTTGCATCAGCAGACTATGATCATATTTCAGACCTCATAGAACCTAGTATGCACAATTTAATTAGATTTTTTTTTGATCTCATGCTTCAATTTATATAATTTGCATATGAACACTCATGTGGTTAAAGTGTTTCTATAATTTATCTTATCTTGTAGGACTTGTTTATGTCATTATTGCACCTAGTGATAATAATGAACAGACTGAGCATTGGCTAGCTAGATGTGTGGAACCTGAGAAAAAATTGACATGTCATCAAGTAGACGATGATGATTTTGAGTATCCAATTGGGTCTATCATTGTAGCTGGCACCTAGCTACATACATACCTAACAAGAAGAAATGGTTTACCAACATTTGAAGACTACCAAACCAAAAAGAAGATTTTACACTATTCTCATTTGGTTGTGGCAACAAATATCAAATTAGAAAGATACAAAGGCAGACTCACCAATAAGGTATTATGGACAATTTCAATGGATGAGCACGAGACAATCATAGATGCATTGGAAAAGAGAGAGGATGTAGATGGTATAGTGGGATGACTACATTTAAATCAAACACAAGTTTTTTCATTATTGTATTATATATATATATATATATATATATATATATATATATGTACTTATATCATTTAATTACATGTATGTTTGTGTTGTCAATACAAATTTAGAGAACTTATATACCTCTTATTCAAGTCTCAATTACAATTTTAGCAAATTTAAATGTTAAAGTGGATCGAACATCAACATCTTGTGCAATTTCTGATAGTAAGTACATACAAATTACACATATATTTACATAGTTCAGATACCTTGAATATTAATTTATGTGTTTATTAACATGTGTTTTTGTTTTACAGTTTTATTTTATAGGACCTCATTTGAAGAGATGTGTTGAACCAATTTTATGTTTTGAGTTCACTAAACTATAAATATATCATTGACATTGTCTTACATATATTGTGAAATATGTTGTACAAACTAATTCGAAAATGAGAGTTTACTTCTATTTGAAAGTTAAAGGTATGCACTTGATAAATTATAAATTAATTGTCAATTTAAGTAATGACCTCCAATTTTGTTCCATTAATTTTACATTCAAGAATGTTTAAATTAATGTTTGTTTGAAGTTTCAAATTACTATTGATTGTAATATTAAAAACAAATCACTTGTACATGATAATTTAAAGATCATTACTCATTGTATTCATTGTTTTTATTATATCTTACATTACCAAATAACACATTAAGATCACTTATGATACATTGTTAGGTACATTATCCATACATGTGTATCTTAAGGGGACATGGGAGTCCTAATAGTTCATAATAATTTCTATACATTTTAATAAGTCTTAATATGTTTACTAGCACATAATAGGTATTATTAGGTGATAATGAGTCTTACATTACCAAACAACACATTAAGATCACTTATGATACATTGTTAGGTACATTATCCATGCATGTACTTCTTAAGGGAACATAGGAGTTCTAATAGGTCATTATGTCTGTTATAGGTTATGACAGGTATTCATATGTTTACTGCCACATAATAGGACTTATTAGGTAATAATAAATCTTACATTACTAAAAAACACATTAATATCACTTATGATACATTGTTAGGTACATTATCCATACATGTGTGTCTTAAGGGGACATGGGAGTCGTAATAGGTCATAATAATTTCTATACATTTTAATAAGTCTTAATATGTTTACTAGCACATAATAGCTATTATTAGGTGATAATGAGTGTTGCATTACCAAACAACACATTAAGATCACTTATAATACATTGTTAGGTACGTTATCCATACATGTGTGTCTTAAGGGGACATAGGAGTCCTAATAGGTCATTATGTCTATTATAGGTTATGATAGGTATCCATGTGTTTACTACCACATAATAGGTCTTATTAGGTAATAATGACTCTTACATTACCAAACAACACATTAATATCACTTGTGATACATTGTTAGGTACATATCCATACATGTGTTTCTTAAGAGGACATGGGAGTCATAATACATCATAATAAGTTCTATACATTTTAATAAGTCTTATTATGTTTATTAGCACATAATAGGTATTATTAGGTGATAATGAGTCTCACATTACCAAACAACACATTAAGATCACTTATGATATATTGTTAGGTACATTATCCATACATGTGTATCTTAAGGGGACATAGGAGTCCTAATAGGTCATTATGTCTATTATAGGTATTCATATGTTTACTACCACATAGTAGGTCTTATTAGGTAATAATGACTCTTACATTACCAAACAACACATTAATATCAGTTATGATACATTATTAGGTACGTTATCCATACATGTGTGTCTTAAGGGGACATGGGAGTCGTAATAGGTCATAATAATTTCTATACATTTCAATAAGTCTTAATATGTTTACTAGCACATAATAGGTATTATTAGGTGGTAATGAGTCTTACATTACCAAACAAAACATTAAGATCACTTATGATACATTATTAGGTACATTATCCATACATGTGTGTCTTAAGGGGACATAGGAGTCCTAATAAGCGATTATGTTTGTTATAGGTTATGATAGGTATTCATATGTTGACTACTACATAATAGGTCTTATTAGGTGATAATGAGTCTTACATTACCAAAAAACACATTAAGATCACTTATGATACATTATTAGGTATGTTATCCATACATGTGTGTCTTAGGGGGACATAGGAGTCCTAATAGGTCATTATGTCTATTATAGGTTATGATAGGTATTCATATGTTTACTACCACATAATAGGTCTTATTAGGTGATAATGAGTCTTACATTACCAAAAAACACATTAAGATCACTTATGATACATTGTTAGGTGCATTATCAATACATTTTTTAATCTAGTAGGTCAATTTTATTTGTATGAATCTCAATGCATAAATTTGATGCGATATTTATCCAATAATGCTCTATATATAGTTAAAATTATTGTTCATATTGCATATATACTTACAAAATGTGTCATATGTTCATGAATACAATATGTTAGAATAAAGAAAATGGTTTGAATATACTTAAAACATGGTGAAACATAATAATATATAGTACTACACAAGCATGATAAGAAGTCATAAAAAAAATAGTACATGGTCTAACATACATCATAACATGATCTATGAAGTGAAAAAATACATGGTCTAACATACAATTTTAATTTTCCTAACACAAAGTGTATACATCATAAAAACACAATCTACAGGTGCCAACAAGACCTAATCTATCTGATCAAATGTCCTCTTTACTTCTCATGAAGATGACTCCCATGGATCATCATGTGTAATATGAGCCATCTCGTCATGTCAGACACCCTGTGAGGTAGATGGATCACCCTATGTAACATGACACACATCTCATCATGTACATGCTTAATTGAAATGGGTCTCAAAATCTAGCTTGAAAATAAATTAAATATTCACTACATAATAAAATAAATACCACATAAGATGGGTGTCCCTCAGTAATGGGAGGAGGCACACTATCAAAACTACCAAATGCAACAGTGGTGAGGACCTATAATTTACATTAGATACTTTTTTTAAATTTGATTTTAGTGCATAATGAACTATACATTATGTACATAAATCACAATACTGGCCTCAAATGACGATATAGGTACCTCCATTTGGCTAAGTCCTATGCTCTCAGCAACACTTGTGGTGACGTAGTCCTAAAATTATGGATACATAAACGTTTAGTCAAAATTAAATATACATGAATAATTAAAAAGTACATAATTTGTACACTACATTATTTATAAATTATAAATTTAACATGTGTGTGTGTGTGTGTGTATATATATATATATCATACTTGAGTGGTAGCCAATGTCATCGATGTGTCTACAGGTATGCTAGCACGATAATCATAAGATGAAGTCAAAAATAGACTATACCGAGGCCTGTATGGATGAGTATGATATGGCTCCTATTCGTAAAATCAAAACACATAAAATATATATACATGTGAGTCAAAAAATTTCAAATTATAAGTTAATAATATTGTACATACATAAAAATAATACAATTTATTTGTCTTAAGTCAAAAGTTCATACCACATGTATTTGAGGCTGTGCCTCAGTGGTAACTAGAGTAGGACTTGTAATAACATCAATCTATGTAGATTTGGACAATCCCTACAAAATCAAATAAAAAGAACATATGACTACATGCTATTAAATTTGAGTTTGAATGTACATTTTTACAATGTAATTCAAAGTGCATACCGTATAAGGGATGCCAATGTTTGTAGGTCTCGAAAAAAGACTATACTACCTCCTAGGAGGAACAGTATCATCCATCCTTTGTTATTTCAAAAGTAAAAATTAGTATAGTTAATAGAATTACACATGTATTTAGAAAGTAAATAATTATGTTTACTTTATATTTATATTAAAATTAAAATTTTACCTGCTACTCTTGATTCTCTCCAGGCTCTCCCTGCTGCATGAGGTCAACAAATGATGACACATCTATCTCATCACGACCATCACCATGGGCAAAATATAAATCATCATCAAAATCTACACCCTCAACATAATGGCCATCATGTGCTACATTAGGATCACTCTAAGGGCCTATGCATATGCCTCCTCAACTAGTACAAACATGTCCAAGTGGAGGAGCATGTACTACCTACATCCATTACTATACTAAATTGCCCAAAAGGGCACTCAAATGGGTAAAATTAGATGAAACTACTTGATGATGGTGAGGACACTAGTACATTTGACCCCATTTTTAGACCAAAATTTTTGACCATCTAATAAAATGGGGTCAAATTGATCGTTTTATGCAAGGCAACGTATATAATTTTTTTAACTAGAAGCTTGTGTTGGTCAAAATTTTGACCAAAATGAACTTACACTATGTCAAAATCAAAATGAAGCTCTTTGCCTTGCCCTAATTTCATTCTTGCACAACCAAAAGAAAGGTTGTGGCTGTGTAGTTAATGTTTATCGTATACTGCATTTTGTGGTGCCAGGATTACGAGTGGAGGAAGGTTTTGAAGATTACATGCCAACATCATTTGACAACTTCAGTGCAACCTCTGTTGGAATAGTAAGGTTATATCTCTATTATATCTCCTTCTTTTTGTTGTTTAGCACATCATGAATAGTAAGGTTATATCTTTCTTATATCTCCTTCTTTTTGTTGTTTAGTACATCATCTTCAATGTATTCAGCCTTATGCGTCACCTTTGTCATAATATCTTAAA
The DNA here is from genome assembly GCA_028749045.1 of Cupressus sempervirens. Lineage (NCBI taxonomy): Eukaryota > Viridiplantae > Streptophyta > Pinopsida > Cupressales > Cupressaceae > Cupressus > Cupressus sempervirens. Next base: position 291,297,524 of record CM053783.1, on the reverse strand, counting down.
TTTCTAAATTACTAACCTCATTGGCCATGAAGTTGTCTTGATTGTGCTCTTTATCCTCAGGAGTAGTGTCAAGTGTGATTGGAATTCGTATCACAAAGAAGTTTTGTTTTATAATAGTATTATAGAACTAATTAACATCATTAGTTACATCTTGGGGTTTGATCCTATTTTCATTCATTCTTAATCCTTGCAATGATCTTTTTCAAATCAAGTTTCCATTTCTTTTTTTCCTCTTCAATGTTAGTTTGTGTGAGTTTTGATGTTTTTTCTTCTTCCTCCTCATTTTCATATTTTAACTTAAAAATTTCCTAACTTTATCTATCTTCTTCTATTCTACAACCTTAGCTTTCTTGGGTCTTGGGCCTTACGTGATGTAGAGCATCTACTCAGTGATTCAAATTTCCATGTTTCATTATTCTTCCTTGCAAAAATCAAGTAGAGATTCACAAGAACTTTTAATTTGTTGATGACAATAATGTCTCCAATATAATACAATAGCTTAATTGTCTCACTCCTTTTCCAAATTTTGAATTGAGACTTAAAATATTTTGAACTTCGAGTAGTCAAATTTTAAATGGACTGAATGACAATAAATAGATTGTAATGCAACTGACTACTTAGAACATCTTTCTATAATTGTTTCCCATCAAACAATAAACTCTTTTAGCAAAGTCCATTTAAAATTCATTATGTCATGTAATTCTATTAGTATAATATAACCATTAAGATTTTCAATGGCATGGCTTCTTCAATGACATACCTCTGCAAAATGAATTGCTCTCGAGTCCCTCTGAATGGCATCACTGTCATTACAAACACACATTCAATTTACATATTGTGGCCAATCTAAAAATCCCTTCAATACAGTCTAACATCCATATGAATTACAAATGATATTTGTTCCCTTTTTAATTGTGATTGTGGCAACAAGTCTCTTAGCAACATTCAACACAAACTATTTCACCATCTTCCATTATTTGGCAACACTCAATCCAATATGCACAGACCGGTTTGTTTGGAACTGTTTCAAGTTTCAATGCATAAGAATATTTAAGACTTAATCTTTGCTTAATCAATTTTAAAGAGAAACTTGATGTATCACACTAGACTACTATTGTTCCCAAATTGGGACTATTTAAATCTGATGTACAACTAAAACCAAATCTTGAAAAAGAAATCGGTATCATAAAGTATACCCCAATTTCATATTCAAACATTTAACTTCTTGAAACCAATAACCGATACCAAGAATTGACTTGGAGCAAAACAAAATTGAGATCTTTGAAATTGTATTGTAATTGGTAATGACTTCAATCACAAAAACCATTTCATACTTATTGTGATCAGCCACCAAGGTAAGAACAGAGAAATTATAAATAGATTTAGTATCTTCAAACCGAATAGCAATTAGCACAAGTTTTGAATACAATATAGTTCCATAATATTTGTTTACTCCATCTATGATGATTCAAAAGTTTAAGAACATAGAAATGTGCATAAGAACAATGAAGAAACAAAAGATCTGAACAGAATTAAATTCTACCATTATTCCATTCCTGATTACAATGTTTCTCCACTTTCCTTGATTCTCAAATCTTCTCATACTACTACTATTCAGTAAAATTATATATATTCCTCTCGGGTTTCTTTAATTACATATATCTAAAGATATTCAAAAGAAGGTAACCCAATAACTAATTCTTAAAACTGACTTTTAACTTCCCACACCCGACTCATTATAATTCTAAATAAATTAAAGATACTACTAAAGTATCTTGGAGTTTATTCAAAACTCTTAACTTCTAACCCCCAATTACATCATTAAATTAACTATGTAAAACTAAGATTCATCCCAACATTATTAAAATAATAAAGTGCATTAGAATCCTAGATCTTGAAAATAATTGAAATCTCTAGATGCCCCTACATCATTATGCCTTTCCCTTCTTCCTTGTAGCTCTTTTAGGTCCCTATTTAGCTAGTTTTTCTAACTTAGCAGTAGGAGGAGTCCTTACAGATCTCCTTGTAACCTTGTGAGGTTGAGGAGTAACCTCAACTTTTATTGCCAAAATATTAGGTGTGTCTACCACCTCTACACTCTTTGTAATGTTGTCCTTGATTGGTTTTATGCTTGTGCCTCCCAATTGAACCTTTATTGAAACTTTTCTTCCCTTCTTCATCACTTCCCATTATTCTTTGATAATGCCCTCCTTTTTTCCAATATTTTCCACAAATTTCTCTACCTTCATTTTTCTAGATTATTTGTATAATTATTCCCTTACTTGTCTAAATTTCTCGTTTTAATTCCCCCATATTTATGTTTCCTTATCTCTAGGTGAGACCAACATAACCTCAACATGTTCTTCAAGAAATTCTTGGCTAACCTCATAACCAAGAAGGGTGAATAAATATCTCTCTAGGATGAATAACCTCCATGCATGCCAAATTAGTTTCAACCATAAAGAAATTTATATCTATATACTTCTCCACAACTAACCTAGGTATTATATGCATATATTTCATCTCTATTTGAAATCCCTTGAACAAACCAAGAAGATCACAAATAATGTCACCTTTGTATTACATGTGGTAGTGCTCAGTTACCAAAGCATTTTTTGGTACATAATTAGTCCAAGCATGTGGGTGCATGTTTCTTTTCTTCATTACAAACACAAATATTTTAGTTTAATCCAATGGCTTTGCTCAATAGTTTATTGCTTAATCGTTTAATGTTTAATGTTGATCATATGAGCCTTGTAATATCTAATGCCATAGAATTTTAGGGCCACCAACCGGCATCCCCACATTCCATATGAAATCATTTGAACATAGGGAGATCTCCAAAAAATAAATAATTTTAGAGATAATTAAAATAAATGTGAGTACTTCAAACTTATCATAAGAATGAAATCACTTATTATTTTCTTTTTTACGTTATGGATGATTTCAACTTTCAACTTTAGCAAAAGACCAAGGATGCGTTGAAACATTTCACTATTTTTAATGCAATTGTAGTCAGTATATTCTAGGTTTAAATGTGTTAGATTATAGCAATAAGATTTCTGTAGATATACTGCTAGATGTTTTTTGTGTAGATATTTTCTATTCAACATTTTAATTTTGTTGATAATTTATCCTTCTCTAATTTATTTGGGCAAAATTATGTGTTTTTTGTTCAGTTTGCATTTGCATTGTAGGTATATTAGAATTATAGAGCACATTCTAAATATCTAATCTACTATTTTGTAGACTTCAAACCCCTATATTTCATAGTTGTACGTCCCTAAAATTTTGAAACACATTGTATTCTATCTCAAAACTTCAATATTGCTATGTCTTTAGGAAATAGTGAAGTCCAATCTTGAAAATAAAACTTCAATTGAAGTCCCAAATATAAAGGTAATGCCAAATCTGGCTATACAACTAGTTATTCGAATCGTCATTATTTAGTACAGATTTTAGATCTAGATATTTGGACTCTAGCATGTCTCTATGTATTAGGTAATATTAGTGGTAGAGGAATTGTATCAAATTAATTGCTTAGTAATTAACATACATCTTTACATGGAAGTCAAGAAGGATTTATGCTTAGGTCAAACAAAATTTTAGTAAGCTGAATTTCATCCATTATATAGATTCCTTATCAAATATTTGGAAATCACAAAGCACATCTTCTTAAAATGGCATTTGATAAATCCAAACAAAAAATTCTCTTCAGAATCTATGCTCTCTATTTTATTTTGAGATGAGAAATGTTGATCATTTCCTTCACATAGGTTAATTGGGTATGCCAATATCTCCCATTCTTTGTTACAAATGTTTGCAATATTTTCTCAATGGTCTTGTGAGAGGCTTTTGCCTAACTGTTGGATTGAAAATAATAAGGTATAGAGAAGTGATCTAGGACACAAAATGTTTCTGTAACTATTTTACCTTTTTCAAAAAATATGTCCCATTTTAAATCATATGTAGAGCACTCTTTTCAATTGACCAAATTGTTAACATATCGTACTTGGTGATCCATATCAAAGGAGATTCTTATTGATCTTGATATACCACTTGAAGACCCTACTTCAAACAATAGAAGGATTTCACAAGTCTACACACTTTTTCCTTGCTATCTCAGTGTCTAGATGTACCATACTCCTTGAATTGATTTTTGTCAATTTCTTCTTGATATCTCCATTGTGAAAGGCACTCAACACCTATTTAATGTACTTGTTAACCAAACTACACTACCATGGTCAAAACATTTTGGTAGTTCTGATCTTTGTAGAGAGGGCAAAGGTTTTGATGCATTATTTCTTAGCATAGCCTATAGGGACAAGCTAGACTTTTTACTTGTCTCAGTTTTTGCCTTGTATTTGATCTTGAAGGCCCATCTACATCAAATAGCCTTCTTCCTTGGTGGAATTTCAAGTTCTTAACTATTTTTGGTAAATAATGCATGAAAGCAAGGGTGTTGACCCTATACAACCAGCTACTAGGGCTTGGAATCACACAAATAGACTATCAGCAGAGTAACATTGTCAGCACAAAAAAAAAAACCTCGATAGAATAATAAGACCAACATATAATCCATCTAGAGGTGATTAATAGTAAGCACCATAACATCACTAATAAAAAATGAGTAGAAATACCAAGCAACATAATTTAAACTAAAATTAGTGTAGTGCATATTAACCAAAGTAGTAGCAACCATAACAACATTGATCAAGAAATTAACATAGTCCATCATAGTGTCAAGCACATGATATAATAAAGTTTCTAACATAGACTTTGTTGGATCATAACCACCATTAAATAGGATTAGTCCAGCTAAAGAATAGTAGCTTGGCCAAGAAGGCTGAAATTAGCCAAAAACCAAAAAATAGAGGGACATAGCCCTACACTTTGTCTTCCTCCATTCACTAGTCAGAATCATAAAAACTCAATCTTTCATAAGGAATTTGAAGTGGTCCTTCCTCTCTTCAGCATCTTTGAGGTCCTTGTCACTGTTAGCCTTCATCGTGTACGTCATAGTGGATGAGCTGTACATGACCTTTATCACAAATCTGTAACATTGTAAAGATTTTCATCCACCTCCCCCAGTCTCCCATCTAGTTGCTAAATTTTCTTTAGCATCTCGGTCTCCTTGACATTGGATTTTTCCTACTCCTCATTCACAAGGACCAGATGGGAGTCAATATTAATTGTTATTCCTTAATGATGCTTGATATTTTGCAACCATGATGCCTTTCTAAGCTGGTGATTCAAGAACTTGCTCCATTGTTTCTACTTTGGAATTTTGAATGATTGTGCATGTAAGAGCCAAACTTACTACCTTACTAGACGTAATGCGTGTCTTTGGTGCCAATGAGTTACACTTATTTTTTGTATCTGGATTTTGCTTCCTTCATTGTGGTAATAATACCACTTAAGGATTTGAATTTTTTTAATTTTATTTTAGTTTTAAGATTTCGTTGTTTCTTACTATATTTTGATGTGGGAGATGATCTGATGACCCCAAAATGTTAGGATGATTAGGGCTTTGTACTCAATGATATAATTATTCTAGTGGAATTCTAGGTAAAATGAATGAAGAATTAATTTTCCTTCAAGGGATATCAAAATCTCAAAATTCACAATTTTCCCAAAACCTGGGCTCCACACTGAAGCAATGATAATATCTCCTATGTATCTACAGGCATTAACAAAAACTCCTCCAATACAATCACCCCATAAGGAATATCAAACCCAAAATATGAATACAATTTTCTATTGATGTATGAACTTGTCTTGGCCATGAAGAGTCGACATTTTAATTTTTATATATATTGGATACAAGAGAGAGATAACTCCTATGGCTATAAAAGATGAAGAGGAGCTCTTATTATTTTAGCGTTAAAATAAAAGAAGCACAAACTCAAGAGGAATTTTTTGGAAGAAAAGCATCAGAAATAAAGTTCTACTTTAGTTGCCCAATTAGTTGTACCAGTGCTCCAAAAGCAAGGGTCGTTTCAAGCTAATAGCATGTTAAACTAATGTTACCCAGAATCTCCTATTGAAAATCTAGCATGTCTCCATTTTACAACTTATATGATTTAAGAAATGTTGGTAATGTCTTCCTTATTTGTCTTACATCTTTTATTTTTCAATTATGGTTTTTAGAATACTTTCTAGCCAATTCATGAGTTTGGTAACATTATGTATGAAGCAAGTTCATTTAGGAATCACTTGACAGTAATTAGGGGGAATTTTCACAACAAATTCCAAGGTTTAAACCTGTTGACTGTGCCAAATGGTAGTTTTCATCATCCATATACAATTCCTTTGCACACAACATTGAAGCATCTCCCATATTAAAGTTGAATGTATATACAATATCGATTGGAAAGTAAAAAAGAACTTGTGTGCCAAAAAGCCTCTTCATTCAAAACACAACTCTATTCTGCATGTGTGGCATGAAAGTAAGTTTAGGCCGGTAGAGCATGGGAATGATGGATGAGTCAAAATGATGGATGGGCACTGATAGGCTAATTAGTAAGCTAGGTTGAGCTCTGTAAGGGCTCTGAAAAAAGCATAAAACTGCCACAGGAATGGAAAAGGAGGCTGAGATAAGATGGGCACAAATATGGGCTATCTTCAATAACATAGCAACACAAGACTTGACAGCAAACAGAAGCAATGGAAGCCCAAAAAAGTTAAAAACAATTGCCTGCATAAATTGGGTTCTGAAATCCTAAATAAACACTACCATCATGAATAAATATAGATAACATAAAAGATCTAATAGATAGACCTGAAAAATGTAAGGCCCCTAATGCCCACTCAAATAACACATAAATTGCATAAACACAAAAAAAAAATCATGATATTGGAATGTGATCTGCCAGTATGTTGGCATGTTTAACACAGAAAAGATAACAAGGATTCTAAAAGCAATAATAAAATATACCAACGTGAATAAATGAGGCTACTAGCAACAAGTCCTGATTATTCAGAACCTCAAATCTAAAATTTGAATCCTACCAGTCTCCTGGATCCCATCAGTTGCGTACAAATAACAACTAAATCATCATAGTTATTGGGTTGTGGCTTATTGATCTGATTTATCAGGTTGCAAACATCAAGGGTGAGTTCTCCTGAAGTCTAAGTAGTCTCCCTATTACATTTTACAAACATCCCTTAGTAATGTAGTGAAGAACTTAGCTTTTTGACAAGTCAGCAAAAACTCAAGCGGGCATGTCTTCGACATCAGTTTATTTTCTAAGCATCATGCTACATGGAAATTGGATAATTGAACCTTGATGAGAAAAATACGTGACCTATGATCCTTTTTAGTGATGAAACTTGAGAAAAGAAATTTCTTTACCATTTGGTAAAAAACCAATTTTATTCATTCAGCAATCATATGATTTTTCTATTAGATCATATTTTTGTTCTAGATTGGGCTATTCTCTCTATAAAAAGAATCTCAGACCTATTTGAAATTGACAAGCAATTTTTGCTACATTTTGAATGATCAAATATCAATAGTGTAAAACTTTTAAGATTTTGTTTTTAGTTCATCTACCACACGCAAGAGATGGTTGATGTCAATCAATGGATAATGTTGAAGCAAGTTTAGATTTGATGTAAAATCACCAGACAACAAGTGGCTTCTTATGCACATTAGCATAGCACAACATATGCAGAGTAATATGTCCTGCAATAATAGAGTAGGCAATTCCCAGTCACCATATAGCCTAAAATTTTATGCAAACATGTGATACACCTCAGAAGCATTAACTCAAGCTCTCTAATATGCTATTATCTTTTATTTTATTATCAAGAAAATTAATAGAGCACATATTATATATATTTAATTTTTTGGGTATTTGATAGCTTATAGCTTTTGTAAAACTCTAATTGAAACTTTGTGTAAATGATTAATAGAAGATTCTCTCTTTCGGATGGAAGATATAAACATACCATAGGCCCATAAGGATTTATTAGAAGTGAGTCCCAACTCCTTAGAATATCAAGGAATCTAAACTCTTGTGTGAAAAGTAGAGTAATCCACCTAAATGCATAAAATTGAGGGTTAACCTACACAATACAAGCAAGAAGAAGCGCTAATATGTTACGATCTTTTAGTCATCTTTATTAGTTGATGCATTAATCACATTACTCATTGCTATCAAGATTAGTCAAGGCATGCTACTGTTAGCACCTAAGTAACTTTCACCTTGTGACATCTCTTTGATGCATTTTGCAAATAATTAACATAAATTTTCTATAAATCCACATTTTGAAAACATCTAGACCTTCTAGAAATTATAGGATCATTTTAGTTACATTTGAAAGCATTAATCAACAAAAACCATATGTGCAGATATAAAAATTAATCACAATATGTCCAATTTATTTGAAGATATATTTTCCTATGAAGAAAGACCACACCTGACAATATGAATGCTGAAAAAAATAATAAGAGAATGGCTGCATTGTGGGCTCAATTATGAAGAAAACATGATAAATTTTATTGTCATTGCAAAAAGTGTAAAGGCTTAAAGACTCAAAGAATTCTAATTACAATAGCCCAGATTCATTGTAGGCAACATGGTCATGTTGAAGTGGGCCATGATTTTTTTCCATTGCTGAATGTGGATTTCATACTAGAGGAACATGGAGGTGTGAATATCCAAGCTGAAGATAACACTCCCATGGAAGAAGATGATAATGTGCCAGATGACATGATTGAAGAAGATGGTATTGGGGCAAGTGATGAAGAGGCTCACAATGATGGTACTAGAGAATCTAATAATGATGATGAGGATGGTCTTGATATACCTTTACTTGAGAAGTCACACAAGACCTTATACGAAGGCTCCCAAAGAACTCTACTCTTGGCTATAGTGTTGTTGGTGAACTTAAAGGTTATGAATGGTATATCCAATGTAGCAATGTTACGTATGCAAAGGTATGTCATTTTTATCATCTTCAATGTTAGCATAGAATTATTATTCATTATATTAATAATGCATATTTTTTGTAGGTTGATTAGTGAGTGTTTGTTACCACCATCAAACATTTTGCCTCATTCATATCGAGAATTATCTAACATTATTGATCAAATTGGAATGAAGTATCAAACAATACATGCATGTCCCAATGATCATGTTCTATATCATAAACAACATGAATTTGCAATAGAATGCCCTGATTGTCATAGTAGTAGATATCAGTCAAATCAAAAAACAAAAAAAGTGCCTCACAAGGTTCTTTGGTACATTCCTATTATTCCACGTCTTCAACAATTATTCAGGTGCACTAGCTTGGCACAATTTATGGATTACCATGAATGCAATAGAAGTCAGGATGACATTGTGCGAATGCATGCTGATGGTTTTGCATTTAAAGAGATAGAAGAAACATGGTCACACTTTAAAGAAGAACCTCGTAATCTGAAGCTTTCATTGGTAGTGGATGTTGTCAATCCATATGGAGATATGAGATTTTTTTACTCAGTGTGGCATATTTTTGTTATTAACAATAACATTCCTCCTTAGATATTCATAAAGAGGGAGCACATAATATTGTCAATGATTGTGCCAGGTATTTTTTTTCATTTTATAGTTATCTAAATTAATTTATAAATAGTGCATGAAAATGGTCATAATAATAATGTAATGTTTATGTTCATTCATTTGCTAGGTAAATACCAAGTTAAAGATATGAACATGTATATTGAGCCCCTAATTGATGAGTTGTTGAAGTTATGGATTGCCATCACTATGTATGACATCTCTAGACCAATAGGACATCGACAATTTCAATTCCATGCAATGCTTGTATGGAAAATACATGATGCCCCTAGGCTAACTCATTTTTGCAGTATGTTATATTGTTAATATCACATATTTTTGGGCTGTTATAGTGCTTATACATTCCTATCAAATGTTTTAGTTGCACATGATAATTGTAAATGGTCCACTTTTACGTGATTTTTTAGGTCTTCGGACAAAAGGAAAATTCCCATGTCTAGTTTGTGGTCCAAAGATGAAATCTCATCATTCAAGAACTTTAAGAAAATAGGTGTTTGATGAGGTTAGACACTTTCTCCACAATAATCATAGGTTACAAATTGCTAAAAAACATCTTTTCAATGGGAAAGAAGAGACATCATCAAGGCCATGAAAAATGACACCTCATTTACGAAAATTGGAATATGATTGACTAAGTCGTCGAGGTAATATCCAATTTTTTGTCTGAAGTTTAAAATTTGTATTTTGATATTGTCTTATATTTACTAATGTTGTAATTGATGCTTGTGAAGGTCGTCAAGGCATCAATGACCAACTTCCTAAAGGAACGAAAAGGTATCGTACTCAATTTAGTAGGTTACTGTACTACCAGGATCTCCCAACTATGCATTTGTTTGATGCTATGCATATTGGAAAGAATGTAATAGAGACACTATGTAAAATGTTGAATGGAAGTCATGATAGAGAACAAATTACCAAAATCTGTACTGACATTCATAAATCCAATGATGCACTAAAAGCTTCCATTGAATCAAATAGCAATGGAGACTGCATAAATACAAGTGCCCTTCCTTGGTTATTAATGGAGCAACAAAGTGATGAATTAAAAGAAGTCATAAAAAAGCAAAATTTTCAATAGGATTTGCTGCAAATATAAGCACTCTTCTATCAAATAAAGGTTATTTTGGGCCAAGGTTGAAAACACATGATTGCCATACCTTTGTCAAGGTAAGTCATGTTATCTATTTATTGTATATTTGTAAGATTGAATGTACTACCTATTGCATTATTTAATAATATATTAAAATGATCATTTTTAATGATTTTAGTTCATCCTACCTCTATCCCTTTGACAACAATTTGACTATAGTATTAAACAAGTTATATATGATCTTGGAAACTACACAAAGTTAGAAGTGTTTTTTTCTTAGATTTTATCTGAAATCTATTGTATAATTTTATTTGAAATAATATTTAAGTGGTTTTGCATCTTGAATTTCTTTTAGGTGGTTATCATCTAAAGAAATTGAAAAAAAAGATATAAAATATTGGAAGAGAAAAATTCCACAGCTTATGTGTAAAATGCAAAAGTGTTTACCTCCAACCTTTTTCAATGCTCAAGAAGACTACCTCATACATCAAGTTGAGAAGATTGAATTGTGTGGACTTGTACAAGCTAGATCAATATGGATGGTTGAGAGAAACTTGAAATTAATGAAGGGCTTAGTTTGAAAAATAGCATGTCCTAAGGGTTCTATGATAGAGGGATATATGATATACCAGACCATGGTTTACATTACTGAATACCTTCCAATGTTTGCAGCAGATATCCATGTAGAACGCATTTGGGATCCCAACTCCAATGACAAATTCAAAGGGGATTACCTAATAGGGGAAGGTAGATTGAGGAGGGTGAGAGGTAATTATAAGTTTTTTTTTTAGTTTAATAATTATTATCCATCATCAATCTATATAAGTTGTTTCTAACTGGTGTAATTATCTTCTTTATAGTTGGTCGTGAGTGTTATGTACTACACTTGTATATTGCAAACAATCTTGATTAGATGACGGTATGGATTGAACAGTCTCAAGAAAATGGTCACTCATTAACATGGGATGGTGTTGTATCGTTGGTTAAAGAAGCTCATCGTAATGGAGATCCCAATGTTACACAAATGGTACGTGATCTAATATATGGCTTAAGAGATACAAAGGTATGCATAAGATTACTAATCATCACAAATAAGTTTAATATCAACTCACAGATTGATGCAAATAATCTTGACATGTTGGAATAATTATAGGTCAAACACCACAAAGCTATGTACTACCATGGCTATAAATTTTGCACAAAAATTTAGATGAAAGAAAAAAAAGTGTGATTCTGAGATAAGTGTTGTCTTCACGATCACCAATATTTTGTCTAGAACTGACATACATCCTCAACAATCTAAAAATCAATACTATGGCATTTTGGATAATATACTTGAGTGAGACTTTAATTCATTCAAAATAGTTCTATTTGTCATCAAATGGTTCCGGTTATGACTGAATTGAAATGATCCTAATAGGACTGTTATTGAACATGATAGTGGATTTACTATGATTAATGCAAGGTCATTTGAGCCAGTTGGAGATGAGCCCTATATTCTTCCAAGCCAATGCAAGAAAGTGTTTTATTTTGATATTCCACACAAACTAGGTTGGTCATTTTTTGTTACGCATGATCCAAGAGGAAGGCTAGTGAAGTATAATGTGATGGAAGAAGAAGAAATTGAAGAAGCAGAAGAGGAAGTAAATGATTATCAGGAACAACAATTACCCGATGATGAAGATGAAGAAGATGGTGATGATTTTGGTCATGCTGACAATAATGGTGATAATAATGATGATGATGCTGATCATGATCATGATCATGGTGATGATCATGGCGATGATCATGGTGATGATGGTCATGATGATGATGGTGATGAAGATGGTGGTGGTGACGACAATGATCAAAGTGACAAGTACGATGAAGGTGATGATGATGATGATGATGATGACATGGATGAAGATCATGATGATCAATGAAATGTTTAGGTAGGATCAATGTCAACTATGATGGGGTCTTGTACGACCAAACTTTTCTTTCTAAACCATATGTGCACATATAATCATTAAGTAGAACATGTCAAATATTTTTTCAGATATACACATTAGTTACACTAAATTTTTAACTTAAGACAAATAATTTACATATACGATCTACTTTATTATTATTTTATTTTTTTGGTAAGTCTATCACTTTAATTTAGCTGCTGGTTTCTAAGACTTACTAAATTTTTTCGCAGAGTGATATGGATGCACCATCTCAGACACCTTCAGTAGAGGTAAACATTAATTATTATAAATTTTAATGTTAATATAGAAACAAATTTCATATTATTATGTTCTTTTCTTTATGGCTTTGGAGTTATTTTGATGAAATTTTACCGATATTTGATGTCACAAATGATATGAAAAAGCTACAATGATCGCTTATCAAATGCAATCTGAAATACGGGCATCATATCTACATGACATTGGCCTTAGTATTGACCCTGTATTCATCACCCAACAAATTACGCAAAGATACACTGATGAACTTGTTAACAATATCATCAAGGGTGAAAAAAGTGAGGAGAAAGAGGCACTAAGAATAGAATTGGACCGTAGAATCTAATATTTGAAGGTAAGCAGTAATTTGACTAAAGTAGTAATAGAAGTTCAATAGATATTAATATTTTATAGTATCTTATGCATCATGATCTCTAATTTTATGTATTCTTGTTTAGACATATGTGCTAGTTGCGACATCACATGGTGAACATGGTCAGGGTTGTTGCGCAGTACCTTCATGTAAGTAACGCTTTGTTTGTTTTGATCAACATTATAACACTTACCTTTTCTTTTGTGGACATTTCTTAGTAGTATCCCATTTGATCTTTATCCATTGCAAATGTCTTTTCTAACAATATTCTATTCTTCAGCTCATGATGAAGTGCAGACTCTTCCTTCAGTTGGTAGTCCACTATTGTCTATTGCATTGTTGGCAACAAGGACCACGCAAACATCATCGTCTATGCCCACTAGAACTGGTAAAACCTTTTTTTTCTATATTTTGTAATGTATTTGTACAAGTTTATGAACAACAAAGTAGCATATCAGTGCTTAAATGATGTCTACAGAAGCTTGCATACACACAAACACATGCATACACATACCATGCATATATACATATGTACATATATATACACACACACATAGAGAGACATGGAGATAGGTAGGGAGGTAGCCTTTTAGTTGTAAGGAAACTTAGGTGTAGAAACAATGTCCTACACTAATCTTTTAAGAGAAGTATGGTGCAAATCCTATTAAAATATTTTACACTTGCAGATTCAATATCATGTAAATAACAATATTTCAGCCAAGCGAGCATAAAGAAAATAGACAGAGAAAGAAACATAACAAAAAGATTTGTCGGTGGGGAAAAACCTTTCGGTAAAACAACCCCACCCCTCCAAAACCTACACAATGTATTATCTTCAACACAAGGTTACAATACACTTGCAATGCAAGTTCAATAGTGACAATAGAAGACTCTAGTAGCAACTCATAGTACCAACAATACACTTTTTTGCATCCCCTCTTTGAAGCCCTAAAAATGCTTATAACATGCACTTCTCTTTAGGGCTACTCCCAAAGGTAACTATATTAGGGTTTTACCATTCTTTGAGAAAATAGGAACTCTAAAAAATTTTTGGGGCGATGCACTGAACCCGACTATTGGGGTAGAGTGTACAGTACTCAAATTTATCAGTTTCCACATGTCTTCACCTGTCATTGAATCTTCCTAACATATCTCTTTCGTATCATAGGAATCCGTCATAACTGTTGTAGCTATGATCTCCTTTTACACAATTGAAGATGCTGACACATCAACATTATTTGCAAGAAATACATTTTACAAAATAAATAATAAGAATAGGAATTATCCAAGGTTGAGACACCTTACTCCTAACATTCTCTCACTTGTTTAGCACCTTGTAAGAGCAAAAACAACATAACAGGAACTAACCGCTATAGGCCAAAAGGCCCATAGACTCCAAACACCATCTAAACTTCTCGGTGCCCACTAGTTTCATTAATGCATCTACAACATTCTTCACAGTATCTACCTTCTCAAAATTTACCTTTCCATCTTCCAACATATCTCTCACAAAGAGAAATTGCACATCAATGTGCTTCATTTTGGCATGGAAAGTTGGATTCTTTGCAAGGAAAATAGCACTCTAACTATCACACCAAATAGTAATCTATTCTACATCAACACCAGCATCAGAACACAATCTCTTAAGCCAAATGGCTTCCTTACAAGCATGAGTAGCAGCCATGTACTTTGTTTTTGTAGTGGACAAAGCAACCACAAGTTGTCGCTTGCTCATCCAACTGATGGCACCACCAAACATAGTGAACACATAAGCACTGGTGGATCTCGTGCGATCAATATCACTTGCCCAATCTGAATCCAAAAACCCATGAATACAAATTGAATGTGAAGATCTAGAAGAGTTACCATGATAATATATGGAGTAATTTGATGTACCCCTCAAATATCTGAGTACTCGCCTAACCGCATCCTAATGTACCAATCCAAGATTAGCCATAAACTGACTCAGGACTCCCACTGCTTAGGCAATGTCTAGTCTAGTATAGACCATAGCATACATAAGACTGCCAACTACACTAGCATAAGTTACTCTACTCATGTCTTCCATCTCAGTAGGAGATTTTGGACAATCATCTATAGATAACTTTGTTCCCACAGGAATAGGAACACATAGTGGTCTACAATCTGCCATGCTGAACCTGTCCAACACAGACTTCACATACTTACTTTGACTCAACCAAAGTTTTCTGTTAGACCTATCTCTATTTATTTCCATACCCAAGATGTACCTAGCTGCCCCAAGATCTCTCATTTCAAACTTTGCTGACAATTGAGATTTAAAATTAGAAATCATACCCTTACCCTTCCCAAATAGCAAAATATCATCAACATATAATGCAACAATAAGAAGGTGATCATTTACAAATCTAAAATAAACACAATGATATGATTTCGATCTTACAAATCCAATTGACAACACAAAGGCATCAAACTTAAGGTACCACATCATAGGAGATTGCTTCAAACCATATAGAGATTTCTTTAATATGCAAACTAAGGATTCTTTACCTTTAACAATGTAGTGCTCAGGCTGTGACATATAAATCTCTTCCTCTAGTTCACCATGAAGGAAAGCTATCTTCACATCCATCTATTCTATCTCTAAATCATATGATGCAGCAAGAGATAACATAAATCTAATGGATGTCAACTTTGCAACAGGAGAGAATATTTCACTATAATCTATTCCCTCTACTTTTGAATACCCCTTTGCAACCAATCTAGCTTTGTACCTTTCAACACTGCCATCTACACAGAATTTCTTCTTAAACACCCATTTACAGCCAATAGATTTTCTCCCTTTAGGCACAGGTACAAGGTCCCAAGTTTTTTTTTTCTCTAATGAAGCCATCTCATCATCCATAGCCTCAATCTAGGAACCTACATCTTCCATGCCCAAAGCCTCTTTCATAGATCTAGGCTCATCAGTGTTAGTGTAGACACCCAAAAATCCTTTAGAAAATAAAGTATTTTTATTTTTTGAAAAAATCTCTGATGACATCATCATTTATTAATTAATTATTTAATTAATTAATTAATTAATTTTTATGCCATTAAATCCTTTTATCTTAATTAAAAATATTTAATTAAGGAATCCCTCCCAAAAATGTTTAAATCTTATTTAAACATTATTTTCTTATTTATTAATTATTTAATTAATAAATTGACCAAAAATCCTAAAATAAATAAATAAATTATTTTTTTCCCAAAAGTTGGCCAATTTCCTTATGACCAATAACCTCTTCCAAAATCTTCTAATCCTTCTTTAATTTTGAATAAAGGCTAATCCAATCATTTCCTACCCCTAATCCCAACTCAAAATATTTAATTAAGATTAAATATTAATCCTCATGTTTATTAAAAAAGTTTTAATAAATATCTCCTCAACCCAAACCCTTGAAATAAATAAAACTTTATTTATTTCTTAAAAATCTAATTTATCCTCATCCTAAGAAGTTCTAGACTCTTCTAGAAAGTCTTTATCCTCATCCTAGGAAATTCTAGACTATTCTAGAAAGTCTTTATCCTCATCCTAGGAAATTCTAGACTATTCTAGAAAGTCTTTATCCTCATCCAAAGTCTAGAATCTTCTAGAAGATTTCTTTAAACCTAATTCTAATCCCTTCCTAACCTTGTCGCATTCCCTAAACATGGGTTAAGACTTACTAACCCAAGCCAAAGTTAACAAATATCTCCTCCTTCACCCACCCTCATTAAATGCCATCCACTTGCCTATCCCTAAGCTAATCTTAAACCATCCTAATCCATCCTCTAATCATTTGCACAAGCCTAAGCAAGCTTAAAACCTTCCTAATCAAGTCCAAGTCGAATTTTCTCTCATCACCCTCAAAATATCTCAACCATAAAACTTTATGAAGTCCACTAGGTCATAAATGACTCTTACAAGCCCTTTTATTGCTCTTACAAGTCATTATGAGGATCTTTATGAAGATTTTATCCCTTGAGCCTCCTTTGTTGACTCATCCTTCCCCTTTTCTCCATCCTCTCACCATGTGACATGTGTCACTCTTTGATTGGTTGTAAGGAAGCACAATCCATGTGCTCTCCTCTCATGCAATCTGAGCCCTCCATAAGCTTTTTCCTATCCTTGCATCTTAGCCCTCAATTCCTCAAGCCTCTTGCCTATAAATTGGATCCTTCCCCTTTTCAAAACACACAATCCATGAAGTAAAGTTATAATGCTATTTTGAGAGCCAAATCCATACTAAAGTCATCTATCCACACCAAAAATCCACAATAATCCATTGAAGCCTTTGGAAGCATATTGAGCATACATCCTATCCATTTAGATAAAGCTACTCAACAAGAGAGCTTCTTATTGAGAGAGTCCATTAATGGCTCATATTCTCAATTGAGAGCTCATCTTAGTCTATCTTGAAGTTTATTAATTTTGTTTAGTTTGTAGAAGCTTTATTTAAATTTGGTTTCTATTAGCATACTAACATTGCTCATATACATTTTGGCACGCCCGGTGGGACCCCGCATGGGTCATCTTCATTAGCTTTTTTAGTCAAGTTTTGTATGTCATTTGCTGATTTTGACTAATTTTTCTTGTTTTTGTGATTGGTAGGATTGTATAAATTGGTTTTGTAGGTCCACATGAGCATGAAGAAGACAAAGGAACTCATAATCTATCTCATAGTGTTTGCAGATTTTTCAAGCTTATAGGTGGACAAAGAACTTGAAATTCTTCTTCTTCTTCTTGTCTATATTCTTCTTATTCCATCTACTTCTTCTTCTTCTTCTTGTGGGAGATCTTGGCCTTTTTTTTTTTTAAGAAAGCAAAATCATACACACTTCCTTTTAGTGCTTAAAATGAACTCCCAAATCATACTTAAATCCATTGAAAAATTAAAAATTTGCAAAAAAGAAAAAATCTTTTAACAAGTGAAACTAAACCAATCTAATCATTTGCATCCTTGCAACATCAAGGTTTTAGATACATTCATGCAAAATTAGGAACACTTCATTTTTGGGAATTTAAAAAGAACTTCAAGTTTCCATTTCAAAAGGTTCAAAATCAACACTAAGTGCACACTAAAGTTCTTTTAAAAAATCTCATGAAAACTAAGAGTCCTAAATGGTTGCCAAAAATTGTCCTAAAAGCTTTGTTATTTGTTTCAAACAAATGTCTTATTGCAAAATCTTGAATGAAAACCAAAGTCCAAAGAGTCATTTTCACTTTTGAGTCCAAAACAATCTTGAATGATCTAAGGTTAAAACAAAGCACTTCAAAGTTCTTAAAACAACACACAAAATCTCAATCTTAAATGCTCAAAAGAAAACACTTGAATGTTTAACCACTTTTCTTTGAATGCATGTTGCTAAAATCACTCTTGAATGCCATGGATTAAAATCAAATTTTCCTTGAATGCATGGTTAAAATAACAAATCCAATCTTGAATTCTAAGGATCAATTAAATATTGCAATATCAAACACTTCATTTGGAGCTTCTAAAAATTGAACAAAACAAATCTCTTTTCTACATGCAATCTAGGTAAAGTTTGATTTTTGGACATTTAAGAAACTTTGTTAAGTTAAAATACAAATTTGCAAAAATCAATTTGAGTAGTTCCTTGGACTCACCTCTTTTCTAATCACCCATCAAATATTAACCACTGGTTGCAATCTCAGCGCCATTTATGGGGATGGGTCTACTTGAAAAAGGTGTTAAATGTTCCACAATCTAACTCACTCACTTGGTCTTTGAATTTTTGCTTTAACTTTATCAAAATTCTTAAATGATCAAAACTCTAGATTAAATCGATCACAGTT
This sequence comes from Cupressus sempervirens, assembly GCA_028749045.1. Taxonomy (NCBI): domain Eukaryota; kingdom Viridiplantae; phylum Streptophyta; class Pinopsida; order Cupressales; family Cupressaceae; genus Cupressus; species Cupressus sempervirens. Next base: position 291,278,467 of record CM053783.1, on the reverse strand, counting down.
CAAGTTTGGGCACTAAAATTGAACAACAACTGACATGGAGAGCCTCCGGGCGCGCGTTTGAAATCGAATCTCACACACTTTTGTTTTGAGCTTAAAACAAACTCACACTCAATCTTGAATGCCTTAAAGAAAATTAATCGATACTTGACGTGGAGGGCCTCTGGGCGTGCGAGTTTGCTTTTGTTGACCCTAACTCTTCTTATTATTTGCATTCTTCGATCAATTTACTTTTGTTGGCACTTCAAGTTGGAATAAACATTGTATCTTAAACATGAGTGCTTGCAAAGTCTAGATCAAAAAACTTAAGCGTCAGTTGGTAAAAGAACAAGCGTGTTTTTTAGCCCAAGGTCATCCAAGTCTTCTCTCCCCTTGTCGTCTTTCAAGGCCATCTTGGGTGCATAAGATTAGGATCCAAAACCTTGTTTCTTTTTAGGAGGCCTGCTTGGGGATTTCATCACCCCTTGGACGACCTCAACTCCAGCGTTCTGGCAAAGTATAAGAATCAGAAGGTGAATTGAAAGACACTTCTCTTGGGATCAAGATTTTGTCACTTGGGCTAAGCCTCAAAGAACTTTATACCCTTGAGAAGTGAAAGAGGAGAAGTGGGTTACCGCTCCTCTCTGCTGTGTGACATCTTTTTGGTCTCATCTACGGATTTGGGCCTCACGTACCTTGGGTATATCGAGGACTCCTTAGCTAAACCAACTGTCAGCCTTGTAGACAATCATCTAGGATGTTAATGTGTTTGAGGTGACTAATCGAAACATTTGTAGAACATACACACTCCTTGGTGCAAGTATCACTTTCTGAGAATCAAAAAATTCTATCTAGTTGTTTCTATCTATTGCTTGATCTTTTATTTGTTGAATGAATGTTTGCCAAACTTGGTCAATCCTAGCTTAGGGCATACTTAGCGTAGTCACTGCCTATTCCAGAAGTTGAACGAGTTGAAGCAAAAAAACCAAGATCTCTCAAAGCCAAGCAGATTCAGAAATTGATGTCAGAGTAACCCAAACCCAAACAGAAGTTCCACAAAGTTAAACTCAAACCATCTCTAGCATACCAAGAACTTTCAGCCAAGAGAACAGAAATAAAACCAAGCCCACGAATTGCCAAACTCCACAAAGTAGAGGAAAAAGCTACCGACGAAGCACTTCAAGAGGCCTGGTTAGAGTGCACCATCAAATTTAGCCAACATCTAGGAGTTAATCCTGCTTATGCCTTACCAACTAGGCACGATTTCTATGATTAGACACCCTTGTTTCTCCACATCTTCTTGGATAAGCTTCACTTTTGAGTCATTTTTGTAGAAAAGCCAGCCATCTTAGGTTATCCCCTTAAGCATTATTAGCTCATCCATCTCATTTAGAATCAAACCATCTAGCTAGCAATCAAAACCTCACATCCAAGCCTTAAAAATTGTTGTCACTTTTGCCAAAAGTTTGCCACTCCTAAAATCTTCCAAATCCGTCAATCTCACCAAGGTTATCCCTTTGACAGAGCTTTTTCTAGGGTGATCCAGCTTTGTCACTTGTTATCCCTCATCACCTTGAGCTAAAGGTTGGGATCCACAAGTGGTCAATCTCGTGTTCTTCCTAAAGGATCATCAGTCTATCCTTAAGTTGACACAATCACCACCAAGCTTACACATAGGAAAGCAGACCTTTCGTGCTTTGGCAACATATCTTTGAAGTTAGAATCTCCAACCCAATCCTCCTTAGGTTTTGTCGTATAGCTTTGCCTTAACCTAGGAAATCATTTGCATAGAGAAGCCTTCCCCCTTTTGCATCCATCAGCATTATTGCATCTCATCCCTAGGAGCATTTTTCATGCCACCCGTCACTCGCTTAGCCAAGAAGAAAGAAACAATGGAGCCCTATCATTTGGATCAAACAGCCTCACCCCCCTTGAGCACTCAGCCATCCTTCAGCCCAGAGAAAGCTATGCCATCATGTACTGACATTGAAGCTTTCATGAACCAACCAGGAAATGCAGTATTGGTAAATGCCATTATAGACAAGAACAAAGAGACAATCATGGCTAATTTTCGAAGGGAAAATGTAGGAACCTTTGACTTTGGAAGACCCCCTCCATTATCAGATCCATCTCACCCATTGTTTGGGCAGCTACCAATGCCCATAGGCTCTTATGATCCAAATTATCCTCAATATATGCCAAAAGAAGAGCCTCCAGCCAATCCATATGATTCAACAGACCCAAACATACCATCATCCACCCAAGTTGAAATCTCCATGCCGCAAGCCAACCCAACCACCACCACTCCATCCTTGGTTCATACCTCTCCGCTCCAAACCCCCTTTACCCAAAACAGCTCATTGTTCACCCCCTTCACTATTGCTGCTGCTGCTCCCCAACCCAGCCTTCCAAATCCACCCATCTCCCAAATCAGTGCTAGCATCTTTGGCCAACCTCAGCAATATACAACAAGGATGCCACCCATGGGGCCAAGTAATCAACCTTTCATCACCCCCAGCTTGTTCACTGCAGCCCAACACACAATCCCATCATTTCCATTAGGTCTTGGGAGCTCAATACCATTAGCCACAAATCTACAAGCTACTACCCTCACTCCACAAAGCTATCAAATCCCACAAGCTACTACCAATTTTTTACCAAGCTCCCAAGTGACCCCAGCCCCTGCCACCACTCTACCAAGCTTCCAAATCCAACCACAAAGCTATCAAACCCCATCAGTTCCATTCCCAAGCTTTCAATTCCCACCACCTCCACCACCAACTAATCCATTACCTCCAATTACCAACTACTTTTCAATGCCACTTCTAGGAGGTAATCCACCACCCCAGCCAACCACCAATTATTTGCAGATACCATCCCAAATGGGGGCACAACCCACATATATTGGTCAAACCCCACAAGCCCCCCAATCCTTTCCCCAAGCCTCTCAACCATCTTATACCTTACCTCCACAAAGCAATCCATTTATCCCACAGCCAGCTTATGTTCCTCAATCCCAACCTCAAATCCCATATCAACAGCAAGCCTCGCAACACATGCAGCAATATGCGCCACCTCCCCCTCAGCAACCTGTCATCCACCATGCAGTTGCCCAAACAATGTACAATCCCTATCAGCAAATCCCTCATAGCCATTCATATTCAGTGGCCCCATCTAGCACATACCTACCTCAAGGCACTCCTACATTGGGGGCACTCCAGCCATCACCTATCAATTCAGAATGGGAGCAAATGAAGATAGCTCTAAAAGCCATCCAAGAAGGGAATGATCCGAAGACATTCAAGTTTGATAATGTGTGTCCTTACCCATTTGATAGAGCCATTACCATGACACCATTTCCCAAACACTTTGAGGTACCCAAATTTGACAAATTCAGAGGAAAAGGAGACCCTATCACACATATCAAAGAATTTTACATGCACTGCCAGGACGTAGCATACAATGATATCTTCCTCTTGCGCCTTTTTCCCAAAAGCTTAGCTGGACCAGCTCTTGAATGGTTTTATAGAATCTCCTATGGTACAATTAAAAACTTTGCTGAATTATCTGAGGCATTTGTAGCCCAATATGCCCATCTTGTTGAAACAGAGCTATCAATAGTTGATCTTGTCCACACCAAGCAAAAAGGTGGAGAAAGCCTTGCCGAATACCTGCAAAGATGGCAAACCCTTACCACCCGCATATCCTGCACCTTGCCAGAATGCCATGTTGTAAAAATGTTTATTGATAATGCCCATCCTAGCTTGGCTCACCACATGACCATGAACTGTTTGCAAACCTACAAAGATATCAAAGAGAAAGGAATGATCCTTGAGCAAGGACTCATTAAAGATGGTGTGGTCAAGCTTTACAAGGAAGCCAACCAAAATCAATCACATTCCAATGACAAGTCTAGGTATTGGAACAAAAACAAGCATGTTGCAACAGATGGCGTCACTGACACCAAACATGTGAATATTGTTGGTCCTTCTCACAACCAGTCCAACCCACCATATCAACCAAAAAATCAACAAGCTATCAACTACCAACAACAGAATAACCAAATCTATCAAAACCACACTCCAAGACCCAACTTTCAAGGGTCTAGCAATCAAGCTAATGCCATCAATGTAGCTGCAGGACAAAAGCCTAGATTCCAACCTACACCTAGAAACTATACACCCCTTGGTGAGCCATTGGATGTCATTTTTGAGAAATTAGTCAAAGAAAACCTCATCAAATTTCCTCCTACCCAGCAAATTGACCCAAGCCAATCCAAAGCTGCATGGTACAAAGATAATGAGTACTGCAAATTTCATAGGGTAAAAGGTCACACTACCCTCAGATGCATGAAACTGAAAGACTATGTGCAGGACCTCATTGATCGGAAGGAAATCACTGTTGGTGCCCAAACCTCTCCCAATGCAGGCTTACAGATCTATCAAAATTCTTTTCCTCCACACCACAACCAAAATCTTGGAAAAGCACCTATCCAAACCAACAACAACAACACCAACAACCGTCAGCCAAACCAACAGCATGGGAAGAACAATGACCACACTTCATCCTATATAGACTATGGTAGCCTTATAGGTTGTATATCCAAGAAAGAGCCTTCTGTCAATGTTATCAATATCCAAGGACCAAACAATGAGTGTGCAGTCACCACTCAAAGAGCGCGATTTAACATTGCAGGCCCACCTGTTACACCAACACCATCAGCTCCATCAAAAAGCCAGTACAATATCTTGGAACACCTTGGGAACATGCCAGCCCAAATCTCCATTTTAGACCTTCTTCGCACTAGTCCTGTGTACAAGAACATCCTTGACAGTGCTCTCATAGAATCTCGTGTCCCTTCTGATATCAATGCTATTGATTTTCATAATCTTGTTGGACACCTCTCATCCTCATGTGCCCTATCGTTCAAATCCACCGACATACCCGTGGTCGACCCAGATCACACCCTTCCGCTTCGCATAGCCATCATGGTATCCAACTTTGCTGTAAAAATAGTAATAATAGATAATGGATCAGCCTTGAATATTTGCACCCTAAAATTCATAAAACAAGCTGGGTATACTAAGGCAGATATCATCAGTGAGGTTATCACCATCAAAGCTTATGACAACTTGGAAAGAACCACAGAAGGAACTATTTTGCTGCCAATCAAGGTTGGGCCAGTCATCCAAGAGACACTCTACCATGTTATTGATCTAAACCTACCATTTAACATCCTCCTCAGTCGCCCATGGATTCATGCCATGAAAGCCGTTCCATCCACTTACCATCAGTGCATCAAATTTCTGCATCAAGGCACTGAGGTAACCATCCATGCCGATCCAGAACCCTTTGCTTACTGCAATGCAGTTGAAGCTTCATATACAAACCATTGCCCTGGAATTGATATCGGCACATCCATCGCCAGCTCATCCCACACTTATAATGACCCAGAAACCATCCTTGCCTCTACCCTGTCTACCGTGAAGATCAATAACAAAGGTTGTGGAGAGTATAGTCTGTCAGATGCATTTGCTGTCGGGGAACTCACACTTGATCCACATGCCCATGGATGACCAACATATCAAAAAGCTAAGGAAATTCCACCTCCTCGATACAAACAGTTTGGCTCAACAACCTTTGTATCCTCAAAAATCCCTCTTCATGAGAAGCTCACTCCAGATATCAACAAATGGTTACATAAGGATGCACCTCAAAGAAATCAAGCACGCCTTGATCACTTTAGCCAAAAGTATCCCCAAGAACATAAGCTCATCATTGACAAATGGAACTATCAAGGTGGTGGTCTAAGACCAGAAGAAAGAGGCATGCAGTGCCCCATCGATGCACACAACTGGGAATCGAAGTCAGGTCTTGGCTTTGGCATACCCACAACTGGGGGCACCAATGAGAATGGTCACGCTTTTTTGAATATTCACCGCAACCTTGTCGAAATCGAAGAAATTCCTGAGGAAGTTGAAAAGAGAGCCTATGATGATATCCTAGACCAAATCTCCCTCGGAGACTCTGTTCTCCAAGAACTATCCATCCACCTCATTGACCTACCACTCACCCATCCACAACTCATAGATTGGGACCAACCAAGTGTCATACACATCGATGAGTTCACATCAGAGGAGGCACTTCTAAGATTCATGGGAGCTGAAACTCCTCACAAGAAAACAAAGCCAGATTCTGCCTATATCTACAAGCTAGATCGCAAGGGGTATTTTGGAGAAAATCCCCAACCTAGTTCCGATACACCCAAAACTGGAACTAAGGTGAATCTGAGACTAGCTAAGGCAACGAAGAGAACCCCTCAGCAAGAAAATCTAGAGCCACAAGAAGAACATGAGGATTTAGCATTGCCTCCTCAAGATAATCGACCAGAGGTGTCTTCTATTCTAATTGAGGATACTCGAGAAGTCAACATTGGTTCTTTAGAGATCCCCAGACTTGTTCACATTGCTGCATCCCAATCACAAGACCAAGCTGACCTCCTCTTTGAGGTCTTAAGAGAGAATATTGGCCGATTTGCATGGTCATATCAGGACATGCCAGGACTTGATCCAAAGCTTGTAGTTCATCATCTTGCAATTGATCCAAAGATCAAGCCCATCAAACAAAAGCTTAGAAAAATGCACCCCAAGGTGGCATTATTGGTCAAAGCTGAATTAGAAAGAATGTTAGCTACTAAGGTTATCCGACCTATCGATTACTCAGAGTGGATCTCCAACATGGTCACTGTCACTAAACCTTCCGGTGACATCAGAATCTGCACTAATTTTAGAGATCTTAACAAAGCTTGTCCAAAAGATGATTTTCCCTTGCCCAACATAGATATGATTGTAGATCTTACAGCTGGACATGAAATTTTGTCCCTCATGGATGGATTTTCTGGGTATAATCAAATCAAGATTGCAGAAGAGGATCAGCATAAGACAGCATTCACTACCCCTTGGGGAACCTTTTGCTACAACATGATGCCTTTTGGCCTAAAGAATGCTGGGGCTACCTATCAAAGAGCTACGACGGCCATTTTTCATGATCTCATCCATAGCATTTTGGAGGATTATGTGGATGATATCTTGGTCAAGTCTCATACCTTCATGGATCATCTTGCTGACTTGGAGAAAGTCTTTGATAGGTTAGCCAAATATCATCTCATGCTGAATCCCAAGAAATGTGTCTTTGGGGTCACATCTGGCAAGCTTCTAGGCTTCATAGTTTCTAAACGAGGTATAGAGATCGACCCCAAGAAGGTCAAGGCTATCTTAGACATGCCTCCTCCCCAGACACTGTGACAACTTCACTCTCTTCAAGGAAAGCTCCAATCTGTTCGGCGCTTCATCTCCCAGCTTGCAGATAAGTGTACACCATTTTCACATTTACTAAAGAAGGATGAGAACTTCAAGTGGGATCCTTTATGTCAGCGCAGCTTCAACCATCTCAAGTAGTATCTCATCAATCCCCCTATCTTGGTTCCACCAATTCCTGGTCGTCCCCTAATTTTGTACATATCAGCAACACCTACTACTCTAGGGGCACTTCTAGCACAGCTTGATGACTACAAAAGAGAAAGAGCCATCTACTACATCAGTAGAACCCTAGTTGGTTATGAACTCAATTACACTCCTATGGAAAAAACTTGTTTGGCAGTTGTCTTCTCAACTCAAAAGCTTCGCCATTACATGCTAAGTCATACCATCCAACTAGTCTCCAAGATTGACCCTCTCAAGTATATGCTCTCTAGAACAGCACTTACAGGCCGTTTGGCCAAATGGGTTATGCTCCTTAGTGAATTTGACATCCAGTATGTGGATAGAAAGGCAATCAAAGGGCAAGCTATAGCAGATCACCTAGCTGATGCACCTCTAATAGATGCTTATCCGTTGATCACAGAATTTCCAGATGAGCATATCTGTCTAATTGAAGAACAACCCCCATGGAAACTTTATTTTGATGGCTCATACACATCTCATGGATCAGGGGCAGGAATATTGTTGGTCACACCTTAAGGAGATTACATTCCAAAAGCCTTCAAGCTACAATTCCCTAGCACCAACAATATAGCTGAATATGAAGCCCTCATAGCAGGATTAAAGATAGCTGTAGAATGGAACATTGTTGAGCTACAAATCTTTGGCGATTCTCAGCTCATCATCAAGCAAGCCCTAAATGAATATCAAACCAAAGATGAAAAGCTATTACCCTACAAAGATCTAGTTGATCAGCTAACCCAACATTTTACAAAGCTTCAGTTTACACAAGTGCCTCGAATACAGAACAAAGCAGCAGATGCTATGGCTACTATAGGCTCACTCTTGGAAATTCCCCAAGCAGCTACACAGTATGAGTTTTTAGTGGAGCAGCTCCTCACACCCGCCTATGCGAATGAGGATTCAAACCGTGTTTATATCTTGGTTGGTCCCCAATCCCCTTGGTACCATGAGATTCACGCTTACCTTAATGATGGTATCATATCCCCTCACCTCACACGTACCCAACGCCAGAACCTCATCTGAAAATCATCCCGCTATGTTATCATAGCCAATACCCTATATTGTCAGGGTTATCACGATACTCTCTCTCGATGTTTAGACCAAAATGAGGCCGCGATGGTGTTAAAGGAAGTACACTCTGGACTTTGCGGTGCCCACACGAGTGGTATTGTCCTAGCGCGACAAATCCTTAGAGCAGGCTACTATTGGCCTACCATTGAAGAAGACTCCTGTGACTTTGTCAGAAAGTGTCTCCCATGTCAGCAGCATGCAAATCTTGTGCACGCTCTAGCACAGGATCTACAGCCTATTGCACCACCTTGGCCTTTCGCTTGTTGGGGCCTTGATCTAGTTGGAACTATCACACCCCTCTCATCTGATGGACATAAATGGATAATAACAGCTACAGACTATTTCACTAAATGGGTGGAAGCAGTCCCCCTAGTCTCAGCTACAGGAGTTCAGGTCTCCAAGTTCATCTTGTACCACATTGTTTGCCGCTTCGGCATCCCATCCACCATCTTCACTGACCACGAAGGTAACTTTGAAAATCTCAACATGGAAGAATTATGCACTTCCCTCCACATCCATCACCGCTTTTCTAGCCCATATTTCCCACAAGGTAACGGCCAGGCAGAGGAAACTAACAAAACCCTCCTTAAAATTCTAAAGAAAGTTGTCAATGATTCTGGCCATGATTGGCACCTACAAATAAATCCAGCCCTATGGGCCTATCGAACTTCCTTTCATACATCCACAGGCACAACTCCATACTCCCTAGTCTATGGTGCCAAAGTAGTACTACCTATAGAGGTTGAACTTCCCTCCTTGCGCATATCTTTACAAGGGCAAATATCAGATGAAGAATATAGAATAGCTCGGCTCACCCAGCTAGATCTCTTAGACGAGAAGCGACAACAAGCCTATGATCATCTCACAGTCTATCAAACTTGTCTCAAAAGGAATTTCAACAAGAAGGTGCTTCCATGACACTTTCAGCCAGGTGACATGGTCCTTAAAGAAAACATGAAAGTCCAAGTAGATCGAGAAAAGAAAGGCAAGTTTGAACCTACATGGCTTGGTCCTTATGTTGTCACTGCTTCTTTTGGCTCCGGAGCTTATCAGCTATCTACACCAGAAGGAGAACTCTTGAATGATCCTACTAACATCATTCATCTCAAGAAGTTTTATGCTTTAAGATCCTTGGTATACCCAGCTTTTGAAAAATACAAAAAAAAAAAAAATAGTAAAGAGAAATAAGCGTCCAATGGTGAAAACTTGGCAATTCAAGCGCCTTGGATAGGTACCTTGGTGAAAACCTGGTAATTCAGGCACCTTGTGTACTAAAGACTAATCCATTATCTATCACTATCCTATCCCTCATCCATTCACCCACCATCCCATTAGACACACTTGCTTGTTCCCTTGATGTTCCAACCAAATATCCAAAATCTGATGAAGCTTGTAAATACCTCCTGTACAGCTTGTAAAATCTTGTACCAAAGCTTGTATTATACCTTGTAAATCTCGTACCATACATTGTATATCCAAATCTTGTCCAAAGCTTGTACCATACTCCAAATTGTAGATAATCTTGTATCTTAGCTTGTATACTATCACGTGCACACACAAAACCCCATTTTCACTTAAGCTTTTCGCAAACCATCTACCTATCAACTATTATAGACATCCCATCCTTCACAAACATTTCCATCTCACAAAAAACCAAAATATGAACAAACTTGTACATTTGTAACATATCTTGGTCGGTCAACCTGTACATCCTCTTTAACTTAGTACCATTGTATCTATCCAGCTTTCGTGTCATTTCATCCTTGATCAGCATCTTGTACACACCACATAGCTTGTTTAGCTATTTCAATGCATCCTTTAGCTAGATCTCCTGTCACCAAAGTGTTATCCTTCTTAGTTCAGCTTGCCATACGCACCACTCATCCCAATCCACCAACTTAGGTGCTCTCCGATAGGTCCTTGCAGGATATAGCTTTTCTCAAGTCTAATCTTGGTCCGTTAGTACCTCTTCCTACCCATCTCGTTGGCAAACGACTCTCTTTTGGATTTTCACTTTCTTTTGATTTGGAATCTCCCCTTTTGGGTCTTGAAGTATCTTTTCCAAGCAATCTCCTTGTTCCCTCCTCAAGGTTTCCACGATCTTCCATATCATGGTATGCTGCGAATGGGGCAATTAGAGTGTAAGGTCTTGATCAAGTCTTTCTTTTGTTTTTCTTTTTTGCTTGTGGGTTACCTAGTGTCGGTTCCGCACTGCTTCCTTTGAGATTCATGTGTGATGCTCGGGCAACCCTTGCGTGTTTGTTTCGAGTCAGTTTGTTAGTCCTCTGGACAGTTGGTGAACATGCCTTGATGTTCTTGGTAACCTTGGAAATTAACCAATAGTCCTATAACAAATCTAGTGCTCAACTACATGGTGGTACTTCTCTTTGAAGTATCCCCCCGCTCAAAAAGTTTCAATGGTTTTCCTTCATCTCCATTATCCCCCATCCATATCCAGCATCTGTCTCTCCTACCCCAGTTGATGCATTAGTATCTGTTTGAATCAATCATCACTCTTAGCTTTAGGGATCCACAATCCTAGTCTTAGGGATCCACCAATCCAAATCAACCCACTAAGCCTCATCTTTCGAGATCCACAATCCTAGTCCTAGGGATCTCCGAAACCCATCTTCCGCCAATCTAACTCTTTGAAATTCTGTTGCATCAGCTTTATAATCCCCTCATCCATCTCCCTATCCTGGATTCTTTTTTATAGTGCTCCGCTCCTTCATCCTCTACAATCCCTGAGATGTTAAGCTTGCTTCCTCTTGTGCCTCTGATTCTCCCTTTATCATTCTCCCATAGTAAGGGTTTTACCTAACTAAACCTCTTCTCTTAATCCAATCTGAGTTTCCTTGCTCATCCGAAATTCTTGTATTTTTCAAGAAGCCACCAAGCCTCGCTTTCTCTCCCCGCTGCCTTCTTGAGGGGGGCATCTCACAGTCCATTCTCTCCTCTTCTGCTCTAGCCTTGGGCATCTTATTTTCTTATCTTTGATGCCATGCCACTCGCGGCATCACATCAAAGAGGGGCAAAATGTAGACACCCAAAAATCCTTTAGAAAATAAAGTATTTTTATTTTCTGAAAAAATCTCTGATGACATCATCATTTATTAATTAATTATTTAATTAATTAATTAATTAATTTTTATGCCATTAAATCCTTTTATCTTAATTAAAAATATTTAATTAAGGAATCCCTCCCAAAAATGTTTAAATCTTATTTAAACATTATTTCCTTATTTATTAATTATTTAATTAATAAATTGACCAAAAATCCTAAAATAAATTTAAAAATTATTTTTTTCCCAAAAGTTGGCCAATTTCCTTATGACCAATAACCTCTTCCAAAATCTTCTAATCCTTCTTTAATTTTGATTAAAGGCTAATCACATCATTTCCTACCCCTAATCCCAATGCAAAATATTTAATTAAGATTAAATATTAATCCTCATGTTTATTAAAAAAGTTTTAATAAATATCTCCTCAACCCAAACCCTTGAAATAAATAAAACTTTATTTATTTCTTAAAAATCTAATTTATCCTCATCCTAAGAAGTTCTAGACTCTTCTAGAAAGTCTTTATCCTCATCCTAGGAAATTCTAGACTATTCTAGAAAGTCTTTATCCTCATCCAAAGTCTAGACTCTTCTAGAAGATGTCTTTAAACCTAATCCTAATCCCTTCCTAACCTTGTCGCATTCCCTAAACATGGGTTAAGACTTACTAACCCAAGCCAAAGTTAACAAATATCTCCTCCTTCACCCACCCTCATTAAATGCCATCCACTTGCCTATCCCTAAGCTAATCCTAAACCATCCTAATCCATCCTCTAATCATTTGCACAAGCCTAAGAAAGCTTAAAACCTTCCTAATCAAGTCCAAGTCGAATTTTCTCTCATCACCCTCAAAATATCTCAACCATAAAACTTTATGAAGTCCACTAGGTCATAAATGACTCTTACAAGCCCTTTTATTGCTCTTACAAGTCATTATGAGGGTCTTTATGAAGATTTTATCCCTTGAGCCTCCTTTGTTGACTCATCCTTCCCCTTTTCTCCATCCTCTCACCATGTGACATGTGTCACTCCTTGATTGGTTGTAAGGAAGCACAATCCATGTGCTCTCCTCTCATGCAATCTGAGCCCTCCATAAGCTTTTTCCTATCCTTGCATCTTAGCCCTCAATTCCTCAAGCCTCTTGCCTATAAATTGGATCCTTCCCCTTTTCAAAACACACAATCCATGAAGTAAAGTTATAATGCTATTTTGAGATCCAAATCCATACTAAAGCCATCTATCCACACCAAAAATCCACAATCATCTATTGAAGCCTTTGGAAGCATATTGAGCATACATCCTATCCATTTAGATAAAGCTACTCAACAAGAGAGCTTCTTATTGAGAGAGTCCATTAATGGCTCATATTCTCGATTGAGAGCTCATCTTAGTCTATCTTGAAGTTTATGAATTTTGTTTAGTTTGTAGAAGCTTTATTTAAATTTGGTTTCTATTAGCATACTAACATTGCTCATATACAGTTAGTAGTCAAAGAAAAAGCACAATTGGAATCTAACATAGAATAACCAAACCTTTCTAGTTTCTTTCTTTCTCTCATGGATCTCCTCAAGGCTTGTGGTTGAGTTTGTTCTTCGTATTCTTCTAAACTATCAGAGTTGTTAGAGCTCTCCTCATCATTAGACCCAACATGTTCTCTCTATTTAGTCTTTTTAGGGGTAGGAGGCAACTGAACAACATCTTTTTCCTTTTCTTTTTCATCTAGTTGTAGCACAATAGGAGAAGGTGTTAGCTCTCTAAAAATAACATTTCTACTATACAACACCTTACTAGTCATAGGATCCCAAAGCTTGTATCCTTTCACACCAGCACTGTATCCGATGAAAATAGATTTAACAGTTTTATTTTCCAACTTAGATCTTTTCTCCTTTGGGACATGTGCATAAGCTTCACAAACAAAAACAAAAAGATGTCTAATTGAAGGCTTCTTACCAAACCACACCTCCATGGGTGTCTTACTAACAAGGGCTGATGTAGGAGATATATTAACTAGATAGCAAGTAGTGGCCATAGCTTCGGCCCAAAACCTTTGTTCTAAACCAACTCCACTAAGCATACTCCTAGCCTTCTTCATTGGTGTCCTGTTCATTCTCTCTGCAACTCCATTTTGTTGTGGGGTATAAGGAGTTGTCTTATGCCTCTCGATACCTTGTTCTTTACAAAATTGTTCAAACTTTGTTGACCAAAACTCACCACCATTGTCAGTTCTCACACACTTAATCTTCTTACTAGTCTGATTCTCTACAAGGGCTTTAAATTCCTTGAATTAACTAAAGACTTGTGTCTTACTTTTAAGAAAATAAATCCATGTCCTTCTACTGTAATCATCTATGAAAGATACAAAAAAATATAAACTTGGAGATTGAAGGAACTTTTACAAGACCAAATACATTAGAATGAATAAAATCCAAAACATTAGAAGATTTGTGAGAACTAGAGTAAAACTGAACATGATTTTGTTTACCATAGACATAGTGTTCACAAATGGTGAACTCAAGATTGCAATCATTTAACCCCTCAATGAGATTTTTATTTTTTAGGGTTCTAAGACCCTTTTCACCAATGTGACCAAATCTCATATGCCACAACATTGTCTTTTCTACAGGAAGCTTACCTTCCAAAGTGTTTACATTGCCATCAAAACCAATAAGCATAGAATTCTTCACTGCTCATTTAGATGGTGAGGATGAAGAACTATTACATAGAGGACTACATGCATCTAGCTGAAATAAGGTACCTCTCCTAGTACCCCTTGCAAGCACTATCGATCCTCTCATCATCTTGTATCCTTCTTTCAAAAAACAACTTGCACACCTACATCATTCAACATACTTACAGATAATATGTTTCATGCCAAAATTGGAATGTGCATAACTCCATTGATTCCATTTACTCATCCATCAGGAAATTTGATAGTGACTCTTCCATGTCCAACTATTTTTAGGTGAGAATCATCACCCAAGTACACCTTTCCACCATCAAACTCTTCATATTTTAAGAACTAGTTTCAATGAGAGGTCATGTGAAAAGATGCACCCGAATCAACCAACCACACATCATTAGATGCATGGGCTGCCAAAGCTATGATGAATGCATCACCATCTTCTTGAGATTTCTCTGAAGCTGAATCTGAACCTTTCTTCTTCTTCTTCGACTCTTTGTAGTCTTTACAGAAGTGCCTAGGTTTATCATAGTTCCAAAAATTTTCCTTCGACTTATTGGAAGTCTTTGACTTCCCATGGGATTTGGATCTACCCTTATTGTCAAACTTATTGTTATTTTTCGTCCCTCTTTCTATGGAACCCCCATGAATAACAAGGGCTTCTTTTTCCAAAATAGAAGCCTTTTTCCACATCTCCTCTGATAGCAACGAAGACACTGCATCATCCATTTTGAAGGTGACTAACATGCTTTTGAGAGCCATTACAAGATGGTCCCATGAATCTTGTAAATAACACAAAAGTGTTTAGCAACAATCCTCCTCCTCTAACTTGACACTAGCTGATGTCAATTGTGTAGCGAGTAGATTAAATGCATTTAAATGATCTGTTAAGGATCCACCTTCCTCCATTCGCAGAGAGTACAACTTCTTCCTTAGGAACAACTTGTTCACCAAAGATTTGGCCTGATACATGGCCCCAAGTATTTCCCACAAACTATATGCGATTTTCTCATCAAGAACATTCAGAAGGACTGCATCAGTTAAATAGAGTCTTATGAGACCCTTAGATTTATAGTCTTTGATATCCCAATCTACTTGAGCTAAAGCTGCTGGTCTGGTAGCCTTTGAAGTCACTTTCCATAGGTCATGATCTTCCAAAATGTCTTCCATCTTAAGTTTCCACAACTCAAAATTAGTGCCATTAAATTTCTCCACCTCCATTCTTCCACATGATGAAATTGCCATCTCAATCTACAAATAAGATTTAGGATGCTATGCACAAGACTCCCACTCAACTTGAAACTAGCTCAAAAAACCCTACCCAACAACTAGGATCAAAAGCTGATTAGGCTCTGATACCACTTGTAAAGAAACTCAGGTGTGGAAACAGCTTCCTACACTAATCTCTTAAGAGAAGTATGGTGCAAATCCTATTAAAATATTTTACACTTACAGACTCAATATCATGTAAAAAACAATATTTCAGCCAAGCAAGCATAAAGAAAATAGATAGAGAAAGAAACACATAACGCAAAGATTTTCCAGTGGGGAAAAACCTTTTGGTAAAACAACCCCACCCCTCCAGAACTTGCACAATGTATTATCTTCAACACAAGGTTACAATACACTTGTAATGCAAGATCAATAGTGACAACAGAAGACTCTAGTAGCAACTCATAGTACCAACAATACACTTTTTTGCATCCCCTCTTTGCAACCCTAAAAATGCTTATAACATGCACTTCTCTTTAGGGCTACTCCCAAAGGTAACTGTATTAGGGTTTTACGATTCTCTAAGAAAATAGGAACCCTAAAAAAATTTCTATTGGAGTAGAGTGTACAGTACTCAAATTTATTAGTAGCCACATGTCTTCACCTATCATTGAATCTTCCTAACATAGCTCTTCCATGTCATAGGAATCTATCATAACCATTTTAGCTATGATCTTCTTATACACAATTCAAGATGCTGACACATCAACATTATTTGCAAGAAATACATTTTACAAAAAAAAAAAAAGAATAGGAATTATCCAAGGTTGAGACACCTTATTTCTAACATCAATTTTTTCCTATATACCTTTTCCTCATTAGTTCTCATTTGCACTTCCAACATTTTTGGGCTCATGACCCTTGACTATTTCTCCTTGTAATATGTTGGTGCCGTCTGTTCCTATCTCTAGCTATTAGTTTCACATGCAACATTTAATCTCTACATGAATTCTCATTTTATAATTTAGTTGCTAAATTTGTGTTGAAATTACCAGTAAGAATAAAGCATTGTGGTGTGTCATCCACACCACATTTAGTGTAGTTATAGACATTTATGAAAATTTGTTTTTATCACCTTTTTCTAGTTGCTTGAAGAGTGTTGAATAAGTAAAATTAACAGCTTGAGGTCTATAAAAGTACCAAACTATTGGTTGCAAGTTGCATTTGGTCTCCACTTATTTAAACTTGAAGTTGTTGCACAATATTTGTTAACAATGGTAATGGCATACATAATTGATAAAATAATGACAGTTGTTGATGGAATTATGTATAAGTTGATGTAGGTCATATGCCTTGAATTCTTTGGCCTTCCAAATACTCTTGCTTCAAATTTACTCCAAACTTATGCATCATCTGGACGCTTTTGTGATGCATTTACTTTTTAAAATTTCCTTAAACAACATAATCACTCATCTGCATTTTATTGAAAGAAAGAATATCAAGTGTTAGGATAAACCACGAACATAAATAATAGATCACACAAAAATGAACACAAGGGAGCAAGATTTAATGTGGTTCACCCAATCCTTGGGCTACGTCCACCAAACATCAAGTCTAATCTTATTACAATCCAGTGATTACAACCTGATTACAATCCATAATCCCTTATAGCTCAATACCGTCGCAAGAACCAATTTCACATCACAACATAATGAAAAATACCCAACCCTAAACCCTTTTATACAAGTATTAAATGGCTTGAGGGTTATAACATGTCGGCCATAATTAGCCATAACTTTAGTGGCAAATCTACGAATGGTGAATAGTACCAAAATGATTGGCAAATAGTACCAAATTTTTTTTTATGAAGTATGTACAGTACTTTCCTAATTAGTCACCACAATCTAACAATCTCCCACTTGGGGACTGATTAGGCTCCACACTAAACAAAAATCTCCCACTTGGAGACTGATCTTGTAGCAATACCACTACCACATGGGGCTCCCACTGGATCAAACCACCCTAGACTCTGCTATTCTTTTATTCATGTCCAGTCAAAAAGATCAACTGAAGTTGAAGAGGAGTTCAACTTCTCCCTTGTTACAACCTTTGTCAACATATTTGCTAGATTGTCATTGGTACATATCTTCTCCAGCTTTAACTGTCCATCCTCCAAAATTGACCAAATGAAATGGTACCACAACTGTATGTGTTTGGTCTTAGAATGCAGAGCTGAATTCTTAGCAAGATGAATGACACTCTGACTATCTGTGAACAAATAATTATCCTTTTGAGGATGTCCCAATTCTTCCAAGAAGAACTAAAGCCATATCATCTCCTTAGTTTCCTCTGTAGTAGCAACATACTCTGCCTTTGTAGTGGATAGAGCATTAATCCTTTGTAACATAGAAACCTAGCTCATAGCTCCCCCACTAATAGTAAAAACATAACCTATAGTACTCTACCTGGTATCAATATCCCCTACCAAATCTGAGTCAACATAGCCCTATAAATCAGTAATAGAGCCCCCAAAATGTAAACACTTATTGGATGTTCCTCTCAAATATCAGAGACTCCACTTGACAGCATTCCAATGCTCAAATCTTGGATGACTCATATACCTGCTAACAACTCCCACTGCATGTGCAATATCTGGCCTAGTGCATACCATAGCATACATCAAGCTTCCTATAGCTAAAGCATAGGGTACCTTAGACATCTTATCCTCCTCTTCCTATGTCATGGGACACATCTACTTAGTCAATTTCAAATGACCAGGTAAAGGTGTACTGACAGCTTTAGCATTCTCCATAAAGAAACGTTGCAACACCTTCTCAACATAATCAGTTTGAGATAGCATTAATGTTCTATTCTTCCTATCTTTACAAATCTTCATACCAAGGATTTATTTTTCTGCCCCCAAATCCTTCATAGCAAATGCATGTGCTAACTGGCATTTCAGCCCCTTAATATGATCCATGTTAGACCCAACTACAAGTATATCATCAACATATAGACATAAAATAATGTAGCTATCATCATCCAACCTCTTAAAATAAACACAATAATCTGAATGACACCTATTATAGCCATGCTCATGCATAAACCTGTCAAATTTTAGATACCATTGCCAAGGTGCTTGCTTCAAGCCATATAAACTTTTCTTCAATTTGCACACTAAGTTCTCCTTACCTTTTACCTCAAGTCCCCATGGTTGGGACATATATATTTCTTCATCTAAATCACCATGAAGAAAGGTTGTTTTAACATCCATCTACTCTAAATGAAAATTTTTAGTAGCCACAAGACTTAAAATAGTACGAATAGAAGACATTTTAACAACAGGAAAAAATATCTCATCAAAATCAATTCCCTTTTTCTGTGCAAGTCCTCTTACAAATAACCTAGCCTTAAATATTTTCTTACCTCCTTCCTCTTCTTTCAACTTGTAAACCCACTTATTCTGTAAAGCCTTTTTACCTGCAGGCATCTTGCATAGATCCCATGTCTTATTCTGTAGCAAAGAGTCCATTTCATCTTTCATTGCAGACTCCCACTGAATCTTAGTATCCACCTGCATAGCTTCATCATAACTTTTAGGTTCACCAGCATTAGTAAGTAAAATAGAATATAAAGAGGGAGAAAATCTTTGTGGAGGTCTAATTTTCCTCATTGACCATCTAACATTCACTGGTGTGTATGTTATTTGTTGTTTCAGTTGTTGCACATCATGAGGAATGGCTGGAACATTAGCTTTTGGAGTATCATCCAACACTACATAATCATCTTCTTTCTTCTCATGTTGCTGCAACAGATCTTTGTACAACACTTTCTCATTGAATATGACATCCTGACTTCTAACAATTTTAAGATTTTCAAAATCCCAAAGCCTATAACCAAACTCATTAATGCCATATCCAACAAAGACACATTTCTTTGATTTAGCTTCTAGCTTGGTTCTATTTTTAGAGTCTATATGAGCAAAAGCTTCACAACTAAAGGTCTTGAGAAAAGAATAACTCACCTTCTTACCAGTCCATGCTTCCTCTAGAATACCATAGCCAAAAGGAGTAGAGGGACCTCTACTAATCAAATATACTGTAGTATTGACAACCTCCACCCACATGTGTAAGGGCAACCCAGCATGCAACCTCATGCTCCTTGCGCGCTCCATTATAGTCCTGTTCATGCGTTCAGCCACTCCATTTTCCTGTGGAGTCCTTGGAATAGTTTTTTCTCTATGAATACCATTAGTGGAGAAATAATCTTCAAATTTATGACTGTAATACTCACCACCATTATCAAATTTGAGACATTTTAATTTCTTACCAGTCTCATTTTCAACCAAGCATTTCCATTTCTTAAAAGTTTGAAATACATTAGATTTTTGTCTAAGGAAATAAACCCATACTTTTCTAGTTGCATCATCAATAAATGTAACATAATAGTGAGATCCACCAAGGGAAGATACTTGAGCTAGTCCCCATACATCTGTATGCACAAGCTCTAATTTTTCCATTTTGTTTTCCTTCCCAGTCTTTACAAAACTCACTCTCTTTTGTTTTCCATACACACAACTTTCATAAAAATCCATATTGACACATTTTAGACCTGGTAAAACTTTCTTTGAATGAAGTACTTTCATACCTTTCTTACTCATGTACCCAAGTCTATTGTGCCACAACGTTGTATCAGAATCTACAACAGCTATTTGTTCTCCATGCTCAACTGCAGCAATTGTTCCTGAACATTCATTTTCCTCTGAAACAATCAAAGTAGTAGGAATAATATGACATGTACAAAGATATAAGGTGCCTACTTTCACACCTTTTGCTACTACAAGCGGACCTTTTGAAACCTTCCAATTTTCATCATTAAAAGTAACTACACAACCCTCATCACCGAGTTGCCTAGCTGAAATTAAATTTCTACTCAACCTTGGAACATGTCTTACCTATGTAGTAGCCAATGATTCCCATTCTGCAACTTAATTTTTATTTTTCCCTTTCCAACAATCTAACAAGGTTCATTATCCCCCAAATAAACAAGCCCAAAATCCCCTTGGACATAATCAATGAAATAACCTCTATAAGGTGTAGCATGAAATGAAGCACCAGAATCTAAAACCCATGAATCATCAACACTCTCTAAAGACAAAAGCAAAGCATCCTCTTCAGATTTGTTACTTACCACATTTGCCTCCTTGTCTCCATCTGATTTATCTCCTTCATTTTTCTTTCGATTCCAGCAATCTTTCTTTTTGTGCCCCAGTTTCCCATAGTACCAACAATCATTTGGTCCTCTCGATTGAGACCTCCTCCCCTTTGACTTTCTTCTTGATTTCCCACGATTTCTAGAGTTACTTCCTCTTTCAATAGTTCTACCCCTGCTTTGTGAATTCAAAGCATTTCTTGATGTAGATCCACCTGAGGATTTTCTATGAGTTTCCTCACTCAAAAAAACACCAATCACATGATCATATTTTAGGGTACTAGATCTAGGAATAGAATTACTCACTGCCATTACCAAGCCATTCTAGCTTTCAGGCAAAGAACACAAAATCAAGAGAGCCCTAATTTCTTCATCAAAATTGATACCCATAGAAGATAACTAACTAGTAATAGTATTAAACTCATTTAAATGATCTACAATAGATCCACCTTCTTCCATTTTCATATTAAATAAACACTTCATGAGAAATACCTTGTTTGAAGTGGAGGGCTTTTCATACAGTGTTGCTAGGGTTTTCATCAAATCTTCTGTCATCTTTGCTTTTGTAATATTAAATGCCACCGATGGTGCCAAGCATAACCAAATTCTTTCGAATGCCTTTCTATCCAAAATATCCCATTTAGCCTCTGACATAGTTCCCTGATTCTTGGCTTTGCCTTCCAATGGCTTCCATAAATTCTTCTAATATAGATAGTCTTCCATTTGCATCTTCCATAATTGGAAGTTTTGAACATTAAAATTGTCAACCCTCAGCTTACCCTCATCTTCCATCACTCCCACTCAACCGTGAGACTTCCACTTAACCGTGAGACTTTCCTGCAGAGGATAATTGAAAGACAACTAGGCTTTGATACCACTTGTTAGGATAAACCACGGACAAAAATAAAAACTACATGCAAATATAACCAATAATAGAAAATAATAGATCACATAGAAATGAACACAAGGCACCAAGATTTAATGTGGTTCACCCAATCCTTGGGCTACGTCCACCAAACAGCAAGTTTGATCTTATTACAATCCAATGATTACAACATGATTACAATCCATAATCCCTTACAGCTCAATACCGCCACAAGAGCTAATTTTGCATCACAACATAATGAAAAATACCCAACCCTAAACCCTTTTATACAAGTATTAAACCGCTTTAGGGTTATAACATGTCAGCCATAATTAGCCATAACTTTAGTGGTGAATCTACGAATAGCGAATAGTACCAAAAATAAATTTTTTGAGGTGATGCCCCGAACCCAACTAATTAATTATTAATTATTTATTCTATTTACTTAATCTTACTTAGGTTAATGTATTTATTTAATATTTAGTATTTAATAGCTATAGTGGTAAGGTGTTGACAACACGGGAGTTTGTTCCCTTCTAGCATGTTCCACTTTTTTGTGGATTCTTGGTTGTCAACCTTATCTTCTACCTCCTTCCAGCTTGTTCTACAAGCTTCCTTGAGGCCTTTATAAGTGGTCTCTCTTTTATTGTAAATTCATCCATTCACATAGCTTTGATACCAATTGTTGGGCCCATTTTCCATTGCACCAAAAGCCATGACTATTAGTGAACATGGAACAACACATAATTAACCACCTATGGGTAGGGGAGCACGTCACATCACCCAACATCAAGCACCTAAGACATTATGCTTCATACAATATCCTTATGCATAGGAGCTTTAAGCTTCAAAGTATGTTTGCCATTGTGATGTAGATGATTATGTGGTTAAAGCTTACAAGTAAAATACACTCTCAATTCTATAAGATTACAGTTGCCAATTTGAACTACTTTACTAATGTTCTAGATTTTGTAGCCCATTAGTTATGCTTCTCTTTCATGCTAGGATAGAAGTTATCTCCATTCATGATAAAAAATATTCATCTTATATACTTTTAGTTCCTTTGTGTTGTGAAGCTCTTAAAACTCTGGAGAAATTTTTTTCTCATTTTCGTTGTTATTGTTGTGAATTCGATTTGAGTTATAATGAGGTTACTGAAGCTCTTGAACTTTGAATGCCATCAATGGTGAGTAAGCTTCCTCATTAATCTCTTTTTGTAGTTTCTACATGCTATACAATGTGGTAGTCTTGACATTGATTTTTTTGCCAGCTACTTCTATCTTTTAGTGACTCTGGTTTGGCATGCCTATTTGTAAGTGTTGATCAAAGAGATGTCATTTGGATTATATAGATGTCTAAATTTAGTTGATTTGTTTGAGTTGCAACTGAATTTGCCTATTTTTGTTAAGAAAGTGTAGTGGAGGTTAAAATATTTATTCTTTTCCATTCTTACTAATCAAGGTTTTGGGGGTGGCATTCTTCTTGTATAATTCAAGGGAGAAGGTTGTTTATAGTTTAAACCCTTTTTTGATCTATGTTTGTGTCGTTCACAAAAATTATTGTACTATCTTTCTCTCTTCAATTCCTGCATGGAGTTCCCTCAAAGACACTTCCATGCCAACCTAGGTTATGAAACAAGTATTGTTGAGCAACTTTATAATCACAGGTAACAAAGATAAGTAGTAGATGATGGTTAGACATAGAAATATGTTAAGTAAATTCAAAATATAAGGTCTGGAAATATGGTTCAGGTGTTTACTACATTCCCTTACATCCAAACTACAAGTGCTTGGGGCTCCTATCTTGGCTTCGATCTACTTTACCTTGGCTTTGATACCAGGGTAAACTTTTTTTGTGTACCATCCAGGAGTTGAACTAAGGACCACCAAGTTGATGCTAGGATGATCTACCACTGAGCTACAAGCCCTTTTGGTGACCAGTCCATCTATGGTCACTAGAGACTAAAGCTTCTAAATCTTTCACATTTTATTCAGATTTCATTTTTAGGATGTACATGTGAATGTAATGATCTCAACTGATAGATCTAGAATCTAGTATTTAAAGAAGAGAATCCCTTCGAAATAAAAAATTACTGGAATTTTGACCACATCATTTCATTTCCATCCCAAGGGATTATACAAAATAATTTCCTGAATACATAACAATGAAGGAAATTACAATTCAGTTAGTCAATGTAATATGATTAGAATGAAAAGCCACTATAGATGAATTAAAACTATGTTAAATCAAAATATAAATGAAAACTACACTAGACTCCTCTTCAGATTTGGGGTAGTAGCTGATATTCATAAGAAGGCATTGTGAAAGAAAGACATAAAAGTTATAGATTCCTAGTTTTAGAAGCATCATGTTACTGCCAGAGAAGTAGAAAAACTATTCAAATAAGAATGTTATTTGTGTATGCTTATGAGAATTCAAACTGAAAGTATGAACTTCTATGTTCACTTCTTACTTTGAAATAGCAACCTGATGTAGAGTCTACAACAACTACTTTCCACTAGACTTCTAACACTAGTATATTTGACCCCAATTTTCAACCAAAAATTTTGACCATCTAATAAATTGGGGTCAATTTGGTCGAAATGCGCAAGGCAACATCATGAATTTTGTTAAATGTGAGCCCATGTTGGTTGAAAATTTGACCAACACGGGCTCACACTATGTCAAAATTGAAAAAAGTGTTGTTTGCCGCCCTAATCTCATTGTTACGTGACCCAAAAGATAGCTCGTGCACTCAACCATTTTCTACACTACATTTTGTGGCTAGGAGTATGCACCAAAATGGTTTTATAGCTTAAGCACCAATAGGGTTTGACATCTTGGGTTCTTTGGTGCTTGATTGTAGCGGAGGAGAGCTCGTGAATGCTTCAAAGTTGATCCATTGAAAGAGATTTTAGAAAGAAGGTGGCATAAAAGGATTAAATAACAACTAGAAACATTGAAGAGTCTCCTTCCTAGTGTTACAAAGGTGAGTTGAAGTTTTTTTTTATAGATTGACATTTGATTAATCATAATACATTTGATTGAAGTTTTGTTTTAAAGATTTGTTTTATAGTTGAAGTTTTGTTTTATAGATGTGGTATGCATTTGATTAATTCATTCAAGAATGAAAAGAAAATGAGATAATGGGTGATCAAGAAAGGTTCATCATACAAGACTAACTCGCAGTTTTGAGTACAATAGCAAGATGTGTGGTATGAAAATGAATAAGTTCATCATATTAAGCATCAGGCCTAGAAGGGATTAACTATTGCCAATAATATGATTCCTTACCATAATCCAAAATCAAAGGAACTATGAGAAATCACTTAGGATTTCCCAGATTCCATCATTGATCATCTCCACAATATTTGTGTCTCTCATCATCATGATTATCTAACTAATTTATTTCATTCATGAACAAATCAATTCTTATCAAAATTAGGTAATGCAACTTTTTCCTTCATCTTAAAGGATGAGTAACTTTGAACCTTACCAAGATCCAACTCTTGATTTTCGTTGAGATACCTTCATTTAATGTACATTCAAAACATATCCTAGATCAAATTAGTAGCTTGATATAATATCAGAGTAGCCCTGCAAAGATATGGATTTCAATTTAGACTCCCAATAAAGTTGAAAGTTTCATACACCAAAAATCTTCCTATTTAAAGTGTTCCATGATAATCCTACATTAAAATTGCTTAATAGGCAATCAATCTTTTAAAGGCAGACTGTTATGCTCTGCTAAACTGGAATTGGCAGCCCTTAACAAACATTGAAAATAGAAGATTACAATCCTTGTTAATAATATATCTGAATGTTGAAGTGAAATATATGTTAAATAAAGAAGCAATTGTCATAAGAAAGCTATGGATAGATGAGGAAGGATCATCGTATAAGGAGGAACAATTATATTAAGCTTGAAGAAGTACAAAAATCATCAACGTTTTAAAGATCCAACTACCCTTGCATAATGAAGAATATGTCTTAAACTAACAATTACTTTGACAACTTTAAGCCTTTGTCCTTATTTCCATTTCTCATCATACTCTTAATAATCCACCCCATTTCTACAAAATCATTAGTCATTGTAATTTGTGCTTTGATTGATTGCTTTCTTACCTTGTTTTGAATATATTTATATGCCCTATACAATGTTTGCCTTTTTTTGGACTAGACATTTCTCATTTACTTTGTTCCCTAACTTGAGTTTTCAAACTAGTGCTTATACAAACCTCCTAAGATATTCATAAATACCACTAATCCAAAAGAAAGGCAAACAAATTTGATGAGTCAAAAAATAGAACACAAAACTATCAAGATCTAATCAATGGATGCAAAAAGGCCCTCCAATAATAACCCTTAGATGAAATCCAAGGTATTACCCGTATCATTTCTAAACTCTAGACAATTCAAATTCCAAAATTCTCAAAAAGAACATCTATTATAACAAAGTTGAGTATCCCTATCTAATGTGCATCTACTATCCCCGTGTATAATTAGAAACTTATCCATACTTACAACATTCATTCTATACACATGTATGCATCTTACTAGATCAATCTAGATGAAGCTTAGAAAAAGTTTTCTTCAAAATAATAAAATCAACTACTAGAATAACCTACAAATCTATTACTATGCAATTGAGCCAACTATGCTAGATAGTTTGAGCGTATCATGCAATGTTAGGGTTCTTAGGGATGAGCAAAGGTGAAAAAGTGATGAGAGTATTAAACTTCATCAATAATAGAGTCTTAAGCCCTCTCAATGCTGAAAGGGCCAATTGACAAAAAAAGGTTAATGGTTTCTATTATTGGTAGCCTTTGGAAGACATTACAAGAAAGAAAAATCAAATTCATGATGTTATGCAAATGTTTCACAAGAAAAAAATCTATACTGATGAACAATACACAAATTGTTTTGGCTTTATTTACATGAAGAAAATAATAGAGAAGTTTTCATTCTACTGGGTATAATGTACAACATTATAGCATGCCAAAAAATAATGTGAAATGTCAATTTAATTAAAATCCTGAAAATCTCACAATAGAAAGCAATTATGTTGAATAGGCTCATTAGAAGACCTTTCTATCTTACAAGGCAGGAAACATATACCACTTAAAGCTCCAAAGCCCTAAGAGAACACAATATCTTTTAAGAATAATTCTCATATTCAATTGGACTTCAGAGAACCCTCTAGCTCATGGAAATTATGTGGAATGAGCTTCCAAGAAGTGTCAAGAGGTATCTAAAAATACATGACTCATGTTGCTCATATGATTAGAGGATGAGTATCTCACACTTCCTAAATTTTAGAAGTTATATCCTTTGTCTACCATTTTAAGGTAAAAAGAAGATTTTCCTCATAATTTGAGAATGAATGCCAATTTTTGGCATAGAAGAGGTCATATATTACATAAAATAAGGCCTAACATAAGGAACAACTCTTTTTGTTTCAACCAAAGACTTGCCAAGCCGTACTCTTGAACATGTTTTGTATCTATAGATCATGGACTTGCAAAACAAAATTAGTGTATTACTTAGCAAAGATCTTCCCACACAAATTCATTTGTCAAAAAATAATTTTAAATACATTGAAAGATATAACTACCTCCTTCAAGCCCTCTGGGGAAGTTTCTCATAGTTCTAAAATTTGATTAGCTCTTCTTTCTCCAATACCCTAGTTAAAATTTTATCAACAAAATTAGGCCAAGAATAGGCATAAACATAGCACTAGTTAAGATTTCAACAAAACATGAGTTTATAGCTAAAGACCAAATAAGAATACCCAATAATCTAAATCATATGGTCTTCTTGTCTTTTATATTTCTTTATTCACTTAGGATGATTGAATGATTAATATAGATTGATTGAATTAATTGAAGAATTGATTGCATGTCTGTTTGATTCCCAATTAATGTTTGATGAATGATAGAATGATTTCCTTTGATTTGATAATTTGATAGTTAGTGTATGATGACTAAATGAATTTTGTAATTCATAAATTTAGGAGTGATGATTGTGCGTTGATTTAATGTATTTGGAAGTGATGATTGGTAAATGATAATAAAAAAATTTCTTCTTTTATATATTATTCGTGGAAGGTTCAACACCTGTCATAAAAATTGAATCACCACTTTAGATTAATATTTTATTCCCCAACTTTATCTCCCTTGGATGCCCTCCTCAAAGGAAACCTCTTCTTTATATCTTACAATGTAAGAGTCACTTCTTTTCACCACATGTGCCCCTTGCATTGGTCACAACTTTTCACAATTACCACCCTTCAAATAAGGTCAAACTCTTCATCATTGTTGACCAAATGAAGGTACTTCCTTACTATCTTCCCCTCCCTTCTTCCATTAATCCCTCCTTAATTCCTATGCTCCCTTTATACATATCAAAACTACCTTATATCTTAGGCTAGAATTTACTATGGTTATCTTATGATTATCCAGTCTTCCATGCCTTCAGGTAAAAGCATAGATCTGTGTCACCATTTGTGATACAAAAACTTGTTTTGGTCAAATCTCATTTCTCTATCAAAACTCAATTTAAAAAAAAAACTAAAAATACCCTTTTATAGATTTCAGATTCAATATCATCATTATATAAATTTTTGAGTGTTTTGATTAGTTATAATATGTTATAATCTAAAAATATTATAAGTCGATATTTGAACATTTCAGAAGATGCTCTCTCAAAAAATGAAAAAAATTAGTAAATCATATCAAAAAAAAAAAATGTATCACTAGAGGAGAGAATCCTCTTCATGAATATGTAATTTTTTTTCAAGAAGGTATAGATTTGATAGGAAAGTTTTGACGGGAGGAAAAAACTATTAGATTCTGACAAGGTCGAACTTGAGTACTTATAAAAAAGAAAATATACATCAAAAATAATTATTTCTTTTTTCGTGCACTAGCTATACATGTCATCTATAAAATATTTTCAAATCATTAAAAAAAAAGATGATTTGCACATACTTGTTTGACGGGAACTACATCCTATATTTTTTACAGTTAAAAAAGGGACTTCAAAATAAAATAAAATGAATAATTTCTTAGTCCAAAAAATAATAAAAATTATAGGCATAAAATTCATACAATTCTATGCATTTCATCAGTTTACATCATCTTCATATTTTAAACGCAAATACCATTTTTTTTGTCATTAATGTTGAACTGTCACATTCTGATATCACTTTTCTTTATAAAAGGTGACATAGGTTTGTGCTTTTACCCCTTCAAAAGAAGTCTTTCCCCCCTATTTATATATTCATGATGGGAGAGTCAAAACCTTTCATTATTACAACTCTTCATCCTTTATGCCCTTTCAAAGAGTCACAACCTTTCTCAATTACCACCTTTTGGGAGAGACACGACCTTTCCCTTTGAAGGAGTCACTTTCCTATTCTTTCTTCTCCATTAATTCTCTCTTGATTCACCTTCAAACTTTGTCATCACTTTATACTTCTCTATTAAGTTTCCATCAACTTTTCTTTTCAATTTGTGTCAACATATTCCTTTATATCTACACATATTCCTTCTTTATGTTTGAATATAGTGTCTATAGGTATTATGTATATGAGATACTTTAATAGATCCTAGACATGTAAGCACATGTATTCCTTTCTAGTGGCAATATTAGTTCAAATGCTCGGCAAGTATTAATCATTGCCCATGAACTTATCTTTCCTACTTTTTTGTAGGTGGCTACCTATCCCATTCTCGGATTGATGTTTTTATATATTTTATTTGGGGGTTACAAAGCATCATTCACGGGGTTGTGTCCCTTTTTTAGGATGTCCATAGGTATATTTTTCACTTTAGGGTTAGCATTGGTTACAACATGTCAGCCCAAAAGAGCTGATAAAATAGCCCCAAAAAAAATTTCTCGGGGCTTGGCCCGTCCTTGAACTCTGCTGAGGAATTATGGAGTGTGCAAGATTTCCCTGGTCAATCATCAAAATCTAACATATTCTATATGTTTCAGTGGAACAAACCTCATATCAATACATAGATACCAAGCTTTTGGATCTCTTGGATGATCTTGAGAATAAGCTTACAATAGAACTTGGGGGCATAAGTGCATTCCATGTAATCGAGAGGATTAACATCTATTATTGGAACAATATTGAAACTACTACCATACATCAACCTACAAGTTAAGGTTGCCCATATTTTAACCTACTACACATGCTTTTAGAGTTGCTAAGTTCAACTGCTTGGGTTTTTACATACCAAAAACCAACTTTCTTCCTATTAACAATAAGCCATTACACATGCTCTATGATCACCTTCCTGCAATCCACTAAAAAATTCTACATGGTAGAGCTATGTGAAGGATTCTCAGTTCTCTCTTGTAAGATATTTATACCCATCATTGGTTTGGTTTATTATAGATGCCCCACACCAACTTTACATGCAATGCCTCATTCATAATTCTACAACCTCTTAGCTGAGAATCCCCACTTTCTTTTGGCATGCATACCTTATCACATGCTAAGAGTGGGACTTTTTTAATTTCATTATTTCCATTGCATAGAAATATTCTTATCCTCTTCTCAATTTTTTTTAACACTTTCATAGGAATCCAATTGCAAAACATAGAGTATATTAGAATGGCTGATACAATTGACCTAAGAAGCATAAGCTAAACCAAAAAAAGGTTAACCATCTTGATTTCCATCCTTCCATGGTTTTGGTATACTTGTCAACCAATTGGTTCCATAACTGAGTTCTGTCAACCCCAAAAAAAAGAGGAACACCTAGTAATTTTCTAGGAAGCCTACCCCTTCTTACACCAAAAACATCTATTATCACCCTCCACAAGTTTTCCCTAATATTGAAGAAACAGGTATCAGATTTGGCCCAATTTATATCTTGACCCAATGCATCCCTATAAGCATTGAGAATTGATTTCATTGCTCTTTCCTTCCTCATTGATGTTTCCCCAACAAAAAATGTGTTATCTGCAAATTGGGAGTGGGTTGCTAAGGCCATATCCTCAACTAATCTTTTGGCCTCTCATCTGCCAAGCTCTCTATATTTAGTGGCATTCCTATCCAATGCCTCTTGTAGAAAAATGAATATGATCATGGAAATGGGGTCCCCTTTCTATAGCCCTCTAGGTATTGGGAAGAATCTAGGTGGCCTCCCATTCACCAAGAGGGATATCCTATAACTTCCTATCATAACTTTAGTCTAGTCAATCCACTTTTTGCTAAACTCAAACTTCTCCAAAACCTTGTAAAGAATAGGTCCATTCACCTTGTCATAAGCTTTCCTAATGCCCAATTTCAATAGCATGGAGATTTTTCTTAAGGAGATGGAGTGAATCATCTCATGGGCCATGTGATGACCCATAAGTACTTCTCCTTCCCAAAGTGAATCCACTTTGTTCATGGAAGATGAGTTTATCTTGGACAATGCTCAATATGTTGGCTACTATCTTAGAGATAATTTTGTAAGTTGTGTTGCATAATGATATATGCCAAAAGTTGTCAATTATTCTTTTTGCATTTTCTTTTCTATGGATCAATGTTAACCTTTGATTAGACATGCAATCAAAAAAAAAGTTGAATTACAAGGAAATAGTTGATGGAAAACCAAACCAGAGTAAAGCTTGCTTTTAGAATATTCTAGTTTTTTGAATTTTGGTTCTACATTTCTGATGCAAACGAGAGATGCATTGGATTATAAGTAGTCTAGAAACATTATAAAGCATCAAAGTTCTAATATTTTTATGTGTTTTTTGAAAATTACTTTTAGTAATGTAGGTTTGGTATGTTGGGGCTTATTTATCTGATTCTTTATAGAAGTATAAATTTATGTACAATTGTATGAATAAAAAGAAATTGCCCATCACTGTGGTAATCTACTCTTGAATTTTATATGAGGTTTTAAATAAGATTGATTGATGGTGTTAGGGTATTTTCTAAAGAAAAGTGCAAAAACAAATGGTTGGAGTCAGCAATGGTTTGTTTTGAATGAGAAATCTGGAAAGGTTTGTTGCATTTGATGTGCACAATAGAATTGTAATTTGTTCAATTGAAGTTATACATCTTAATGAATTGGGTTTGATGTTGTCACAGCTTGGTTACACTAGAAAACTAGAAGAAAGGCATTTTAGAGGAGTCATTAATTTGAAAGTATAAGTTGCTGATGAATCTTTTATTGTTACTTTGTTTGATAGTCAAAAATTTTGTTGTAAATTTCTCCATTTTTGAATGTACTACCAATCTAGAGTCCAAAATATCCTATGCATTCAACTATTTTCTTTATTGGGAATTGAAAGAGTAGAATAAGTGATATGAAATGTGTCTAAAAATCTCCCAATCTAATTTTGAAAGTCAAAATATGTTTTAACTGCTTTGTGTGTGTTATAATTGATGTACTAATTTGCATTATTCTCCATTTACCAAATTAGTTTTGATTTCATTCTAGTGGTGGTTGGTACAACTATAGTACACTGTTCCTATATGTAATTGATTTTTGCCAAATGTACATTGAAATAGTTCATGGCTATTGTTTTGAATGCAAATTTGAGAGTGATATGTAAAAGCTCTATCATATGTATATATCTAGTTTGGATAGCAATACATGTGGCTTTCTGATTGAATTTTACTCTCTTCACTTGCAAACAGCAAGTGGAGTATCTATTGAAAGCATTTCAAGTCATCACCAAAGCCTTCATTGATCTTCTGTTCAATGTCTTCCATACATTAATTTTGTCCACCATTATTTCTTAGCTTAATTCTAGCTACAAAAACCATCGACATAAATCTTTAAATACAATATATCTATCATCTCTTATTAACCAGGAGAAATTTATAATCAGTCACCTTAGTCATACTTTATAATGTTGTGTACTCTTTTGGACATGCTTTTCCTTATCCTTCCTACTTGCAAAATTTAGGAACTAAAACATAGATGGTATTTATTTATTTTTTCTTTGGAGAGCCAAGATTCTGGTGTTCAATCCAAACAACATTTAGGCTATCTTTACTAATATAAATACCATTCCATTAGAATGATAATATTCCCAATAGATTAAAGTAGGATCATTTTGTCATTGTTGTAATTTGTAATAGAACTTTGGATACATCTTTGTTGAAGATTTATGTTTGCCATATGTTTCAGATATGATTAAGTTCTTAAACCATAGCTTTCAAACATGAATATTTGGAACTAAAGATAGGGTTTGGGAGTGGGAGGCCTACCCTAAAAGTGGATCTCTGCTCTTTAAGAGTGGTCTTAGTCAATAATTCCATATGAATATGTTTTATTTTATTGAATTCATTTATCATTAGTATCGACATGATACCTTCATATCATTTGACTTCTTAATATGATTCCTTATCTTCTAATTCCTCATATTGGTGCACCTCAAACTACAATATTTGCCAATATCTTTCAAAAAATAGTAATGGATGACTAAGATCCTAGATAGCAATGGATGACCAAGTTGCTATAGTGAGTATCCACCAATTAGTGCCAAGACTTTTGAGTGCTCTTAAAGGAGTTTGACATGCCTTGTTCTTGCTAACTTGCTATGCCCAATTCAAGCAATATGATTAACATAATAAAGTAA